>CM042161.1:48777947-48857947 GCA_023376005.1 Doryteuthis pealeii
TTTTTTACAAAGTCACAATTTATAAGAGTATCACGCTGAAAATCTTAGTCTTTTAAATGTTGATTTTTGTAAAACTTTTATCCCTGAAATTTATTTAATCATTTTAATGGAGACATCATATTATCCTTTAATATGATGTCTCCATTTTCCTTGTAAAAATATTCTCTCAACATATACGGAGTATTTGTTTTTTAAGAGAAAAATTTAAATTCACAGACTGATTTTACACTTTATTCTTTACCGTAAACACCTTGCTGAACTTAATGAAAATTAATCTTAGTTTTCCCGCCTCAAAGTCAAATTCGACCTCCATTTTAAAATACCAGTCAAATTTTAAAAGTCAGAATTCGTCTTTAAAAGTTTCTATTTTCTCATTCAGTTGGTTAAAGCAAGAACGTTTTTATTTAAGTTTTTGAAAAAAATAAATTTTTAGTCCTATGTTTAGATTGTATAACATTATTCAAAGATTCCCATTAACCCTATTATCAAAAACAATTACATTTATAAAAATAGCGAAATTGCAGGGGGTTTTTTTTTCTATGAGAATAAGTAAATCGGTGTATTTATATGCGTTAGAAAACTATTCACCAACTTATCAAATTTTTTGTGCAATTTATTGATCATCTTTGTATAATATTGGACAAAAGCAAATTTCCCACAAAAATAAAGGACTACTAATTTTTATCTTAGACTTAAAATCTTTTTTGTTTATCCATATTCTCAATTTGAGTTATACAGGTATATTAACCAATCACCCATATTTCAAAGAATAAAAAAAAAAGTTATAAAAAAAATTTCCCCAAAACGTTTTTCACTCTCTCAGGCATCTATCTAGAATTCTGTAAATTAACTTTTAGTGAAAAAGTAAACTTTTTTTTATTTGAACGCTATTATCATTTTAAGTATTACAGTCGTTAATAATTTTGACGTGTATTCATACTTTTCTGAAAGGGTAACAGGTATGTAAGGATGAATTTAAATTAATGGCGATTACTGTCATGTTCTTTTATCACCGATAATAATTTTGATATACTTTTGTTAACAAAATGTTTGGTTTTCTAGTTAACAAATAAGTTTGTGTAATAAAATATTCAAGCTTTTTTTGTGCTTTAAAAAAATCTGTTTTTGTTCATGAAAAAGAGAACGTTACACTTTTTCCAATAATAGAATATTTTTAACTTGCAAAGTTTAAGTAAATAATAGCGCTTGTATTTTTTTTTCTAAAGAAAAAATATTTCCCACATTCGTAGAATTAATTTCTATGAATTATTTTTTCTTTAAAAAAAAAAAAAATTTTTGAGTCCGATTTCCAAAATCTTGAATGTCATTTTTAATGAAAAGTTAGTGTGAGATTTTTCAATTATTTAAAAAAAAATTGTTTTAAGGAAGAAATATACTTCTAATTGTTTTTATGATTTGCATTTTATGTCAGGTTATTATTTATTTTAGTTTACTTTCGTTAATTAAGGTTAAATATTTTTAAAAGTTAGTTTAGAAGTCCTGCTTGTTTTTTGTTTTCGTTTAGTTGCTATGTTCGTTTCATCATTAAAAACTGTTTATTTCGTTTTAAATTGTTACAAACGTTAAGCTGGTTACCATCTCGTTCATATGTTAATGTTAATTATCAACGTGTTTGTTTATTATTTATTTTTTCAGTCGAATGAAATGATTAAAAAAGAAAAGAAATTAAAAATCAAGTTAAGGATCGTTTTTAACTAGCTGTAACTCTTCGAATGAGATGTTTAAATATTATTTTGAAAAAGAAAGAAATACAGTGCTGTACTTTCTCTACTTTCATTTCGGATTGGTAAGTTAGAGTTACAATATCTACGAAGAAGAAGAAGAAGAAGAAAAAGCATGTTATTGTTAAAATATGAGTTAGTGTTAGTTAAGTGCGAAGTCTTCGTCTATTGCATCGTTATGCTCGTAGAATTGCTTTGTCAAATTATTGTCGATCTCAGATATTGATTTAGTCTCGGCTTATTCAGATTTATTTTTCATCAGTTTAATCTAGATTTGATTAATCATTCAGTGAATCGTCATTTTATATCTCGTTATCGGCACAACTTTTTTTTTCTTTGACGGAAAATATATTTTTTCGGATACTCCCACCTTAACAACTAGTAATATCAAATTTATTTTCTGGGTGTATTGGTAAGAAGAGTATTACAGTGTTTGACGTTTGAAATACATTATTCTTTTTAAAAGCCCATTTTTTCTTTTACTGTTTATATAGCAAGGCATTTACACGTAAACGGAAGAATTTAAAAAAAAAATGTATTTTTTTCATTCAATTTTTTTTTACATAGTTAATTTGTTCAAATAATTTGGATATATTTTGATTTTCCCTTTAAGTACTACGTTGTTGGCGACGGAATTAATATTTAAGCGGTGTGTGTGGGGGTGTTGTTAGATAGTGTTGATTGTTTGAATATAGAAGTTAAAACAAACATAATTAAAAAAAAAAATAATAATCATCACTCATAGTGAAATGAAATGTTAAAAGTTTGAACTTGTGTGATAAGCCAACATTGTAGCACTGTCCAAATTTCGTATAAGGGAGTGAGGTATTTTATTCTCTTCTTCAATTGTTGAAGTATGGCTTTTTATTTTTGTCGTGGTTATTTTTTTTTTATCAGATAAAACAGAAATTCTGAACTTTGCACCCTGTTTTACTTTCTCGATTTAGTACATTTTTTAAAAGTATTTAAACTTTGAAACAATAACAATTCTAAATGAATGGTGGGGTTTAAATTTACTTTTTTTTTTCTTTTACAAAAATGCATATTTTACGCAAATATTACTCTAATACATAATTATTTTAGTAGTTTTTAAATAAAACAAAAAGGAAATAAAAAAGTTTAAATAGGATAAAATCCAGAACTGTATCTCTCCGATTCCCGAAAATTAAAACAAAAAGAAAACAATTTTTCGTTGTATTTTATAGTGAATTTTTTTTTCGTCATCGATTCATTTTATTTTTAACCGTTACTACTTCGTCCTTGTGGAATATAGGTGAAAATTTAGTTTTAAATAGTTTTTTTTTTTTACGACCAGCCATACTACTACTCTTTACAGTTTACTTAAATGATCCGTATTCTCCAGTTTAATATTTTTCCGATAAAATTAAAAATCATTCTTTTTTTTTCTACGATTAGAAAAATTAATTCACGTATTTTTTTTTCTTTACAACAATATTTTCTATTTTGTTTAACTTTTTATTAATTTTTTTCATCTCTCCTGTTTTTCTCCTCCTATTACGCACTCTTTATCAAAAAATTAAACTTCAACTGTTTCTAATTTTTTCACTTCCCTCTTTGTAAACTGTGCTTTCTTTATCTTCTCCCCCTCTCTTGATAAGTCTTACTGTCTATATCACTCTCTCTCTCGTAGTTACCTTCCTTGCTTAACTATCCGTCTCTCTCAAACTCCCTTCCCACGACTCGCGCATGCGTACAATAGTATAGGTGCCATTTTGAGACATTTCGACAGATGGAGTCGATATTCACGGCTCGAATATGGATGGAAAAAACACTCAGGTACGATTTTCTTTTAACTACCGTTCAGTTTAAACTTTTAGCAATCGTTCGATGACATTGTTGGATGCCAGTTATCCTCCTGGTCGTTTATCTAGGTCCTGCAATTAAGTGTTATTGAGGGATGGTTGTTCGATCAGTTTGAAAAATCCTCCCCCCACAGTAACATTATCTCGTTCGTGTTTACTTCAAATTAACTCGGTTTTCTTTAGCAAAAGAAACTCTCTCTCTTTCAAGCCCTTCAACTCTTCCTGTTTCATTTTTTTTTCTTCTCATAAGTAGATCTAGAATTTCAGGCATTATTTTTTTTCTCTTATCTTTTTTTTTTCCTCTAATTATTTTTCTCTTTTTTTTCTCTTTTAAAGAAAAAAAAGTATAAAACCTTTCTGGACCGTAATATACATTACGCTTTTCCATTCGAAGCATTTGCGCTGATTTTATAGTTGTTTTCAATTTTCGTCTATTAACCGCCACTAAGCATGATCCACGAGAAAAACAATTTTCCCAGTTTTTTCCATCTCTCTCTGATCCACCCAGCCTTAAATAATCGCCCGATCTTTGTATTTAACAATTTTTCTCTTTGATTATCTTTAAGGTGGGTTTACCAAAACTTTCTACTTGCAGAAAAGAACACAATATGGCGTCATACGAAGTCCGTATTTCGTTCAATCTTTTACGATTTCACATAAAAGTGGTCACATTATGTCTCTGGTTAAGGAGGTTTTTCCCCCGATTTTCATCGTATTTCTTTTCAGCTATTTAAAGAGGAAGACTCGTGTGTTGTCTTTAAATCTAGCTTGATTTTTCTGTACTCGTCTTTTCGCCGTTTTTACTCTTCTTTTTATTTATTTTTTTCATCCACGGAATTTTTCCTGGGGAAAATTGAAGGAAGAATAATAATTTTCTCATTTTTCTTCCTTGCTACTATCATTAATGATCTGTTGTATCCGTATTTCTAACAATTTACAGATTCTCCCCGGGATTTATTGCTGTCTGTTGTGGCGAGAAAGCGTAAAATATCCCTGTTAAAATCTTTCTGTTTAGATATTTAAATTAACCTGCTTGTTGTGGTAGGAAACATTTTCACACGAACGACTTGACTGTTATCGCCTTTCCCTTATCCACATGGTCATTTTTAGCGAATATGTTTTCGTTTGTTTTTATTTATATTTTTATTATCTTAAAATTATATCTGAAATTATTTTACAATGAAATATTATTTAATTTTAGGATTTATCTCATTTTAAAATTCAAATGATCGTCTCTGAATTTTTTTTCTTTTGCTCGTCTTCCTCTCTTGATACGTCAACGTAACTCACTAAAATGCGCACATTAAGAAAATTTTAAAAATGTGATAAAAACAAGATTAAATAAATGAATAAAAACATCTTAAGATCTAGGTAAAGGCTAATTAAAGCGACATTGTTTGCTTTAATTATTTCTATTTATTCAAAATAATAACTGGATTGCTCGGGGTGGGTGGGGGTAGTTAAATCATTTACTCATTCATTGACTGGAGGTAGTAGGAGGGGGTGGAAAACAAAAAACTTCTTAATGAAACATTAATTGAAGTTTAAAAATATTACAAAATAAATTTTCAAGTCTCAGACAATTCAAAAAATAAAATAAAATAAATGGAATTGGTATTTGATTTCTTTTGTTTTTTTTGGATTTAGATTTTAAAAGATTTTATCAATAAAGATTTCAGTCTTACTGTTAGTAATTCTCATTATGAAGGTGAAAAATTATTTTGATTATTTTCTATTTATTATTATTGTTATTATGATTATTATTGTAGTTGTTATTATTATTATTATTATTATAGTTTTAATTATTAAAAAAAAAATCCAACTAATCAAAGCTCCTCAATTCAATGGTTTTTTTTTTCTTTCATAATTTATTTTTGTTTGAAACTAGTTAAATTTGTACGTTTTCCAGATTCTTTTTGTATTGATTTCTTTATTTATATTTTAATTGATTATAAAATGTTTTTATTTAAATGTTTATCTTATTTATTGTCCTCTTCCTTAAATCTTTTAAAATTTCTCTTTAACCGCTTTAAGTAATTTTCCTTTCTCATGGACATTTTTAAAAATATTGTAGAATTCAAACTTTTTCAAAAAGAGCATAGACATTTTTACAGTTGAATTCCTTTTTATTTTTATGGATTTAAAAAATTCATATCAAGTTTAAGACTTTTTTTTTTTTTATAGCAAAAATAAGATTTAAAATCTTTTTTGAAAGAAAGATATTGAAAAACTGAAAGTATTTGTGGTTAAATTCTTTAATAAAAGAACTAATATAGATATAAATATGCAAAAATTAACTTAAAATCATTCGATAGAGCATTCGCTTAGGAACCACAAGGTTCCTGGTTCGATATCAGCTCTCGCCAACTCAGCGTATTAGTAACACATGGATCTGTGCAGTAAAGTAAGAAGCTGATGTTAGGTGTGGTGCTTGGTCTCAGACGCCAAGCAATCTCCCTGGTCTAGCACTAGTGAAAAGGGGATAAACTCCTTCGCTGTCTGGCTGATATCGACTTTAGGCCACCCCGATGACTTTCCTTATTTAGCGACTCTTCCAAATAACTGGATTTTCATTCTCTTTGATCAGTTCTAAACAATATTTTAGAAGGATAGAACCCCTCCTTATTTTCATTTAAGGGTTAAAAATATATTATTTTGATTTTAGTATTCAAAACCACTAAAGTTGTTTAAATGCATCAAGCCTTGTTGATTGTAATAAAGTTTGGTTCTTGCATAATGTTTTTTGTTTTTTTTAACTGTCAAAACCAGTTTGATTAGAATCAAACTGTTCAAATACTTATGAGAAGTACTATATTTTCACTTGAAATAAAAAGGGGATAGACTCCTTTGCTGTCTGGCTGATACCGACTTTAGGCCAACCCAAAGACTTTATCTTTATTACCTCAAGAGTGTCATACTAGCAAAGAAGAAAGTCAGTCTGGTATATTGACATTTTATTTTTCTCATCACTAATCAACAAAATGATCAAATTAAACCGCTTACAACATTAGTGCACAACTGTCTGCCATCAAAGCTGAAGATATGCCAAACTTTGTAAGAGAATTCAGTAATTTATGAGGAAGTGCGTCCCGGTTCCTGCCTCAGAAATTGCTACCCGGTGACTATTAAAATAACGTCCCCAGCTATGTTGTCTCAGATTTTCTTTTATTCATGTTTGTTTAATGTCTTGTTTTTAGTTTAAATAAACAAGAATTATGACAAAAATCTATCTATATTATTTTGTTTATCTATCTATCTCAGTCTATTCCAAACTATATATCCATCTTCATATCTAAACAAGAATTACGACAAATTATGATAAATGAACAGGAATTACGACAAATTTCTATAAATGAACAAGAATTACGACAAATTACGATAAATAAATAAGAATTACGCCAAAAAAGAGAACCCCCCCCTCTAAAATACATTTAATGCCCTAAGTTGGTTATTTTCTTTCAAGTAACACCGACATAGCTGGGGACGTTATTTTAATAGTCACCGGGTAGCAATTTCTGAGGCAGGAGACCGGGACGCACTTCCTCATAATTTACTAAGATTCTTACAAATTTTAAATAACAATATCTCCTTGGCAAACCTTTTGTTTTCATCAATCAAAGGACAATAAAATGATGATGACCTTAGTAGCAATAACTGTAATCATGCAGGGATGCTGATTTTTTTTTGACTTAGTGCATCCTGGGACACACATATTTGCTTTGAATGAGTCCACAGGAAAATTTATGGGTCACAACTAAAGTTTCTTGATAAATTGTAGGGTTTTTATTTATGATTTGGGGAAACAACTAAAGCTGTCTAACTCCTACCTTGTAACCTATCCTGTGTAATTCATTGCTAAGAAACAATTGAAATTACAAGGTAGGAGTTAGATGGCTTTAGTTGGGACCCATAAATTTTCCCAGGGACTCCTTCAAAGCAAATATATGCGTCCCATGATTCACTAAATCAAGAAGCTATCAGTATCACTTATATATTTTTAATGTACTGATTTCAAATTTGAAGTCTGGTTGCACTTAGAACTATCTAGGAATAATTTCCAATCATTTGGAGTATATAATAAAATTCCTAATTCCTGGAGAAGAGCTAAGATATTATGACAAACTTATTTCCTCTTTAAAAAATGCCACAAAAATCTCTTCCTGATTTTGGAAGTATGAAACTTTAGTGGTTTTTGTTCAGTAGAACCTTTTCTTGCAATCTTGAAGCTGAAATTTCTGCTGCCTTTTTGGAGAGACCTAAATCATGAACAAGCTCAATCAACTTTGGCTGGTTAAACGGCTCAGGAGTTAATGACTTTGATATAGCATAAGAAGATTTGTCAGAATATGTAAGTATTTCTTGAGTTACATTACCAGTCTCTTGCATTTCGTCAATACTCTCTTCTTCAAATGGAGACAATTCCGTAAAAACTGGAACTCGTAGCTCATCAGAGTAGGTCGAATTGCTGATGGAATACTAGCATAGTGATTTTATGTTTGTTTTTTTGTTTTTACCAACGCCTTTTGTATTGATCAAAAATAGAAGTCAGTTGTTTGGTCCTTTGGTTCCCACCAGGTCATGGGAATCCCTAAAGGTAAGCCCTTACCTTTCCCTTTCATCAAGCCAAGCAGCATATCTTCACAGTTATGACACACAATATGAGGGGCCCATTCCTTGTCTTGGTCACCAAGAATAAATCCGATCGTACGCTTTATAGGCTTGCTTCCCAGATAATGTTATATTGCGCCTCTGATGAATAAGTGAGAAGTATTTACAATTATAGCAGAAAACACTTGGGTTGTTCACACATTGATGTCTCCTTTTGTAGCCATGATCAGATTTGACAACAAAAAAAAAACAAATAAAATTAGATATCCCTATTGATACCAGAAACATGTAAGTAATATATTTAGCCATAAAAGGATAAAATGTAATACTACAAATTGCATTGAAAACTGGAGCATTCAAAACAAAATTGTTTCCATATTTGAAATTAGCAAATCAAAAATAATAAAAAAAAACATATGCTACTGAGACTTTCAAAAAATTTGTTGTCTTGTGTTATTATTGGTCCTACATTAAAGTGTATCCAGTTCTGGAGCTCTGGAGGGGGGTGTAGTCACTTTTTCCTTGTCATTACTCTTGGGATTCACTTTCACCTGAAGTAGTAGTGCTTGTTAGGGTCTTCTCTATGGGCCAAATCTGTTTGAAAATTATTTTTATTAGTAATACTTGAAACCATATAACTGTGCAAATTATTTGTAATAAGAATAGTTAATTGAAGTTATAATTGTTTACAAATGATTATTTACTTGAACCGTATAATATAGTTAAAATAAAAAATGACTTCAGCATTAAATAACCCAACAAGTGTTGACATGCCGTAAACCAACCAACCAACCAACATTTCTCCATGGGGAAATGTTGGTTGATTGGATCTCCAGTGGCAGCTTTCATTTGTAATCATTGCCACAAAAATGAATAAAACAAAAATAAGAAACAATAATAGTATTCAGTTGTTTAAATTTTAACAAAAAAATATGAAATCCTAAGAAAGTGATGAAAACAGAAAATTAAAAAAAAAAGATTTGGGTTGGGGGCAGAGATGTTGACGCACAAAAATCTAAAAGAACTCAGTAAAATCATGTCCATGTGTCCCGGTGTTTTTCTTTTTTCTTCTTGCACAATTTCAAGCTAACTGTAAATACATTTCAATAGTTTCTTAGAAATGAATTACACAGGATAGGTTACAAGGTAGGAGTTAGATGGATTTAGTTGTTTCCCCAGATCATAAAAAAAACTGTACAATTTAAGAAATTTTAGTTGGGACCCATAAATTTTCCCGGGGACTCATTCAAAGCAAATACATGTGTGTCCCATGATGCACTAAATCAAAAAGCTATAAGCATCACTGGGTGGGTGGGGCAAAGAAATTGTTGTGAGTAAGGGCCGGGTTAGCTCAGTCGGTAGAGCGTTCGGCTAGAAACCACAAGGTTCCTTGTTCGATACCGGTCCTCGCCAACTCAGCATATGAGTAGCACAGGGATCTGTGCGGTAAAGTAAGGAGCTGATGGTAGGTGTGGCGCTCCACCTCAGATGCTAAAACAATCTCCTTGGTCTAGCGCTATTGAAAAGGGGATAGACTCTCTTGCTGTCTGGCCAATACCGACTTTAGGCCGCCCCGACGACTTTACTTTTACTTATTCTAGCCCTTCTTCATTGATATCAGTTCTAACACAAGTTTGTATGAATAATTAATTCTTATTGCAATTGAATGTATATATTTGAAAAAAAAAATCCTTGGTTGTTTGCCTAATGGCATTGTTTAGTTTTAGTGTATATTCAAGTAATATTTGGAACATCTTGTTCATTCATAAAGTATTGATTAGTTACAGGTATGTTTATAAAAATATTAGTACTTACTATTATCTGCGTTATTCGGACTATTGTCCCCATCTTCATTGTTATTTGTACAACGTTTGGCCGATATACCCTCCGGCCTTCTTCAGGTATTTCTTGTCGGACTCGGGAACCTTCTTTTTGAACTGGGAACTTTCTTGTCGTATTCGGGAGCCATCACGGAACTTTGAACCTAACCCTTTATTTATTCCATGGGGGTATCCTGTTCTCATTCCGTTAAACATAGCTGGGGTAGGAGTTGTGTTAATTAATTATTTTTCTAATAAGAAGGCCGGAGGGTATATCGGCCGAAACGTTGTACAAATAACAATGAAGATGGGGACAATAGTCCGAATAACGCAGATAATACTAATCTTCAAGCCTCATCTCAAACATTCAGAGAAATATTAATACTTACATTTGAAATAATTTAACAGCTATTGGTAACACTTTTATGGGATTACCTTTATGATATAATTTCAAACAGTCTCCACATTTACACCATACCTATCAATACATTCTTGGATTCTCCCATAGGTAATTAAAAAAAAGAAAAAGTTCAATATTTGTATGGGAGAATCTTTATTAGAAAAAGCAAAATTGATATTATGGAGATCAACTGGGGAAGGTTCCAATGTTGACAGACAGTGAACAGGTGGAGAATTTAGAATTATAAAGGAACTTCCATAGAAATGTTAACATCTTTTTTAAACACCTTGTATATGTATCTATGTGTGTGTGTATGTATGTATGTATGTATGTATATATATATATATATATATATATATATATATATATATATATATATATATTGTTAAATAATGCAGCCATTTTCTGTCTGCAAGTATAATTACTATAAAATTATAATAGCAAAAATAATAATAATAATAATAAAAACTAACTAACAACAACAACAACAACAATAATAATAACACAACCTATATAAATGGTAAATGGAATATCCCATTGTTGTACGGTTTCAAAATACCTTGAAGATGACCCACGATAGGGCAGAAAGTACTCGGTCTATGACATATGGCGAATACATCAGCCAATTCTAGCCAGATATTACAAAAATAATCCGGCAATATGAAAAAACAAAGGACAAGACTTGCAGACAGAAAATGGCTGCATTATTTAACAATATATGCCTACAAGAAAAAATGCTGCCTAAATACACACACACATATATATATATATATATATATATATATATATATATATACACACACAGTGATGCTGATAGCTTTTTAATTTACTGTGTCCTGGGATGCATTGAATGAGACCCTGGGAAAATTTATGGGTCCCAACTAAAGTTTCTTAATAGATTGTAGGGTTTTTATTTATGATATGGGGAAACAGCTGAAAACGGCTACCTCTTACCTAGTAACCTATCCTGTGTAATTTGTTTCAAACTACTGAAATGTATTTACGGTTAGCTTGAAATGGTTACGGAAGAAAAAAGAAAAACACTGGGATGCAAGGATATGATTTTACTGCTTCCTTTTAGATTTTTGTACGTCAGTGACTCAGGACGCATACCTATCAGCATCTCTGTATGTATGTATGTTTATATAATATATATATATATATATACATGCCAATAATAGATAAGTAGAACTATCATTATCAATAATAAGCTTTAAGGATACACTGTGAATATAACTTGTATGTAATTAACTTTTTCTTATTACTAACACAGTTTGAATCTGTGCGGTAAATTGTGAAGCTGATGGTAGATATGGCACACCACCTCAGACACAAAATCAATCTCTCTGGTCTACCGCAAGTGAAAAGGGGATAGATTCCCTCACTGTCTGACTGATACTGACCACTATAACTGCTTTACTTATTCCTTATATGAAACCTGGTCAGAAATTATACTTATCATGTCGCGCAATTAGCACGGATATTCATGACAATCTCTTGCCAACCTTCCCTATCATTCATTGTCCCAGGGAGGTCCTCTGCGCAGCATCCAACTTCCTCGGTCAATGTAGGTCCTATACTAATCTATTATTATTGTTTGCTAGGATAAAGATTAATAGATTCCTTTTATTTACCATGGATTATTGATTTTAATCTGGATTACAAAAAAAAAAAAGTGCTTGCTTGAAAGTGTGGACTCTTCCTTTTTCAAGAAGAGAAATGTCTTCATTAATAATGTCAGCCACTTTTTAAGGAGCCCATTTCTTTAATGTCTAAATGGTTAGCAGACTTTTATATTTTATGGTTATTAATGTTCTTAATGTTTTTTGGTGCATATAGATTGCTTTATTAAAGTGATCCATTTCTTGGAAAGGAGAACTTAATTTGTTTTTGTAATGTTCGAATGTGTCTGACAATAGACATTAATGTTACTTGGGTCATTATCATTGTATCTTGTCAGTGTAAATTGTCACATGGAAAAGAAAAAATCCTAAAAAAAAACAAACTTGGATGTTGTCATTGAATTTTCAAGAACAAAGTCTGGTGTGTCTTCAGCTTTGATAAGCTGCTGGTTGTCTACCAATGTTGTAAGTTTTTCAATAGGTTAGGTCGATTTTTCACTTTTTAAAAAATATCAAATTGTCCATCTATGCGAAAGTTGTGTGTTAGTATACGGAATACTAATACCAAAAATTAGATCTTTTACTTGCACTGTAGTTTGAGGAAATAGCATCAAAGATAGTCTACTAAAATGTACTAAAAATTTAGCCTTTAGAAAAAGAGGATTTTTAGTGCAATTTAGTAGATGATCTTTGATGCTATTTCCTCAAACAATGGTGCAAAGTAAAAGATCTAATTTTTGGTATCAGTATTCAGTATACTAACACAACTTTCGCATAGATGGACAATTTGATATTTTAAAAAAGTGAAAAATCAACCTAACCTATTGAAAAACTTACAACATTGGTAGACAACCAGCAGCTTATCAAAGCTGAAGAAACACAAGACTTTGTTCTTGGAAATTCAATGACAACATCCAAGTTTGATCACTTTGTCAATTAATAAGAGCTGAAAAAATATCAATAAATTTTACTTTGTAATGCCAATAACTTAGTGACTCAGTTTTTTGAGTTATAATCAAATTCAGTTTTATCATTCATGTTACTTTTGGTACTAAAACACTCAGATCTCTGCATTTGCTATAGTCATTAAGAGCTTAGCTATGTAAATTTATTTATTTCTAGTACTAAAGTTATTAACCCTTTAGAACCCTGAGCTCATCTTGCCAGTAGGCCTTTACCTTGGGCTCCAGACTGAAAAATTGCTAAAAATATAATTTTATTTAATGTAATTGCTAGGCAATATTAATGTAGAAATGTAGCATTACAAGCATTTAGCTGATAAATGTGGACATTTTCAAATTTGCGACCTTAATCAGTACAATTTGAAATTTCTCGAATATTTCTGAACCAATCTTAAAAATATTTATATTGTTGGAAAGAAAAGAAAATAATCTTTCTAAATGTATAATTTTTACATGTTTTTATCAATTGAATAATTTTTTACAGAGAGTTAAAATTATATTTTGCTTCAAAAAAATGAAAACAATATATGACATTTAAAAAAACCCCTTTTTTTTTTTTTTTTTTTTTTTTTTTTATACTAATTTTTACACGCTACTTTGTTTTTCAAAATCCTAGTGGCTAATCTTTATCAATATTCTTGAAATTTTACACTCAATTAGAAGACACCTGGAAGTACAAACATAACTTTTTTTTTTTTTGTTTCTAGGCCCTGTGGAAGCGAAAATGAAATAGAGCAAATTTAAGGCGATTTCTTTAAAAAATTTAAGAGAAGCAAAATAAAAAGCACTATACCAGTAATAGACTGAGGATTATTTCCATATATAATTTGTAAAATAAAAATGATTGTATACCGTCAGGATTTTGCTCAAAGTTTTAATTTTGTAAAGAAAACCGTCAAATGTAAACAATCTCTTGTAATTTTGACCTTATCAGCTTAAAAACGTAATTACTAGCGTATTTCGGGCCCAATTTAAAAAATATTTATATGGTTGGAAAGAAACATTTGGGATGGGAAAAAAAATGACCAAAAATCAGGTAATTATCCGATTTTAATGAAATTTTCAGTATTGATTTATCAATTAACGAATTTTATAATGCATCAGTTATTTTATTTCAAAACTTTAATTTAGTATTTTTGCTATGAAAAATTAATATATAAAATTCATTTGAAATGTGAAAAGCCTGATGTTAAGTTTAAAATGTTATATTTTTAGATTCTAGAAATAGATATCTACTTAATGCAAACCTTATTTTTTCGAAAAAAGTATATATTTTGAAGAAAAACTCTATTGAAAATGTACCCCCCGCCCCTTTTTAAGCAGAAAAAAATATCGATGAATAATTTTTTTTTTTTATAAATTAAATAATTATTGAAATGAGTAAAAAAGAAATCTCCAAAAAATTAATTATTTATTATTTTTTTGGTACTTATTTTCTCATAGAAAAGCCACCGTAAAAAATTTTTTGTTTTTGTTTCTATTCATAAATTCGGTCTTTTATCTCTTTATTTACTGTAATTAGAAAACGGAAAGACCAACTTGAAAAAAAAAAGGTACGCCCCCAACATAAGGTGGGGTCAAAAATAAGTGACCTGAAAAAAATGAGAAAGTTTTGAAATAAAATAAGTAATGTATTATAAAGATCATTCATTGCTACATAAACACTGAAAATTTAATTAAAATCCGATAATTCTCTGATTTTTGGTAAATTATTTTCCCTAGGGAGAATAAAGTCATTTTGTCAAAAATGCAATTCAGTCTCATTTTGGGTATCACTAGTTTATCCAGGCCATAAAGTTTAAATAGTGATTCATTGCTTATTTCTCATCCAATTTTTAAAATATGTATATGGTTGAAAATAAAATAAAATAATTTTTTCTAAATATGTAACTTTTATGTGTTTTTAACCATTTTTTACGTCAGTTTCAATTTTGGAAAACAACTTAAAATTACAAGAAATGTAAATAAAACTCAGTACAGCAGACCCCGGACCTGGTTTGTGTAAAACATTTGTAAATAGGTAATCTATTTCTTTTATATAATTCAACATAAGCATTAAGAAATGTATTTTTAAGTTCAAAGTGATGTTATATATTTAAATTTAATATTATATATGTGTATACATGCAGTATTAAAATGAAGATGTTGAATAATCTTGTGGTAAACTTTAAAAAATCCACAAAAATCTTGATATTCCTACTTTTTATTCCCCAAATATTAGGTTCTAGCATGGAGATACATAAAATTTAAGTCCAGAATCAAAAAGAACATTCAATTTTACATAAGAATGCAAAGTTTTATCAAAATTGTTTCAAAAATAAAGAAATGGCAAAGAAATTACTGAATTTCTTGTTCTGAATTGGTCCATGAGTTGACATATTTTTAACAAAATCATGTCCACTTTTGTACCCCCAATTTCGGGGCTTTAAATTCTCATAACTTTTGAACCACTGGGGATATTTGCCTAATTCAAACAGTTCTGAACTCCATTTACAAAGCTCTGTATAACATGATTGAATAACAATAACCTCAAATAAAAAAATCAACTGGGAATGCTAAGAAATGTGGGTTTCCCAGCCAGAACTTTATACAGTACAATAAACTGTATATTAATAAATGGGTATTTCAAGGTCTGGTTTATTTAGGACTAGAAGTGGCTACCCAGCATCACCTAGGTAGAGAGGTGGGGCAAACAAACCCTGGTGTATTGATTTGTTTACTTTTGAGATTTACAAATGATGGACATTTTTAAGTAGAATTTTAATGCTATTTCTATGTATATTTTAATTTTTAAATCTATTCAAATATTAATCAAATCTTCATAAATTTAAGAAGTAAGAACTGGTGATATCTAATGTGTATATATATTTATTTTTTTGTTAATTGTTTTATTTTCATAGTTTCATCCAGACATACATACATACATGTCAACTGCCCTTTATATATGTACTAAAAGTAGCTACCCGGTGTTGCCTGGGTAGGGGTCATAATAAAAAGTTAGTCTCACAGGTCCATTGATTGTTTTGGTCTTACATAATTGATTTATGTTTTAATCACGAACGCCACCAATGACTTTCAATGACTTCATCATTTTTGCACAAAAAGCAAGCTCTGGTGATTGTGATATGTGTGTATATATATATATATATTTACTTTGTCATTTATTGTTTTATTTTCATAGTTTCATCTGGACATTCATACACACAACTGCCCTTATATATATATATATGATGACTGTTTAGAGTAGTTATTGTTATCTTAGCTTCTTCCACAGATTATGACAGTTTTTGGTCTCATATGATAATCTGTAAGTATAATGAATTATTTTACTGTAGTCTTAGTTAAGTTTGGCCAAAGGCCAAAAATATGGAGCATCAAATCTGAACCAAGCTTGCTATTCAATAGCAATGGATCTGCAAGCCATAAATTGTTATACCATGACAAGGTACCTTTTTGGCTTACGGTCAAGTTAGGTTGAAAGCACCGGTTCTTGCTAGATCACCAAAATTAAGCAGCAATGAGCCTATTCCATACTTAGATGGGTGATCATTTAAGCAACAGCAGGTATTGTAAGAAATTGAATATCAAAA
The DNA here is from genome assembly GCA_023376005.1 of Doryteuthis pealeii. Taxonomy (NCBI): domain Eukaryota; kingdom Metazoa; phylum Mollusca; class Cephalopoda; order Myopsida; family Loliginidae; genus Doryteuthis; species Doryteuthis pealeii. The sequence continues at coordinate 48,794,515 of CM042161.1, forward strand.
TGACTTGATTTGTCGTTAAATGGTCCCAAAATGGTTGATATGCCATAAAACAACCAACCAAAAAAAACAAACAAAGCTGATCTTAGATTTAGCACAAGGTTGTGCAAGCATGAGGCCACTGATTTAAGATTGAACTAACTATTCATTAGTAATTGATATATGAGACTAACTTGCTATCTATAAAAAAAAGTGCTCCAAAATTAATTATACTGGGTGTCCACAAAGTCTTGAAACAGTTTTAGAATTGAACATTTAATAGCTCACATCGAACAAATGATAAAATCTTTTCATAAAGAATGTATAAAAATTAAACTCTTGAAGTTTTATTATTGATGTATTTTTTGATTATTGCTCTTCAGCATAACTGCCGTCTCTGTTAATAAATGTTTAACCTGTTGCAGGACTTTATGGACACCCTGTAGATTGAATTCTATTGTTTAACTAGTGTTAATTTTTAAGTTCAAAGTAAAAGCTTATTATTGCAATTATCATGTAAAAGTTAGAGATAAAAAGATTTCCATCAAGAACACCCAACTCGTAGATTTAAAAAGAAATGAAAAAGGAATTCTGTAATTATTTGTTCCTTTAAGCAGCATTGGATTTCATCAGAAGTTTTTTTTTTTTTTTTTTTTTTCTCAAGGAAAGTTCATCTAAAGAGTTAATTACAATTTCACTAAGTGATTTTCTTCCCATGTTTTTACAATTTGACCAATGTCCTTGGGCATATATATATACAAGGTGTATCAAAAAAGTATTAAGATTTAAGCTGTATTTACCAAGATAGGGATGAACACTAAATGTAACGTTAATTTTTTTCAGAATACAAGGTGTCAAAAAGCACAGATTTTAAAGCTGTATGGTAAATAGATAAAAATGAAGTATGAATGGAATGTTAATTTTTCAGAATACAAGGTGTGTCAAAAAGTATTGAAAATCTCAAAACTTTTTTGACACACTTTGTATACATGCTCTATCACTGATATTGAGCACTCTTTATTTACAAATATAGCAATAAATTGCCAGATGATTTTTTATAAGTGTTTTCAACTAATTTTGTTGTGCTGATTTTGAAAATGTAGTTTCTTAATATAAAGGAAATACTGTATATCTGGTAGAATATAAAGGAAATACTGTATATCTGGTAGAATATAAAGGAAATACTGTACTGTATATCTGGTAGAATCTGAGCTGTGATTAAATCCTGTTCTGGAGATGCCCATGCGATTGTTCCTTTTTGGATTATGAAATGTCATTATTGTCATTATTTTTTTTTTTTTTTTTTGTCTCTGATTTTCTCTTTCTGTTTTCAATTGGTGATTCATTGTGTTTTGTAGAATTTAATATTTTGGTTTGCTTTGATGATATTTCAGATGTGATAATGAATTTGGATATTGCTATAACTTTTTTTGAATTATGACAATTTTATAAACTTTATTTCAACCTTTTGCTTATGAGTTTTATTAGAATTTAGGAATTTGTTTAAGAATTTTCTGAAACTTCTTGTCAAATTTTATCTCTTTTCTTTTATTTCAATATTGCTGCCTCTGATATTTTAAAGATAAAGACTTGTTTACTATTTGTTTATTTATAAAAAAATTGTATTATCCATTAAGAATTGATTTATTTCAAAACTTTATCGGCATTAAATGACCCACTGAGGTTGATATGCCGTAAAACAAAACAAACCTTATTTACTATTTCTCTAAATTTTTGAGATGAGGCTTGATAATTTGTATTATTTGTACTATTGTCCTCATCGTTATTGTTATCTACACAATGTTTTGTCCGATGTGCCCTCTGGTCTTCTTCAGATATTTCTTGTTTGAGAAGGGGGTTTCCTGAGTCCAACAAGAAATACCTGAAAAAAGGCTGAAACGTTGTGTAGATACCAATAAAGATATGGAAAATAGTCTGAATGATATGAAATACCTATTTGTTTTTTTTTTTTAATAATACAAAAATACTTATTTGTTTTTATTTTTTAAATTTTTTTCAAAGACTATTTAAATTTTCTAAGGTTATTGAATGACTTCCTATTTCCCTCCCTCTTTGCGTCTTTCTCTCTCTTTCTCTCCATTTCCCTACTTCTCTCTCCTCAACTTCTTCCATTCTGTATCTATCTAATGTACCTAACTCATGGTTTAGGGTCATTGAAATGTTGGAAATTGCTCCTAATCCTTCCTTTTTTTGTGCTTGAATTTCATTCTTACAAAATGATTAGGGCAACTTTTGAAGATCTAATTTTTAGAATAGGGGCTTTTGTTTAAATATTTGTCCTATTCATCTGTAATTCCACCCTTGATTACTTGCAACTATATTGTTTCATCCTTTTTACATCAACACTATTTCTTTTTGGTAAAGTAAAGTGCTTTCACTCTTTCTCTTTTATTCACTCTTTCTCTTTTAACATATATTTATACTAGCAAAAGTACCCGGTCCATGACCGGACTATAAAAAGTTTAAAAATGAATTAGAAATAATTTGAATACCCAGTAATAATGAATAAAACAAATATGACTTCAGCATTTAATCGATTTAAAATACATATGAGTATCATTTGCCTTTCTTCGACCATATTCGTAGAAGTTCAAAGCCTAAGGAAATAAAAATTATTAGAGGTGGGTGCAGGGATGTACTCACTCCAAATATTAAGCCTGTACCAATGAGTGGGTGGGAGTTTGTTTTTATTTTATTTTTTCAGTTTTAGAACTGTCTTTTTTGTTACAGTTAGGAATTGTGTTGACGCTACTTCAAAGATGAATTGTGCCGACAGGAGACGGATTGGGTGGGTGTGTCAGCTTAACTTTAGTTTTTGTTTTTTGAAATGAACATTCGTATTTTCTTTCATACAGCGACAGAGTCTTCTGTCTGGGAAGTTTAAAACTAAACTCATGTCGACGTGAATAGGGTGGGGTGGAGGGTGTGTATACTGAATTTTTTAATTTTTGTTAATTATTGTATTATATCGCTTAATTATTATAAATCAAAACCCAAATTTTGTGTGTTTCTTAGTTATAAGCATATCAAGTAGTATGCGAGATTTCAAATCTGAATGACCTCTCGTTTGTGAGTTATAAGTCGACACGTACATACCAAACTTCATTTTATATATATAGATGTTCAAGCAATGTGCTTGTTAACAATGTAAAATCTGGAAAATAACTTTAAAAAAAAAGGAACATATCTCTAACCAGAATAAATAATCAGGTTCAGTGCTTGTGGAATCTTGATTCCACAGGTGGCAAATTTCTTTAGCATACCACCGGCTGGTCTCTTAAGTCATATGCGGTCACATGGTAACAGATGACTACGTGAAAAATGTGTGTGTATGAGTGAAAGTTGGGGGTCTCACGTGTATTTTATGTGACAGGATGTGTAAAAGCAAAGCTGGACTTCTGAGCCATTTGCGTGCTCACAACTGAACTTTGTAGAAGTGGCCTTCTTCTGTGAAGAAGTTGCAATCACTATATATATATATATATATAAGTAATCCAAATGGCTGGTTGTAAGGGATGATTCTATTTGTGATCTTAAAAATCTCAATGTATAAACATACTATATGCTCTTGTAGGTGCAAACATATATTCATACAAGGGTTTTTATAAATCCCTAAAGAGAGCTCGATGTATAATAATCAATAAATTAGATTATATACAAGCAATATTTAACTTTCAATGAAAGAAAAACTTAAACTGTCATCCCATAATAATTTATTTCAACCAGAAACTAAAAAAAATTAAAAAATATTTTTAAATTTAAAAAAATTCCTAAGAGCCCCAGTCTCATCAGATGGGTTTATATATATATATATATATATATATATATATATATATATATATATATAAATCAGAGAGGGCATATTTCATTGACATTAACTTTTTGTAGTCCTTCTGAAAAAAAATCTTGAATTTAGGTAATAGGAATTTCCTGATGGGTCTTCAGAACTGGTTAATCTATGTTGATTCTGAATTTGTCTAAGACTCCATGGATAAAAAGAGGTTGAGGATAATCAAAGTTACCGCTTTCATTTAAATACCTCATTTGTGTTCAGCTTAAATGTGGCCTGAGGGAAAATCGTATGAAAGGGTTGAGTGGTGTGGGGGGGATACTAGGGGCAAAAATCTTGGGTGATACTAGCAGAAAGAGGAAGATAGTGAATTTAGTGATGAGAAAATAGGAAAGTTGGGTTATAAATAGAAGAGGAACAGGGAGACTAATGGAAAGGATGTTGAGAGATGAAGTAGGGAGGGAAGGTAGACAGGTTGTGTTAGTGGGGCGGGGGGAAGCAGACTAAAGGAATGGTTGGAGGGAAGGTAATGAAAGAAAGAGTAGAAATGTGAAGTAGAAGGAGAAAGAAGATATTGATGGTGTGTGTGTATGTGTGGGGGTCCTGGGGAGAAAAAGAAAGGTGATGAAAAAATGAGAAGCAGAAGTGGGGAAATAAAGAGGAAAGAGGAGGAGCTTAAAAATGTGAATGGAAAATTGACAGGAAAGGGCATGTTGAGAACTGTGGTGTGTGGGGGTGAGTGAGCAGAATTGGAATATGGGAAAGGAAAGGTGATGTGTATATATATATATATATATATCAAATCCAAAAGGACAGTATAAGTGGAAAGGCTTTGGTCTTGTCATGGTGGAGCAGGTGAAATTGTGAGTCAGAAGTAGGAGGTAAAATTAGGAGGGGGGATGAGACGAAGATCCACCCACTTGAGAAGCAGTTGTGAAATGGCAGTGACGGGGGGGGGGTTGATTGTGACTGGCCTAATTAATGTTTGTAATTAAATCTGTAGATCTTTCAACTTGTTTCTTTTTTTGGTTTTTGTTTTCATTCCATTTCTATTGTTTTTACTTAATTGTTAACTCTCATATACTTCACAAACTTTATTCCAGATTGCAATCCAAATAGAAAAACTTGAAAAAATGTTGTTTTTTTGTTCAAGGCAAAACTACCTACCTTAATAATATAAAAAGTGCTGTTGGTACTCTACAACTATTAGATAATAACAATCATAAATGACAACCAGTACTATAATTATAGTAATAACAATGGGTGCCATTATAATAGTAGTAGTAATAACAATGGGTGCCATTATAATAGTAGTAGTAATAACAATGGGTGCCATTATAATAGTAGTAGTAATAACCATTGGTGCCATAGTAGTAGTAGTAATAACCATTGGTGTATAGTAGTAGTAGTAGTAATAACCATTGGTGCATTATAGTAGTAGTAGTAGTAATAACCATTGGTGCATTATAATAATAGTAGTAGTAAATACCATTGGTGCCAGTAGTAGTAATAATATAGTAGTAGTAGTAATAACCATTGGTGCCATTATAGTAGTAGTAGTAGTAATAACCATTGGTGCCATTATAGTAGTAGTAGTAGTAATAACCATTGGTGCCAGTAGTAGTAGTAATAACCATTGGTGCCATTATAGTAGTAGTAGTAATAACCATTTAGTAGTAGTAGTAATTATAATAGTAGTAGTAGTAATAACCATTGGTGCCATTTATAATAGTAGTAGTAGTAATAACCATTGGTGCCATTATAATAGTAGTAGTAGTAATAACCATTGGTGCCATTATAGTAGTAGTAGTAATAACCATTGGTGCCATTATAGTAGTAGTAGTAGTAATAACCATTGGTGCCCATTATAATAGTAGTAGTAACCACTGTAGTAGTAGTAATAATAATAATAGTTACTATCCCTAAACCCCACGAGAAAACAGCTGTACGGCCACCTGCGCCATATCACACAACCATCCGTGTAAGGCGAATGAGACATGCCTGACACTGATGGAGCAAAGACATACATTGACCAGCTCTGCGCGGCATCCAGGAGCAATGAATGATAGGGAAGGTTGGTGAGAGATTCTCATGGATATCCCTGCTGCTGGCGCAACATGATGATGGATGATGATCCCTGCAATAATAATAATAGTAGTAATAACTACTATTACATAATAATAATGACCATAATAATAATAATAATAATAATAATGAAAATGACCATAATAATAATAATAATAATAATAATGGCAATGAAAATAATAATAATGAAAATGACCATAATAATAATAATGAAAATGACCATAATAATGAAAATGACCATAATAATAATAATGAAAATGACCATAATAATAATAATGAAAATGACCATAATAATAATAATGAAAATGACCATAATAATAATAATGAAAATGACCATAATAATAATAATGACAATAATAATAATAATGACAATGACAATGACCATAATAATAATGACAATAACCATAATGATAATAATAATAATAATGACCATAATAATAATAATAATAATAATAACAATGACCATAATAATAATAATGTTTACCATCACAATAATAATAAAAAAGATAGCTAAGAAAATGATGCAATCTTAATAGTGTCCATCATAAGAATATGTTTGAGATTTATATTTATGACACGGCTAGTTTTATTCCTAATACACTTTGATTAGTATATTTTATTAGAAAAGAAATGAATATTAATTTGTACATTTTTAAACAATCCTGTTTTTTTCCTTAAGATTCAAAATAATGATGATGATATTACTTAGCTGGTTTAGAATAAATTTTTATTTACCACATGATAAAGTTAGGGTTTTAGGATTTAAAGATTTTTGCTCTATTCAAGCCTAAAAGATATTTCTTTCTTTCAGTAATTTATAGTTTATGTAAACTTAATTAGAAATGTATGAATAGTTAATTTCTAGGAAAAAAGGATTGATTCCAGGAACTGTTTAGATTATTTCCTATTGTTGCTACTATCTTTCTGCTTATTCATTGTGAATTTTTGTTCTACTGTGATATCTTTATGAATTGGGGAAAAAAAAATTCCATTGTGTTCTATTCATATTGAAACTGAGGAGTGGCCTTTTTTTTCCTCCTGTGATGGAGGGGAGTCCCCATAGTGTAGTGGCTAACGTGCTGGTCTGCGACATTGTAGTAAGTGAGTTCGAACTCTATTCATGCTATTATTTTCACTTTTTGACAAATACCCTGTTAAAGAACTCCCTTATCGCCCAGTTATGGGTTAAATAGTATCCCTATTGTTTTATAAGGATGGCTTTGGCATCATATAACCCATGAAGATTGATATGCCATTTAACAAAGAAATCAAAACAAACCCTTCTATGATAGTCCATAAAAGGGAAGCATGTTCTATCTATACAAATTGTACCCCTAAAGACAGTCATATTAGTGATTCAGTTAAAACATTACAGTTGCAGCAAAAAGCATAAAAAACAATGAGTTCAATTGTAATTTCAAGATGTCAATTTAAATATTACTATTTTTGTGGCCATTTTTAGGCTGCAGATGAGAGCACTTGTATTCCTTAGGCAGAGTCCTTGGTTGTTAGGCAGAGTCCTCGGTTGTTCCTCGGTGTTGTTCCTCGGTGTTAGGCAGTCCTCGGTTGTTCCTCGGTGTTAGGCAGAGTCCTCGGTTTGTTCCTCGGTGTTAGCAGAGTCCTCGGTTGTTAGGCAGAGTCCTTGGTTGTTCCTCGGCGTTAGGCAGAGTCCTCGGCGTTAGGCAGAGTCCTCGGCAGAGTCCTCGGCGTTAGGCAGAGTCCTCGGTTGTTCCTCGGCGTTAGGCAGAGTCCTCGGTTGTTCCTCGGTGTTAGGTGTTATATTTGGAGACCTTGAACTGAGGTCTGCCATCAAATTTTTGGTGCAAACCATTTGAAATTTATAGAAAGATATGTGATGTGTACGGAGAGGCATGATATTTACCACATACCCCATGTGTACTTATGGGTGGCGAGTGCAAAAAATGCATTGATCCCATCGGCATTCCCCCTTAGGCACTGGGCAATAAATCCAGCCCTGCCCCTTTAAATTAAGGGGACAGGTGTTGCCTGGGTTGATAGCCCCCTGGGATCAACACTGTTAATTGTATCAATGGCCTGGGCCAAAGCCCGTTGGCCATATTGGCTAATCATGGGTTTGCCACTATGGAACGTCTTTCCTTTGCTCTCTTTAAACTAAGTTGACCTTAAGAGTACATTGTTGCATGTTAAATATTTCTTTAGTTTTGAAATCCTAATCCCTTTTAAACCATTAAGTCATATATTTTGGACTGAGAACTATTTTACTTTATTCTCTAAGGTCAGTATTGGGTGGGTTGGGAAGGGGCTGCTATTTTACTATGTATATTAAACCTGATATTTTGTAGTGAGGGGAGATCATGTCAGAAACTCCTAATAAAAGACTCTGTATAGTGGTCATTCACAGTCTTGTTTTAAATGTTATGATGGGGAGAAATGTCAATTGTTTTTATCAATTTTGTGGGCCCAGGGTACCTGAGGGCATAGTGGCAAATAGTTTATGGCCCTTGAAGCTGCTTTTACCTATATTAGTATTCTGTTGATATGTTTGTGAATTTTATTTAGCTATATATTTCACTATTTTTTATATTATCTATTTTTATTTGTTATGTAGGCATATTTTTTATCTATTTCTATTATTTAGGTACTAGAAGCGGCTCCCCAGTTTTGCCTGAGTAGATGGGGGGTAGCAAAAAAGTTAGTCTTGCAGATCCATTATTACTGAATCACGAGCTGGATCCTCGCAGGATGCCCCATTAAAATCCCTATGTAAACAAAAAGACCTTGCGTTGATCAGACACTCTGATAAGAAAAATTGTCTATTTAAAATCTTAAATGCAAAAGAAATTCTATGCTGTTATCATTTAAATTTTATTTTTTAATTATCTTCACAGATATAAATCAAACCTTCATTATTTTTGCTGAAAAACCAAGCCCTGGTGATATTTAATGTGTATATATATTTACTTTGTCATTAATTGTTTTATTTTTCAAAGTTTCCTCCGGACATACACACAACTGCCCTTTATATATGTATAGAATAGATAGATATATTTTATATCTATTTTTGGGATGGTTTAGCTCAGACGGTTGAGTGTCCAGTTCAGAACCACAAGGTTCCTGTTTCGATACCAGCCCTCATCAACTTAGTGTATGAGTAGCACATGGATCTGTGTGGTAAAGTAAGGAGCTGATAGTAGGTGTGGTGCTCCACCTCAGATGCCAAAACAATCTCCTTGGTCAAGCGCTAGTGAAAAGGGGATAGACTCCCTCGATGTCTGGCTGATACTGACTTTAGGCCACCCTGATGACTTTTCTTACTATATATTTCACTAGTTTATAATAAAACAGTTATAATAGTATATTTTCTTAATTCTAAAGTTTCTTTTAAAGTAAATAATAAATGTGAATTTTTTTTTTTTTTTTTTTAGGTGTATGTGAAGTTTGTAGCACTTTTTGTTTGTTGTTGAAAACTAGTCTGAATTTACAGTAGACTTTTTTTTTTTTTTTTTTTTGCCATCCCCCACCCCCACCCTGGAGACTTTTATGCACTTCTAATATTTATTTTATATGAATAAACTGAGTGGGATATTTTCTTTAAGATAATTTCAAGTATTTTTAAGTTCTTTGTAACTAACAGTGATTCAGTATTAGAAGAAAAGTTTCAAAGTTTCAAAAGAATTTTTTAAAGTAGTGATTCAGAACTGTATAAAAACGAAACATTTAATATTTGCATCATGCCTAAATTTGGTAGGAAATTCCCCTACTTCAGTCAAATACACACATTTGGATTTCCTCAGTGCATTAAAAAAATATATATATTCAGGAACTTCTATATTCATAAAAAGAGGGTGAAAATAGATTACTAACTATAATCTCATATCCTAACAATCTATATTTGAAAATAAAAAATTTCCACAAAATAATCCCTTACAAAATGCATACGTATATATATATATATATACAGTGATGCTGATAGCTTTTTTTATTTAGTGCATCCTGGGACGCAATGTTTGTTTTGAATGAGTCCCCGGAAAAATTTATGGGTCCCAACTAAGCTGTTCAACTCATACATTGTAAACTATCCTGTGTAATTCATTTCTAAGAAACTATTGAAATGTATTTACCATTAGCTTGATGGTGAAGGAAGAAAAAAGAAAAAACATTGGGATGCATGGATATGATTTTACCTTTTAGATTTTTGGGTATCAGGGACGCATTTTCAAAAGAGAAAATGAAAACTTAGGGGCCCTTTCGACCAGTGCTTTGTCAAAAGTAACGACCGGTAGATCGTTTAAAAGTCACAATGTAAATTAAATGGGTAAAAGAGAGATTCAATCATACGAAATGGTCCTTAAGTTTTCATTTTCTCTTTTTCTCTTTTGAAAATTGCTGATCAATAAAAGTATGTCATTATTTTTAAAATCCTTTATAAATTCAGCTGTACCAAAAATTTGTTTATATTTTATATGTATTATAAAGAGTTGGCATTAAATAACCCACAGGGTTTGATATGCCATTAAATCAAACCAAACCAATCTACCTTAAAGAAAATGTATAAAGGGGTGACGGTATGTTGTTGGTAGATTTATTCTCTTAAAAAGCAAATGATACAAAATGAAGGAAGCAAACTTATAGTGTATCAAATTTTTTTTTTTTTTAATCAACAATTTATTTACTGATAGTGAGGCCCCAGTTGTGGAGAGTGTGGAGTACCCTTTCATTGCTATTACTCCCAGGTCAACTTTGACCCAGTGATAGTTCCTGTTAAGATCCCATCGCTGGGTCAAATAGATCTGTTTAAAAATTATTTATACTTGATAGATCTCCTCCACAAAAAAATGTAAATATGGATGTACAATGAACACGATTCTCTAACGTTTAGGCAAAAATTAACCCTAGATGTGTTGACATGCTGCCGTTAAAATAACTATTTGAAAAAAAAATGAGATAAAATAAAGGTTATGTAATCTTATAAATAGGGCCAGTCGGTAGAGCGTTCGGCTAGAAACCACCCTCGCCAACTCAGCATATGAGTAGCACAGGGATCTGTGCGGTAAAGTAAGGAGCTGATGGTAGGTGTGGCACTCTACCTCAGACGCTAAAAATAATCTCCTTGGTCTAGCGCTAGTGAAAAGGGGATAGACTCCCTCGCTGCATGGCTGATACCGACACAAGGCCGCCCCGACAGCTTTACTTTACTTTTTATATATCTTTTATAATACTACAGGGTGTCCACAAAGTCTGGGTACATGGTGATTTCACTATTGTAATTATTTGTTATTTTTCTGAGAAGGCAGATACAGTAACTTAGCATTAAATAAAATCATAACATAAACAATTAAATATGATATATAACATTATAATTAGATACAATTGTTTTGTTTTAAAAGTATGTGTTAATCCACCCATGTACCCAGACTTTGTGGACACCCTGTAGTTCTTTTGAAAGTTTTTAAGTGCTGGTGGTAGGGTTGTCCTGACTTGTTTTAAATCATCATAATTAACAAATTGATGATTTCTTGGCTTTTATTTCAAGAGACAAGTCATCAATCTTAAAAAAAAAAAAATGACACTAGTTTTGCAAATTTTTTTTATCATAAAATGTGTAAATTGTTTTCACAAATGAAAACAAGACTTGTTTTATTACACCACGTTTTTTTTTTTTTTTTTGTTATTTCCTATAAGTCTAACATAAACAAAGGGGAACTGACTGATGAATTATTTATTTATTTATTGATCTACTAGTAAAAAAGAAGATGGGGTTAGGGTTAGAATTAGGGTTTAGGGTTAGTTTAATGGGAAAATATATAAATAATTTATCAGTCAAGAGTGTTATGTTAGACTTATAGGAAATAACCTTATTTTTTATCTCTACTACAACTATGAAAATAAAACAATTAACGACAAATATATATATACACATTCACTATCACCATATTTTGCTTTTTGATAATGAAAATTTGATTTATATTTGTGAAGATAATCAGAGAATAAAAATTAAATAGTAACAGCCTGGAATTTTTTTTGCAGCGACTATTTTAAATCGGAACATTAATTTTTTTTTTCAGAGTGCCTGTGTACTTTTTTTTTTAACACCCCACCAGGCCGGATCAACACAATCTTTTTTTTTTTTTTTTTTTTTTTTTTTAACGTAGGGATTTTAATGGGGCATCCTGCGAAGATCTAACTCACAATTCAGTAATAATGCGTCTGTGATACTCACTTTTTTGCACCCCCACCTTCTACTTAGGCGACGCCAGGTAGCCACTTCTAGTATATCCTAAATATAAGTTTGTCAATTATTTACCAATTCTGATATTTTGAAGGTGTGACACGTGTTTTAGATTTTTGTATCCTCTTTAACTCTTAACATCCAGTTGAGAATTTTCCAAGCCCCATTCCTATAAAGATTTATCAAAAAATGGCCTTTTTATTTAAAGTGACCTATTATTTTCCTTAAATCAAAGACTTCTAAATGTTTAATATTACATTTAAACAAAGGCTATTGTTTGGGGCAGGTTAGGAAAACGAATGTAGCTTCTGGCGGGCGGAATGAGGTGGTATAGGACATTAAGAGTTAAACTCTTTGTATGTACTTGTACCGGCAACTATTTTGTGTCTGTGTGATGCTGCAATGTTTGAACAGTACAGATAGAGAAAGATATATATCCTATTCACCCAAAAATATTTTGAGATTTGTGATGCCTTTTAACGTGATATTGTTTGATAGTCAATAACTATAAAGTGTGTAGTAAAAAGTAAAGTTGTCAGGGTGGCCTAATGTTGGTATCGGCTAGACAGCGAGGGAGTCTATCTCCTTTTCCCTAGTGCTAGTCCAAGGAGATTATTTTAGCTTCTGAGGTGGAGCGCCAAACCTATCATCAGCTCCTCACTTTACCGCACAGATCCTTGTGCTACTCATACGCTGAGTTGGCGAGGGCTAATATTGAACCAGGAACCTTGTGATTCCTAGTTGGACGCTCTACCGACTGAGCTTAACCGTTCCCAACCCTATCGCCCTTATGGCAAGCCCCAACCCCTTTTTATCATATGGGTGCTAGAAGGCGGTGGCTGCGGGTCTACATGTCCTGGGAATGATGTTAAACTCTATCTGATAGTGAGGTTCCAGTTCTGGAGGTTTGGGGAATGTGGAGCACCCCTTCATCACCATTGCTCCCTGGTCCACTCTGGCCCGGAGTGGTAGTACCTGTTAGGGTCCCATCTATAGGTTAAATAGAAAAATGTATTTATAAAAAAATTGTATTATCCATTAAGAATTGATTTATTTCAAAACTTTATCGGCATTAAATGACCCACTGAGGTTGATATGCCGTAAAACAAAACAAACCAAACCATGAGCTTAACCGGCCCTAAGAGACACTAATTTAGTCAATTTGGTGTGAAACAGAAACTAGTAATTTTCTTTTTAAGTTCTGTGTTAAAGAAAGAAATGAAATGTTACAGCTACAATTTTTTTTCTTCTCTTTTTAAAAAAAAAAAAATATTAGTACCAAGAAGCCTTGACATAATTTCTTCTAATTTTGGTCGTATTTTCTTTGTGTGGAATTACTGGACTCTTCCTCTTTAATTTCCTTTGTATGAATCCTAGGGAGAGAAAGAGAGAGAGAGAGAAAAATCATTCATCTATTATTACATATTTACATCCCCCCACCGACCATCTTTAAACCTTATGTAAGGTAATGAGTATATTCAGCCCTAGAAATGGGCTATCTGCCAACCCTTTCTGAAGTAGTACCTTCTTGTGGTTGGCTATCTGATGGGGGCTGTCTATGATGCAGTTTTCATTGGTGGGGTAATGAAAGAACCTGATTTAGTTAATGTCTGAATTTTCTTCAACAGGGTGGGTTTTTTTTAATCATTGTATGTAGCTTATTCAGACTAATTTCCTCATCCCCCCCCCCCTCACATTTTAGCATTGTTCCACTTAACTTACCTCTGGTATTTGTTGTGCTCTATAGAATGTTGTCAAAGTTGTCTTTGTTCTGAATTTCTAGAGTTATATATTTTGGTTAGATGATCAGTGTGTCTGATTATTAGTGTGTTTGTATGTGTGTGTGTGTGTATATATATATATATATATATATATATATATATATATATATATCTTATTATAATGGAGATTGTGTGTTTTTCTGTCTGTAACCGAAACTATATTACTAATCGAGTCACAATTAACATAGTTATTTACATCACATTCTCCATGATTTTATTTATATTTAAACCTGAATTATTAATAAAATTGCTTCACCTTTTTATTAGTGTTGTCTATATCTACATACAAATAACATGCAATTGTATTTATATATACAAAAAATAGCGGTTTGCAGTGTGAATGGGAAGGCTAATTTGCATATTGATATTAAAAATGTGATTTTATTAAATGTGTGCTTAGTATTATTGATTTCTAATAGTTTGGTTTTATTTTAATGAATATGAGCAAAAATCTCTTCAATGAATCTTAAATGAAATCCATTAACAAGAAAAAATAACTGTCATTTTATTCTTTATTTCCTAATTTAACTAAATAAGTAAAATTCAGCAATGAAAGACGGGAGTGATGGAAGAGTAAGTTTCATTTCTATTTTTCTATTATACCCCCACTCTGTTACATATCTTTTTATCTGCCTTCTTATTAGACTTTCTAATTTAATACGATATTACATTAAAACTTAAATACTTGCACCCGGAGGGTGCATATATTTGCTAGTATATATAAATAAATATATATTTATATATGATTTATATACACATGCGCAACCACACACACAAAACACTTAAAAATGCACAATGCCTCTTTTCGATACACACACTCACACCATAAAAGAGAATATTTGACGTCATATTTCAAACCGTCCACTTTTTTCAGCGTCCTTTCTTCAGACTTCAAATTTTGAACAGACTGATAAACAAGGACTATCACTTGCTTTTCTCGTTATTCTGTGATTTTTTTTTTTTAATCATCTTCCATATACCAACAAATGCCCTGAAGATGATCTAATTAATAGATTGAAACATTGCAGTGGCAGCCAATAAACTTACCACTCAACTTATTTAAATTTGTGTTTTTTCAATTTTCTTAATATACTACATACTGTCGGATTCACTTCCTTTTCTTCACATATATAAACATATATATGTAGTGATGCTGATAGCTTTTTGATTTAGTGTGTCCTGGGACACACATATTTGCTTTAAATGAGTCTCCGGGAAATTTGATGGGTCCCAACTAAAGTTTCGTAATAAATTGTAGCCATCTTTTTTAAAACAAGTTTTAATAAATACATGACTGTTATTATATATCTATATATAGTTTGTTTTATTTTAATACATATTTAAAGTTTACATTTCAAATTATTTTATCTTTTGATCTTTTAATGAATTTGATGATTTTACTTACTTAGGGTACAAACTTGCTGACATTGAATTTTTTACTCCCACCCCTCAGCAATATGTTTCAAAAATCTATTTTTACATTGCCCGTAGGGTGTTTTTTATTTTGTACTAGTTATTATAAATAATATGATATGAACCTAGAACAATGAAAGGTAATTTTTCAAGATAAAATCAGTCATTTATTTTTATTTTTTCTTGTTTTTTTAAAAAACTTTTTTTTTCTTCATCTGTAATATTTAACCAAATGGTATTTTATAATTCAGTCTAAAAGACATGATGGGCAAATATTGTCTTTTTTTAAATCTTTACAATCCCTCCACATTAATACTTTGTTGCCTCTTGTAGGCTGTTACAGAACACAATAGGCTTAGGTTTGTATTTTGGGGTCTGGAAAACTGAGGAAAATAATATTTTCAAAATATTCTAAGTATTTCCTTCTCTTTTTGAAACAGCATGGCACTGAGAATCTGACCAAAGTTGCATTTGGAACACTGCTAGGAATTTGACTATAGTTGCACATGATGCTAGCAATTTGACTATTGTCACTCAGAGAAATTAAAGATTTTAATAGTTTGAACAAAATCGGATCTGGCCCATTTCTCTTATTATTCTTAAATAATGATCCTGCAATTTTAAACAGTGCAAACTTTAAATGTTTTTGATAATGTTATGTTTTTACATAAAAATGAAATCACTGAATGAAAATGCAAGACCAGGTTGTTGGAAATTAACAAGGTTTTATTTAACACTGGGTAGAGAATGCTTCTACCCTAAAAGTGACTTAATTAGCTCAACCGTGTTGTGCATGCACCCTTCCAACACGAACCCCAATCTAAAAAGTGTCATGGTGGAAACCTCACTTCCGGTTCCCACCAAAACCCTACTAATCAAAGGGGAGTAACTCAAGATTTCGTTAGGTCTGGACCTAACAGATAAGCACACAAGTGACGTTTTTTTCTTTCTTTGAATTTTGCAGATGATTAGAACTGATGGCAAAGATCTGGGACAAAATATTGAACTGGCAACAAGAAAAGGTTTGTTGAAATTTCTACTTTTAATTTTTGTCTTTTTATTGTAAATACATCGTAGCATGTATGAGGAAAGAGATTAGATTCAATTTTCAAAAAGACAAGATAGTTGGGAAGCCCACAGATTATAGGAATAACATTTTAAAAAAGTCTTTTTTGGGATGATTTAATACTGTTGGATTTTGTGTAAAGTATTCAACTCTGTTACAAGATGAATGCAAGACTAAAACTAGAGTTTGGTAAGTGGCTTATATGGAGCTTTGGATTGTTCCATTATGAACTCAGGCAAGTTCATTTCCTGAGTTCTGATTGGCTGTTGGATTTCAGGGTGAGTAAAAACATGGATAAGTACCCACTCTTCAGCCATTACTTTGCATTATGCCAGCAGCAGGACTGTATTTAAGTTACAGCTTGCCTGTTTGTTTTTGTCTACTAACTCGACGGTAGTTAGAACCCCACTGCGACGGTGAGTATCATATTGTTTTTATATCTGGAGGATAACTTCTACAAATACTAACAAATTTTACATTATTGTCCTCATCTTGATTGTTATATTCATTATTTTTTGACTGCTTTACCCTTTGGTGTCTCTTTTTTTATTGTCAGTAACCGTTGTATAGGATTACCTATCTCCCCTATAGACTGTAAAAGAATAGTTGCAGCTATCTTATAAATTAGCTGTCAGACAGAAAGGGGGGGGGAATTAGTATGTATATGAATTACTGATCGAATATATCTATTACTAAGTATTTGACTTTGCCTCTTATTTGCTAGTATTACTTACATATCTCCTACTTCTCTTTGTGTGTGAGTAATTAGCCACTTTTGCCATGGCACAACAGTAACCTTCAGGAAATTTACAACTGAACCTCTTATTTGATTTTTGCTATCCATATGTTGGAATATCTTGTATGCGGTTTCCTAGTATTTGTAATGCCACTTTTTTTCCCTGCTGAACTCAGGGATTGAACTCACAGCCTCAGAATCCACAGTTGATGGCACATTTTGCAGTCTTCTTCCTGGGAATTAAAAATGTGTGTTCAGTGGGAGAGTTCTTTATTTTTCTCCAGGGCACAAAACCCCCTCCCTCCACCCCACCAAAAAAAAGAGCCTGGGCAAGATGTATGGAGGCCCTGGGTTGCCCAAGTGACAGGACCCCACCTCGCCTCACTGGCGTGATCCAAAGGAATGGTAAACCAATACGTTTGGCTGCAAGAGTTGCCAGATAGTTTTTTACACACTGAACTGACTAATAGTCCAAGACGTGATTTTTGTCAGTGTTTTTTACCTTAGCTTTTTCCTATCCAGAGATACCCACAAGGCAGCGTGGGGTATTTAGACTATTACACACCTGGATACCAACCCAGGTATTTCTATGTTCTTGTGTTAATGTGCTAGATGGCCGTTGAGTGAGAAGCTTCCTCTGCCCTTTCACAGGTTTTGTTTTTTGTCTTGCTGGGTGTCTAGCCACCTCCTCACCAGGCAAGCTTGGTGGGGGTACTGATTTAGTTGCCAATGATCCGACTATGAAACAGTACATAGTTCTTTAAATACCTGAATAAATGATTATCAAAATAAAGGTGTAATATCTGGTGATACAACTGATGAATGAAAACTTGCCAATTAAGCTGTAATCATTTTTACCTGGTCACCAAAGATACTGTCTAACATTATCATAATTAGAATATTATGCTCTTAACTAATTGTAGATGGAAGCTTTTTGTCAATTGCTACCATTTTAATTAGTCTAATTTGGAGTAGAATTTGTTTTGATTCAGTCATTTGGTTCTCAATGTAGAGTAAGGACTCTTGTTGTCCAAGACACTCCTTTTGCACAAAAAAAGGGATGTCCTGGATATGATGCTAAACTCAAGCTGATGATCAGATTCTAGTTCTGGGGTGTGTAGAGTATCCCTTCATTGTCATTACTCCCAGGTCAACTCTGACTTGAAGTGGTAGTACCTTTTGATAAGTCAAATAGATCTGTTTAAACATTATTTGTATTTGATAGGATCATGTGCAAAAAAATCATCTACACAAAAAAGGTAAATATTAATGTACAATGAATGCTATTCTCTTACCTCTTGGCATAAAATAACTCTAGATGGGTTTACAGCCTTTAAAATCAATCAATGAACTCTTTTCGTCAGACGATAGTCTTGAAACTGTAAATTTCTTAAATCTTATAATTTAAATGGAGATGTGTGCACAACTGAGTCTATACAAATCAGTGCCAATTGAACTGGAGTTTTTGGCAAAACACAGGTTTGTGCAAGTGCAATCCATATTCAATAGAATTTGACTTTTCTTGTTTCCTAAACTGAAAATTGTGGAGTATACTTCATTTTCATTACCCCCAGATACACTCTGACCTGGAGTGGTAGTATCTATTAGGGTCCCATCTATAAGTCAAATAGATCTGTTTAAAGATGATTCATATTTGATAAGAATATTTGATATTTTGTTACTGTAAATTATTTGTGTTAAGAAAAGTTAAAGCTATAATTATTTACTAAAGATTATTAGATTTTTAAAAAATTTTTTTGCTTTTTGAATACAATGATTTTCTTTGGACATTTTTGACATTTCAAGTGTTTTGTCATTCTTTTTTTTCTTTTTTTTTTTTTTTTCTCTTTTTCTTTCCCCCAGAAGAATCTAAAGAGAATGAGATGCTTGGTGTCGGTTACCATATCCAACCTATAAATGAAGCCAACATTATCCCCATAGACAGCCTGAAGTGCTCAGATAAAACAATAAAAGATCAGTTTAGTACTGCAGCTGCCTTGATTGGGCACACGACTCCAATAAAACCAACATTCCAAGCAGGCATCCCCACCAACATGCACTGCACTCCTGTTACTACCCTGGGGGCATTTACCACCCAGGTGATTTCCCCACTTTATCATCTACCGACCACGTTTTCCGGGTTCCCCCAACAGCTGCTCACAAACAGCCAACTCTTTGTGACCCAGCCCACAATGGTCATACATCCAAATTTCCAATGCGTCCCAGGTATACCTGCAGCCAATCTGACTAACCCATTTTCGGCAACAGGCACCATCGAACAAGTTTCAACCGCTCACATAGAGCAGCTGAATGGGCCAACAGTTCTTGGAGACACCAGCGAAGAAGTCGTCATTGGGGAGGAACAGAATTATGTGGGGACTCAGCCTGACGAAGGAACTGAGACAGTTGGTGAGGAGGGCAAAGTTGAAATGGCCCCTGTTGAACTGGACTCGGATGCATCCTGTGAGATCTGTCCGGAGATCAAATCTGTGGACTCTGTTGTAATGACCGAGAAAGACGACCAATTTGCTTCATCCGAGTCTCCAGTTTCAGAAAATGTGGAAGAGGAGGAAGAAGAGGAAGAGGATTATGCTGAAGAAACATGTAGCCAGAACCCGAGTGAAGTCCCAGTGTCTCCGAGTGGATCGGAAGAGATCCCTACTCATATGGACGTTGGGGATGATACAGAAGGTTAGTGGGATTTTTTATTTTTTATTTTTTTAATTAAAAAAAATCTTCGGCCTTGGACCTTACAAGCTAACGTCGTTGATCACAGGGGGCCATCCCCCCAGGCAATACCTGCTCCCTCGATTTAAAGGGGCAGGGTTCGGTTTATTGCCCAGTGCCCGAGGCCCATCCTCCCTTGAGGGGGAATACCAACGGGAACAACGCATTTTTCTGCACCCGCCACCCATGAGTCTCGGCTTGTGGGTGGTCCCATATTAATAGGGCCTTGTGCCTAACTCGTACATGTGGGGTATGTGGTAAATACCCAGTTTGTTAACTTTGAACTCATTATGATGATTTATCTCTATTTTTTGCCTGACATCGTCTTCAGACCACGGTACAATATGCATAAAGCTGGATCTGGTCGAGGCTAAAAAGTATTCAACTTTGGCCCTATCTTGGGCTAGACAGCGGCCCCCTCCAATCAGTCGGCTGTCACGTCAAGCCCTAGCACCTATATGATTTTCCCAACCCTATTGCCTTATGGCAAGCCCCAACCCCTTTTATCATATGGGTGCTAGAAGGCGGTGACGTCTACATGTCCTGGGAATGACGTTAAACTCTATCTGATGGTGTGGGACCCTAAATCTTTATGGCATTAAATGACCCACTGAGGTTGATATGCATCAAGCTGGATCTGGTCGAGGCTAAAAAGTATTCAGCATGAATGATACGCTCGCGGAATCATCATTCCTGTCTTATTATGTAATATCAACAAATGGTTTCTGCAAGCGCTTAATGACATCAACGGCTGAAAGTAAACCGTTTTTAAAAATCACAAACTGAACTGATAACGAAACTCCTAAGATGAACAGATGTTATAATTTCTTCTTGCCCTTTTTTTTTTCCCCCCCTTCTTTTAATACCTTGTCGGTGCCAAAAGCTGCTTGGTAGCACTTGGAGTGGCAGTCCCACCTTGAGCTACCGAAACTGCTATCATTCATAGTTGGGGGCTGATGAGGGCAGGGTATCACACATGCTATCACGTTGTGTGATGAAAAAATAAAAATTTGATATTTGATTTTTCTCTGTTGATTAAATTCATATGTAAACACATTTATGTAAATATGAATTTATATGTAAACAAAATTTAGCATATAAGAAAAATAATATGTAAACACATTTATGTAAACACATTTTTGTGTAGAAAAAAATTTAATCTTGTTCCTTTTTTATTTTTTGTTACAGATGGTATGTCTGAGTTATACGATGAACCTGAATTTGTTTGGGAAGAATACCTCAGAGAAACAGGGGCTGTGGAAGTCCCTCCTACTGCTTTTAAACATGTAAGGCAATTTTTAAATTTTTTTTCTTTATTCTTTAAATTTTTATGTACAAGGATTAATGAAAAGTTTTGCTATATTTTAGTAACATAAGGGATAATTTGACAGATCTGGATGCTTTTGCCGAGGTCATGAAAGTGAGAAACCACACTGGATTGTGAGATGCTGAGCTCGCCTGATACTCTCTGAGTGCTACTCACTGGATTTACTACTATGTGCTGGAGCACAGCCTTGGAATTCAGTTTTTTACCTGAATTTTGCCTGATTGTCAAGATTCTTGAAACCTGAACAAAATTTCTTGTACCTATCTCAGAGATGCAGATAGGTCGCTTCCTACGTCCCTGACACACAAAACAATGAACTTCTAATCTAGATTGCTAACCATTACACCACATGAAGAGCCCACTATTTTTTAATATGGACTCTAAATAATTAAAAAAACTTTCAATTTTACCTCATCCCTTTAGAATGAATAAAACAAAATGTATTCGGCATAAAATAACACAAAAAGGGTTGACCTGCTGTAAAATCCAACCAAGCGATTATGAAATTGGTTATTTCCTATAAGTCCAACATAAACAATGGGGAACCACTCTTGACTGATAAATTATTTATTTATTTTCCCATTAAACTAAACCTAAACCTAACCCTGTTTTCTTTTTTCCTAGTTGATCAATAAATAAACAAATAATTTATCAGTCAAGAATGGTTCCCTTTGTTTATGTTGGACTTATAGTAAATAACCATGAAATTTTTGACTCTCCTTAGTTTTTATATATTTTTGAAGTTTTCATGAACAGTTTGAAAAGACCCCAAAAAAACCCAAGCAAGAAACTTTGAAATCTCATATCTCAATTAATTTTCTTTTCTTTTTCTTTTAGGTTGAGTATAGTTTGCAAAGTGGCTTTGTAAAAAATATGAAACTTGAAGTGGCTGTCAAAAATGCATCCCAAACCTATTGGGTTGCCTCCGTGATAATGACATGTGGTCCATTATTACGATTACGTTATGATGGATATGGGGATGATGGATCTGCAGATTTTTGGTGTGATCTCACGGCGTCAGAGGTGCGCAGAATTGGATGGTGTGCTGAGAATGGCAAGACTTTGATGCCTCCAGACGGTAAGTTAATCTAGCTTGTTAAAACATGGGAAGTCTCTTCTGACTGACTGTTGATTCTTCTCTATCCCTTCAAGCACCCAGAAAAAAAAATAACGTGCTGTTGGTGGGGCCTAAAATATATCAACTGTATCCCCTGCAGAGAGGTTTTAAAAAAAATGGTGTTGGTACCAGTGGATGTGTAGTGGGGAAAGAATGATATATATATATATATATATATGTATATAATATATAATGGAGGTCGTCGACAATGAGGGTTCACAAAGTAGAACACCCACACAGGATGTTATATAGTGGTGAAGGCTTGTGTTGACGATCCAACGTTTCGGCACAGTCGATTTTGCATCAATTGCCACAAACCAATCAAAGCCTCAGAATTTTGAATTCTTAATTCCTCTCCAGAATGGCAAGGTCCTGAAGGGCCAGTCTGCCCACATTAAACCCATGGCCGAGAATATTTCACCTTTCCCAATAAAAATCCAACAGCTTCGCCTAGGAATTCATCTTTTCATTCTGTCTGATTCACACATATATATAAAAGAATCAGACAGAATGAAAAAGATTTGGAGTTAACTAACATTTTATTATTGTATCAGAAAAAAAAAATATATATATCTTATTATAATGGAGATTATGTAACTGTCTGTAACCGAAACATCACCACCTATGTCATGATTTCCTTAGTTATTTAAGTTTATATTCTCAATGATTATGAAATGGTCATTATCTAATATTAATTAGCGTCTTATTTATTAATGATGTTTCTATTAAGGTCTAGCCGAGTTAGATTTGCTGCAAAACTGCCCATATTATTAATGCATTTAAAATCCTGAAATATGTGTTATATATTTCTAAGAAATAAAGATGTACATAGTATATGGTGGGAATAATTTGCATAATGATTTTAACAAAACTGAGTTTAATAAATAATTATTTGCTGTTACTAATTTCTAATACTATGTTATTCTCAAATGTATTAAAAGCAATCCTATATATATTTTTTTATATAGAAATCAATTAAGATAAGTTGTTTTTTTGATAATTTTTAAATATATCATTATATATGTATTATGGAAAATGAGGGGTAAAATGTTTTTTAACAGCTTCTCAGACAAAAATAGTGTAGATTTTGGTCTTTGGAGGTCTCCAACAATTTTCCTTTATAAAAAGATATGCACTCAGTCGTTGCACAAACTTACACAAATATGCAGGGTCTTTCTTATGTATTTGGGCAGCATTCTTTCATTTGTTTATTTAACGAGTTTAACTACTTACTCTCACTACTACTAACTTGAAATAACTGGAACACAAACACATCACCCCTGAAGATGGCATTTCGACGTGCTGAAAGCACTTGGGACAAAAACTTTGGACAAATCCACGGATTCAATCCAAAAAAGCTAGCCAGAAAGCTTAAAAAGATTGTTAATAAACTCGTTAAACAGTAAATTGTTTAATTCTCTCTCTCTTTCTCTCTCTCTATCTATCTATCTATCTATCTATATATATATATATATAATAGCATACTGGTACTTACCAAGTCAATAATTTTGTACACAATACTAAGAAATTAGATAAGTCTGCACTTTTACATATTTTGAAATTATAACTTTAATGATGTGTATGTATATATATATAATGTATTTTTTTTTCTTTTTCAGGATTAAAGGATAAAATTGGTAATTGGCAAGAATTTTTAACCAAATCTTTATTTGGTGCTATGACTGCCCCAAGTTATCTGCTGGACAAGGTGAGTCAAAAAATAAGATAATAAAACAAAAAACTAGAAAATAATGAATTAAACATAATGAATAAATTACTAAATTACAAACTTCATATAATATTGCTATGGAAAATTTAGCAATGAAAGACAGGAGTGATGGAAAATGATGAGAGAGTTAGTTTTAAAGTTGTTCTATTTTTTGATTATTCCGCCTCTGTTTCAAATCATTTTATCACACACCAAAAGAAAAATAAACAACATGTCTGTAGATTTAAACAAAAACCAGTATGAACTAGACTGTCCTTCCCAGAATGCCCCACAAACTAGATCACTTTCCATCATGTCCCACAAAACAATATATAGAAGAATACCCACCATGTAGGAATGTCTTGGTCTGATGATCAAATAGGCAATAGACTGTCACCTAGCACCATTGACTGTCAAATTATATATATATATATATATATATATATAATATATATGTGTGTGAAGAAATGGAAGTGAATCCTACGGTATGTAGTATATTAAGAAAATTTAAAAAACACAGGTTTAAATAAGTTGAGTGGTAAGTTTATTGGCCGACGCTGAAGATGATCTAATTAATAGATCGAAATAAAGATGATCTAATTAATAGATCGAAACACGGCAGCGTCGGCCAATAAACTTATCACTCAACTTATTTAAACCTGTGTTTTTTCAATTTTCTTAATATACTACATTATATATATATATAATGTGTCATGCACAGATACCGTGTTTCAAAGTTTCATGTCTCATCAGTGTGGCTAAACACAGCAACTACTTCTGACCAGGAGCAAAACATGACTGACTTTTCATCAGCCTGGTTCCTTAACCTCTTGGCGTCGATAGGTGCCATTAAGTGGTATTTTAACTGATAAATACATTGGTGTATATATTTTTTACAATCACCAGAGAGATCAAATCTATAAACAGACGATCAAGTGAATAAATAGAAGAAAAAAAAATACTAAATTTGCTTCATCTAATAATTTATTTCAACTACAATTAATGGCATCTCAGGCAAAAAGCAAAATCATGGCTGTTACTGATTTACTCCAGGATTTTTTTTAGCATCTCACTTGTTGCCAATTGTCAGGGTCACTGGTGGGAAGTGCCCAATACACAGCCAGTCATTAGAGGTGCCCACTATATTACAACAGAGACTACACTTTAATCCTAGGTAAAAGTACCAGTTTATATCTAAATCCCATTAAAAAAATGATTGGAACTATGCTAGTAAAATCAGAATATATAAAAACAAAATATCTTATTACAATGGAGATTGTGTGTCAGTCTGTCTAATCAAAAATATATCAGTAACCAAGTCCTGATTCCCTTAATTATTTACGTCACCTTCTCCATGATTTTATTTGTATTTAAACCTCAATTATTCATAAAATTGTTTTACATCATTAATACTATTGGCCTTACCTACATACTAATAACATGCAATTGTATTTATATATTTATATACAACAAAATAACAGTTTACAGTGTGAATAGGAAGGCATAATGATCTCAAAATTTGGTTTTAATAAATATGTGCTTGGTATTATTGATTTCTAATTGTTTGGTTTTATCTTATGGAATATGAGCAAAAATCTCTGAGATAAATGTTAAAAGAAATACATTAACAAAAGAAATAACTAATTTTTTTCTGTAATTCCTAATTCAACTAAATAGTTAAATTAGGAAAATTTAGCAATGAAAGACAGGAGTGATGGAAAATGATGAGTTGGTTTCAAAGTTGTTCTATTTTTCGATTATCCCCCCTATGTTTCAAATCATTTTATCTGCCTTATTTAGTTTTGTTAGTCTTTCTAATTTGATATATTTCATTACATTAAAACTTAAATACTTGTGTCCGGAGGGTGCATATTTTTGCTAGTAGATTTAAAAAAGAATTGTTTTTTTTCCCCCTTGTTTTAATTAATAAAACAAACTCTTGTATTATTTTTGTGCAGACAACGGGGACCACACCTGTTGATCAGATCAAGCAAGGAATGCGTCTTGAACTTCAGGATTACATAAACCCAAGTCAAGTGTGGATTGTGAAAGTCCTTGAAAATGTTGGTGGCCGTCTCTATCTCAGACATGAAGGTCTGGATCACACCAGCCATGATTTTTGGCTGTTCTATCTTAATAATCTTCTTCATCCAATTGGCTGGGCAAAAGAGAACAATTATACATATGCTCCACGCAAAGGTAAGTACGGAATTAATTAATTTATCTACATGGCATTAAAAAAAAAAAAAAAAAAAAATGTAAATTATTTCTATGGGAGTTCTTTAATGATATGATTTCAATTTCTCTACTTGTTCACCCGTCCCTATCAATGCATTATTTGAATCTTCCCCAGTGGAGGTTTTATATGCTAACAAATACTGCTATCTATCTATCTCTCTCTCTCTCTCTCTCTCTCTCTCTCTCTCTCTCTCTATATATATATATATATATATATATATATATATATATGAGGTATCCAAAACTTGGTAGTAAGGGATGATTCTATATGTGATTTCTAAGACACACTGTATTATTATTATTGTATGATCCAGTATGTATAAATACAGTGAATCTTTAAATCACTAAAAAAAGCTCAATGTATAATAAACTTTTTAGATTATATACAGAGCAATATTTATCTTTGAAAGGAAGGAAAAACTCAACACCGTTATTCCATAATAAATTTATTTCGACCAAAATTGGGGCCTTTATAAATCAAAGTTGATTTAATATAGTTCCCATAGTAAATCAAAATAATTTGAATTGTATAACAGAAAAATTTACTTCTCAAAAAAATTTTTTAATCCTTTTACAAATGTATACATTAGAAGACTGTCACCATGGCGACAGGAAATCAAATGAGAAAAAAGAATACTAATTATGGTATTAAAAAAAAATGTAAATATTTCTATGGGAGTTCTTTAATATGATTTTCAATTTCTCTACTTATTCACCCATCCCTGTCAATGCATTATTTGAATCTTCCCCAGTGGAGGTTTTATATGCTAACAAATACTGCTATCTCTATATATAAAAACCCATCATACATATACTCCCTCCACAATACTAATATCAAGGAATATTCTTGTGAACGTGATCTGGGTATTACTGTCAGCAGTGATTTACGTTGGATGAAACACATCTCCAAAATTGTCAAAAAGGCTGAGGGTGTCCTGTCAGTCACTCACTGGCTATCTATTTGAAGCTGTACAAAGCTATGGTGCGGCCACACTTGGAGTTTGCATCACCAGTCTGGAACCCCTATCTTGCTCAGAATATTAACCTCCTAGAAACTGTACAGAGACGTGCAACCAAACGAATACCCTCCATCAAGCATCTACCATACTCTGAACATCTCGCAGCCCTGGGAATGGATTCGCTGAAACTTCGGCGTCTGGCAACTGACCTGGTAAACGCTCATAAGGTCATTAAGCATCTTAAAAACAGCAACCTTGAGCACCTTTTTGATCTCCATCTTTCTAACACACGTGGGCATGCCTACAAAGTCAGAAAACAGCACTGCTCACGTGACATTCGGAAACATTTTTTCACGTTCAGAATTGCGGAGACATTGAATAAACTGCCTGCGTCTGTTGTAGGCTGCCGAAACACTGAATCTTTCAAAGCCTCCATGCTTCCTGTAGTCCGCCGACACTATACCTGATGCCATTCTCCACATACATATGCACACACGCGCACATTACTACTGTAAAGTGTTCATGTTCCTGACACTAATAGATTATTCTGTGTACTTGACATGAGACTTTGATGAGTTGTGGTGCACTGTACACAATGAATTTCATTATTATCAAAAATTTATATATATATACCAGTCATCTACAGACATGTGTTTCGACGTTTACGTCTCATCAGTGCGACTTATCAGTCAGAGGCGAACAATTAATTGATACATACTTACAGGATGTATGTTTTTACAATCACCAGAGAACTCAAGTCTGTAAACAGCAGGCGAGTAAATATCTTATGCTAAACGGTGAAAGTTCAACTAATGTCTCCCCTTATGTTGCTACTACTACTACTACTACACACACACACACACACGCACATCTATCTAAATATATATAAGGAAGTTTAGTATGTACGTGTCAACGTATAACTCCAAAATAGGAAGTCATTCAGATTTGAAATCTTGCGTACACTTTAAAAACCTTCTAAGAAACATGCCAAATTTGGTTATTGATTGTACGTGTCGACGTATAACTCCGAAATGGGACATCACTCAGATTCGAAATCTTGCATACGCCTTAAATCCTTCTAACTAAGAAACACGTCAAATTTGGTTATTGATTTTTACTGATTAAGGGATATAATCAATTAATTAAACAAAAATCAACCGATTTGCGAAACTGACCATATACCAGCTGCTACTAATGATAAAATATTGTTCACTGCCTGCTTTCTATTATAGCTATACCAGCAGTTTAGTTTCATTTTAGTGAACGAAATCGTAGTCTAAGCTGTTCGCTAGGAATCTCTCGCCTATTTATGGTCCAATCTTTATATATAGTCCAGTCATGGACTGGGTACTTTTGCTAGTATATATATATATAGTTAAGAGTAAGGAAATGAATCGGGCGGTGTATATATATATATATAGATAAAATTATATGAAAAAATACAGATGTTGTTTAATTGAATTTATTTCCAGAACTTTGATTTGCTGATATTGCAATATTTTATTCTGTCTTTTTCTTGATTCTTTCAGACTTTGAGGACCAATACACCAAAGAGGAATGGGAAGAAATTCTTCAGGATTCTTTAAGGGAGAGTGAAGCTATGCCTCTTCCTGTTGATATATTTAAGGTAAATAATAGTGGTAATCTGAACATTAGCTACATAAATGAGAGTAATCTCCCCTTGTTTATTTCAATTTGAGGAAGCCGTCTGTTTTGGTCGGCCATTTTCTTTTCACTGTAAATCTACTCTGAAAATACAAATTTGTTCGAATCAATACAACTGCATGTTTTAACACGAAAATATGATATTTTTGTGTTAAAACATGCAGTTGTATTGATTCGAACAAATTCGTATTTTCAGTGTAGATTTACAGTGAAATGAAAATGGCCGACCAAAACGTAACGGTTTTGTCCACATCATTCTTTATTTTTACCTGTACAACATTTCAGATGATTTGCCCTCTGGCCTTCTTCAGGTATTTCTTGTCGGATTCGGGAACCTTCTCTTCAAACTCATGAACCTTCTTGTTGTAATCGAGAGCCCTCTTGGAATTCTGTACCAGCCCTTTATTCAATCCACAGAGTTATCCTGTTCTCATTCCGCTAACCATGACTGGATGCAAGTGTTAAGCTGTGTTAATTATTATTCTATGTTACTATCACCCTTGACCAAGATTGAACCTGCAGCCTAGAGATAACTGTCACTTAGAACTGTATTAACTCAACACCTCTATCCACTATGCTGTGTCCATGTGTTTCAATTTGTTAACCTGATATATATATTTACCAACTCCTCCGCACGAGCAGGATACGACACAAGGTCAATTTCTTAAGCGGAGTTCAACAGGTTTGAATTCAGAGTTTTCCTTCTCCTAGACTGGTTACCTAGCCATGGTTAAAGAACCCAGTCTGCCCTGCTATTTACCCATAGCTGGAGGGGGAGTAGGATTCATACCTTTCCCAAGGGTATTAGCGCTAAATGAAATGCAATTACCACGTCCAGGATTTGAACTCGGGGCGACGAGTCCATTTCCCATGACTTTAACCATTACACCACGCGCTTCCTACCTGATATAGACAATTGATATCTCTTCTTTTTTTTTTTTTTCAATGCTTTGACAATCCTTTTTCTCCCCTTCACCTTCCTCTCCCCTTCACCTTCCTCATTTCTATAATCAGTATAGATAGACTTGTGGTAATTTTAGTGAAATGTTATCTTGTGATATACATATCTAAGACAATGATATAACAATATTGCTTATTCACTGTGTTTGGTTGGAATTTTAATAAATTTCCCAGTAATTTCATCATCTTAGAAGGTTACAATGATGTAATCAAAAGGTCATGTTGGTTTTATGTTTGGTCAAATGAAAGCAAAGTACATAATCTAGTCAAGTACCCATCCAGATTATGTGACCTTGATGATGAATATTGAAGTCAGTCAGTCTACTATTGGTTTGAACAATGTGACTGGCCAAGCACAACTGAACCAGTGTCAAGACAACTGTTACTTACGGGAATTCAGAACAGTCCACTCATGCATTTGGGTGATTCCATTCCCTGAGTCCTGATTGGCTGCTTGGTTTGTAGGATCCTCTGAGGCTCCATAAATCCTGCCATTTTGCAGCAGTCTTTGCAGCAAACCAGAATCGTATTTCAGTTACAACTGCTTGCTGTCTTGTCTTGCCAATTCGACGGTAATTGGACTTAGTATTATTCTATAATGAAAATGTATATAAAAGTGACTAGCTAGCTCCATCGGTAGTCAGAGAAGGAAAAGTAGTTAGTAAGAGTGTTGCATATCGTACGGGCGGAAGTAGGATTTTCCGTTTAAACCGAAACAAAGAAAGACGACAAAAATGACAAAGGACTTCTTCCGGTTAACGTGAACAAAGAAAAAAAAGTATAACAATGAAATTCGGAAGTAGATTTTCCGCTGATAAGTATAACAAAAGAAAATGCGTAGGCGGCTTATATACATAAAAGAAAGTCAGAGATCCCAGCAGTTAGTCAGACAGAACCCTCGGGACAGAAAAGTGAGCGTGACAGGCGCTAATGGTCCATCGGACGAAAGGCTGTGAGACCTGTAGCCACCCCTTTACCTCACCAACGCTAGCCATCCCAGCAGCAGTCATTGTCAACGCTCGCCACCCACAGCACAGCCGAGTTAGAAGAAATTAAGTCAGAAGTTTCTACCATACTCATGTTTCTGATTTCTTAAAGCCGACTACTACACGTATCGCTTTTGGTACTATGACCATACCGCTATACAATATACGCTACGTTACATACACGATTTAGTGCAGTGAAAAAGGCGCTACGTAACAATGTTGTATACCTCTTTCCTTTCTTTCTTACTTCTTCTATTCTTCTAGTGTCTGGACTTCGTCTTGGGGACTTCGTGTCTGGTCTTCTAGGTCAGTCTTGTTACCAAGACATTCATTAACCACAAAACCGTGTTATTTTCGTAAGCTTTTATTTACTTAACTAAACATAGCGCGCGTATGCAGTGAGTTCCAGTTAAGGCAGTACATCTTCTCTGCTTGACGTCCAAACTGAAACTGAAGACCCAACCAGTCCCACGTGACTTCATGTATTTCGCAGGCTTCCTGTAATATTCCATGGAAAGTCCCGCCCGTGATATGAAAAGGGCCATCCCTTTAGAAATACAGGGATTGACAATAATATTATTCAACTGCATAGATTATGTAACAACAAGAGGAGTTATTCCAGAGAATTGTGTGTTTTAAAACATTTCTATCTTTTTGATGCAGTTGTGAAGATCAGATTGTATGGTTTGGATTATTTGGACTATTTTCCTCATATATACATGATATTTCCACGTAAACCGGGTTAGGCACAAGGCCCTATTAATGTGGGGCCACCCATAAGCCAGGACTCATGGGTGGCAGGTGCAAAAAATGCGTTGATCCAGTCGGGCAGGCACTGGGCAATAAACTCAGCCCTGGTGTTGCCTGGGCGAATAGACCCCTGGGACCAATGATGTTAACTTGTAAGATTCAGGGCCAAAGCCACTGGGCTTTCGGCTTGGCCAATGTGCCCTCTGGCCTTCTTCGGGAACTTTCTTGTCATAATTGGGAGCCTTAATGGAACTTTAAACCCGACCCTTTATTCAATCCATGGGGTATACTGTTCTCATTCCGCTAGGCACAAGTGTTAAGCTGTGTTAATTATTATTCTATGTTACTGTTGCTCTTGACCAGGTTTGAACCTGCAGTCTAGATAACTGTCACTTAGATCTGTATTAACTCAACGCCTATATCCACTATGCCTTGTATCCAATTGGACACATGGCATAGTGGATCTAGGCGTTGTAAATATAACAATAAGATGAGGACAATAATCTGAATAATCCAAATTATCAAGCCTCATCTAAAAAATTCAGAGAAATAGATTGTATAGTTTTTTGATTGACTGAAGAAGAAAGTACATTTGTTGTATAGCCATATATACCCAGCATCGTACGTCGGGTATGTACATGAGAGAGGATACTCGAGTGATAGAGAAGACGGATATTGAGTCTTACTTTCTTTCTTCTTTACTATTTCTACCAACTTCTTGTCTGGCCGTCATCTTATTGTCTGGTTGAAAAGAAAAAGAAGTAATATGCTGAGATGGAAACATTTTGCATGGAGGTAGAGATAATAGTACAATATAAACAGAACGTTGCAGTTGCCAGCTATACACTAAATTACACAAGTATCATAAGGTCAAAACAATGTTAGCAAAGAGAGAGTAAAAAAAATGACAATATGTCAAAGAAGCATTGTTTTAACATGTTAAAGATTTACTGTGATCACATAAGAAATGTTAAATATATAAAACAATGACACCAGAGAAGAGGGAAATTATAAATAAAACTGTGAGAATTACAAGTCTTATATCATGGTACCATAGAAATTTGGTTGTAAGTTTTATATTTTTGATATTAAAAAAAAAAAAAAAAAAAAGAGAGAAATAAGAAATTACAGTTATTTGCCCATTCCATTCATAAAGGAGGAGAAGAAGAAAGAAAGGAAAAAAAAAGGAGAGGAAAAGGAAATAAGAAGAGAAATTATAACCACACAGATAAAAACATAAGCACGTCATTTCTGAAAATAAACTCTGATGATGAAGCTCTTGCTTCGAAATCGATAAGACATAAAAAACATCTTTTTGTCTTTATTTTTATACGCATTGTATTGCCTTCGAATTTTAATATTTTACTTCCATAGTTGTATTTTTGTGCAACACTGAAATAAAATAATAGATAACATTATTGCTGCTTAATTTGTTAAGAGAAAAAAAAAACTTCTACCAACTTCTTGTCTGGCCGTCATCTTATTGTCTGGTTGCTATATTCTTTTAACTGCTGCTTCTTCTAAGAATATTTTGTCAGATCAAATGGGTTGAATATTCATTTATCTATTTTCCTGATTAATTTTTTGTTTTGTTTTCTTTCTCTTTCAGGACCAGATAGAAATCCGTAAACACAGTTTCAAGGTGGGTTGGAAACTGGAGGCTATTAACCCGATGACTAGAAATGAGATTTGCCTTGCGACTGTGATCGAGGTTATTGATGATAAATATTTCATTGTGGAGATTGATGACTTTCGATCGGAAAGGGAACGAACAAGCATCCAGTTTGGCTGTCACGTTGATTCACCAGGCATTTTTCCTGCAAAGTGGTGCAGTTTGAAAGCAATACGACTTACACCCCCTGCAGGTGAGTAATGAGCAACACCCTCCCCCACCCCACCCATGCTTCTCCATACACTTCACATTGTTTGCTCTTCTCAGCCACCAAATATGTGATGACAGACCTCTGTTCAAACCTGGAGCACTGTTTGATATGCCACCATTTTGAATAGCCTCAAAACCAATAATTTTGTGAGATCAAAATTTTGTTTCTTTACTTTATTTGCCTTTTATTAAACCTACAAATATGTCAGATCATTGTTTCTTTACTTCATTTGCATTTTATTAAACGTACAATGTGTCAGATCATTTCGCCTGACCCTGTATATCTAAATTAGGATGTGTTTGTATGAGTGTACGTGTCCGTATGTTCGCGTGTATGTTTAATACACATTAAGATAGATGGATATCACGTTAAGAGACCCTTACCCTAAATGGTCTCAACAACAAAGGAACCCTCCCAATAATATTACTTTCTAACCGTCAGATACTTATTAAATGGTAAAAAAAGTAGGGGCCGGGTTAGCTCAGTTGGTAGAGCGTTCGTTCAACTCAGCATATGAGTAGCACAGGGATCTGTGTGGTAAAGTGAGGAGCTGATGGTAGGTGTGGCGCTCCACCTCAGACACCAAAACAATCTCCTTGGTCTAGCGCTATTGAAAAGGGGATAGACTCCCTCGCTGACTGGCTGATACCGAATTTAGGCCGCCCCGATGACCTTATAATGGAGATTTAGTGTCAGTCTGTAACTAAAACTAGGTCACAGTTTATGCCAGAATACTTTCAGGAATTGTGTAAGTTTATCAATGAGTATTTAATTTATAGTCAAAATCATTAATACATACAATAAATCTTATTAACAATATCTCTATGAAAATCTGAGTTAGATTTGTCTAAAAAAAAGCCCATGTTATTAGTGGGTTTAAAATCCTGCAATGTCTTATATATCACTAAGAAATAAAGGTTTACATAATATATGGTGTGGTTCATTTGCATACTGGTTTTAACAAAACTGTGTTTAATGAATTATGACTTGGTATTATTGATCTCTAATATTATTGTTTGATTCTCCAATGTATTAAAACTCTTAACATCCTGTTGAGAATTTTCAAAGTCTATAGCCCCATTCCTATAAGGATATATAAAAAAATGGTTAAAAATGACCTTTGGATCTAAAGTTACCTGTTATTTCCCTTAAATCAAAGACTTTTAAATATGTTTAATATTACATTTAAAGAAAGGCTATCATTTGGGGTGGATTAGGAAAACGAATGAGACTTCCGTCCGGTATAGGACTTTAAGAGTTAAAATCAGTCCTAGGAATAATTTTATATAGGAAGCAATTAAAATATAATTAAGATAAGTGTCAACTTTTTATATGCATTCTTATTTAATTTTCAGATTTAATATATTTCATTACATTAAAACTTAAATACTTTCGCTCAGAGGGTGCATACTTTTGCTAGTATTTATAATATAGTAAGTAAAGTCGTCGGGGTGGTTTAATGTCGGTATCAACCAGATAGCGAGGGAGTCTATCCCCTTTTCACTTGCGCTAGACCAAGGAGATGATTTTAGCATCTGAGGTGGAGCGTCACACCTACCATCAGCTCCTCACTTTACTGCACAGATTCCTGTGCTACTCATATGCTGAGTTGGCGAGGGCTGGTATCAAACCAGGAACCTTGTGGTTTCTAGCCGAACGCTCTACCGAGCTAACCCGGCCCTAGTAGTAGTGTATAACCTGGTGTAATATGTAGTAATATATAATATGTAGTACAGGTTCTGTGGCAATATAATTTATGGTACTGCATGTATAACACTGATATATATTTTGAATTGTACACTACATACTAACATAGATTGCATTGCCATAAATATGGTATAAATATTATGACATAAACAAATAAGAAATTATTATGTACATAGTGTGATTTAACATACACTATTACACTCAGCGGCAAGCCTCTTAGGCCAGTGGAACAATTCATGTACCTAGATGGTGGTGTCTCCTCCACAGAGAGCGATGTTAATACACGCATAGATTATGTAACATATCAATCTTACAATTTTCATCAAAAATTCATTTTCTTAATGAAATGGTGATGATATTTTCTTTCTTTCTAAACTGCAACAACCATTATCATATACAAATAAAATTCAGTCACACTCCCTGATAAATGGGGGGGGGGGCATTTCCATTGCATTTAGCTGCACACTGATATATCTTTTTATCTCCTAGCATGCACACTTAACCAGGTTATTAAAAATCAGCCTTGTCCTTTGTGTTGCAATTTTTTGTTTTCTTTTGGGAAAGTTACAAATTTGTTGGTAAATAAAAAATTATAAAAGGTTTATTTACTTATCCTTTTTTTTCTTTCTTTCAGGTTGGCACGACGAATTTAACTGGCCTGATTACCTCCATTATTGTGAATCAAAAGCCGCACCAAAGAGTTGTTTTGGACTAATCTGCACGGTAGGATTCATTGTGGTTTTTAGTGTTTGGTCAACTCATTTTTTTGTGGAAATTTTGTATTTTATAAGACACTTTAAAAAAATTAATTTAATATTTTGAAAATTTAAAATAGAAAATTTTGAAAATTTGAAATAGAAAATTTTGAAAATTTGAAATAGAAAATTTTGAAAATTTGAAATAGAAAAAAAAATGCCTCTTACTGTATGATTGGGGGTGGGTGGGGGTGAAATAGATATAAAAGGTAGATAAACCATGAACAATTCAATTGAATTCATGTGTAAAATTTGCTATTAAGTTTTACTCATGAATTAATTTATTGTGTTTGGTTTACCTTTTCCACTTATATATTTCACATTTTGTTTTTTTTCCCAAACTGCGGTTTCTTATATATATTATATATATATATATTTTTTTTTTTGGGGGGGGGCGGGGAGATTGTGCTTAATTAAAGTCATACCTAATTTGTTAATTAATTATAATTAAATGAATTAGGCGTGCATATCGGTTTAAATGTAAAGCGTAAACAAATCGAGAAAAAGTCGATCTCTGTATGTACATTTCAGCCCATTAGGCAGAGCTATAGACGGGCAGTGCTTTGTGCGCGATTCGAACCCTACCTGTCAGGCTGACAGGCAGACATTCTGACCACTACACTAGCTGGCTTCCCCAGAGTCTCTTGTTTATTTCAAACTGATATGTATATTGCACTTTTTGGGTGACTTATGGCACGACAATATGAAGTAGTCAAACATACTGTCGCCATTTCAAACACATTGTTTGACCACTTCATATTATATATATATATATATATATATATATATATATATATATATATATATATATATATGATGAAAATGGCATGGCCATTTAACTAGTGTTAATAACTAAAAGAAAGTGTTGAAAATATTTAATATACTTATAATTAAAGGGGTTGGGAATGAAACATGAGAAAAATAAATTTTACTGTTATATTTTAGGAAATCTATCCCTTTCAATTGGAGATAAAATTAGATCCTATGTTTAATTATATATATAATGATAATGAAATTAATTGTGTACAGTGCTCAGGTGCTTCACAACTCATCAAAGTCTCATGTCAAGTACGCAGAATAATGTATTAGTGTCAGGAACATGAACATTTACAGTAGTAATATGCATGTATGTGTGTGTGTGCATATGTATGTGGAGAGTGGCATCAGGTATAGTGTCAGCGGACTACAGGAAGCATGGAGGCTTTGAAAGATTCAGTGCTTTGGCAGCCTACAACAGACGTGGGCAGTTTATTCCATGTCTCCACAATTCTGAGCGTGAAAAAATGTTTCCGAAAGTCACGTGAGCAGTGCTGTTTTCTGACTTTGTAGGCATGCCCACGTGTGTTAGAAATATTTAAACATTTTTTTTTCCATTGAATGACTTTCTTTACCTGAAAACAAAACATTAAAAATAGAATTTTGTGTTATTTCTACACATACTGTTAAAATTTGAGATCATTTGAAGGAAAATAATAAGTTAAAATAATGAAAATTGGTCAAGTTATTAGATTATGAAATGTATCAATTTTCCCAATTTAACTCTTAACATCCTGTTGAGAATTTTCCAAGTCCAGAGCCCAATTCCTATAACCGTTTATCAATAAATGGCTCAAAATTGCCTTTTCATTTAAAGTTTCCTATTATTTCCCTTAAATCAAAGACTTCTAAATTTATTATAATGGAGATTGTGTGTTTTTCTGTCTGTAACTGAAACTATATTACTACTCAAGTCACAATTCCCTTAATTATTTATGTCAAATTCTCCATGATTTCATTCTTTTAAACCTTCAGTTATTAATAAAAATTGTTTTACATTATTAATACTGTTGACCATATCTACGTACTAATAACATGCAATTGTATTTATATATACAACAAAATAGCGGTTTACAGTTTGAACGAGAAGGCTAATTTGCATATTGATATTTTAAATTTTTATTTTAATAAATATGTGCTTGGTATTATTGATTTCTAATTGTTTGGTTTTATCTTAAGAAATATAAACAAAAATCTCATGGATAAATCTTAAAGGAAATTTATTTACAAGAAGAAATAACTGTAATATTATCTTTTACTTCCTATTTTAACTAAATAGTTAAATTAGGAAAATTTACCAATGAAAGAGGGGAGTAATGAAAAATAATGGAATAGTTAATTTCAAAGTTGTTCTATTTTTCGATTATACCCCCTCTGTTGCAGATCTTTTTATCTGCATTCTTAGTCAGTTTCATTAGCCTTTCTAATTTAATGATATTTTATTATATCAAAACTTAAATACTTGCACCCGGAGGGTGCATATATTTGCTAGTATGTTTAATATTACATTGAAACAAAGGCTATCATTTGGGGTAGATTAGGAAAATGAATGTGACTTCCTGCCGGGTGGAATGAGGTGGTATAGGACATTAAGAGTTAACAAAGAAATTAGAAATGTAAAAAAAAAAAAAAAAAAAAAAAAAAAATTGGAGTGTTAAATAGAATGCATCCCAAACTTATCCTGTTTTTTGTTTTGTTTTGTTTTTATTTATTTATTTTTCTTTTTTCTTTCTTTTAAGGATTTACCATATCATAAATTCCAACGTGGATATAAACTTGAGGCTGTGAATCCAGAAAATGGCAACCAGATATGTGCTGCCACAATCACAAAAATTGTTGATCGGCTTATGTGGATCCATTTAGATAACAGTTCCAAAATGAAATCCAGTTTCATTGAGGATATAGAGTCTCACAACCTCTTCTCTGTTGGATGGTGTGAAAGCAATGGATACCAATTGAAACCACCTCGAAGGACTGCACTCAGACGACCTCATCGGCGTGTTGCTGTTGTACAACCAGAGTAAGGATGCTCATTTCAACCTCTTATTTCTTATTTTTCTTTTTTTTTTTTTTTTTTTTTAAGCTACCCAATTCCTACCAGAATTATTTGGTGGAAAATGTTAAGCTTTTTCTTAAATTAAAAAAAAATATTAGCATAGGGGATATAAGAAAAATAATGTATACCCAATTTAATATTTAGATATTTGTTATATTTGTATATTTACTAACCTCTCCAAGTGAGCAGGATGTGACACAAGGTCAATTTCTTAAGCAGAGTTTAACAGGTTTTAATTTCCTAGACTAATTACCTAGCTTAAAATCTTGAGAAAAAAACTACATAAAAAATGTTGATATATATGCATACAATAATACAAGTCCCTAACCTCTTAGCATAAAATAACCCAAGACAAATTGACATCCTGTTAAAAATCAATTGTGTTTCTTTTCTTTTTTTCTCTTTTCTTTTCTTCTCTTTTCTTCTTTTCTTTTTTCTCTCTTTTTTCTCTCTCTTCTCTTTCTCTTTCTCTTTTCTCTTTTCTCTTTTCTCTTTCTTTTTTTCTTTTTCTCTTTTTTTCTTTTTGTCAAACTCTTGCAATACTGCAAATAATATAAAATGTTTTTGCTTTTGTTTTTCAGACCAATTCCAATTGAGAGCACATACAATAAAATTAAAACAGTAAACATGGAAGGTAAGTTTCAAATATTATATGTATGCTTGAATTTTATTTTTTAAAACTTTAAGTTTACCCAACTTGAACTGTGGGGTGAATATATGGAATAGGATGTATGTCTGTGGCTTTAGGTAATTTTCTACTTTGTTAGGCTGAGAGCTTTTTAATTTTTTTTATTAACCTATTGATAATTCTTTAAATATAAATGACACAATGAAAAAACTGATACAATGTAACTTGGTGATCGTTGAAACAAAGCTTTACCTGCCAGGATTGAACCTGCAGCCTTGTTATCTAGGGAGTAAGAGCTCAGTCCGGCGCCCCTTCCAGTGACTAATAAATATAGATTCAGATTTTTCAAAGCTTCACCTACCTGCCCATTTTCAAATCCTATTCAAATCAATGTTATAGAAACCCAAAGTCATTTGGTATAGGACAATTTTGTGCGTCCTGGGGTAGCTTACACCCCCTTTTTCCACCACTGGCATAATACATAGTACGCATATCCTTGGTACATTTTGGATTAATAATATAATGAAATTTATTGTGTACAGTGCTCAGGTGCACCACAACTCATCAAAGTCTCATGTCAAGTACACAGAATAATGTAGTATCAGGAACATGAACAGTTTACAGTAGTAATATGCATGTATGTGTGTGCATATGTATGTGGAGAGCGGCATCAGGTATAGTGTCGGCGGACCACAGGAAGCATGGAGCCTTTGAAAAACTCATTGCTTTGGATAATTTGGACTATTGTCCTCATCTTTATTGTTATCTGTACAATGTTTCCTGCCTTCTTCATGTATTTCTTGTCAGACTCTAGAGTCTTCACAAACTCTGGAACCATCTTGTAGTATTTGGAGCCATCACGGAACTTTGAACCCAACCCGTTATTCAATCCACGGGGGTATCCTGTTCTCATTCCGCTAACCATAGCTGAGTAAAAGTGTTAAGCTGTGTTAATTATTATTCTGTTACTGTCATCCTTGACCAGGATTGAACCTGCAGCCTAGAGATAACTGTCACTTAGAACTGTCTTAAATGTCCTATACCACCTCATTCCACCTAGCTGGAAGTCTCATTCGTTTTCCTAATCAACCCCAAATTATAGCCTTTCTTTAAATGTAATATTAAACATATTTAGAAGTCTTTGATTTAAGGGAAATAACAGGTTACTTTAAATGAAAAGGACATTTTTAACATTTTTGATAGATCCTTATAGGAATGGGGCCTTGGACTTAGAAAATTCTCAACAGGATGTTAAGAGTTAAACCAACGCCTATATCCACTACACTATGTGTCCAATTAGAGATGTTTTGATCTATGTATAATCCGGTCATTCTTTATAGGTATTTTGAAAACCTGTTTGGTTATGTAATTGCGAACAGTTTTCTTTAGCCATTTTCTAAGATGTGTCAATGTTTTCTTTGTTCATTATTTTTCTCTAACCAATCTTAATTTGAATATTTTTATTTTTTCTTTACCAGAGGATACATGGTGTCCAAAAATTTATTATAACCACCGATGTTTTTCGGGTCCCTACCTCGCCAAGAGCCGTATAGCCGAGCTCCCTAAATTCATTGGACCTGGACCAATTAAACTGGTAATGACTGAGGTGCTGTCCATGTTGATAAACGTAGCGTATAAATCATGCAGAGTTTTACGAGAATTGCAGATGGATGGAGAAGCCAACCCAAACATGCACCAACAATTGCTCAAAGCAAAGTAATTATCAAATTTATTTATCTTTTTATTTTATCAATGAATTTAAGACCTTTTGTTGTTATTTATTTGCTTGTTATGTCTCCTTGGGCATTAGGGTAGGTTGATTTTTCACTTTTTTTAACGTCTTTTTTAAGTAATTTTTTTACTTATATTTTTATATAAATATTAAAAGATATTATATCATGATAACAATTTTCATTATATAGTATAATGAATATTACATTTTTTTACATATAAGTATTTTTTTAAAAACATTCTTTTTTGATTTATTTTCGCAATGAGTCTAGTACCTATTATATATTTGCTTCTGTCTCCTCGGCATTAGGGTAGGTTTGCTTTTTCACTTTAAAATATCTTTTTTAAGAAAAGTAATTTTTTTACTTATATTTTTAATATGAATATTCAAAGATTATTATTAGGCCACAGTCCCAAGCGGATTATCGTTCAGTTCTGTCGGATGTAAAAAGTTAACAGATAAATTGTCCTTTATTAGTAAAATAAAATCACCCCAAAATTCCAATTTTTTTTTCACGCATAGGTTTCTTGCATCTAGAATTAATTAAATAAGTTTTAAGTGAGTAAAATACGTATAAAATGGAAATAGCTCCGAATTCAAATTAGCCAATGGGATTTAAGATTTTTTCTGGAATGTAACCATCAGCTGATGTTATCGGTGTTTATGAAATAAAAAAAAAGTAATTGGAGAGCGACCCTCAAAACCAAAAAAAAAAATCCCTTTACTAAAACAATTTTCTTTTTCTTCAGGAAAAATTAAAAAAAAAAAAAAAAATGAATAGTATTTCGTATACATGTGACAACAAGTCACATATTAAAAACGTAAATGCTTATTGTTTATATGTAATATAAAAAAATTGAAAAACACAATTTCACAGTGTTGAGTTCGTCTACGCGATCGAAGCACTAGTAAACAATAAATATTTGTTTTTTAGAAGTGAGACTTGTAACATGTATGCGAAATACTATTATTTTTTATTTGTTCTAAAAATTTACAATTTAGGCATAAATTGGATCCTCCTTTTATGACCGTAATTTTGTTTTTTCGTTGACGATAATTAAAATCTAATTTTTTTTTTTAGAGTACCGAAGCCGAAAAGAAATAACGACAACAGAAGGTAATATTCAACTTTTTACTCGTAAATGCCCAAGCCTAATTTTATGGTAGGAATTTACGAGTAAAAAGTTGAAGTGTAAAAACGAATCCCCAATTTAAAACTAACCATACTCACAAAATAAAAACTTTTAGAATATAAACATTGAAGTGAATATTAAAATAAATAAATAAAATATATTTATTATTGTAAAATAACGGGTGCAAGATTTATTGCAAAAACACGGGCATAAAATGAGTATTCAGTTTATTTTATGGTAGGAATTTACGAGCAAATAGTCCTCTATTACCATAAAAAGTCAGTTCACAACACGAAAGAAATATTACTCGTTATTTACATTTCTTAGAAGTGTAACTTGTTGTCACATGTATGTGAAATACTATTATTTTTTAACTTCTTCACTCGAGGTGGCCATTTTTTTACTTTATTTATATATCGAATACTCGATTCTCATTGGCTAATTCTCATTTCGGAGCTACTTAGTTTTTATACGTATTTTACTACAAATTAGCCCGTTTAAATGGTACTTTTGGCATAATTTTAATGAATGGTCCTATTTGCAAATTTTTTGATTCTTTCTTAATAATTACGTAAAAATTATTTTGATAGGTGGTTCGGCTACGTAAATCGAAAACTAAGCCTCTTTTGACGCTTGGGACTGTAGCCTATATATCCTGATAACAATT
The DNA here is from genome assembly GCA_023376005.1 of Doryteuthis pealeii. Classification (NCBI taxonomy): domain Eukaryota; kingdom Metazoa; phylum Mollusca; class Cephalopoda; order Myopsida; family Loliginidae; genus Doryteuthis; species Doryteuthis pealeii. The sequence goes on from CM042161.1 coordinate 48,837,408, forward strand.
TTCATTATATAATGTAATGAATATTAAATATTTTAACATATAAAAGTATTTTTTAAAAAGATTTTCTAAAAATTTATTTTCTCAATGAGTCTAGTACCTGTTGTTATTTATTTACTTGTTATGCCTCCTCGGGCATTAGGGTAGGTTGATTTTTCACTTTTTATTTAAAACATCAAATTCTCTCAGTGTGTTGTGGCCTGGTTAGGGGCCAGAATAAAGACACAAGAGAGGAAATGAGTTAAACAAATATATTAACAAAGAACAGTAGTACAAATGGAAAGGTTACTCATGAGGCTGTCTTATCAGCTATCCACTGAAATATTAACTCTTGCTTAAGTGCAAAACCTACTAATATTTAGAGTTCACGTGTGCGTGGTAAATTACCATAACACAGTGAAAGTTGTGTGTTGGTATAATACTGATACAAAATGTCTTGCACAACTATTTGAGGAAATAACATCAAGGATCGTTTTCGCAACATTTAGCCTAGAAATTGTTCAGAAAATTTATTAATTTCAATATTTAAAACAGAAAGTTATCGTTTTAAATGAAACGAATAAAATATTATAACTAGAGTTCAAATTGAAAATATGCCCCCCATCACCACCGACACATCTGATATGCTGCTTTTTACTTAATAATTAAGCTGTAACAATGATATCATTTTAAAAGATTGAAATTTATTTCTCAAATTAAGGCCAAGTTTTAAAGAAAAATATTTTGTGGGGTAATTCTTTTTGTCAATTTTAAACCTTTGCCACATGGGAGACATTACTTTGACTTGTGTTGGGTTACTTGACTTTCAACACTTTGTGCCAGGTTTACATTGATGATGTTATTGTGTGGGGGTTGTCTGGTGCTATTCAATTGAATAGTGTCAGTAATTGACTTATTTTACTTATTTTCTATAAATTCGATTATAATAATAGCAATTATTTTATTAGGAATTATTTTAAAGAGAAAAACAAATAACTTTAGATAGAAATAAAAACACAATGCAGTTACCCCAAGTAAGGAATACCTGATGGATTGTTGGAAGGTGATTCACCCCCCCTCCAAAAAAAAAAACCAAAAGAAAATCAGCTATGTACCATATTTGCCTATTTAATTGGTATCCTGCATTCAACTAAAAAGAAAAGAAATTACTATGCTATTTAAATATTGGAATCTGGAATAAATTAATTGAAATTACAATAATTTAAATTGGAAAAATTGTTTTAGTTGTGATTGTTTCTTTCTTTTATGTCAAAACATTTTTATTTAATTCTGGGATCTTATTTTGAGTCTATTCAGTTATGCAATTTATTTGTTATGCTTCCTTTTTACTCTCTTCTCACATCAAACTGAAAAGAAAAGAGAATCTTTGCTCAGAGCATATACAATATTAAGACACAGATCAAATCTTTTAATTCATCTGATAGTTCCCAAAAATGACCTCTTAAATTCTTTTTCTTAACATTATTTATGAAATCATTCAATTCAATTATAAAAGGTTTTTCACTGTTGCTGTTTTTGGTCTGATTTGGCAGTTTATTCCCAAAATATATTAAATTTACTAGTAAAACAAAACATAAAAATAAACTTTTGAAAAATATAGCCTGAGGGGAGTGGGAGTTAAAATTCAATGTAGAGGGGTAGTATCCAAGTAAAATTAATAAATCAATTAAAGTAATAAAAAACAACAATGCCAAAATATTTTTTTAAAATTCTTCCTTTTATTTTAATAGATAAATCTGTAGAGTGAAGATGATAAAAAAAATCTTCCTTTTATTTTGATAAATAAAACACTGAATGATCATAAAAAAACACTCTTCCTTTTTATTGTAATAAAATTTATTAAAAGGAAGAGTGTTTTTTTTTTTTTTTTAAATTATTATTCAGTGTTTTATTTATTAAATAGATAATACACTACACTTAATAATAAAAATACAGTTTTTTAAACAAAATTTATCCTTTCCAGCGTAAAAGATGTAAACAAAAAATAAGTTGGTAGGTTTACGTTTTTTTTTTCAAAGTTAAAAAAAAAAAAAAAAAAGGTGTTAAGGTTACATTAATAAAAGTTTGCAAATACAAAATTAAAATATATTGAGCAAAAGTTATAAATAAATTTCTTTAATTGATCAGTAAAAACAAAACAAAAAAACAAAGAATGAATAAACAAAACTTTTCCGTCTACGTCCATGTTACATTTTAGAAGTCAAATCCGAAAGAAATATATTTCCGCAAATAACTTATTTTCCTTCCTTAAATAAAATAAAACTTTTAATAAATCTAAACTGAAAGAATTGAAGAATAAATTAAATAACAAACTCACATGACAATAACATTTTTTTAAATCAATTACTTACCTAAAATGCATCAACTGAGTTCTTGAAAACAATGTTTTGTTTTGAAAATATCTTTGTTCATTAATTAATTCTCCAAAATTTTATTAAAATTGAACGGATGTTAGTTTAAAAATTCATCCACAACTTGAAATCTATCACTATTTTCCATTAATTGCTTTCAAACGTCAACAAACATTTAGTTTAGTGTAATGAAATATTATATTAACAGGTACATAAGAATAGAGGGTCATTTTTTGATTTTACACCGCTTTTTTTTAATAAACAAACCGATATGTGAAGAAAAAAGATTTAAAAATATATATTTTTACACAATTCTAAAAATTGTATTTTAATTGAATGAATGAGTAAAAAAAACAACTTTTTATTATCTTATAACTTAATAGCTCTATTATCTTAAGTTTAAAAATGTTTTCGTTACCGTAAATTTTGTCCGTATCTGCTTCCGTTAGCAGATACGGACAAAATCTCGCAGGTAAGTGTTGTGATGTTAGTCCCAACAGTAAAAAGAAGTCAAGTCGAGATGGGGTAAAATAAGACAAGTGTATTTACAATGAATGGTACATGTACGACTAGCTTGTCGTTAACAGGAACAGTGCTCCCTTTCCACTCGGTGTCTCACTATTTATAGTGAGAACCGGTGCATGTTCTCCACTGTAGGAACGGCCGGTACAACAGTAAGAATTTAAGGTGATATATAAATAAGTGGCTATATCTTATTTATAGATAAATTTCTCACAAAACTTTATAGATTAGATAATTATAAATACAAACCAAAATAAAAATAACTATGTATAAATATATATAACTAAACATGCATTTATTGAAAGATTCGTTAAAATTCGCCTAGACTATCAGATGTTACAACAACAACTTCATAGTGTATATAAGTCAATGTCCTTATTTAAATTTTATATATAAACTATATTGATTATAAATTAGGTTCTCATTAATAAATGCTTTAGATTATTGTGGAATCTGTGATGTAAGCCGTGACGTAGTTTTGGCTTCAGACAGAAATGCAATCTATCTCCATTCTATATAGATTAGCAAAAAAAAAAAAATCCAGTTGGTTAAGTCTTAGTTTTTTTTGTATTTTCAATCTGCCTTGATGTTATGTTTTAAGTTCAAGGAGATGTCTTCTATATATCTCTCGGATACCTTGTTCTATATATCTCTCGATACCTTGTTCTATATATCTCTCCTATATAATATGGGTTCTATATATCTCTCGCTTGTTCTATATAGTCGATACCTTGTTCTATATATCTCTCGATACCTTGATACTATATATCTCTTATGTTCTATATATCTCTCGATATGTTCTATATAGTCGATATAATACCCTTGTTCTATATATCTCTCTATACCCTGATCTATATATCTCTCGATACCTTGTTCTATATATCTCTCGATTGTTCTATATATCTCTCGATACCTTGTTCTATATATCTCTCGATACCTTGTATATATCTCTCGATACCTTGTTCTATATATACCTTGTTCTATATATATACCTTGATAGTTCTATATAATACCTGTTCTATATATCTCTCTTGTTCTATATATCTCTCGATATCTATATATCTCTCGATACCTTGATATCTCTCGTTCTATATATCTCTCGATACCTTGTTCTATATATCTCTCGATACCTTGTTCTATATACTCTCTATATATCTCTCGATACCTTGTTCTATATATCTATATAATATATACCTTGTTCTATATATCTCTCGATACCTTGTTCTATATATCTCTCGATACCTTGTTCTATATATCTCTCTATACCTTGTTCTATATATCTCTCGATACCTTGTTCTATATATCTCTCGATTGTTCTATATATCTCTATATATCTCTCTATACCTTGTTCTATATATCTCTCTATACCTTGTTCTATATATCTCTATACCCTTGTTCTATATATATCTCTCTATACCCTTGTTCTATATATCTCTCTCTCTCTCTATCTATCTATCTATATATATATATATATATATATACACCCTAGTTCTCTCTCTCAGTTGTATATCTTTCTTGTTCTCCTTACCCTGCTACCCTCTCTTTTCAACCCTCATTTTTGTTTTATTTTTACTCAAGTTTTATATCTAGCTCTATTTCTCTTTTTTTTATCTTTCCAGGTATAAGGGAAAGAGTTACCGCGCTGTCGTTGAACTCTGTCGTAATATAAAGCAACTGGATGAATTTTGTCGACAGATTTGTATAAAACTTGAATGCTGCCCAAATTTGATCAGTCGTCACTGTATTGATGATGATTGTCCAGAGAATTGTTCACAACATACAAAGACGAAATATAGTAAGTATTTAAATATGAATAGAAAATATATATTTAATCTAGATATAATTTCATGTGTCTCTATCCAGTATTGTTGGTCTTGTGTGTTGCTTTATTCTATCCAAATGCATACAGACTACTGGATTATGTCTACACTGATGTAGAGGTGCTGATATCTGTGAAATAATCCTGTCCTTTTTACTGGATCTCTGCTCGTTTCTATAATATAAGAATTCAAATTTTGTCTGTATATTCACCAAGATGACAGTGATGCTGATAGCTTTTCAATTTAGTGCGTCCTGGGACTCCTGGGTTTGCTTTGAATGAGTCCCCGGGAAATCTGATGGGTCCCAACTAAAGTTTCTTAATAAATTGCAGAGTTTTGGGGTTAGCTCAGTCGGTAGAGCGTTCGGCTAGAAACCACAAGGTTCCTAGTTCGATACCGGTCCCCGCCAACTCAGCGTATGAATAGCACAGGGATCTGTGCGGTAAAGTAAGGAGCTGATGGTAGGTGTGGCGCTCCACCTCAGATGCTAAAGCAATCTCCTTGGTCTAGCGCTATTGAAAAGGGGATAGACTCCCTCACTGACTGGCTGATACCGACTTTAGGCCACCACGTCGACTTTACTTTACTTACTTATCTATGAACAACTAAAGCAGTCTAATCCCTACCTTGTACCCTATACAGTGTAATTCGTTTCTAAAAAAATGTTGAAATGTATTTACTGTTAACTGGAAATGGTGGGTTGGAAGGAAAAAAAAACACTGGGACGCATGGATACGGTTTTTCTGTGTCCTTTTAGATTTTTATGCGTCAGTGACACAGGACACATACCTATCGGCATCTCTGAAATGGTAAACATGCTTAACTCTTAACATCCTGTTGAGAATTTTCCGAGTCCAAAGCTCCTTTCCTATAAGGATTTATTTAAAAATGGCTAAAAATGACCTTTTCAGTTAAAGTTACCCGAGTTATTTCCCTTGAATTAAAGACTTCTAAATATGTTTAATATTACATTTAAACAAAGGCTATCATTTGGGGCAGATTAGGAAATGTGACTTCTGGTCGGGTGGAATGAGGTGGTATAGGATATTAAAAGTTAAACTTGGAGAATGAAGTAACTTTGCAATGTGATAACTGTGGGGGGTGGGGGATCTGTGTTTGTCCTTCATTAATTTCTATATTTTATCAGAGGAGATTGTGAAATATAGAATGCCTTCTCTTATTTATTTGTAATTATGATATAAATTCTGTAAATAAGATGTGACTCTATAATGAGCGTTTCAACTGATAATTTTCTCTGGGAGAATTCCATTTAATATATAGTAGACGTATGGTGTAATGGTTATCACTCAGAACATTAACCTCCTGGAAACTGTACAGAGACGTGCAACCAAACGAATACCCTCCATCAAGCATCTACCATATTCTGAACGTCTTGCTGCCCTGGGCATGAATTTGCTGAAAGTCTGGCAACTGACTTGGTAAACTCTCATAAGGTCATTAACGATCTTACCAACAGCAACCTTAAGCACCTTTTTGATTTCAATGTTTCTAACACATGTGGGCATGCCTACAAAGTCAGAAAACAGCATAGCTCACATGACTTTCAGAAACATTTATCATGCTCAGAGTTGCTGAGGCATGGATCTGTTGTTGGTTGCCGAAACACTGCATCTTTCAAAGCCTCCATGCTTCCTGTAATTCAGCAACACTATACTTGATTTCCCCCCTGTCTACACACACACACACACACACATGTATATTATTACTGTATGCTATTCATTTTCCTGACATTAGTACATTATTCTATGTAAAGTAAAGTAAAAAAAAAGTAAAGTTGTCGCGGCGGCCTAAAGTCGGTATCAGCCAGTCAGCGAGGGAGTCTATCCCCTTTTCACTAGCGCTAGACAAAGGAGATTATTTTAGTATCTGAGGTGGAGCGCCACACCTACAATCAGCTCCATACTTTACTGCACAGACCCCTGTGCTACTCATACGCTGAGTTGGCGAGGGCCGGTCTATGTATTATACATTAACCTTTGATGAGTTATGGTGCACCTGAGCGCTGTATGCAATAAATTTCATTATTATTAATTACCTGCTGAGGTTTTATATACTATAACTAAAAACATCAAGAGATATCACACATTTGTCAAAAATCATAAATTTTCATGGTTGATTAAAACTTTTAAAAAATCGACAGAGTGGCCTATTGTCAATATCAGCCAGACAGTGAGGGAGTCTATCCCCTTTCACTAGCACTAGACCAGGGAGATTGTTTTTGCGTCTGAGGTGGAGCGGCAAACCTACCATCAGCTCACCACTTTACCGCACAGATCCCTGTGCTACTCATATGCTGAGTTAGCGAGGGCTGGTCATGAACCGGGAACCTTGTGATTCCTAGTTGGACGCTCTACCAACTGAGCTAAACCACCCCTTTTGTAGTCAATCATAATTATTTACTAAGTTTGCTTTAGTCTGGCATAAGGCATAATGATGAGCACCAAGTGAGGTGCATTGAAAGAAATGAAATCAGCAATTAAAGTTCAAATTGGATAAGACTTTCACTTTGTGCTAATGTACTTGAGAAAGGGGTGGGGGTCCAGTGGCTTCGGCCCTGGATCTTTACAAGTTAATAGCGTCGATCCCAGGGGGCTTTCCCCCAGGCAATACCTGCCCCCTCGATTTAAAGGGGCAGGGCTGGGTTTATTGCCCAGCGCCTTGAGGGGGAATGCCGATGGGATCGACGCAATTTTTCACCTGCCACCCATGAGCTTCGGTTTGTGGGTGGTCCCACGTTAATAGGGCCTTGTGCCTAACCCGTACAAGTGGGGTACGAGGTAAATACAATGTACTTGAGAAAGGCATTTCCTTCCCCCAGCTATGGGTAAAATGGTAGTGTAGACTTGGGTTCTTTAACCTTGTTTAGCCAACCAATCTGGAAGAAGGAAACTCTTTAATTTAAACCAGCAGTACTCTGTTAAAAAAATTGACATTGTGTCATATCCTGTCTTTGGCAGAGGTGTTTGGTAAATACATACTAGTTGATTAGGCGGCGAGTCTATCTTACAATATCATAATGTAGTAGACTTTTTTTTTCTTTTTTTGTGAATAACTATAATGGTAATTTATGAGGAAGTGCGTCCCGGTCTCCTGCCTCAAAAACCGCTACCCGGTGACTATCAAAATAACAATCCCAGCTCGTTGTAATTCTTGTTTATTTATCGTAATTTGTCGTAATTCTTGTTTAGATATGAAGATGGATATATAGTTTTGAATAGACTGAGATAGATAGATAAACAAACAAAATGATATAGATACATACGAACTAATGGAGATAGATAGATATTTTGGACAAGTATATGTATTTGGGGGGGGGTCGCTTCTTTTTTTGTCGTAATTCTTGTTTATTTAAACTAAAAACAAGACATTAAACAAACATGAATAAAAAAAACCTCAGTATTTAAAGTAATATAGATAAATATGAATTGATAGATAGATAGATATGAAGATGGATAGTTTTGAATAGACTGAGCTGGGTCGTTATTTTAATATTCACCAGGCAGCAACTCTTGAGGCAGGAGACCGTGACGCACTTCCTCATAAATTACCACTATAATAATTTGATGTTGTGTATCTGAGGTTTTGCTGAGCATGAAAAGATGTAATATTTCAAGCAATGTTTGCTTTAACCCTTTTAACTTTAATTTGTTGGACTGAGATACCCAATAGGTGAGTTCACAAAATTTGCAAAATAATCAAGCACAAAATAGATTCAAACTTTCCTTATCATTCCATTTAAAGAAAGACTGTGAATAGTTGCTATACCAGATTTGTTTTTTAACAAAAAAAAAAACATATCAAAACTGAATCTCTAATTACCAAGACAGAAATAAATGAATGAAATGTTAATTTTCTTCAAAATAGTCTTCTTGGCATTACAATGAATTATTCATTGATGGAATCAACTCTAAAACTCTTCTATTGATATCATGTGAAGCTACACCATCTTTATTTTTCTTATGTGCTCCACATCCTCAAATCTTACCGTTGGGATAAATTTTCATTTTAGGAAACAAGAAAAAGTCAAACGGAACTAGGGGGTCTGGTGAGTATAGAGGCTGATGCACTTGCACAATACTTTGTTTTAACAAAAAAAAAAGAATTAAGACTGCTGATGAAAAAGTATCGAGAATTGATATTACTTGTCTTGACTTCATTACTTTATTATATAAGATGATCGGACATGTACACATTTTTCCATTTTAAAAATTTTTAAATACAAAAAAATAAAAATTCAAGATTCATTCTCGATACTTTTTTTTAGAGCCTTTTGTTTTTTAGAATCTGAAGTCCTCTCCCAGAGCTTGTAATTATCAGTCTTATAGTATATAGTGTTTGAGATACGCCTTCTATTAAAAAGTGCTGGGTGGCATTGTCAGTTATGTTATAAACTGGTTCATTTGGGGGGGGGTCTTTGAACATAATGCCCTCCTTGCCAGTTAGACCCCATTAGAGCCGATCAAACTCTAGTGTGTGACCCATCATGTTCAACGCTAGCAGATAAACTGGCTTTAAATAGAGTTCTGCCACGCAGACCTTGGCTTCTGTACATCTGGTTGGTTAATGTGGGGGGCCAATCAGTGTTCAGAGTAGGTGTTATAAACTGGTCCACAAGGCACAGACACATTTTTTTATAATTCATTAGCCTAGTAAAATAGTGCTCAGCCTGAAATATTGGGCTCATGGATTTAAAAGCCAGCCAACTTTTGTATTTGTTATTGTCCAACAGATGTTCATTTAATCTCTGGGGAGATCTTGTTGGCTGCCAAAACACTGCATCATTCAAAACCTCCATGCTTCCTGTAATTCGACAACACTACCTGATATCCCCCTCTCCATACACATATGCACACGCATCTAGGATGCCTAAATCTGATATATATATATATGCCTAAATCATTAGTCTGCAGTTTGTTCAGGCTGTAGAAAATTTTGAAATATTTTCCAAAGTGCTTTACATTGTGCAGATTTCCGAAACTTTATTTGGTGTTATAGTTTTAGGTTTTCAAAAACAAAACACACAAACAAAACCCCCAAAAACATGCAAATGTAAAGCTAATTTTGGTCAAGCATCAAATTATATTATTGACTTCTGCTGTTGTTAAACAAAAGAAGACACTTTGTTAATTGAGAGTGTCTCCGTATTTCCATCTCTCTAAAATTGGAATCTCTTTCATTCTTCTAAATAATAGTACTGCATGTCTTATTCTTAACTCTTTTATCATTTCAAATTCAATGTTTTTCTTTTTATGTCTTTGCCCACAACTGACTTTGGAAATGAATAAGAATTATTACTATGCACTCCCATAATAGTCAAATTGAGAGAAAAATAAACACAACCTATTACCTCTGTCCCATTATAGTTCAATTTAGTGCATGTTGAACTAGTTGTTAAAGTAAGTGTATGAAATTTATTTAAAATGTAACAACTATTATGGGATAGAGGTGGAAGTAAATATGTAATCTCTTAATTCTTTTTAATAATCAAGATTATGACTAATTTCTTATTATAATTTACAATATTATGACTAATAATTTTTAAACAAAACAAACCAAAACCTATATAATTTACCCTGATTCTAATTGCAAAAGTAAAAATATCATTTTTGCCTACTAGATTGCACACGATGCTTGAAATAATATATTGGAAATTCAAAATTATTTTCGAATATATTGAGAGTGGTGTAGTACCTTTTAGGCTTTCATCTATGGATAAAAAAATGAGTTTTAAAAAAATGTTCATCTATAGATAAAAAAAATGAGTTTTAAAATATGTTCATCTATAGATAAAAAAATGAGTTTTTAAAAAATGTTCATCTATAGATAAAAAATGAGTTTTAAAAAATATGTTCATCTATAGATAAAAAAAATGAGTTTTAAAATATGTTCATCTATAGATAAAAAAATGAGTTTTAAAAATATGTTCATCTATAGATAAAAAAATGAGTTTTAAAAATATGTTCATCTATAGATAAAAAAATGAGTTTTAAAAATATGTTCATCTATAGATAAAAAAATGAGTTTAAAATATGTTCATCTATAGAAAAAAATGAGTTTTTAAAATATGTTCATCTATAGATAAAAAATGAGTTTTAAAAATGTTCATCTATAGATAAAAAAATGAGTTTTAAAAATATGTTCATCTATAGATAAAAAATGAGTTTTAAAAAATGTTCATCTATAGATAAAAAAATGAGTTTTAAAAATATGTTCTCTAAGATAAAAAATGAGTTTTAAAATAATCATAGATAAAAATGAGTTTTAAAATATCTATAGATAAAAAATGAGTTTTAAAAATATGTTCATCTATAGATAAAAAAATGAGTTTTAAAAATATGTTCATCTATAGATAAAAAAATGAGTTTAAAATATGTTCATCTATAGATAAAAAAATGAGTTTTAAAAATATGTTCATCTATAGATAAAAAAATGAGTTTTAAAAATATGTTCATCTATAGATAAAAAAATGAGTTTTAAAAATATGTTCATCTATAGATAAAAAAATGAGTTTTAAAAATATGTTCATCTATAGATAAAAAATGAGTTTTAAAATATGTTCATCTATAGATAAAAAATATGTTCATCTATAGATAAAAAAATGATTTTAAAAATATGTTCATCTATAGATAAAAAAATGAGTTTAAAAATATGTTCATCTATAGATAAAAAAATGAGTTTTAAAAATATGTTCATCTATAGATAAAAAAATGAGTTTTAAAAATATGTTTCATCTATAGATAAAAAAATGAGTTTTTAAAATATGTTCATATAGATAAAAAAATGAGTTTTAAATATGTTCATCTATAGATAAAAAATGAGTTTTAAAATATGTTTCATCTATAGATAAAAAATGAGTTTAAAATATGTTTTCATATAGAAAAAAATGAGTTTTAAAAATATGTTCATCTATAGATAAAAAATGAGTTTTAAAAATATGTTCATCTATAGATTAAAAAAAATGAGTTTTAAAAATATGTTCATCTATAGATAAAAAAAATGAGTTTTAAAAATATGTTCATCTATAGATAAAAAATGAGTTTAAAAAATATGTTCATCTATAGATAAAAAAATGAGTTTTAAAATATGTTCATCTATAGATAAAAAAATGAGTTTTAAAAATATGTTCATCTATAGATAAAAAATGAGTTTTAAAAATATTCATCTATAGATAAAAAAATGAGTTTTAAAAATTGTTCATCTATAGATAAAAAAATGAGTTTTAAAAATAGTTCATCTATAGATAAAAAATGAGTTTTAAAATATGTTCATCTATAGATAAAAAAATGAGTTTAAAAATATGTAAAAAAAATGAGTTTTAAAAATATGTTCATCTATAGATAAAAAATGAGTATGTTCATCTATAGATAAAAAAATGAGTTTTAAAAATATGTCATCTATAGATAAAAAAATGAGTTAAAAAATATGTTCATCTAAAAATATGTTCATCTATAGATAAAAAATGAGTTTTAAAAATATGTTCATCTATAGATAAAAAAAATGAGTTTTAAAAATATTCATCTATAGATAAAAAAATGAGTTTTAAAAAATATGTTCATCTATAGATAAAAAAATGAGAGTTAAAAATGAAAAATATGTTCATCTATAGATAAAAAATGAGTTTTAAAAATATGTTCATCTATAGATAAAAAAATGAGTTTTAAAAAATATGTTCATCTATAGATAAAAAAAATGAGTTTTAAAAATATGTTTGGAAAAAAAAAAAAAGAAATTAATGCCTAACAAAAAGGAATAAAAAAAAATAACCCAAAAGTTGAAACGCCATAAAATCTAACCAACCAATCATTTTATTTGTAATTAAACAAACATAGATTATGATAAATTGGTATGACACTAAACTTCATCTGATGGTGAGACTCCTGTTCTGTAGAGTACCCTTTCATTACCATTACTCTCAGATGCACTCTGATCCAGAGTCCCATCTATGGGGCAAATAGATCCTGTTAGATAGGAATATTTGATATTACGTATGCAAAAAAAAAACCCAAAAACCTTCTAGGCATAAAATAACCATTGACAGGTTGACATCCTGTTAAAATAAATCAGACCCAACAGATATTCGTTTCTACTATATCCAGGTTTTAACCAGAAATGATTATCCCAATTTCTAATACTTTCACAATTTTAAACTAATACTTTTCTGTTTTATGGCAATCACCTATCTAAATTTATAATCAGATAAAAAACAGGTGCTTTCAGCAGAACTTATTGTAATTATCTAATTTCATACTCTTTTTTTTCTTTAATAATTGCAAGCCAAAAGTTGTAACACAATATGTGAAATGACTTTTTCAAAGAAAGCAAAACTTGATAGTTATATATTTCCAGATGGAATGAATTTTGTGAAATGTCTGAGATATATGGGATAAGTTGAGTAATTTGACAGATCAAAAACTGATTCAGTTCTTCCATTTCTCTCAATTATTGGATAGAAACTTCTTCTTTTCTTATCCAAACTAAAAAGAAAAATTGTTTATCTTTTTTGTACTCTTTTTTTTTTCATATTTTCTTTCTTTCTCGCTTTTTCTTTTTTCACTTTCTCTTTCTATTTCTTTTTATTTCTCTATCTCCCTCTCTCTCTCTCTTTCTCCCTCTATCTCTCTCTCTTTCTCCCTCTATCTCTCTCTCTTTCTCCCTCTATCTCTCTCTTCTTCTCCCTCTATCTCTCTATCTCTCTCTCTTTCTCCCTCTCCTATCTTTCTCCCTCTATCTCTCTATCTTTCTCTCTATCTCTCTATCTTTCTCCCTCTATCTCTCTATCTTTCTCCCTCTATCTCTCTCCCTCTATCTCTCTATCTTTCTCTATCTCTTCTCTATCTCTCTATCTTTCTCTATCTCTCTTTCTCTCTATCTTCTCTATCTTCTCTCTATCTCTCTTTCTTTCTCTTCTCTATCTCTCTTTCTTTCTCTATCTCTCTATCTCTCTTTCTTCTCTATCTCTCTATCTCTATCTCTCTATCTTCTTTCTTCTCTATCTCTCTATCTCTCTTTCTTTCTCTATCTCTCTATCTCTCTTCTTTCTCTATCTCTCTATCTCTCTCTTTCTCTCTCTCTATCTTTCTCTATCTCTCTTCTCTCTTCTCTATCTTTCTCTATCTCTCTATCTTCTCTATCTCTCTATTCTTTCTCTACTCTCTATCTTCTCTATCTCTCTATCTTTCTCTATCTCTCTATCTTCTCTATCTCTCTATCTTTCTCTATCTCTCTATCTCTCTTTCTTTCTCTATCTCTCTATCTCTCTTTCTTTCTCTATCTCTCTATCTCTCTTTCTTTCTCTATCTCTCTATCTTTCTTTCTTTCTCTCTCTATCTTTCTTTCTTTCTCTATCTCTCTTTCTTTCTCTTTTGTTTTTCTTTCTCTTTCTCTCTTTACCTTTCTTTCTCTCTCTTAGAATTTGTTCTTTTTTAAATGACCTGTATTTTAAAATATTTATTAATTTTCTTTTTCTTTGAAAGTTGTCTCGCTTATTTTATTGTCTTAAATTTTCTTCAACATTTCCAGCCTATTACTCTGGAAAGAAGAAAAGGAAGATCGGACGTCCCCCTGGTGGCCACAGCAATATTGAAAATGGATCCAAAAAGATAGGCAAGCGACGGAAACGGAAGAAAGGGTCACTGATGAACCGAAAATCTCGATCCTCGTTTGATGACGACATCTATGCCGGCAGCACGTTCCCCGATGAGGAAGTACCTGTAGCTTCGGCCAAGAAGTCGTCATCGTCATCTCCCCCAGTCCCTGAGAACATTGTAACTAAAAGTGAGACTAAAAAGGCAACAGAAGTCAAGCCTCCTGCTCCTAAAAGGAAGTATACTCACCATGTACCCCCTCGTTCAGAAATCCATACACGGAGGGCAAAGCTTCGAAGGTATACCTTTGAAAAAAAGACTCATAAAAAAGTTTTGATTCCTCCTGCTCCATCATCTCCTCCTTTGAAGTGTTGATAGTCCCCCTCCTGTCCAGACTGCAGCACCTATATCAGTAAGTAACATTTCCTTTGTTAAATAGCCTTTATTTTTTTTTTATATTCTTATATAAGGGCCGGGTTAGCTCAGTCGGTAGAGCGTTCGGCTGAAGAAGTTTACTACGATGAAAGGTACCTGAAGAAGGCTGTGAAGGTACTTGTAATGTGAATAAAACTGTTAAGATGAGTGATTGATGAAAACTATTCTTCCTTGGGCCGGGTTAGCTCAGTCGGTAGAGCATTCGGCTAGAAACCAGAAGTTCGATACCGGTCCTCGCCACCTCAGAGCATGAGTAGCACAGGGATCTGTGCGGTAAAGTAAGGAGCTGATGGTAGGTGTGGTGCTTCACCTCAGATGCTAAAACAATCTCCTTGGTCTAGCGCTATTGAAAAGGGTATAGACTCCCTCACTGACTGGCTGATACCGACTTTAGGCCGCCCCGTCGACTTTACTTATATTCTTATGTTGTGTTGGCATACTTACGTCTATGAGAGATGATGGGGTAGTGTCCAAGTGTTTTTTAAATTATTTTTTTAAAAACTACATACCTTGGGCGGGTTCATATGGAGCTGTTGCCCAAGCAGCAAATCCCCCTTCTCCACACTGCCGCTGTGATCCAAAAGAAAGATAAGGAACCAATACAGTTTGGAAATGGTAGTGTCGCAGGAGTTGCTCGGTAACCCTGTATTTCAGCCTCACACCACATTAGGGACTCTGGCTCCTGATTTGTTTTCGTGGTTTACTCCCCTAGCCTTTCCTTGAAAGGCAGCGGAGGATTTGTATTAGACTTTTCCTTGGCAGATAGGTTGCCGACCAAGGCTAAGGAGCCCCTTCTAACCCATTTGGGGATTTATGTGAGTAGTAAGTCTGAATCCTCTCTTCTAAGCTTCGGTTGACTTGAGCTGGTCTTCAGTGTTTGTTCTGGGTTTCTCTTGGTGTTCATCTTTTTGTTGTTATAGTAATTTACTAAGCTTATCTGTGGCACAAAGCCAGAAGAATGGGGCACCCAATTAGAATCGAACTCACTAACAATGGTCTGCAAATCTAACTTGCTAACCATTACACCACGTACTTGTTGTTATAGATGAACATGATGTCTTCATTTCAAAACACAAGCTAACCACATGTGTAGAGAGAAATTGCTTGCAGGAGTGACGCCATTTTGTGTCTATCTTTTTTGCTCACTGAGATAAATCTCATCCTGTAACTTGTTCTCACAATCCGGAGAACAACAAAAGGTGAAGCCTTGTCTATTATTTTATGGGTATTTTCCATGACACTTTTTTAATTAATTTTTTTTTTTTTTTTTTAATTACCAGTTATTTTTTTGAATTTACACTACCGTACATAATCTATAGGATACCTATTAATTATGTAACACTTTGAGTTTGAGTAATTATTAGGGTGCTAAAAGTTTTGCAATATTTTGGTAACATGAAATTTCACACTAAACTGTGAGATGCTAAGCTTTCCTGATACTCTTACTGTTAGACTCTATGGCTTTTGCAACTGAAACATTTCTTGGACCATCTAGTTACTGTAATTCTACCTTTACCTTTTGCATAACAAGCGAAAAGTGGATAGACTCCCTCACTGTTTGTCTGATACTGATAATAGGCTACTCTGCAGACTATTATTATTAGTTACTTGAAACCATATAACTGTGTGCCAACAAATGAATATTATTAAATAGAACTTGAACTATGGATGGAGCTTTTAGGACGAGATTTTTCGATCCCTTGAAAATAAATTAAACTTAATTTGGGACTGTTCCTATAATTATCAGTATTAACAAATACATTCACCCTGCGGGAGCAAGTATTTAAGTTTTAATATAATAAAATACATTAAATTAGAAAGGCTAATGGGATCCAAACATTGCAACACTGATGGAAGAAGTGTGTAGACCGCAAGGAGGATTATGTTGTTGAAAAAAAAAAAAAAATCTGTCTTAAAAAGGAAATTGTGGTTTATATTTGTTAATTTTTCTCTCTCTCTCTTTCTCGGTTGTAGCAGACAAATCTTCCAGTACCAAAAGAGGAAGAAGAACAAGAAGAGGAGGAAGAGGAAGAGGAGGAAGATGAAGAAGAGGAGGAGGAAGAGGAAGAGGAGGAAGAAGAGGAAGAAATTTCTGTGAAAAAGAAAGATGATGAAGAACTCTATGTAGATATTGAATCCAATCCCCTCCACTGGACGGTGAACGACGTTGTCAACTTCATTCGCAAAACTGATTGTGCCCAATTTGCACGGTTGTTCCGTCAAGAGGTCAGTGTTTTTTTTGTTTTTTTAAATTTTCTAATTTTTTTTTTATTTACTTCAGTGTTCTTTTTTCTTAATTTTTCTTTTTTTTCCCTTCAGTTTTTTCTTTTTTTTTCTTTTCTTTTTTCGTTTTTTTTTTTCTTTTTTTCTTTTCTTTTTTTCATCTTTTTTTTCATCTTTTTTTCTTTCATCTTTTTTTTTTCTTTTTCTTTTTCAGTTTTTTCTTTTTCTTTCTTCAGTTTTTTTCTTTTTGCTTTCTTCAGTTTTTTCTTTTTTTCTTTCTTCAGTTTTTTCTTTTTTCTTTCTTCAGTTTTTTCTTTTTCTTTCTTCAGTTTTTTTCTTTTTTCTTTCTTCAGTTTTTTTCTTTTTTTTTCTTTCTTCAGTTTTTTTCTTTTTTCTTTCTTCAGTTTTTTCTTTTTCTTTCTTCAGTTTTTTCTTTTTTCTTCTTCAGTTTTTTCTTTTTTCTTTCTTCAGTTTTTTCTTTTTTTCTTTTTTTCAGTTTTTTTTTCTTTTTTCTTTCTTCTCTATTTTTTTTCTTTTTTTCTTCAGTTCTTTCTTTTTTCTTCAGTTCTTTCTTTTTTCTTCAGTGTTTTTTTTCTTTTTTCGTCATTTTTTTTTTCTTTTTTAATACTTTTTCCACCTTATTTATCTGTTCCCGAAGTTCTCCATCAAGCGAGTAATTTTAGGAAAATTATCAACACCATTAGATACATGTTTTGGCGTTATTCATTGTTCAATTCAATTCAGCTCCTCCTGCTTGGAACAGTCTATAAATATAAGTTGTGTATGTTAGTATAGCTGATACCTAGGAGGAATCAATGTGATGTAATGGTTAACAAGCTAGATTCGTGGACCATTGTTAGTGAGTTCGATTCTCACTGGGTGCCCCATACTTCTGGCCTTGTGCCATATCTAAGCTATGCTTAGTAAATAACTATACCTAGGAGGAATCAATGTGATGTAATGGTTAACAATCTAGATTAGTACACTTTTGTTAGTGAGTTCGATTCTCACTGGGTGTCCCATACTTCTGGCCTTGTGCTGCATCTAAGCTAAGTTTAATTAATAACTATACCTTGGAGGAATCAGTGAGTTCGATTCTCACTGGGTGTCCCATAATCTGGCCTTGAGCTACATCTAAGCTAAGTAAATAACAATGAAGATGAGGACAACAATCCGAAAAAGTCAAGTGGACTATTAAAAAAAAATGTGTTATTCCTTGTTGATATGTCTCTTGTTGAATAGAACTTCAGGCCCAATACTTTTTGAATGCCCATCGTCCATATTTACCAATTCCTCTGCTCGAGCAGGATATGACACAAGGTAAATTTTTAAGGTGGAGTTTTATAGGTTTGAATTCAGAGTTTTCCTTCTTCTAGACTGGTTGCCTAACCAAGGTTAAAGAGTCCAGTCTGCCCTGCTATTTACCCATAGCTGGAGGGAGAGCTGGTGGATGCATACTTTTCCCAAGGGTATTAACGCTATATAAAATATCTACAGCCTCGTCTAGGATTTGAACCTGGGTTGATGAGTCCATCGCCTCTGTAAATGTCCATCGTATGTGCAGAGATATTGATAGGTACACGTCTTGCGTAACTGACGCATAAAAATCTAAAAGGACACAGAAAAATTGTATCCATGCATCCCAGTTTTTCTTTTCTTCCCCCACCATTTCCAGCTAACTGTAAATACATTTCAATATTTTCTTGGAAATAAATTACACTGTATGGGGAGCGCAGGGGGGTTACAAGGTAGGGGTTTGATGGCTTTAGTTGTTCATAGATAAAAACTCTGCAATTTATTAAGAAACTTTAGTTGGGACCCATCAAATTTCCTAGGGATTCCTTCAGATCAAATCCGTGTGTCCCATAACGTACTAAATTAAAAAGCTATCAGCATTACTGTATGCGTATTGTAAAGAAGATTACTTTTGAATTTTCACTGAACTTTTGTTGGGTTAAATAGAAAAATGTGTTTATAAAAAAAAAAAATTGAGTATCCATTAAGAATGAATTAATTTCAAAACTTTGTCGGCATTAAATGACCCACTGAGGTTGATATGCCATAAAACAAATTAAAAGGCTATCAGCATTACTGTATGCGTATTGTAAAGAAGATTACTTTTGAATTTTTCACTGAAATTTTTGTTGGGTTAAATAGAAAAATGTGTTTATAAAAAAAAAAAAATTGAGTATCCATTAAGAATGAATTCATTTCAAAACTTTGTCGGCATTAAATGACCCACTGAGGTTGATATGCCATAAAACAAACCAAAGCACTTAACATTTCTGTTTTTTCTTTTTCAGGAGATTGATGGTCAGGCCTTGCTCCTGCTGACTCTTCCAACTGTGCAAGATCATCTAGATTTGAAGCTGGGCCCTGCCATTAAACTATGTCACCACATCGAGAGGGTGAAGATAGTTTTCTACAAACATTATGCCAAGTGAGTTATGCTCACATGTCTATACCCTCCATTGGCTTTTTAAACAGACATCAAGGGCTGGACAGTGAGGACATTTTTTTTCCCCTTTACCTCCCCTCCCACCCCCTCAAAACAAACTACCACCCCCAACCATACCCATCCCTTCACTTTACCTCTTAACCTGTCCACCCAAGTTCATCCTGTTTTGATTGGAAGCTGTTGATTCCTCGTTGAATATTGTCACTGGACATTTGTAAAGGCCATCTTGGGGGTGTTGAAAATTCCCTGGTTGGTCATTCAGTCAGAAATTTTGAAATTGGCTAGTTGTACTTGCTCACGGACAATGGTCATTATTTTAGCAATTCACCCACCCCCTTCATCTACTGGTGTGAGCAGATGGTCAAAAAAAGCAGAAGGCAACATAAATGGTCAAGTGGATAAAATTTTGGCCTTAATTTGCTTTTGAATGGGGCGGGGGTGAAAAAAGCAAATTTTTTTTTTTTTTTTTCCAGGTCACTGTAAAGTCCTGAATCCCCTCCCCCAATGTTTCTGTTAATTGATAGAAAAAAAGGAAAGCTAAAAGTGCATGTTGGAATATGAATCTTTGTAAAGTCTCATTGGGCTTCTTTTATTCTATTTTTAGCATGAAGTGAATGACATAAACTTCAATATATCATTGAAATTAAACGTTTTAATTTGATATTAAAACTAAATCGATTTATAGTAATGACTGTGCACTTGTTGAAAAACTGACACTCATTGATAAAAGCTAATTCATTCGCAATTGACAAATTTAATCAATTTTCATAAAAATTTATATCATTAAAAAGAAGAATTAGTAAAACAATTAGATTTTAGTTTATTTTAAGATTTTTAAAATGCAAATATTAAGCACTGAAAATGTTCTAATTGTTTTTTATTTTTATTTTTATTTATTAACTTTTTTATTTGTTTTTTTTTTTCATATGTAAATACAAATTTCCAAACGTAATTTCATTTTGAGAATTTTTTTTTTATAAGATTTTTTTTATATGAATTTTATGCAAATTGATTGAAGTAGTGTAATTTTTTTTTTTTTTTTGTTAGTGTGTGTTAATTTTAGAGCAAGTATCTGGTTATGACCTTGCACTTGTCAAAAAATTGACTCCAATAACAAAATATTCAATCA
>CM042161.1:48860447-48902947 GCA_023376005.1 Doryteuthis pealeii
AGCTCTCAAACTGCGACAAGTTGTTTAAAAAAAAAACTCCTATGTCGTAAGGAAGATTTCTTCTCTGGACTTTTGGATTATATATATATATATATATATATATATATATATATATACACACGGCTGTTATAAAAATTGTTTTCATTCCTTTCTCCCTCCTCCTGTTCTACACACACACAACACAACAACAACAACAACTTCATGGTTTCCTCCTCAATACCCCCATTAAAATTTTTCAAAATTTGGAGAATTAAATAAAAAAAAGACAAAAGCGTAATCCAAATATCTTACTTTTTTAAAAATGAAAAGAACAAAACGTTGATTTGGTAATAAATGAATCTAAATTTTTCATCCCTTGAGAATTATTAGAATGATGTAACATTCTGTAAAAGTCAGCAGTCAAAAAAGACTTTGAAATATTGTCCATTTGTAAAAAAATTTTTTTTTTTTTTTTTTTTACAATATTGCATCAGCCGAATATTAACCATTTTCTTTCCTCCAAAAACCGTTTTACTGCTGAAAAACCTTTTTTTTTTTTTATTGGTTAATATGGATGTATTGAATTCGGCTATTTACATTGTCTGTACGTGTGTGTGTAGCGGGGGGTGGGGTGTTAGTCCCGATTCTTTCAAAAATTTCAACTATTAGACCTGATTAATCCAGCCTTCATCTAAAACATAAGATTAACTTTAGTTTTGGACTTGTATCTTTTTTTCTGAATCTCATATTTGGTCATGTTAAGTTTTGCTTGACACAAAACTGGCATAATTTCATATTGGAACCTTTTGTCCATTCACTCTCTCACTCGGCTGTGAGCAAACGAGCAGATCATATTGACTGGTTATATAGATTTTAGGTAAGTCTTTTATATCTTAAATCTACCAATTTGTCTGGGATTCTTTTTAGTAAGAATTATCCACCAACCCCCCCAAAAAAGGTGTGTAGGGGGGAAGCAATGCTTTCAGATTTGATTCTGGTTTGAAGGTTATTAAAATGTTTTTATTTTTATTTAACTTCATTAAAATATCTTGAATAGTTCTAGTGTTTTTTTAAAAAATAAAATTTGAAAATCAATATAAAAACAAAACAAAAAACAAACAAAAATCTCATGAAGTGACTTTATCTTGTATATTTTATAGCTGATAAAAACATTTTAAAAAGATGTTGCAGTGTAAACATATCTGTTAAATTCATCAGTAAATTTATCACAGGTTAATTATTTGTGTGCAAATTCCGAATTTATTCATTGCTTTTAAGAATTTAATAAAGAGCTAGATGTTTTGGGTTAGGAAAATCCTGTATAATAAGATAGATTAATTTAATAATGAAATAATATAATAATGATTAAATTTATTGTGTACAGTACTCAGGTGCACTACAACTCATCAAACTCTCATCTCTAATACATAGAATAATGTATTAGTGTCAGGAACATGATAGCGTACAGTAATAATATACATGCATGTGCGCGAGTGCATGCATATGTGTGTGGAGGGTGGTATTAGGTATAGTGTTGGCGGATTACAGGAAGCATGGAGGTTTTGAAAGATTCAGTGTTTCGGAAGCCAACTATGGATGCAGGCAGTTTATTCCATGCCTCGGTGATCCTGAGTGTGAAAAAATGTTTGTGAAAGTCATGTGAGCTATGCTGTTTTCTGACTTTGTAGGCATGCCAAGTGTATTAGAAACATGGAGATCAAAAAGGTGCTCAAGAGTTGCTGTTGTTAAGATGATTAATGACCTTATAAGCATTTACCAGGTCAGTTGTTGGTTAATTCAATAACTCGAACCACACAATAAATTTACCTTGAACAAGTTATTATTCATATTTCTTGAAGTTTTGTTTTACAAACTTTATATGTTTTAAAGGCTGAATATTGTATTTCTCTGTCACTAGTTTCTTTAAGGTTCTCGCCCTCCATTGTTTAGGTGTGAATGATGTTTGTATTCAAATAGTATTTTAAACTGTACATCTTTATATATCTCAACACACAACTTAATCTTAATTGCCTTAAAATTAGTAGGATTAAAAAGAACACTCCCATGATTTTTTTCTTTTATTCATCAAAGTTGTTCTCTTATTATTTTTTTTAATTGTAAAACATAGAAATTTGTAGTATTTACCAAAATCCTTATGAATGATTTAATGACACAATGTCAGGTTTTAAGTGGGGCTTCTCTAATTTATATGCAAAGGGATTGTGACCCTGCTTAAGTGCACTTGGAAAATAGTCTATAGCCGGGATTTGTCTCCCCTGAAGCTGAGACATTTATATTTCTGGCCATTAGTGATCGTCGGGATTCTTGATATAAGAGCAGAATTATACTAGAAATGGGTCTTGCCTAGCATTTTAAATGCTAACAGTTAAAGGGAGGTAACTATTAAAGTAATTAATCATGACTTAAGGAAAGATATGGATATTTAACCTCTGTGTTTCACTTTTGATTTTTGACGCCTTAAAAGCTCTGTTAACAAAAAACATAAATGCTTGAACAATCATTGGAGACTTTATAAGATTAATTAAGAATTAATTTGAAGGATTTGGTCGGTTCTAATTAAATGTTAATCATTACAGATGTTATATTGCTACAATTATTTTTATTACTTGGGTGAAAATTAATTTGAGAATTAAGTTTTTGGTCGGACATTTTTGCTTGATAATTGTAAATGGTCTTTGGTTGAGGTGATGGATTTTGATCGTTAAGGTGTGTGCATGTGTGAGCATCGGGTTATCTCAGTCGGTAGAGCGTTCGGCTAGAAACCACAAGGTTCCTAGTTCGATACCGGTCCCCGCCAACTCAGAGTATGAGTAGCACATGGGATCTGTGTGGTAAAGTAAGGAGCTGATGGTAGGTATAGTGCTCCATCTCAGATGCTAAACACAATCTCCTTGGTCTAGCGCTATTGAAAAGGGGATAGACTCCCTCGCTGACTGGCTGATACCAACTTTAGGCCGCCCCGTTGACTTTACTTACTTTACTATATATATATATATATATATATATATATATATATATATATGAATTAATGATACATAGGGTTAAAATTACTTTAAGGTTAAAATTAAAATTAGGAAAATCTTTTTATATTTCTTCCCTACTTTCATTTGAATAAAATATCAGGTTGATTTATTCAAATTGTCATTCTCTTATATTTTTGTAAAAATAAATAAAAACTAAAATTTGCATTTAAAAAATTTTTTTTTTTTTTTACGTTTCCCTTGCCTTTTAAAAATAGAACTAAGTTTCAATGAAATACTTCTGTCAATAATTGTGTATATTAAGAAAGAAATTAATTTGTCAGAAGTTTTGATAATATCACACATACAAATTTTCTTTTTCTTTTTTATGGTCAAATGATTTTTAAGTCTGTTAATGTACATAAATACATTTAGTAATAAATTGACCTTTTTCTTTTCTTTTTTTAAATTAAACAAACAAACAAACAAATCCTTGAATTAAAAGGTGTAGAATCTGAGTTTTGTTTTGGATCAAAATGCCATTTATCCAGCACTTTTGCCTTGGATCAGTATGTAGTATCTGTATCTGATAATCCCCAACCTATTTTAAAAAGATATGAAATGTTATTTTGATGATCATGTAGTTTGATACTTTCTAAAAATAAAAATTTAAGAAAAAAATTGTGACAATTTTGATTTAAATTTTTTTTTTTTTTTTTTTTTTAAATTCATATTTAAATTTCCATAGTTGTAAATATTATTAACCCTTGGCAGAGTGAACAGATAAAACATTCTCATTTTAGCAGAAGTTAAAATCAAAGAAATATGAACACTGCTTTTTTTATAGTAAGATTTTTGAAAAATATTCCCTGTTCCCATATCCCTTAGTTTATGATAATGTTTACTGGATGAACAATATGAATGAAACATTATGCATCATAATTGATAAACGTTTAAATTTATGAAACCATTAACTAGTCGTAAGGCCATACAAACCAAAATTTCATAAAAATATTTCAGGCTATTATTTTTTTCTTTTTTCATTTTTTTTCTTTTCAGCTCATTTTGACAAGATGGTCAAATACTCCACTACCTGTATGTTTTTTTTGTCAATAATTAACATTTTTTGAAAATTGGAAAAAAAATTTTTGTTTTTTCTAGTTGTTGATTTTTAAAAAGTGGTCGGATGGGGTGGGGGAATGTTTATATATTTGTTTTATGTGACCTTGAAAAGACTTGGTATTATCCAGTATTATAAGTGTATTTATTGGGTGTATTTGTCACTGGCCTTTGTTTAAATTTATTGGCTTGGTAGCCATTTTGTTAATGCTTCTAAGATATACGACTCCTACAACCATCTTGGAAAATTGTAAGATTTTTTTATAAGGTCTCTTGAATAATTTTCTTTAAATAAAATTGGAAGGCAAAATACTCAATCTTTATAAAAACTTTGTCTGCCTTGGACAAGAGAATGGATTTTTTATTTTTTATTTTTTCTTTGTAAATTTTAATAAAATTTTTTTCCTGAAATTGATAATTGACAAAAATTTTAAATTCTTTAAATTTTATCTTGATTTCTTTTCCCCCCTACCCCCATTTGTTTCTCTCACCTTTACTCCTCCCCTGCCTCCCAAATGACAATAAATTTCCCATGATGCAGTGTTTTGCTATAATGTGCAATGACTTGAATCTATGATATAAATGATTCAAAAATATATATATATATATATATGTATGTACATAATTTATATCATAATTTATTTAAAGAAAAAAAGATATTTAACTTCAAGGAAAAAAAAACAATTTTCCTGGCCCAAAGAAATGAAGATTGATTTAAAATATCTTGTTTTCATTTTTTTTTCTCCTCACTATTTCATTGGTCTCTTTTTCTGTTTTTTTTTTTGTTTATTTTTTTTTGTTCCATTTTATATTTTACAAATTTTAAATATTTTTCTGCTTAAAAACTAAAAAAAAAAAAAAAAAAAAAAAAAAAGATACTTCCTATGTCAACTGAAAAAAAAAAGAAAGTTTTAAAAACTCCAAAAACAAAACCAAAACCACTTAAGCCAATTTCAAAATGTCTGACTTGTCTAAATTGTTTGCCTGTCGGCCATATTGTTTCTTTTAAACCCAGATCATTACGCTTCCATATTACGTCTTCTTCCAACACTTTTTGGCAGCATTTAGACAACCGTGCACCTCATCAAATGTTCTGTACATTCTGAACTGGACAAAGTTGGGCCATATCAAACTGGACCTCAAAGAAAACAAAAAAAAAAAACTGAAAACTGCTGACTTCTTGTTGAATAGACTTTTCCATTTTTGCTTTGAATTCTTTTTTTTTTTTTTATTGCGGTGTCTGGTGAGATTCCAGTTTGTGTCATTCTTCATCTACCCTCTGCACATTCATTGGAGGGGTAGGTGAGGAAGGGATGGAGATATAATTAATTCATGACAACTCCCCTCCCTCTCTCCTCTCATCTCTTTTTCTCTTAAAAAATTCTTTTTTTTAAATCCATTTCTTCAAAAACTATAAGACCTTGATCAATGTTTTCTCATTCTCTCCACAATGTATTTTAGACATTTTATAGAATTGGAATTTGATAAACAGTATAAACAAAAATAATTTCTGATGTATAATTCAAAAGTTTTAATTTTCTTTTTTTATGATTGAATTGATGCTAAATTTCTAAAAATGAGAAGTTCTTACTTTCATAACATTTCGGACATTGTATCCCTTGACCTTCTTCAGGAATTGTTTGTTGTAGTCAGTAAACTTCAAGAAATGTCAAACTAAAACTCTTTATTCAGTCATTGAATGAGGAATGGTCATCCCCTGGGCATTGAACACTGTTTGGGTTTTGAATTCCCCTGAAGGTTACTACGATGAAAGGTACCTGAAGAAGGCTGTGAAGGTACTTGTAATGTGAATAAAACTGTTAAGATGAGTGATTGATGAAAACTATTCTTTCTTGGGCCGGTTAGCTCAGTCGGTAGAGCGTTCGTCTAGAAACCACAAGGTTCCTAGTTCGATACCGGTCCTCGCCAACTTAGCGTTATGAGTAGCACAGGGATCTGTGCGGTAAAGTAAGGAGCTGATGGTAGGTGTGGCGCTCCACCCAGATGCTAAAAACAATCTCCTTGGTCTAGCGCTTTTGAAAAGGGGATAGACTCCCTCGCTGATTGGCTGATACCGACATTAGGCCACCCCGATGACTTTACTTTACTTACAGTAAAATAATTCATTATGCTTAAAGATTAACAATAACTACTCTAAACAGTCATCTATTTATATATATATATATATATATAAAAAGGGCAGTTGTGTGTATGAATGTCCAGATGAAACTATGAAAATAAAACAATAAATGACATATATATATACACACACACACACACACACACATCACAATCACCAGAGCTTGCTTTTTGTGCGACTTTACTTTTTTACTTACTTATTCTTCCTTAGAAAAGACTAGCAAAGGAAAATATTTAAAAAGAATAGATTCAGCAATGTTTATTTGTTTTATAAACTTTTCTTAAATGCATACATGCTTCAATAGAAATAAAAAAAAGTAAATAGACCCCCTCCCCCCATTACTAATATGCTGAATATTTGTGTTAATTCCCTTTTTAAATAATTTTTATGGTGGATAGTTCCAATACTTTATGTGGCTTAATTTTATTTCATAATAATGTTATCTAGCAAAAGTATGCGCAAGTATTTAAGCTTTAATGTAATAAAATATATCTAATTAGAAAGAAACTAAATAAGAATGAATATAAAATATTACACTTATTTTAATTGATTTCTATATGAAATTATATATAGGATTGCTTTTAATACATTTAAGAATAACATGATAGTATTAGAAATCAGTAACAGCAAATAATTATTATTAAACCCAGTTTTGTTAAAATCACCATGCAAATTATTCAAACCATATACTATGTAAATCTTTATTTTTTTTAGAAATATATATTTCAGAATTTTAAATGCATTAATAATATGGGCAGTTTTGCAGCAAATTGAATTCAGCTTAGGCTTTAATAGAGACTTTGTTAATAAATAAGATGATAATTAAGATTAAATAATTACTATTTCATAATCGTTGAGAATATATTTTAAATAACTAAGGAAATCGTAACTAAGGAACCGGCAGTGATGACATAGTTTTGGTTACAGACAGTTATATAATCTCCATTATAATAAGAGATAATATTTGATCATTTATAAGTGGAAAGAACTAGATAAGTTGGTCTGAGCATATCCATTTGTCTACCTATGTCCAACTGTGAACTCAAATTTAAGTTTATTCAATAAGTATTAGAGGTTGACTCTTAGCCACTTTGAAGATTTATCTATATACAGGGTATTTAAAAAGAAAAAAAAAATTTCATGTCATAGATCAAAAGTGTCAAGGCATATGTTTCTAAATTAGGATAGTGTAGACATAGTCAATGATGCTTGGTAACTGTAAGTTTCTCGTCTGTGTAATCATCAGACCATGACCGCATAGGTGAGCAGCTGACAGTCACCAAGTGACATTGACTTTGTGTCTACACTATCCTAATTTAGATTTACAATTACTCTATCACTGATATTCAGCACTATTTGTGTCAAATTTTTGAAACACCCTGTGTGTGTGTGTGTGTGTGTACATGCACTGAAATTAACAAGTTCACAGTGATAAATAATAATGAAATTTATTGTGTAGAGTGCTCAGGTGCACCACAACTCATCAAAGTGTATTAGTGTCAGGAACATGAACAGTTTACAGTAGTAATATGCATGTATGTGTGTGCAGAGTGGCATCAGGTATAGTGTCGGTGGACTACAGGAAGCATGGAGGCTTTGAAAGATTCAGTGCTTCGGTAGCCTACAACAAACGTGGGCAGTTTATTCCATGTCTCCGCTATTCTGAGCGTGAAAAAATGTTTCCGAAAGTCACGTGAGCAGCTGTATATGACTGTGGCAGTAGTTAAGTTGTATATGACTGTGGCCTTGAGCTATGCTTAGTATTATGTTAATGTTCAGGAGTTGTTATCATTACCTAAATCACATTGTTAAAAAAAAAAAAAAAAAAAGAATTTCTTATATTAATTAGTGAAAACAATAAGGCTGAAAGTATAGTTAATATCCGAAAGTTTCTACTGTAGGATTGTTGGTTAGGATTTTTGACTCTGGTTTATTTGAGATAAAATTCAAACTTTAACAATATTTAATTGTAAACATTGATTAGGATAAAGCATTACTTCATTGAAGTGCATAAAACATCTTATTTTAACATTGACTAAAAGATACTGGTAATGTTGGATTTACCTCAGTAATCCAAAGATCTTGTGGGGGATTACTAATATAATTTCTCTGAATTTTTGAGATGAGGCTTGATGATTAGTATTATTTGGATTAATGACCTCATCTTTATTGTTATCTATAAAATGTTTTGGTCGATGTATGCTCTGGCCTTCTTCAAGTATTTCTTGTTGAACTCGGTGAACCTTGTCGTAATTGGGAGCCATTACGGAACATTGAACGTTGAACAGATAACAATAAAGATGTGGACAATAATCCAAATAATACTTACTAATACAATAGTTTGAGTAATTCCTTACCACAGATTAGTGGTTAGAATAATACACTGACTCTTAAGTGACTTTTTCTTTTTTTTTTTCTCCTCTTTTTTAAATAAAAATCATGTAATTCAATGATAATCTTTTTCTTTAAAAAAAAATTAGGGGCACACATATATATATATAAGTTAAGAGAAAGGAAATGAATCCGACAGTATAGATAAAAGGATATGAAAACAACACAATATGCTGTTAAAGTGAAAACATTTTATATCATATTAATAGCTAATATTGAACAATATTTCGATTTATAAAAATCATCTTCAGAGCAACACCGATGTTTTCATTTTGAATTCATATTATTTTCGTCTCGCTCTTGTTAAGAGAAAGACAAGCTCTGAAGATGATTTTTATAAATCGAAATATTGTTCAATATTAGCTATGAATATGATATAAAATCTTTTCACTTTATATTGTGTTGTTTTCATATCCTTTTATTTATACTTTATATTTTTTTTTTTTTTTTCAAAGACTTAAATTTTATCCTAATATTATGGGGTTGCACCATATACAAAATACAAACTGTGTGTAAATAGTTGGCCAAAGCTAGGTCTAGTTTATATCTCGCGTATGGTGTAACCCCCTAATAATAAGCTAAAATTTAATCACATGATACAAGAGTATATATGGTACATGGAATTTTTTCAAATCTTAATTTGTGTTCATAAAAAAATAAGTAGATTTTTTTTGGTTTTTATTTCTTCTAAGTTGTCATGAAATAATTCTATTTACATACTGATCGACATTATTTGAACTGAAATTTTGTATTTTTGTCTGAATTATTGAGATTAGGAATTATCATTATTATACACAGATTTACTCTTGACCAGTGTCTTCATCTTGGTTGTTATGGTTACATTGCTTCTGTAACTGTAGTCTTCAGGTCTTTGTCAAAGGTGGATTGAATAAAGGGTTTATTTCAGAATTCCCCCCAAAACTGATTGACAACCCTGCCTCAGTTTGGTTGGTTTTAGGGCCCTGCTTATAAGGCAATCTTTGTGTATGTAATAAAGTCATTTATCACTCATGTGAGACTATCCTTTTTATTGTCAAGCCCTAGCACCTATATGATTGCCCCAACCCTATTGCCCTTATATATAAATAACATGCCATGAGAGATTTACAGTGAAACATATACTGCTAGAGTGTGTAGACTTTGATCTAGTGCAAACAAAATACTACCAAGCAAATAATTTGAAAAACTTTTCCCGAAAAAAAGACCATCCAGGATTTTACATTTCCTAAAAGAAGTGGGAATTTACTAAAAAATATGAGGAATTGAACAATAGTTAAAATCCATACGTATATACATTTGTTTTCTACCAAACTATCACTACGCATTCAAAACTTAGTTGGCATTAAATGACCCACTGAGGTTGGTATGCCGTAAAACAAGCAAAAAAAATATTGCCCTTATGGCAAGCCCCCAACACTTTTTATCATATATGTGCTAGAAGGCAGTGGCTAAGGGTCTTCATGTCCTTGGTTTGACGTTAAACTCTATCTGATGATGAAGTTCCAGTTCTGGAGGTCTTAGGAATGTGGAGCACCCCTTCATCACCATTGCTCCCTTGTCCACTCTGACCCGCAGTGGTAGTACCTGTTAGGGTTCCATCTATGGACTAAACAGAAAAATGTGTTTATAAAAAAAATTAAGTATCCATTAAGAATGAATTTATTTCAAAAACTTTGTCGGCATTAAATGACCCACTGAGGTTGGTGTGCCGTAAAACAAAACAACCAACCAAACCAACCTATCCTTTTTATTGGTAAACATTGTTTTTAGTACCTGTTAAAGAAATAAACCTCTGCTGCTTTGTGAGCTTTAATAAAATAATAATAATGAAATTTATTGCGTACAGTGCTCAGGTGCGCCAAAACTCATCAATGGCTCATATATAGTACATAGAATAATGTACTAGTGCCAGGAAGCATGAATAGTGTACAGTAACAGTATAAATGTGCATATGTGTATAGTTTTGTGAAATTACAGGAAGCATGGAGGATTTGGAAGATGCAGTGTTTCAGCAGCCTACAACAGATGCAAGCAGTTTATTCCATGCCTCAGCAACTCTGAGTGTGAAAAAATGTTTCCAAAAGTCATGTGAACTATGCTGTTTTCTGACTTTGTAGGCATGCCCATGTGTGTTAAAAACATTGAAATCAAAAAGGTGCTCATGGCTGCTGTACACTTTCATGCAAATTGATTGAAACAAAATGAATAATTCCATTATTATTATTATTATTATTATATCTGTGATCTCTTTGTAAGGCTGTGGGTCTTCATGTCCTGGGTATGAAGTTTACCTCTATATGATGATGAGGTTCAGTTCTGGAGATCAGGGGAATGTGGAGCACCCGTTCATCACTATTGCTCCTAGATCCACTCTGACCGGAGTGGTAGTACCTGTTAGGGTCCATCTATGGGTTAAAATATTTGTTTCTAAAAATGAATTGAGTTTTAAAAATTTTCTACCAAACTATTGCTATGAATCTTTCAAAACTTTGTCAGCATTAAATGACCCACTGAGGTTTTATATGCCATAAAACAAACTCTGTAAGGCTTGCCAGTGTGTTCATGCAGCATTATAATTTTCATATGCTTCCTTGGAGTAATGTCCATCGCAGACAATGGCCATAGGACAACTAATCGACAGTTGAGACAATGTCTGTGTATGATAAAAATCTGTTGCAATCATGAATGACGCAATATTTTTCAAGGCCAAACAGATTTCATCATATATATATATATATATATATATATATATATTTACCAACCCCTCCACATGAACAGGATGCGACACAAGGTCAATTTCTTAAGCAGAGTTTAACAGGTTTGAATTCAGAGTTTTCCTTCTCCTAGACTGGTTACCTAGCCATGGTTAAAGAGTCCAGTCTGCCCTGCTATTTACCCATAGCTGGAGGGAGAATTGGATTCATACCTTTCCCAAGGGTATTAGCGCCATGTGAAATTCCAACAGCTTCGTCAGGAATTGAACTCGCGTTGACGAGTCCATTTCCTACGACTCTAACCATTAGACCACGTGCCTCCAGAACATCATATCCCCCAATAGATTCATATTACTGCACATCACTTCAAATGACTTAATCTGAGGGAAAAATAAAAAAACAATTACACCTTGTCACTCCAGTGGGTCTAAAACTGACCCTATGGTGAAAGAAAGGAATCTGAATCAGTTAATTCTATTAATTTGCACAAGGGTGTAGTATTCAGTGGTCAGTAATCATGGGTCAGGTAGGATTATGCTGACACATACCTGAAGAAGGCTAGAGGGGGTAATTGAAGTGTGACCGTATCTATCGAGATGAGGATGCTAGTCTGAGTGTATCATGAATAATAATGAGAATTTGTAAACATAATACTTGGTTAAAATTTTGAAGCCTCTCAATCACACTTCGTTTAGTTTGTAAGCAGGAGGAGGTTTGTGTGGCATTATAGTTGTAAGCTTCCTCCCACATTTCAAACTTATCAATTTGTTAATTTCTTGCACATACATACATATATATATATATATATATATATAATATATATATATATATATATATATATATATATATATATATATATATCCAAAGATTGAGTGAAGAAATCTTCCTTATGGTGTAGTAGTTTTTCAATTGTTGTAATTTGCAGAGCTCAATGTGTGCTCTTATTGTCAGAGTCACAGAGCAAAATTATATTAAGAAAAAAATAACAAAGATTTAGACTGGAAACATAATAGACTATTTCAGGGAACCTAAAGGAATCATCTTTCGGTTCCCATCATCGGATGCACAAAAAAAAAAAAAAAAAAAACTGTTTACAACTGAGCTAAGAATAATATAGGAATCCTCATTTTGCATCTGATGACGGGAACTGAAAGATAATTCCTTTAGGTTGCCTGAAATAGTCTATTATGCTTTCAACCTGAATCTTTTTTGTTATTTTTTCCTAATATATATATATATATATATATATATATATATATATGAAATCTTTCTGTACTAGCAGGATTGAGGAAATTCGGTAAAATGAATGTACGTGATTTTTTTTTTTTTTATGCATACAAAGATTTTAAAATGTACCTTCCTCTAGTCAATCACGTCTGACAGTAAAGATTAACTATTCTACTTTATAAAAAACCCAAAACTTATCACTATGACCACGTATTTAATCTTTAAGCTCTCTTGCCCCCCAACCCCACCCCCCAACCAAAAAAAAAAAGTTTAATTATTTACTAAGGATTATATGGAAAAAAAAAAAAAAAAAAAAAAGTAGATTTGGAGCGTGATTAAATATATCATCCTACTCCTCATTTCTATATATTCAAGTTTAATCAAATAACTTATATTGGGCACTTGCTACAGAATAAGTTTCTCTAAGTAATGGTTAACAAGCTAGCCTGTTCCTGCTGTAGTGAGTTTGATCCTCACTGGGTGCCCCCACGCTTGTGGCATTATGTAAGACTAAAAGCTAAGGTTTAGTAACTACTGTAAACAGGTTAGTCTCGCAAGCCACACACAGTGAATGTGATCCTCACCGGGGGACCTGTACATGATTAAACTATACTTAGTAAATTTTACATAATAAAATTGATATGTAATATTTCTATCCCATAATAGTTATTACATTTGCCTATATATTTTATACATAAGATGGAACCACTATTATGGGATGGATTTTATCTCTGTCCCATAATAACTGTTACATTTTGTGTGTGAAATTTATATGCAAATGTAACATCTATTATGGGACAGGATGTATTCTTAATCTCTAAAACCCTTCTTAAATGTTTCATTCATCATAATAGAAAATGCTACTATGTTTGTCCCATAATAGTTGATACATTTGTCTGTATATTTTATACATTAAATGGAACTGCTATCATAGGACAGAGGTACTTTGTCTTATCTTAGTTTTTAGGTTTAGTATATGAAATTTATATGCAAATGTACCTACCATTATGGGACAGTGTTAGCTATTCATACTAATATTATTTAACTTTATGCATTTTTTTTAACACCTTCATTGTTTTTTTAGTTTTTATTACTTGCACTATAGCAGTAGTAAAAAGAAAAGAAGTTTATTTTCTGTATCTGAATTTTCATTTGTCAATTCTTTTAATATCTCACATAAGTCATCTGTGTTAGTGTAAAAATTCTCAGTGTCCAATTGGTTTGTGTCACAAATATTCAGAAAAGTGGGAAGGAAGTGGGGTTTAAAGTAAAGATAGGGAAGTGGGTTCAATCTAACAGAAAGGGTTGTTTACTGATTAAATTAGGTACTTTATTAAATATGAATACTGCATACACACACACACACACACACACACACACATATATATATATAATATATATATATATATATATATGTAAGAGATTTATCTGATTCTATATGTGATTTCTAAGATACACTGTATTAATATTGTATGATCCATATGTATAAATACAGTGAATCTTTAAATCACTAAAGAGAGCTCAATGTATAATAAACTTTTTAGATTATATACAGAGCAATATTTATCATAGAAAGGAAGGACGAACTCAACACCGTAATTCCACGATAAATTTATTTCGAACAAAATTGGGGCCTATATAAATCTAAGTTGATTTAATATAGCTCCCCAAAATTCAGTCACATCAAATGGGTATAGGCCCCAATTTTGGTCGAAATAAATTTATTATGGAATTACGGTGTTGAGTTCTTCCTTCCTTCCTTTCTATGATATATATATATACCACAGTTTCGGTGTTCAAGGTACACCTTCCTCAGGAGAACTGAATATTGATGAAATATATATATATATATGTATATATGTGTATATATATGTGTGTGTGTTCTTAACCCTTTCACTACCAAATTAAATTGAAATTGTTTAGCAATTTTTTTTTTTTAAATTTTATTTAAACATATTTAATCGTTTTTTTTTCTTTTTATTTATTTAAAATAATAAAAAAAAGATTTGTGCTGCTAGCCTTTTATAGATAAGCTTCATCTTCAATTATTTTTTTTTTTTTTTTTTTTTTAAATTTAAAAAAAAAAGTTTTGGACATTCAAAATTATTCTTTGAGTACAACGTTTTAAGTGTTAAAATAAAAGGAAGTAGTTCACCTAAAGGTGAACACTGGCCTCCTAGCTTTTAACATATTTAGAAATAAATAAAAAATTATATATAAAATTTCAATAGCAGTGTAGAATTGGGGGAATCACTGGCTGAAATTCTGGCTGGCCTGGTTTATGTACTTTTAGTTAGCAACAAAAATTCACCTTTTAATCACATCTTTTTGTTAAAAAGTCCTTCTGTAATATAAGTTACATATAAGGGATATGAGTGTAACATAATGGGGGTGGGGGGGGATATGAGTGTAACAGTGACAAGTAAATTAACATGGAAAAGTTTTTAGTAAGAATTAAATGTTAGATGAGAATGGAAAAGTTTTTAGTAAGAATTAAATGTTAGATGAGAATGGAAAAGTTTTTAGTAAGAATTAAATGTTAGATGAGAATGGAAAAGTTCTCTTATATTGAATATTAGATTTGTCAAATTATTTCCTAATTCTTTATCTACTTATATCAAAACGCATAACAAAGGCAGTCACTTTAGTAGAAACCTTTATTTATCCCCCCCCCCACTCCTCATTTATGACAAAATTGTTTTATTTGATTTATATTCGAAAATATTTAAAAATTAATATACAAAGAAATAGCATTGAAATTCAACTTAAAAATGTCCATTTGTAAATCTCAAAAGTAAACAATCAATAGATCAGGGTTTTTTCCCCCTACCCAGGTGACACTGGGTAGCCGCTTCTAGTTGTTGTTAATTTTAATTATTACTGAGTGCTCATTACTTCTAGCCTTGTGCCAAACCAAGACAAATTTAGTAAATAATAAGTGACAAAAACCTCATGTATCTAGGCTAGCACACCATTGTTAATAATTTCGATTATTACTGAGTGCTCCATATTTCTGGCCTTGTGCCAAACAAAGGTAAGCTTTGTAACTGGCAACACCCATGGAATTTCCACAAGTCCAGATAGTAATATGTAAACTGGTGAATATCACCAAGATGTTAGTGAAATAATCTTTTAAATCTATTTAAGGGCCGGTTTTGTTCAGTCGGTAGAGTATCCGGCTCAGAACCACAAGGTTCTGGGTTCAATAACGGCCCTCGCCAACTCAGCGTATGAGTAGCACAGGGATCTGTGCGATAAAGTGGGGGAGCTGATGGTAGGTGTAGCGCTCCACTTCTAACTCAAAAATAATGTCCCTGGTCTAGCGCTAGTGCAAAGGGGATAGACTCCCTCGCTGTCTGGCTGATACCGACAATAGGCCACTCCGTCGACTAGATCTATTTGGTTAATATCCTGAGTTCTTATCTCTGGTTGTAGGTTCGAATCCCCCCATATCCGTCTTAATTAGTGAATGTATGGAAAGTGTATAATCGAAGCTAGTTTCCTTCTCCTAGATTGGTTGCCTAATAAGAGCCCAGTCTGCCCTACTATTTATTCATAGCTGGAAGGACAATAGTTGGATTCATACTTTTCCCAAGGTATTAGCGCTATGTGAACTGTAGCTCTGTCCCAGATTTGAACTCTGGCCGACGAGTCCATTTCCTACGACTCTAACCATTTGACCACACGCCTCCAAGCGGAAATTAAAATATCATATTTTTATTTAGCCTATCTCATATTCTAACTTTATATTGCCAAAGTGAATATTGAAAAAAAAAAAAAATCAGACCTTCCTTAAAATAGTGTCATTCAGTACCCCTCCTCTCCTGGTCAGCTGACCAGTTTTTTGTTGTTGTTTTTTTTAGATTTATTTATTCAATTTTTGTTTGTTAAGTACGAACATTGTTTCATCAGGGTAAACAATTGGTGTCGCCCCACTATCCCTACACTCCACTCCCCGTATTGCAATTATCTGTTTAGGCATAAATGCTATGACCGATTTTCAGCATGTGATTATTCACTTAAAAAATTTTTTTTTACTACTACTACTACTACTGCTGCTGCTGCTAAGATTTAATTTTGAATAGTGAAAAAAAAACCCTTTATTTTGTAGATGAAAAAACCCCAAAACAAAACAAAAAACAAGCCCCAGTTTGTATAGTTTATTTAACTAAGGCACCTAACGTGGTATAATAGTTAGCAAGCGAGATTAACAGAGCGTTTTTAGTGAATGGGGGCTCCTATAATTCTAGCCTTTTACCATAACAAGCTAAGTATATTATATAGCTATGCAGTGGGGTAAAAGTTTAGGTATTGGAAATGTATGTCGAAAAGGAAGTCCTCTGGGTTCCACTTCCACGTATGCTTCTTGTATAGGTAAATTACAATCAAATGGCCTATTAATTAAACGAATTAAATGAAAGAAAGTGTAGAAAAAAATTAAATTTACTTACTATTAAAGGCCGTGGATAATGAAGCATTATATCTATCTATCTATCTATCTATCTATATATATATATATATATATATATATATATATATAATATAATCCATGGCCTTTAAGGTTTATAACGCAGGCATATGTTTGAGAAACAGAGCTTGTCTAAATAGGTAGATTCTACGCCCAGAAAGATAGTCCAGTAGAATTAGCTCATTTTGGAACCCGGAAATAAAAAAGGCCAAGCAAAATTTGGTATCATTGAAAGCTTATTTATTGTAGAAAAACATATCCAAAATCCTCTTTAATATTCCCAGGGTGAAAAAAAGATATGAAGCAGATAGTATGGGTAGGTAAAAAGGCAAAATTTCCATTTTCTAAACAAAGATCTATAGGGAATCTTATTTCTCAGAGACGACTGGTTATATTATCGAAATAGTTACAAAGAATCCCCATGTTCTGCTAATACCGATTCCGAAATTACCGAACTGTTCTATCTGGAGTTATGAGAATGGTCATTAATAATCAGAGAATTCTTAACATAATAAAAATTCCTTGTTTTTATGGTTAGCTCAGTCGGTAGAGCATCAGTCTATGAACCACAAGGTTCATGGTTCAATACCGGCGCTTCGCAGAGCACAGGGACCTGTAAGTAAGTAAGGAGCAGATGGTAGGTGTGGCACCTCACCTCAGACGCTAAAAACAATCTCCTTGGTCTAGTGCTAGTGAAAAGAGGATATACCCCTCGTTGTTTGGCTGATACCGACTTTAGGCCACCCCGACGACTTTACTTCTTTTATTTCTACACTGGATTCTGGAAAAAAAACATTTGAAAACAACTCCATGTATTTTTTTTTTTAATTATAATTTTTATCCCAAATGTTTACTAACATATTTGCTTTACTCAAGGCAGCAGAAAAAAACTTTCTTTCTTTACGAAGGGGCATATTACACTCGAGGAAGGCCAGAGAATGTGTCGGTCAAAATATCGTATGAATAGCAAAAACGAAGCTTGAATAATTTTTTTTTTTAGACAGCGGCAAAACTTACCATCCTAAATTTGCAGGAATGGAGATAGTTCTTAAAAAGAATTAGTTTTTGACCATTTTTAAATTAAGGCATATTCATTTAAATATCACAGAAGAAGGCATGAACTCTTAATTCTTGTGCAGTGTTGCTTAGTAGTTTTTATAGAAATAAAGGTCCAAATTGTTTCTATGAATGGAGATAGTCTTAAAAACAAACTTACCGTAAATCCTCGAGTATAACCGCACTTTTTTCCCCAAAGGTCAAAATCCCTAGTGCGTACTATATACGAGGTTAAAAATGAAAAATATTTTCTAAGCAATGTCCGAGTCTCTAGTTGCTGCCCGCAATGTTTATTCAGACACTTTTTTTTTCATAGGTACAGTCCCCTAAAAATTCCCTGCGTATTATACTCAAGGGCGGACTATACTCGAGGATTTACGGTATTTCTTAGACATTTTTTTCTTCTTACTAAAGTATGTACATTTAAATATCCTTGAAAAATGTAAAGTGCTGCTTTGAGATTTTATAAAGAAATCAAAGAAACGGAAAATGGTGGAATCAATTGTCATGTTATCACGATAGGTCATCTCATATTAGAACTTCCCATTTTCTTGGTTCCTTTACTTACCTTTTTTCCGGGGGTCCAGCGGCTTTGGCCCTGGGCCGTTGAAGTAATTAACAGCGTTGATCCCAGGGGGCTATCCCCCTAGGCAACACCTGCTCCTTGATTTGAAGGGGCAGTGTTAGGTTTATTGCCCAGTGCCTGAGGCGCCCCCCTTGAGGAGAATGCCGACGGGATCAACGCATTTTTTGCACTCGCCATCCAATGAGTCACGGCACTTGGGTGGTCCCATATTAATAGGGCCTTGTGCCTGACCCGCACGCGTGGGATGCGCGGTAAATACCCCTTCCCTTCTTCTTGTCTCGAATTCAATCGATATCAATACCCTCCCCTTCATTTCCCACTCTGTGATTTGTGAAATTAAATTACAAAATAGAATCGAGTATTTATTGTAGAATAGTTTTTTTTTCAAATTCATTCCAACATTCATTCATTACTCACTCATTCACTTATTATTTCGTTCACTCATTCACTTATTCTTTCGTTTATTCATTCATTGTTGTTATTTTTTTCATGTTTCTCGTTTTCTTTCATTTGAGAAAAAATAAAAAAAAAAAAAAATAAAGTCATTTGAAAAGC
This sequence comes from Doryteuthis pealeii, assembly GCA_023376005.1. NCBI lineage: Eukaryota > Metazoa > Mollusca > Cephalopoda > Myopsida > Loliginidae > Doryteuthis > Doryteuthis pealeii. Next base: position 48,879,664 of record CM042161.1, read on the forward strand.
AATCACGTGTTTTAATTGTTTAATTAAAATTAAATTTTATTCATCACTCTCCAAAAATTGGCGAATGTTTTGCATTTTTTTTTTTGTAATGTATTTACCCAGCCCCTCCGCTGTGGGGCAGGATGCGGCACAAGGTTAATTTTTAAATGGAATACGGATAGTTGGAATTTAGAGTGTGCCTTCTTGATGGGTTAGAATACCAAGGATAAATAGCCCAGTCTGCCCTACTATTTACCCATAGCTTTGAGATGTGTGTGTGTGAATTCATGCTTTTCCCGAGAGCATTAGAGCGAAGTAAAACTCGAACAGCCTCGTACAAGATTTGAACTTTGGTCGCCAGGTCCATTTCCGTCGACTCTGAGGAAGGAACAGATACTACATACTAATCCCAAGGAGGCGCACTTACATAATAATAATAATAATAATAATAAAGTTTTGGTTTTGTTTGTTTTTTTACGACATATCAACCATATTCGGGTCAGTAATGCCAAATCAAGTCATTTTTCTTCTTTCTTTCAAACAAGCTATGCAAAAAGAAAAAAAAAAGAGTGAAAGCCGGTATATTTGTATTGTATCGGCATTGCAGTCTCGGAAGACTATGATATAATTCTTGTCCCTGAAGTTACAGCTCCTCCTGTGACTGAAGCCCAATGTTCGAAAAACAGCCCCGACCACAGATGCCGCATGTGAAGGCTGTCCCTGCAGATGTTGATGTGCCGGTGCTTTGTTGTCACCACTTTCTTCTGGACCTCTTGCCTTCATGGTATTGCGCCTTCACATGCAAAATAAATAATAAAATAGATAAATAAAAAAAATAAAGTGAAAACTTGCATAAAACAATGATTAACAATAATGGCCAAAAATAAAGATAAAATAAAAAGAACCTGTCGTGCAATGGTTATCGTCATAGAAAATGGAATCGGTGACCCGATTTCAAATCTTGGACGAGGTTGCTTGCATTTCACTTCGCTCTTGGGGAAAGGCATGGTTCTATCTGTTCTCTCCCAGCTATGGGTAAAGAGTAGGACAGACTGGGTTCTTTAGCCTTTTTAGGCAATGCTAATAGTTAAACAAGGATATCCTTTTGTATTAAAGATATATCGGATGTATAAGATAGGATGTTGAAAAATTCTTGGTTCGACCAGATTTGAACTCGTTCCGACGATTTCATTTCCCACAATGATAACTGATAAATGCCCTTCCAGGAAATCAGATTGTATTATGTTTTCCTTTCTGAGATTCTGGCGTAACACTTCGCAAATGGACTTGGGCGTTGATCCTTGGCCATCACGGTATGGATGGCAGACGAAAACTTGATCAGTTTTCTAGTCCATTCTGTCAAACGGCCAGCTCTTAACTTGCTGTCTATGGAACTGACCCACTCCCGACACTTCTGCTTACAACCCTAGGTTCGAACTCTCTTAGGCTTGGAAGCAAAGTACCACACTCACTGACCCCCTCCCACTAGGACAAACAAGAAGAGTGAATAAAAACGACAATACCTGTGTATTTTGGAATTTCTTTTTGTTCTTAGTGCGGTGACTCGTCGGTTGTACAATTTGGACCAAAACCTGCGACCGACTAATCTTTCTTAACAACAAACACAACGTGGGATTGAGTTCATTTAACAGGCGAAACTGGGCAAACCACGGATATGCTGCCCCAAAAGGGTCGAGATATCGTACAGCAGCTGCGTCCTCAGAACCAAGGTGTGCCAACTACTTATTAAATAGCCTATTGAAGACAGCACGGAACATCGGCATCCAGGTGAACTCCAATAAAACCGAATTCATGTTTTTTAAAAAACGAAGGAGGCATCTCCACACTCGATGATAAACTTCTAATCTCGGTGGACCAATTCACATACGTAGGAAGTAATATCTCATCCACAGAAAGCGATGTTAATGCATGCACAGGGAAGACATGGTCCACCATAGATAGATTATCATTCATATGGAAATCCGATCTCAATGACAAGTTAAAGCCACAATTCTTCCAAACTGTAGTTGTATCAGTGCTACTGTACGACTGCACCATTTAGACCCCAACGAAGCACCTAGAAATTAAGCTAGACGTGAGCCGCACAAGAATGCTGCGTGCAATCAAACAAGTCGTGGAAACAACACCCCACGAGAAAGCAGCTGTACGCCAACTTGTCCCCATCACCCAAACTATCCCCCCCAAAAAAAACCCCACAAAACAACAAAAACATGTTGGATAAGCAAGGACAACCTCATAAGCGACGTTCTCCTATGGTAACCGGCACACGGACACGCCAGTATGAGCCATCCAGCAAAGACGTACATTGACCAACTCTGTGCCGATACTGGATGCGCTGTAGAGGACTTCTCGAGGACAATGAATGATAGGGATAGTTGGTGAGAGATTATTATGATATCCGTGCTACTAGCGTGACATACTGATCACACACATACACACACACACACACGCACACATATATATATACACACACACACACACACACATATATATATATATATATAAAGTAAAGTCGTCGGGGTGCCCTAAAGTTGGTATTAGCCAATCGGCGAGGGAGTCTATCCCCTTTTCACTAGCGTTAGACCAAGTAGATTGTTTTTGCGTCTGAGGTGGAGCGCCACACCTACCATCAGCTCTTTACTTTACCGCACAGACCTCTGTGTTAATCGTATGCTGAGTTGGTGACATGATAATAATGAAATTTATTGTTTACAGTGCTCAGGTGCACCACAACTCATCAAAGTCTCATGTCATGTACACAGAATAATGTAGTGTCAGGAACATGAACAGTTTACAGTAGTAATATGCATGTGTGTGCGTGTGTGTGCATATGTATGTGGAGAGTGGCATCAGGTATAGTGTCGGCGGACCACAGGAAGCATGGAGGCTTTGAAAGACTCAGTGCTTCGGCAGCCTACAACAGACGCGGGCAGTTTATTCCATGTCTCCGCAATTCTTAGCGTGAAAAAATGTTTCCGAAAGTCACGTGAGCAGTGCTGTATGATAGCTAACTATTATATCATGCCGTAACTATAAGTGATTTACTAAGTTTTATTTCACACAAGGCGAGGAGTATGAAGCACCCAGTGAAAAAAATGATCACAAAATTATTGTAAATAAAAATGAAATGCAAGGGAAACAACTCTTATATGTTTACAAGGGAAGTAACTCGTGCTAGATTAAACAAATTAAGATATATGATATTTCATATAACGAAATGGAAAGCTTATATGTTTAACTATTCATTGGATTTGACGCAAAATTGAAATAGATAAATAAATAAAATAAATAAGTTAATGAATAGATAAATAAATAAAACAAAAAAGCAATAAATAAAATGAAATAAATAGATTGAAAGAAAAAAGAAAAAAAATCGTTTCACATTTTTTGTTTAGTACGGAGTTCAAAATTAATAAATTCATAACGTCCAAAGGGAAATATTTTGAATGATATCCAAGAAAAAAAAAACAAAAAAAAAAAAAACCCAAAAAAACACCCCCCCCCCAAAAAAGAAAGAAAGACCCCCCCAAAAAAAACAAAAAAAAACAAACAAAATCCCCCAAAAACACCAGTACAAAATATAGATGGTAATAAAATATATTGAAAAAACAAAAGATGTTTATAAATGCATGGGCTCATCAGAAGAAAATGTGCAAACCGTTTCGGGGCCTTCCTCTCTACGGTTTAAAAAAGAAGGCCCCGAAACGGTTTGCACATTCTCTCTGATGAGCCCATGCATTTATAAACATCCTTTGTTTTTTCAATATATCATATTTACACTGTCGGATTAAGTTCCAATTTTATTTCACATAGTAATAAAGTAAAATAAAATTATTATTTTAATTCTTTAGATTAATCCTCCTCCTCTCCTCCCCATCATCATCATCATCATCATCATCATCATCATCATCAATTATTCACTAGTATTTTCTTTTCATGATTACTTTATTCTTTTTTTTTTAATTTGATGTTTTTAAAAAATCGTAACTCCGTCGTGACATCAATTATACGACAGCGAACATAGATCGTGGGTCGGAAATAATAAAGAATTTCGCTCCATTAGAGTTTTTCCCATCCGCCTTAGATGGTGGTTCACTGGAGGTTGAGTGACAGCAAGTCTTTTCAGGTTTCCAGGACTCTTCTGAGTATCTTAGTCGATTTTAGCAATGATTTCTAGTTCATCCAGAATCTTTTCCAGACCCTTGGGGACCGTTCCAAGGGACACAATTAAAATTGGCATGACCTTTACTTTCGTGTTCCACAGTTTTTTCAGTTCTCTGACAAGGTCCAACTATTTACTTTCATTCACTTTCATTCGGAGATCCAAATAATAATAATAATAATAATAATAATAATAATTCGGAATAAAAAAATGTGCTATGCTAGTAATAAAAAGGGGGGGGGGAAGAAAACTAATGAACAGAATACAACTACCAATTCATGACACTATAAAATCACTTGAAGAAAAAAAATGTTACAAATACTTCGGAAATTTAGAAGCAGACAATATGAAAGCAAACAGAGATGAAAGAAAAAGTTAAAAAGAATACCTCAGGAGAACAAGAAAACTCCTAGAAACCAAACTCAACAGCAGAAACCTTATCAAAGGAATTAATACCTGGGCTGACCCCATTATAAGATACTCTGGGCCATTCTTAAAATGGACAAAAGAAGAACTCAGACAGATTGACCAAAGGACTAGAAAATTAATGACCATGCACAAGGCTCTACACCCTAGAGACGAATGTAGCAAACTAGCACAACGGGAATACAAACCTAGGCATGACTGGGTTGGAAAGGTGATCCACTGGGAATTATGCAAAAAATTAAACTTTGACCATACAACAAAATGGTATATACATAAACCAGAATCTGTTCTTGAGAATGAAACACATAAAATTCTCTGGGACTTTGAGATAAAAACGGATCACCTTATCCAAGCAAGGAGACCAGACCTAGTGTTGATTAACAAAAAAGAAAGAATTTGTCAAATGGTGGATTTTGCAGTTCCAGCAGACCACAGGGTGAAGATGAAGGAAAACGAAAAGATGGAAAAATACTTGGACATTGAACTGAAAAAGATATGGAATATGGAAGTCAAAATGATACCAATTGTAGTTGGTGCACTTGGAACAGTTCCAAAAATCTTGGAAAAAAGACTGGAAAATCTGGGGGTCAGAGGAAGAATTGAGACGATCCAGAATACTGCATTGCTGCAATCTGCCAGAATACTCAGAAGAATCCTGGAGACCCGAGGAGACTTGTTGTCACTCAGATTCCAGTGAAATACCATCAGCTAACATTGATATGAAGAACTCAATAATAATAATTCGGAATCAAAAAATGTGCTATGCTAGTAATAAAAAAAGGGAAAAGAAAACTAATGGACGGAATACAACTACAAAATCAGGACACTATAAAATCACTTGAAGAAAAAAAATGTTACAGATATTTAGGAATTTTAGAAGCAGACAATATCAAGCAAATTGAGATGAAAGGAAAGGTTAAAAAAGAATAACTCAGGAGAACAAGAAAAATCCTAGAAACCAAGCTCAGCAGCAGAAATATCATCAAAGGAATAAATACCTGGGCCGTCTCCATTATAAGATACTCTGGACCATTCTTAAAATGGACAAAAGAAGAACTCAGACAGATCGACCAAAGGACTAGAAAATTAATGACCATGCACAAGGCTCTACACCCTAGAGACGATAGAGATAGACTATATGTATCAAGAAAGAAAGGGGGAAGAGGCCTTGCTGTTACATAATCTATGCATAGATTATTGTCAAATTATGGACAAAAGAAGAACTCAGACAGATCGACCAAAGGAATCGGAAATTAATGACAATATACAAGGGTTTACACCCTAGAGACGATGGTGTGAAAAACTAAATAAACTGAATTTTTATTAGAAGCATCTCAAAATTAAAATTCTCTATAATAAGCTAAAATAGATAAAATCCATAAGAATAGTAAGTGTAGCAAGTCAACCGCATAATAAGTGAATGCAGCTAATGGGCATAGAAGGAGTACAAGTGTAGGCATGATTGGGTGGGGAAGGTGGTCCGCTTGGAATTGTGCAAACGACTAAAATTTAACCAAACTAACTAATGGTACATGCACAAACAAGAACTTATCCTAGAAAATAAGACCCCGCCAAATTATCTGGGATTTTCAGATACAAACAAATTTTGTCTGTACTCCGGTGGAAGTCAGCACATGGGCACGCCAATGTGGGCCGTCCAGCAAAGACTTACATTGACTAGCTCTGCGCGGATACAAGATGCTGTACAGAGAACCTTCCGAAAACAATGAGTGATAAGGACGGTTGGAGAGAGATTGTTACGGATATCCGTGCTAATAGCGCAACATGATGATGATAATGATATTGATGAACCTTTCTCACGTAAATTGTATTAAACATTGCAAAATTAGTTATGTTTTGTGATTGAACATTCAGTTAATTTATTTACGGGTGAAAGGAAATAAGATTTGGTTCCGTTTTAGCTCAGTCGGTAGAGCGTCCGCATAGGAACCACAAGGTTCCTGGTTCGATACCGGCCCTCACCAACTCAGCGTGTAAAGTGTACGGTAAAGTGAGGAACTGGTGCTAGGTGTGGCGCTCCACCCCAGACGCAAAAAATCTCATTGGTCTAGCGCTAGTGAAAAGGGTATAGACTCCCTCGCTGTCCGGCTGATACCGATATTAGGTGACCCTGGCGACTTTACTTTTTTTACAAGGTGTGCATTATGTAAAAAGCTTGGGAAGCTTTGGTGATCCAAATAAATCTTATTTTTTTAAGCAAAAAAAACAAAATGGACACATGGCCTAGTGGATAAAGGAGTTAGATTAAGACAGTTCTAAGTGACAGCAGGTTCAATCCTGGCCAGGGCAGCAGCCAGGGCAGCAGGGCAGCAGTAACATAGGATAATAATTAACTCAGTTTAACGCCTCTATCCCAGCTATGGTTAGCGGAATGAGAACAGGATACCCCCACCCCGTAGACTGAATAAAGGGTTGGGTTCAAAGTTCCGTGATGGCTCCCGATTACGACAAGAAGGTTCCAGAGTCCGAGAAGGTTTTCGAGTCCGAGAAGGTTCCCGAGTCCAACAAGAAATACCTGAAGAAGGCCGGAGGGCACATCGACCGAAACGTTGTACAGATAACAATGAAGATGATGACAATAGTCCGAATAATAAAATAATACTAACACAAAAAAAAAACAATTTAAAGCAAATGATATTAGAAATTAATAATCAAGATAATAATAATTTACAAATTAAACATTTTTTTCTTTTAAATCGAAAAAAAAAAAAAGTAATTAAAGTTTGTGGAAAAGTACTAAATAGCCGTGAAGATGATTTAATAATAATTAAACATGTTTGCTGACGTTTAAAATGTTTTCATTAAATATATATATTGAAAACGTGGGCACCTCCCGTGGTGTAATGGTTAGCGAGCTCGATAACAGACCATTGGTCGTGAGTGCGATTCTCACTATGCACCCATATTTCCGGACTTGTGCCACATCGAAGCTAAGCTAAGTTTAGTAAATAAGTATAAAAGAAAGGAAATTAATCCGACGGTATGAGTATATATAAAAAGATATGAAAACACCACAAAAAGCTGTTAAAGTGAAAACATTTTATAACTTAGCTGATATTGAACAATATTTCGATTTTATGAAAATCGTCATCAGAGCTTGTTTATAATCCGTGTTGTTAAGAGCGGAAACGAAAGTCATAAGTATATATTGAAAACGTTGATAATTGAAACGTTTTAAAAGTCGACGATAATTTTCAACTATTTTTCACATATATTTATTACATATTGTCAGTTTCATCTCCATTTCTTTCTAACATAATTAAAAATCTAAAAATTAACTCTTAAAAAAAAAAAAGAAGATTTTCAAGGGAGATAACTCTTCTAAAGTGGATAGAAGTTATCTCCCTGGAAAATAATTACCACTAAAAAATGACGTATCTATAAGCGATGAATGAGTACTTATTCAACTCGCCACGGTGCTGAAAGTTTTTTTTTAATTTTTTTATAGTGGGTGCCCCGCAGGAAGCAAGCCTAGTGGGTGGGGGTGGTGTCAAAATAGCTCAGCTCCGTCATTATTCGTCTCGTGAGATCCTCCAGAAACCGCGCAATAAACACAAACCTCATCGCTTTTTAAACGATGGTAAGCCCCCCCCCGCACCCCCCCAAAAAAAAACAAAAAAAAAAAACAAACTATACCCTGAAACTGAATTTAACACACGTAATGTGTTCATTTTTAATGTTTTTTTTTGTGAATCAGCTCAACTACAAAAGTTCCACCGAGACAAAATACAAGGGTAATCCCCAAAGTAAGGTTTTCAAAGCGCTGGGAACGCAGGGAAACCGTTCGTACAGCTATTGGCAACACTGTTGTGTTTGTTATGCATGTTCCTGCGCTGGCCCCTGCACCTACCCTTGCGCGCGTCACGTATTCAATATGTAAATCCAAACAAACAATGAATGTGATTCCCTAACCCATTGCATAAAATAACCTTAGAAGGATTGACATCACGTTAAAACCGATCATTTAATCAGCCATTGAATTATTTTTTAATGCCAAGGATGAATTTGGTGGGCGCTGAGGAGATCACGAATATTAAGTTGCAGGTTTGTGAGTTTGAAACACAAATCACCACGTTCTACAAGGTGTGTCAAAAATTAAGGTTCCATCCATTCTTAATTTCTATCTTGGTAAATACAGCTTTAAAATCTATACTTTTTGACACACCTTGTATTCTGAAAAAAATTAATGTTCCATTCATTCTTAATTTCTATCTTGGTAAATACAGCTTTAAAATCTATACTTTTTGACACACCTTGTATTCTGAAAAAATTAAGGTTCCATTCATTCTTAATTTCTATCTTGGTAAATACAGCTTTAAAATCTGTACTTTTTGACACACCTTGTATTCTGAAAAAAATTAATGTTCTATCCATTCTTAATTTCTATCTTGGTAAATACAGCTATAAAATCTGTACTTTTTGACACACCTTGTATTCTGAAAAAAATTAAGGTTCCATTCATTCTTAATTTCTATCTTGGTAAATACAGCTTTAAAAACTGTACTTTTTGACACACCTTGTATTCTGAAAAAAATTAATGTTCCATCCATTCTTAATTTCTATCTTGGTAAATACAGCTTTAAAATCTGTACTTTTTGACACACCTTGTATCCTGAAAAATGAATGTTCCATTCATTCTTAATTTCTATCTTGGTAAATACAGCTTTAAAATCTGTACTTTTTGACACACCTTGTATTCTGAAAAAAAATGAATGTTCCATTCATTCTTAATTTCTATCTTGGTAAATACAGCTTTAAAATCTGTACTTTTGACACACCTTGTATCCTGAAAAATGAATGTTCCATTCATTCTTAATTTCTATCTTGGTAAATACAGCTTTAAAATCTGTACTTTTTGACACACCTTGTATTCTGAAAAAATTAATGTTCCATCCATTCTTAATTTCTATCTTGGTAAATACAGCTTTAAAATCTATACTTTTTGACACACCTTGTATTCTGAAAAAAATTAGTGTTCCATTCATTCTTAATTTCTATCTTGGTAAATATAGCTATAAAATCTGTACTTTTTGACACACCTTGTATTCTGAAAAAATTAATGTTCCATTCATTCTTAATTTCTATCTTGGTAAATACAGCTTTAAATCTGTACTTTTTGACACACCTTGTATTCTGAAAAAAATTAATGTTCCATCCATTCTTAATTTCTATCTTGGTAAATACAGCTTTAAAATCTGTACTTTTTGACACACCTTGTATCCTGAAAAATGAATGTTCCATTCATTCTTAATTTCTATCTTGGTAAATACAGCTTTAAAATCTGTACTTTTTGACACACCTTGTATTCTGAAAAATGAATGTTCCATTCATTCTTCGTTTCTATCTCGGTAAATACAGCTTTAAAATCTGAACTTTTTGACACACCTTGTATTCTGAAAAGAATTAACGTTACATTTATTGTTCATTCCTTTCTTGGTAAATACAGCTTCAATCTAGATACCTTTTTTGACACATCTTGTATGTTCAAAGTTTTTTTTCTGTTTGCTTAGGGAATATTCCACATGGCTAAACCCAGATTCCACCAAATACGAATTTGAAAAATGTATCAACATGAGCTCAATAATTGCACAAAGCTTGGAACAACTCTTGACTGATAAATTATTTATTTATTTATTGATCCACTAGGAAAAAAGAAGACGAGGTTAGGGATAGGGTTAGGGTTTAGGGTTAGGTTTAGGGTTAGGGATTAGGGTTAGTTTAATGGGAAAATAAATAAATAATTTATCAGTCAAGAGTGGTTCCCCTTTATTTATTTTGGAATTATATGAAATAACCTCCAAATATTTTGAACGGGTAGTATGTAAACGGTCCATCGCTTAGTGGCCATCTCACCCAATCAGGCATTATGCTAATTGTTTGACATCTTACAACTAGTCTATATGATCCAGCGTTTCTTCTTATTATCATCACTAGTACAAACTATAAAACACCCTCCGGGCGATGTAAAAATAGATTTTGAAAAAATATTGACTGAGGGGTGGGAGTAAAAAATTCAATGTCAGCGAGTTTGTACATAAGTAAAATCATCAAATTCATTAAAGGATTAAAAAAATAAAACAATTTGAAATGTAAACTTTAAATATGTATTAAAATAAAACAAACTATATATAGATATATAATACCAGTCATGTATTTATTAAAATTTGTTTTAAAAAACAAAGAGGACTGTCTAATGTTACATGTTCAAATTTTGAGTGTATTTATTCTATGTTATGACGATTTTGGGGAATGTGACGTAAGCAGTGACGTAGTTTTTGTTACAGACAAAAACCGGAAGCAAATCTCCATTATTAATAAATAATCCTCACGTCACACTTACAGCACGGATTCTCATGGCGTTCTCTCTCGCCATTTGTCCCTATCGGTCATTGTTCTTGGTAGATCCTCCCCATCCAGATATGCGCATTAAGCTAATTAATGTAAGTTTTTACTGGCCAGAGCAGTCTGGTGTGTCCATGTGTACGCATCCACAATTGACCCCTCCCCGTGTAGGTACATATACTTTTATTCATCCCTCCAACATTTTATTATATATATATATATATATATATATATATATATATATATATAAAAGTTAAGAGTAAGGAAATGAATCCGACGGTATAAGTATAGATAAAAGGATATGAAAACACACAATGCTGTTAAAGTGAAAATATTTGTATCATATTCATAGCTAATATTGAACAATATTTCGATTTATAAAAATCCTCATCAGAGCTTGTTTTTAATCCGGACTCATCGAGAGAGAAGCATCTCTCTCTCTCTCTCTCTCTCTCTCTCTATATATATATATATATATATATATAATCCAAAAGTCCAGAGAAGAAATTTTCCTTACGACACAAGATTTTTTAAAAAACGTCGCAGTTTGAGAGCTCAATGTGTGCTCTTAATGTTAGAGTCACAGAGCAAATATATAAGTAAAGAAATAACAAAAGACTTAGAGATTTTGCATTATAGTCTATTTCAGGGAGCTTAGACAAAGTGTCTAAGGTGTGTCAAAAAGTATAGAATCGTATCTGATGAGTCGGGAGAGTTAGACACTTTGTCTAAGCTCCCTGAAATAGACTATAATGCAAAATCTCTAAGTCTTTTGTTATTTCTTTACTTATATATATAAATTGAAAATGGAAATGAATCCGACGATATGTTGAAAGGATAAATAAATAAATGAAAGAAAATGTTGAATGGTAAATCTGCTCTGCCATATTAGCATTGAGCACCTTTATATGCCAATACTTTTCTCATTCATTCTCTATTCCTATGATAAAAAATGGAATGAAAATGAAAAGACAAAAATATAGAAGAGGCAAGAGCTGTCATATCCCGAGGGTGGGGCATTTGTGTATTTCCCATCAGTACCCAAGATCTGGAGTTCGAACCCGGATAAAAGCTATTATTTTGAATGTTTATTTTTAAAACAGGCAAGTAATATAATGTTATCGCCATTTGGAAGGACTTGTACAAAATTAGTTAATATAAACAATGGGGAGATAAGTAGAAGAAAATAGGGATGAAATAAGAAAGGGAGTTGTAAGGGGGGGGGAGAGAGAGAGGGAGGGAGAGAGAGAGAGAGAGAGAGAGAGAGAGAGAGAGAGAGAGAGAGAGAGAGAGAGAGAAAGAGAATTCGAAAAAATGAACGACGAAAAGAAAGAGGGGAAGGAAAAGAGAAGAATATAAAATAGAGAGAGAGAGAGAGAGAGAGAGAGAGAGAGAGAGAGAGAGAGAGAGAGTGTGTATGAGAGAGAGACGGTGTGTGAGAGAGAAAGAAAGAAAGAAAGGGAGTGAGAGAGAGTTTAATCGATAATTAATAGATAAAATAATGAGTAAGACAATATGAAAGAAGACAGGAAAAAGAGCGAGAGAGGGAAAAGCAATTATAAGTGTGAGCGTGTGGGGTGTGCGTGTGCGTGAGAGAGAGAGAGAGAGAGAGAGAGAGAGAGAGAGAGAGAGAGAGAGAGAGAGAGAGAGAGAGAGAATGGAAGAAAGAGAAATAGAAAGAAAGGAAGAAATAAAATAAAGAAAGAAAGTGGAAAAAAGAGAGGAAGAGAAAAAGAGAAAAGAAAAGGAAAGAGAAGAAAGAAAGAATGAGAAAAGAAAAAGAAAGGACAAAAAGAGAGAGAAAAGGTGAAAGAGAAAGAGAGAGAAAGGGGATAAAGAAAAGAAAAGAAGAGAGAGAGAGAGAGAGAGAGAGAGAGAGAGAGAGAGAGAGAGAAAAGGAAGAGAAAGCGAAAAGTCATCATAACGTCTTTCCACCATTTTTCTTTGACTTTTATTCTTTTTCCCTCGTTACTCCCCCCCCCCCCATCTTTGACCTCCCAGAATGTCTCGTGTTCGCAATCATTATTTTGGTCAAATCCCTGGGAACCAGAACGGATCTCTTGCGCCGCGGCCAGAGACGAAACTGGGGACCTCTTGAGATGGCAAACTCAAATGAGACAGACGAATTCTTGGACAACGACTCAGAGTGACCACAAGAATACTCTTGGGTCTTCTGGTTTGTGTGGTGTAAGGTTATACGCAATCTTCGTTTCATTCCAACTTTACAAACTAATTTGGTTGGATAAAGGTTTTGTCGTTTCGGCACAGATTTTCTCACGCATTCCATTCTTGTAGCTGCATTGGTTTTAAAATTCAGAATTTTTAACGAATTTCATATTTCAAGATACAATTTTTAACGAATTTTTAACGAATTCAAGATACAATTTTTACCGAATTTTTAACGAATTTCAAGATAAAATTTTTAACGAATTCAAGATACAATTTTTACCGAATTCAAGATACAATTTTTAACGAATTCAAGATACAATTTTTAACGAATTTTTAACGAATTTCAAGATACAATTTTTAACGAATTTTTAACGAATTTTAAGATATAATTTTTAACGAATTCAAGATACAATTTTTTTATACAATTTTTAACGAATTTTTAACGAATTTCAAGATACAATTTTCAACGAATTTTTAACGAATTTTAAGATACAATTTTTAAACGAATTCAAGATATAATTTTTAACGAATTCTAGATACAATTTTTAACGAATTCAAGATACAATTTTTAACGAATTTTTAACGAATTTCAAGATACAATTTTTAACGAATTCAAGATACAATTTTTAACGAATTTTTAACGAATTTTAAGATACAATTTTTAACGAATTCAAGAATTTTTAACGAATTTCAAGATACAATTTTTAACTCAATTTTTAACGAATTCAAGATTTTTAACGAATTCAAGATACAATTTTTTAACGAATTCAAGATACAATTTTTAACGAATTTTAACGAATTTTAAGATACAATTTTTAACGAATTCAAGATATAATTTTTAACGAATTCAAGATCCATTTTTTAACAAATTCAAAATACAATTTTTAACGAATTTTTAACGAATTTTAAGATACAATTTTTAACGAATACAAGATATAATTTTTAACGAATTCAAGATACAATTTTTAACGAATTTTTAACGAATTTCAAGATACAATTTTTCCAATACAATTTTTCCAATACGTCCAATATTGAAAACCGTAAGTAAAAGTAAGTAAAGTCGTCGGGGTGACCTAAACTCGACACAAGCCAGATAGCGAGGAAGTCTATCCCCCTTTCACTAGCGTGAGACCAAGGAGATTGTTTTAGCGTCTGAGACGGATCACCACATCTACCGTTAACTCCTCACTTTACTGCACAGATCCCTGTGTTACCCTTACGCTGAGTTGGCGAGGGTCGGTATCGAACCAGGAACTTTGTGTATTTACTAGTCAGACGCTCTACCAACTGAGCTAAACCGACCATATTGCTAAATACTGGCCCTAAAAACCGTAAACGATCTATGTATCAATACTTGTGTTCCTTAAAAGTAATCACCTTGCAATACTTTCTGGTTAACAATGAGACTGTCAAAATCGTCCAAGATGAAATTCAAAAATGTAAATCCTGATTATCTTGTGTTTCTTATCCGTCAAATTCTCATTTCTAATGAGTGTAGTCATCTCAGGTAAATAATTGACCATTACATTTTTATTATAAAGAAAGAAAAGGAAGAAAAAGAACATGCTACACAGAAAAATACAATAAGAAAGAAAGAAAGAGAGTAGGGGAAAGACATAGAGTGGGTGAGCGCGCGGAAGCGATAACGCTAGTGAGGGAGAGAGAGAGAGAGAGGGAGTTTTTAATCAATATCATCATACCTTTTACATATTGATCTCTGGAGGGTATGGGGGGAGGCACCCCTTTCATTGCCATGAACAGAAAAAGAAGAAAATTAGAAAATGTATTATATAGGTAATAACTACTTCCATCAATTTTTTTTAGAATCTAAAGATATGAATAGAGTCTTAGAATCTATAAATAATGGTGATCGGGTGTATATCTATCTGTAACCAAAAAATAAGAAAAAATATAAAAATATAACAGAAAAATAAGAAATCTTCGAGACATTTTTCTGTGATATTTTTATATTTTTTTTCTCAGACTAACGAAAGCTCTGATGAAGATCTATTGAAACAGATCGAAACACTGCACCGTAGGCGAAATAAACATTACTCGTTTATGAAACTGTGTTTTTTCAATTTTTCATAATATTACAAACTGTCGGATTCACTTCCACTTTCCCTCACGTAGACAGCAATCTACTGAATTTTTTTTTCATCCCTGAATTTTCATCCATCCCTTTTCAGGCAATATCTTTCAAAAATATATTTTACACCACCCGGAGGGTGTTTTTGTTGTTGTTGCTAGTTTAGATAATAGTAAACCGTGAAAATTTGTTGATAGATTTTAATATTTATAGATAATTACAGCATCCCATCATCTTTAACTCCGTCAATACGATATCTAGCGGAAATTTGATTTATGCAGTGCTTAATTGAGAGCGATTAGCTGGGTTTGGTGTCACAGCGAAGTCGACATGGGGAGAGCTGGTGTGCTAGAAACTGTCCCTCTCCCCTCTTCACACCTATAACCGTCAGCAACTATATTGCTTTGATCTCTCTATGGGCGTAACCCTTTCTCTTAACACCCTCCTTGGCATACCAAGCAAGGTGACATATATCCCCCCTCCTCCCGAATTCCTATTGTTTCCTCCGAGCTTGACCCCTTGGTGGACTAATACGACTAGGGTGTCATTCAGTTACTCTTACACCAGTCTATGATGGCGACCAGTCGCGAAGTGAGAAAAGTGATTCGCGCTTCATGTGATCAATCTTTTGGTTTGTAAGATCTCTCAAGATGGAGAGTCTATATTTGGACAGATAATGACGTCACGTGATCCGTCATATTGGGAATCATTTGGCGCCCAATGTTAAGACATAATTGTCAGTTGATTGGCAAGAAAAGTTTTGATTAGAAAAGACAGTAAAAGTTGCCCAGTCTTGCTATTATTAGGAAGAACCAATCATTTGGGGTCTGCGATGACATTGGCAAAGAAACAAATAATCTCGGGATGGCACGACATCTTGGATCGCATCTCTGAAACGAACTGGGAGCCAACAATTTTATTTTCTACCCACGAATTGGCGGGAAAACGGATTATTGGATAAAACGAGTTGTATTTTTTATTATACGAGTGTAGTCAAAAAGTAATGCCATTTTGTTTAGGACAGATTTAATTACCAACATAGGATTACCAACATGTATCATACATCAAAATGAAGATGGTCCTCTGTGGATCACACCTCTACTTCTCCACATCTCCACATAGGTGCTTCAGAAAGTAATGCCATTTTGTTTAGGACAGCTATAATTACCAACACATGAACATGTATCATACATCAAAATGAAGCTGGTCATCTGTATATCACATTCCTACATCTCCACATCTCCACATGGGGTTTTCAAAAAGTAATGCCATTTCGTTTAGGACAAGTATAATTACCAACACATGAACATGTATCATACATCAGAATGAAGCTGGTCCTCTGTGGATCACACCTCTACTTCTCCACATCTCCACATGGGGTTTTCAAAAAGTAATGCCATTTCGTTTAGGACAAGTATAATTACCAACACATGAACATGTATCATACATCAGAATGAAGCTGGTCCTCTGTGGATCACACCTCTACTTCTCCACATCTCCACATGGGGTTTTCAAAAAAGTAATGCCATTTCGTTTAGGACAAGTATAATTACCAACACATGAACATGTATCATACATCAGAATGAAGCTGGTCCTCTGTGGATCACACCTCTACTTCTCCACATCTCCACATGGGGTTTTCAAAAAGTAATGCCATTTCGTTTAGGACAAGTATAATTACCAACACATGAACATGTATCATACATCAGAATGAAGCTGGTCCTCTGTGGATCACACCTCTACTTCTCCACATCTCCACATGGGGTTTTCAAAAAGTAATGCCATTTCGTTTAGGACAAGTATAATTACCAACACATGAACATGTATCATACATCAGAATGAAGCTGGTCCTCTGTAGATCACAGCCCTACTTCTCCGCATAGGTGAGTCAAAAAGTATTGCCATTTTGTTTAGGACAGCTATAATCACCAACACAGGAACATGTATCATACATAAAAATGAAGCTGGTACTCTGTGGATCACATCTCTACATCTCCACATGGGGTAGTCAAAAAGTAATGCCATTTTGAGTCTGGAACGGATTAATGGTATTTCAGTTTATTTCAATGAGGAAAATTGATCTGATATACGAGGAAATTGAGTTACGAGAGGAGCGATATAAACTCGTAAGTCAAGGTAGCACTATATTTTATAAACAATCACAAACTTTGATTTTCAAACGTGAGAAAGCACAAATGAGTTTAGACTGGTCCCGACCCGACGTAATTTCCACTCTTTTTGACCTACACATGGGACCCTAACAGGTATTACAACTCCGGGTCAGAGTGGACCTGGGAGTAATGGTAATGAAGGGTTTCTCCACATTCCCTAGAGCTTCAAAGTGAAACTTCAACACGAGGCGCAGTTTAACGTCATAACCAGGCCACTAAAACCCTCAGCCACCGCCTTCTAGCATATGTATGATAAAAAGGGTTGTGGTTTGCTATAAGAGCTTTTACGTGACTTGACGATTGATTGGAGGAGCCTCTCCGACCGCATATCTAGCCTAAATAACGGCCAAAGTCGAGATTTGCAAGTCATAGATTGCTCACCTACCAGGATTCCGTCCTTCAGCATCATGGGTGCCACCCACGTCCAACAGGGTGGATTTTACCCCTCTGCAGGAGTGCAGTCGATGTATTCTACTATCTCGGCCGACAGGGTGGTTTTTCTTTGTCGGTGAAGGTAAACCGAAATGACTTGTGGAATAGAGAGGCTGACGCTTATTATTATCATGATATTATTATTAAACTTATTATATATTATTTATTAAAAAAACACCCTCCGGGCGATGTAAAAATGAATTTTTGAAAGATATTGACTGAGTGTAAGTGATTTAAAAATACAATATCAGAGAGTTTGTACGCTAAGTAAGTAAAATCATCAAATTCATTAAAGGAGTAAAAAATAAAACAATTTGAAATGGAAACTTTGATCTGATAACTTAAATATATATTAAAATAAAACGAACTATATATAAATATATAAGACCAGACATGTATGTATTAAAACTTGTTAAAAAAAACAATGAAGATCGTCTAATGTTGCATGCTCAAATTTTGAGTGTATTTATTCTATGTTATGACGATTTTAGGTAGTGTGACGTAAGCAATGACGTAGTTTTTGTTACAGACAAAAACCGGAAGCGAATCTCCATTATTAATAATAGATATCGGAAAATGTGACAACTTTATTATCGGGCTGAGAATGTTGCAGCTAAAAATTCCCTCAAAACTTTGAGACAGCAAAACACAGTACAAACGGTGTAGGTGTTTGGGTTATGTGTGTATGGTGTGTTTGTGTGGTGTATGTGTGTGGGCTGTATGTATGTGTATATGTTGTGGTGTATGTATGTACATGTGTGTGTGTGTATTCATATGTAGACTTGTGTGTTTGTTTGAATGTATATAATGGAAAATAAAATAAAGAGAGTACAAGAAAAGAGAGAAAAATGGCAAATCCTGAAATATATAGAGAGATATAGATAGATAGGTATATATATATATATATATATATATATATATATATATATATATATAGAGAGAGAGAGAGAGAGAGAGAGAGAAAGAGAGGAGGGCGGTTAAAATGAAACCAAAGATAGTAAAAGGGTAAACGGAGAACCGAAGACAAATCCTGAGGTAGGTAGATAGAGAGAGAGAGAGAGAGAGAGAGAGAGAGAGAGAGAGAGAGAGAGAGAGAGAGAGAGAGAGAAATAGGGGGATTAAAATGAAACCAAAGGTAGTGAAAGAGAGTAAGAGGTATACAGAGAACAGAAGACAAATCCTGGGAGAGATAAAGGTATATATAATATATATATATAATATATATATATATATATATATATATATAAACATATATATATATAAACATGTATATATATATAAATGTATATATATATATATATATATATATATGTATAGAGAGAGAGAGAGAGAGAGAGAGAGAGAGAGAGAGAGAGAGAGAGAGAGAGAGAGGGAGAGAGAGAGAGTATTTGATACCCGGTATAGAGCATATATAGGCTGTATAGCACAGAAATTAAAACCACAACTAATAGTTTCACGCTTTTGCGATCATCAGGCATTACTACATTCTAAACAACTACAAAAACATGAACGCAAATACAAACGTAATTCCCTAATCTCTGGGCATAAAATAACCATAGACGGATTAAGAAGATTAAGAGAGAGAGAGAGAGAGAGAGAGAGAGAGAGAGAGAGAGAGAGAGAGAGAGAGAGAAGAATATTAAGAATCTTTTCTATTTTTTTCTCTATTTTTATTATATTGACCCATTTCAGTAGACAAGCCAACCTGTCTTTGCAATCAGTTCGTCGACCATGATTTGAAGCGGTCCGTCTGTCGTTATGTCCCGGATGTAAAGGTCTGTAATTGCACGTCCGGTCGGATTCAACTCGGATCAGACAGTGGGACATTATTTTGCTATCAGATATCGCGGATATAATCAAATCCTTTTCCTATTATTCGTGCCTAAGTCGCGAGCTTTTCGTCCCAATACTCTTCGGATGAACAGAGTTGGAGAAACGGTGCATCGACTCTTCTACGACAAAAGCAGCGGAGATTACTTGAAACGTCACCGTCTGTAATACGGCTTTAATCCGGACTACGGATATTTAGGACAACGGTTTCCCCCCCCCAACCTGGTACGAAATCAATGTATATATCTATATATTAATAACATTCTCATTACAAGTGCGCGCATCACACACACACACACACACGCACACACGCACACGCGCACACACACACATACACACTCTCTCTCTCTCTCTCACACACGAACAGACTGACACACACACGTACACACACAAACATACACACACATATACACGCACACGAACAGACTGACACACACACGCGTACACACACAAACACACACGCATACACCAACACAGACACACACACACGCATACACACACATACACACACAGAGACACACACAGAGACATACATAAGCACACACAAACATACACACACATATACATACACAGACAGACACAAAAATGCATACACACACAGACACACACACACACACACTCACGCATACACACACAAAGACACACATGCAGACACACAGAAGCACACACACAAGCACACGCACACGCACACGCACACAAACATAGACACAGACAGACACACACAGACACAGACACACACAGCGACACAGACAGACAGACAGACACACACACGCATACACACAGCGACACACAGACAGACAGACAGACAGACACACACACGCATACACACAGCTACACAGACAGACAGACAGACACACACACACGCACAGGCTCACAAAGACACACACACGCAGACACACACACACGCACAGGCTCACAAAGACACACACACGCATACATACACAGACATACACATAGACATGCAGATACCCAAACACACGCACACACACACACACACACATACACACACAGAAACACGTGCAGACACAGACAAACACACACAGACAAACACACAAACACACACAGATACACAGGCAGACAGAAAGACATACACTCACGCACGCACGCTCTCTCTCACACACACCACCACCACCACCACCTTGGTTTAGAATACGCTCACTATATGAAAAGTCAACTCACCGTAAAATAAAGTAAGTCGACTGGGCGGCCTAAAGTCGGTATCAGCCATACAACGAGGGAGTCTATCCCCTTTTACTAGCGCTAGACCAAGAAGATTATTTTAGCGTCAGAGGTGGAGTGCCATCAGCTGATCACTTTACCGCACAGATCCCTGTGCTACTCATACTCATGAGTTGGCGAGGGCCGGTATCGAACCCGGAACCTTGTGATTCCTAGGCGGACTCTCTACCGGTAGATGTATATGAATAGGCTCAAATAAAAGGGGTGTCCTGCGTATAACTGAGAAGTCTGGTGGCTGAGTAATCCATGACATGCAACACTCCACTTTGTCTCTTACGTAGGCTAGACGGTCGGTTGAAACAGGTGGTCTCACCAAGCCCTACCCACCCATATGACTGTCCAAACCCTATTGCCCTTATGGCAAACACCCAACAGTTTTTATGATATATGTGCTAGAAGGCGGTGACGAAGGGTATTAGTGTCCTGGGTATCACGTTAAACTGTATCTAGTGGTGGGGCTCCAATTCTGTAGCTCTGGGGAGTGTGGAGTACTATAATTACTCTCAGGTGCAATATATATATATATATATATATATATATATATATATATTGTAAAAATTAAAAAAATTGAAAAAATACAAGTTTCCTAACCGAATGATGTTTATTACGCCTACGCTGCAGTGTTTCGGTCTGTTTCGATAGAGCCTCATCAGGGCTTTCGTTGGTTTAAGGAAGAAATAAATTATTACAGAAAACAAAAAGTCTGCGAGCCTCTGTTTTTGGTGTGTTGGGCTGCTTTTTATTGATCTTCAAATGTGATGAATTTTTTCCTTAAACCAACGAAAGCCCGGATGAAGATCTATCTAAACAGAGCGAAACACTGCAGCGTAGGCTGAATAAACATCATTCGTTTATAAAACTTGTGTTTTTTCAATTTTTACAATATTACATACTGTCGGATTATCTTCCATTTTTCACACACACACACACACACACACACACACACATATATATATATATATATATATATATATATATATATACCAACTTCACCGCACAAGCAGGATGAGACACATGGTCAAATTCTTAAGTGGAGTTTAACAGGTTTTAATTCAGTTTTCCTTCTCCAAGACTGGTTACCTAGCCTGCTATTTACCCATAGCTGGAGGGAGAGCAGGTGGATGCATACCTTTCCAAGGGTATTAGCCTTATGTCAATTGCAAACAAATATTCAGTATTGTTGAATCTATGGGTGCATTCAGGCATTATAAGGAACAAGTGTTGGTTTTAAACTAATAGCCACTATTCTTATATGAGAAGGAACGAGCATATTACAGAGAGAGAGAGAGAGAGAGAGAGAGAGAGAGAGAGAGAGAGAGAGAGAGAGAGAGAGTTTGGATCAATTCTTACGAAAATATAGAGATAATTGTTACCCTTGATGGGTAGAAGACAGTGTCTTCCCGTGTCAGGTGCATTGTGGGAGCTAGGACTGGAAATAAGTCTTCCGCCATGAGACAGATGTATTGGTACATGAGATATCCGTATGTTGAGCTCATAAATCACTGTTTTGGGGTAAAGGCATTTGTCTATCCTGTGTTGAATAAACCTGGTTAATTTCGAACAACCGGTTTTGCATTTTCGTTCAGTGTTTCGTCTTTTTTTTTGTTTTTTCATGTTTCAGTGTTTCGTATTTTATTTTTTTAAGTAAAAACATAACAGAAGCGCATGGACTTAGAATGGAAAACATAAATTCTGGAGAACGGTGCAATTTAAGGCAAATTAGAATGCATAATGAGCATCTTAGGATGAGAAATAGTCCAGGAATCTATATTTCACTAGAAGTGGCTAACCGGCGTCGCCTGGGTAGAGGGAGGATTTTAAAAAAATTAGTCTTGCAGATCCATTATTACTTATCGTGAGTGAGATCCTCGCTGGTTGCCCCATAAAAATCCCCACGGAAATATTTAACAATTTAGTAAGAAATTTCCATTCAATGATTTACAATCTAAAAAAAGAATAAGATATAAATTAATTCAATCAAGTAATATTATATTTCAAAGCAAAAAAACAAAACAACAAAAAACAAAAAAACAAACAAAACAAAACAAAAAACAAAACAGAAAACATACAAAAAAAAACAACGACAAAAAAAACAAAAACAAAACAAAATAACATGCAACCTTATTTTTCTGTTACTTTTCAAATTTCCCAAATATAAATCAAATCTTCATTATTTTTGCTCAAAAACCAAGCCCTGGTGATATTTGATGTGTATATATATTTACTTTTTCGTTAATTGTTTTTCCCGGACATACAGATACATTTCTTTCTTTCTTTCTTTTTTCTCAGTTAGTATCTATCCATCTAAATGTAAATGTAAATCTATCTATCTATCTATCTATCTATCTATCCTCCCAAATCTTTCTTTCTTTCTTTCTTTCTTTCTTTCTTTCTTTTTCTCAG
>CM042161.1:48905447-48920447 GCA_023376005.1 Doryteuthis pealeii
GAATTTAAGAAGGGGTATACAACATAAATAGTGCAAAGAAATTAGAAGACAACCAACAAAAATGAGAGGAAACGAATGATTAACAGAGGAATATTGTCTTAGACAATAGGAAAGAAATGATAATATGAAACAAGAAGAACGTCATGTGTATTAAGAGAATGATAGACTTAAGCATCAAGAAAGGAGAGATTGTTATTGTTGTGGGATTTTAAGGGGTCAAATAAGAACAAAACGACGGGTAACAAATGTAGGAAAATGTATTAACAAAAGAGTAGACAATTACAGTATAGAGAAGTGGGAAATACGTCCGACAATAGAGTTATGAGCTGACTCGCATTGGCTTACTCTACCAGCCATAATTGTCCCTGTTACTTATAGTAACAGTCGGCGCATTGGTCTATATGGTATATCACCTATAACAGTTATATATCCATTTGAGTCTGGGTATATATATGGAGACAGTTCATTGCTATCCTCTATTTTCTTTTATGAGAGACATCCGTGGTTATGCCCTCATATTTAAATCTTTACTTTTTTTTTCTAGAGTAGCTAGCTGGTAGTTCTTATTACCTTCCGTTCTTGTGTAACTACGACATTTCTTCTTACAGTATTTCTTCGTCTTCTCTTAATTTCTTCCATTGGTCCTTTGTTGACTGGTTTGGTTCTACTACAGGTCCGGTTCAATATGGGGTATTTATATCAGTATATGGGATTTAAGAGCGGCAGAGAGAAGCACATTAACTTAAAATAGAAAACATGAATGCTGAAGAACGGTACAATTTCAGACAGAATAGAATGCAAAATAAACGACTTAATAGAAAGGGTCCAGCAAACTTCTTCCCCTACCCGCAGCCAAGTGGGATATTATTCCACTATTCCTCTCGATCTATTTTGATATTCTTCTACATAGACGTTGTTAGTTCAGGTCAAACATCATGTTTTAAGTACAATACCTCTGTATTTAAAGATTCAATTGAAAAAGGTCTGCTGGTCTGATTATGCCAAGGTTGCCATTAGTTCTTAGATATAACGCAAGGCATATATCTTTTTGTGATAACATTTTATTAACTTCAGAACCAGAACGGGGAAGCGAAGCCGGTTTAAAGATTTAAATATGAGGGCATAACCACGTAGAGGTCCTAATGTAAACCATTAGGACCTCTACGTGGTTATGCCCTCATATTTAAATCTTTACTTACTTTCTGGGGTGGCTGGCTGGTAGTTTTTATTATCTTCCGTTATTGTATAACTGGGACATTTCTTCTTACTGTATTTCTTCGTCTTCTCTTAATTTCTTATATTTCTTCGACTGGTCATTTGTTGACTGGTCTAGTTCTGCTACAGGTCTGGTTCTTTAAGATGCTAGTCTGATTATGCCAAGGTTGCCATTAGTTCTTAGATACAACACAAAGCATATATCTTTTTGTGATCACATTTTATTAACTTCAGAACCAGAACTTTTTCAACCGCGCAGGGAGCGAAGCCGGGCCGTGCGTATATTAGGACCATTGACATCGAAGAAGAAATTATTTTTTCTTAATCTGTGTGTTAATCTTAATATGTCTGGATATATATATATATATATATATATATATATATACACACACACACACACACACATATATATATATATATATATATATATGGAGAGAGTTCGCCACTATACTTTTATGAGAGACACCCGTGGTTATGCCCTCATATCTAAATCTTAACTTACTTTCTTTCTGGAATATCTTACTTTCTTCTATGGTCTGTAGTCAGTAGCTATCTTCATGGCTTTTTCTAATGGGCCTTTTTTTGACTGGTCTAGTTCTGTTACAGGTCTGTTTTTTCAAGATGCTGGTATGATTATGCCAAGGTTGCCATTAGTTCTTAGATACAACACAAGGCATATATCTTTTTGTGATCAGATTTTTATTAACTTCAGAACCAGAACTTTTTCAACCGCACGGAGAAGCGAAACTGATCAGTGCTTACATTAAGACCTCTACGGCTTGACTAATTCTAAGCTAACTGTTGTGAGGTTTTAAGGGGTCAAATAAGAACAAAACAACGGGTAACAAATGTAGAAAAATGTATTAACAGAAAGTAGACAAATACAATAGAGAGATGTGGAAATTA
This sequence comes from Doryteuthis pealeii, assembly GCA_023376005.1. Classification (NCBI taxonomy): domain Eukaryota; kingdom Metazoa; phylum Mollusca; class Cephalopoda; order Myopsida; family Loliginidae; genus Doryteuthis; species Doryteuthis pealeii. Next base: position 48,907,569 of record CM042161.1, read on the forward strand.
CGTCCGACGAACAGAGTTATTGGCATACTCGCATTGGCTTACTGCTAAGCCACAATTATCCCTGTTACTTATAGTAACCTGTAGGCGCATTCCATTAGTCTTATTGGGTGTATCACCTATTACACTAACTAAACCTTTTTTTTCTCAAAGTCTTCGTAACAAGAAGGAGTCGGGTCAGTTAGAGGTTACGGAGCATCAATCACCTAACTGCTAAGATTTTAACTTATATATCTCGATATCCTTTTTTCGAAATTTTAGGCATAGTCCATAACTTCACAAGAAAGACGGCTGCAAGCCTTTTCGAAAAAGAATGCGCAGAAACAGAGTGAGTATCAGACAGGAACAGCGAGGGGAAATAATTGAGAGAGAAAGAAGAAGACACCGAGAAACGTGAGGAAATGAATGAGGAAGAAAGGAATATCGTTCTGGCTCAAGATAAACATAGACAACAGGATAGAAGTGATAACATGCAACAACATATTAAGGGCATGATAGAATTAAGCAACAAAAAATAAGATTTCACATGCATAAGAATGAACGGTATATTATCTCGATCTTAAGTCTATCATGTTCTTAATATACATGAATGACAACATGGATGCGAAAGAACAGCACAATTTAAGAAAAATTCGAATGCTGTGACACAACGGTGTATGTGTATGTAAAGTTGGCGTTAGGAAAACCATATATATATATATATATATATATAATATATATATATATTATATATATATGAAGTCAATGTAAGTGAATCCGACAGAATGAATTAAACATTTTTTGAAAAAACAACTGATGTTATTAGTTCGCTGACAGAATCTGTTTCGACCGTTTCAGGAAGAAGACCGCTTTATTAAAAGGTCGAAACAGATTCTGTCAGCGAACTAATAACATCATTTGTTTTTTTCAAAAAATGTTTAATTCATATATATATATATATATATATATATAAAGGGCAGTTGTGTGAATCTGTATGTCCGGAGGAAACTTCGAAAATAAAACAATCAACGACAAAGTAAATATATATACACATTATATATCACGAGGATTTGTTTTTTGAGCAAAAATAACTGTAATTTTATCCATTACTTCCTAATTTAACTAAATAGTTAAATTAGGAAAATTTAACAATGAAAGATGGGAGTGATAGAAAATGATGGAAGAGTTAGTTTCAAAGTTATTCTACTTTTAGATTATTACTCCTCTGTTTCAAATCATTTTATCTGTGTTCTTATTTAGTTTCATTAGTCTTTCTAATTTAGTATAATATTTTATTACATCAAAACTTAAATACTTGCCCCCGGAGGGTGCATATTTTTGCTAAAAAAGTGAAATCGTAAATTGTTTTTAGATGTTTACAAGAAATTGGGGTTGGAGTAAAAAACGAAAGTACTATTGATACACGTTGATAAAAATGTTGAAAGAGACAAATTAAAAAGGTCAGTGTGTGTGTGTGGCGGGAGCTGTGTGTTGTGTGTGTGTGTATGCTGTGTGTGTGTGTGTGTGTGCTGTGTGTGCTTGTGTGTGTGCGGTTTGTGTGTGTGTGTGCTGTGTGTAGCTTGTGTAATAATTTGTTGTGTAATATAATGTTTGGAGAGAGAGAGTGATGCTAAGATAGGAGAGAAGAATAGAAGAAGAAGAAAGAGAGATAGAGAGGAGATAAGAATATATATATATAGATATATATATAGATAGATATATATATATATATATATATATTATAGAATATAATAGAGAGAGAGAGATAGAGATAGAGAGAGAGAGAGAAGAGAATATAATATATTATAGAGATATGAGAGAGAGAGAGAGAGAGAGAAAGAGAAGAGAGAGAGAGAGGAGAAGAGAGAGGAGAAAAGAGGAGAGAGGGGAGAGTGTGTAGCGAGTAAACAGAGAAAATATAAAGAGAGAGAGAGAGAGAGAGAGAGAGAGAGAGAGAGAGAGAGAGAGAGATTAATTGAAATATGAATAAGAGTGATAGGTAGATATATTGACGGAAAAGGAAATAGGAAGAGGAAGGTGTCGCCCTGTTAGGAGTAAGTAGCAGTCTCCATGCGTTTCCTATTAAGCCCAGGTGACATGCGGTTCGCCCGTCAGTCGACTTATTAGTGTCTCTAACTAAATAAACACAAAGGTCGCTAAGAAAGCAGTTCAGCCAACGATTATTTCGTTAGATTTCACTTTCACTTTATCACAATACACAATTGCAGAACTGGCACACCCAATACACAATATCTATCTCTCTATCTATCTATCTATCTATCTATCTATCCTATCTATCTATATTCAAGTTCATATCTATCTATCTATCTATCTATCTATCTATCTATCTATCTATATTCAAGTCTGTTCATCTATCTATCTATATCTAAGTTCTAGTATCTATCTATCTATCTATCTATCTATCTATCTATCTATCTATCTATCTATCTATCTCTATCTATCTATATCTAAGTCTATTCTATCTATCTATCTATCTATCATCTATCTATTCTATCTATCTCAATCTATCTAATCTATCTATCTATCTCTATCATTCAAGTCTGTTCATATCTATCTATCTATCTATCTATCTATCTCTATCTATCTATCTATCTATCTATCTATCTATCTATTATCTCTATCTATCTATCTATCTATCTATCTATCTATCTATATCAAGTCTGTTCTATCTATCTATCTATCTATCTATCTATCTATCTATCTATCTATCTATTCTCAATCTATCTATCTCATCTATCTATCTATCATATCTAATCTATCTATCTATCTATCTATCTGTCTAGTCATCTATATATCTATCTATCTATCTATCTATCTATCTATTTCTAATCTATCTACTCTATCTATCTATCTAATCTCTGTCTATCAATCTATCTATCTATCTATCTATCTATCTATCTATCTATCTATCTATCTATCTATATATTCAAGTCTGTTCATATCAATCTATCTATCTATCTATCTGTCTGTTTGTCTTTGTTAATAAATATGTTCCTTTCTTTTTTTTTCTTTTTTCTTTCTTTCTTTCTCACTCTCAGTCAGTCTTCTCTCTCCCCCTCTCTCTCTTCCCCCTCTCTCTCCCCTCTCTCCCTCTTTCTCACTCTCTCTCTCTGTGTCTATCTATCTATACTCTCAAATATGCAATCCATTAAATACATATGCATCCGTAATCATATATTCTTGTACAAATATAAACAGCGAACTCTAGCGCAGCCGAAACCAATCAGCCAATCAGCTAATCACTGCTATATGAAGACTCATTAATATACAGATCGAGTAACAAACTGCTTTCTTCCCTCCATCCCCAATTTCTTGTTTTCCCACAGGTATAAATATACACAGGTGTCCATGCCCCCAAATATGTGTCTTCTTCTTACAGACATGCTACAGTTATATATATATATATACACACACACACACACACACACACACACACACACACACACACATATATATATATATATATATATATAAAACCAACTTATATACCCCATGATGACGACTGGCGAAACAGTCGAAAGCGTTCGGAATAACAGTATGGGAAATATTATATACCAATTGGACCCGTGTGTGTCCTTCGTGATAAACGGTTCATATTCACCGGTAACTCACCTTTTCCATTACACACACACACACACACACACACACACACACATATATATATATATATATTGTGTGTGTGTGTGTATGTATGTATATGTATAAAAGATATATATATATATGTATGTATGTATATATATGCACATATATATATGTATAAAATATGTGCATATTGTTTATATTAGATTTGTGCTCTTGTTTGAATGAATAAACACAATTTTCACTGTAAACATTTATACAGACTACTACTACTACTACTACTACTACTACTACTACTACTGATAATAATAATAATAATAATAATAATAATAATAATAATAATAATAACCAAATGGTATATGTGCAAACCAGAATCTGTCCGAAAGAATGACACTCATAAAATTATCTGTGATTTTGAGATACAAACGTCACCTAATCCCAACCAGGAGACGAGACCTAATGTTAATTAACAAGAAGAAGATAACTTGTCCTCTAGTGGATTTTACCGTTCCGGCGGACCACAGAATGAAAATGTACGAAAACGAAAAGATTGACCTATACTTTGGATTTTGCCGGACGAGTGAAAAGGCTGTGGAACAAGAGGGTGACGGTGATACCAACTATAATTGGTGCACTTGGATCGACCCCAAAGGTTTGAAAAAAGACTGTAGGAATTAGAAATCAGAGGAAGAATCAAACCCATCCAGACCACAGTATTGTTAAGATCGGATAGAATACTCAGAAGAGCCCGGGAGACCTCGAGACTTGTCTCAGATTCCAGCGAAAGACCACCAATTAAAACTGGTGTGAAAAACTCACACGAAGTGAATTATTATTATAGTCTGAGTGACAACAAGTCTCCTCAGGTCTCCAGGACTTTTCTGAGTATTCTAGCCGATTGCAGCAATGCAGTAGTCTGGATGGTCTAAAATTCTTCCTTTGATTTCCAGATCATTTAGGTCTTTTATCCTAGTTTTTGGGACCGTTCCAAGTGCACCAATTGGTATCACTTTCACCCTCATATTCCACAAACTTTTCAATTCTCTGGCAAGGTCCAGGTATTTGTCCATCTTTTCGTTTTCTTTCAACTTCATCCTGTCATCTGCTGGAACCGCAAAGTCCACAATTTGACACATTCTCCCTTTTTTGTTAATCAACACTAAGTCTGGTTTCCTAGCAGGGTATTATCATTATTATTAAAGTAGTAGTACAAAATAAAAAACGCCCTCCGGGCGATGTAAAAATGGATTTTTGAAACATATTGCCTGAGGGGTGGGAGTAAAAAATTCAATGTCAGTGAGTTTGTACCCTAAATAAGTAAAATCATCAAATTCATTAAAGGATTAAAAAATAAAACAATTTAAAATGTAAACTTTAAATATGTATTAAAATAAAACAAACTATATATAGATATATAATACCAGTCATGTATTTATTAAAACTTGTTTTAAAAACAATGAGGACTGTTTTATGTTGCATGTTCAAATTTTGAGTGTATTTATTCTATGTTATGACGATTTTGGGTAATGTGACGTAAGCAGTGACGTAATTTTTGCTACAGACAAAAACCGGAAGCGAATCTCCATTATCAATAAAATTAATAATAATAATAATAATGATAATGATAAAAACAGAGAGGATGACGGGGATGATGATGATGATGATGATTTTAGTTAACAAGAAGAAAAGAACTGGTCATCTAGTAGACCTCGCTTTTTCTTGTGGGTCATAGATTGAGATCATAGAAAGATGGACACCCAGTGAGAATCGAATTCATTAACAATAGTCTGCTAGCTTCACTCCCCAATTACCACACGTGTCCTGGGTATGACGTTAAAATTTTATCTAGTGGTGAGGTTCAAATTTCGAAGCTCTGGAGAGTGTAGAGTATCACTTGATTGTCATTACTCCCAGGTCCACTCTAAACCGAAATGGTAGAACTTGTTATGGTCCTACCTATCGGCTAAAAAAGGTAAAGAATGAGTTAAAAAGTGTTTAAAATGAGTATAGAGAAATTTGAATACCCAACAATGATTAAAACATTTACACTATTACAATTGAACAGGTAGTAGTGAGCCAGCGTACAGTATTATTAAAAGAGTGCTCAATATCTGTGATAGAGCGTTAATAAATAAATAAATCAATATTTTAGTATACATTTATTTGTATGTAAATTTGCACTGATATATATATATATATATATATATATATATATATATATATATATATATATATATATTATTCTTTAATATATATATATATTATTCTTTAATTCATGTCCATATTTTATCAATAAATTAAAAAGAAAGTATTGATCAAATACTGGTGAGAATATATATATATATATATATATATATATATATATATATATATAGAGAGAGAGAGAGAGAGAGAGGGAGAGATAGATAGATAGATAGATAGATTTACACATACATATACATTCGTCGAAGAATACTGTTAATATGACAATACATATATTTTCACTATCATCAAATATTGTACACACTTGTCTAAAAATATAAAATAAGGTTTAATATGCCGTAAAAACCAACCAACCAACCAACCAACCAACCAATTGTAGTGATTCGATCGATCTTTGGATCGATGTGGTGTCCAGAAGAGTTATCTTCCCTTGCTGCAGATTTTCGCCAGTAAAGGACCAGAATATTTAAGTAGTAGCCCGGGAAATTCTAACTCTCTTCTGGGTCCGGGAACTACAGCACATGGTTTAGGCGCTTGCTGCCTCTGCCATTTAAGTGGGGGGGTTTGCCCCCCCCAACCAACTATCAGTAAGTGATATTCCTTTAGAAACTCTGTATCACTTCGTTCGGACGTAAGTCCTACATTCTTTATATATGTTTATGTATCTGCTCTCAATGCATTACTGTACCTTTGTTATGAGTATATGTATTCCTGTCTTGTATGTATTTCTCTAGGTGCGCACGAATTAAAGACTATGTTTGTTATCATCTTATAACTTCTATGTCGGATTAATTCATGTACACATGTGTACCCACGTTGGAAGGTTACTTTGAGCCTTCTAACCTATCATAAACCTTTATATCTTATACAATAAACCAACCAACGAATTAGTACTCTTGGCAAAAATTATGGAATTAATACACTTAGAGGACGTCCACTTTGTTTTGTATTTTATTTAGAAGTAAATGGAATAACCGAACATTAAAAAAATGATGAGATGATCTTTTAATTTGCATTACTAAAACAAATACCACAATACTAAAACGTAGATATTCAAATCCGTCAACAGTTAAAAGTCACTGAAAAGTCAGTTAGTTCGTATAGTAGTGTTGGATTATTTTGTTGTATATATATATTTATCAACCCCTCCGCACGAGCAGGATGTGACATAAGGTCAATTTCTAAAGCGGAGTTCAACAGGTTTGAATTCAGAGTTTTCCTTCTCCTAGACCGGTTGCCTAACCAAGGTCAAAGAACCCAGTCTGCCCTACTATCTATCCATAGCCGGAGGGAGAGTAGGATTCATACCTTTCCCAAGGGTAATAGCGCTAAGGGAAATGCAATTACCACATCCAGGATTTGAACTCGGGTCGACGAGTCCATTTCCAATGACTTTAGCCATTACACCACGCGCTTTCTACTATTTTGTTGTATATAAGCCGTGCTACAATTTATAGACTAAGCGAGGTCACGTGGTTTAAACCTCAGCCAATCAACAGCTCGGATGCGTGGCTGGTTGACTAATTAATCACTGATACTGAGAGACGTCCATTTGCAGTCATTCACGAAGCAATACTGAGGAACACCAAGGAACAACCAAAGGATTCTTTACCCGTAGATCGAAACTATGCTCTGCTTAACACAAAGGATCTCCACCGGACAAGCGCTCTTGCTTGAAGCCTAATCGATGGCCACTACAATTTTCAATCATTGACGAAGGGCTTGCAATACTGAGGAGCACTAAGGAACAACCAAAGGATTCTTTACCCGTAGATCGAAACTACGCTCTGCTTAACACAAAGGATCTCCACCAGACAAGCGCACTTGCTTGAAGCCTAATCGATGGCCACTAAAATTTTCAATCATTGACGAAGGGCTTGCAATACTGAGGAGCACCGAGGAACAACCAAAGGATTCTTTACCCGTAGATCGAAACTATGCTCTGCTTAACACAAAGGATCTCCACCGGACAAGCGCTCTTGCTTGAAGCCTAATCGATGGCCACTACAATTTTCAATCATTGACGAAGGGCTTGCAATACTGAGGAGCACTAAGGAACAACCAAAGGATTCTTTACCCGTAGATCGAAACTACGCTCTGCTTAACACAAAGGATCTCCACCAGACAAGCGCACTTGCTTGAAGCCTAATCGATGGCCACTAAAATTTTCAATCATTGACGAAGGGCTTGCAATACTGAGGAGCACTAAGGAACAACCAAAGGATTCTTTACCCGTAGATCGAAACTATGCTCTGCTTAACACAAAGGATCTCCACCGGACAAGCGCTCTTGCTTGAAGCCAAATCGATGGCCACTACAATTTTCAATCATTGACGAAGGGCTTGCAATACTGAGGAGCACTAAGGAACAACCAAAGGATTCTTTACCCGTAGATCGAAACTATGCTCTGCTTAACACAAAGGATCTCCACCGGACAAGCGCTCTTGCTTGAAGCCTAATCGATGGCCACTAAAATTTTCAATCATTGACGAAGGGCTTGCAATACTGAGGAGCACCGAGGAACAACCAAAGGATTCTTTACCCGTAGATCGAAACTATGCTCTGCTTAACACAAAGGATCTCCACCGGACAAGCGCTCTTGCTTGAAGCCTAATCGATGGCCACTACAATTTTCAATCATTGACGAAGGGCTTGCAATACTGAGGAGCACTAAGGAACAACCAAAGGATTCTTTACCCGTAGATCGAAACTACGCTCTGCTTAACACAAAGGATCTCCACCAGACAAGCGCACTTGCTTGAAGCCTAATCGATGGCCACTAAAATTTTCAATCATTGACGAAGGGCTTGCAATACTGAGGAGCACCGAGGAACAACCAAAGGATTCTTTACCCGTAGATCGAAACTATGCTCTGCTTAACACAAAGGATCTCCACCGGACAAGCGCTCTTGCTTGAAGCCTAATCGATGGCCACTACAATTTTCAATCATTGACGAAGGGCTTGCAATACTGAGGAGCACTAAGGAACAACCAAAGGATTCTTTACCCGTAGATCGAAACTACGCTCTGCTTAACACAAAGGATCTCCACCAGACAAGCGCACTTGCTTGAAGCCTAATCGATGGCCACTACAATTTTCAATCATTGACGAAGGGCTTGCAATACTGAGGAGCACTAAGGAACAACCAAAGGATTCTTTACCCGTAGATCGAAACTATGCTCTGCTTAACACAAAGGATCTCCACCGGACAAGCGCTCTTGCTTGAAGCCAAATCGATGGCCACTACAATTTTCAATCATTGACGAAGGGCTTGCAATACTGAGGAGCACTAAGGAACAACCAAAGGATTCTTTACCCGTAGATCGAAACTACGCTCTGCTTAACACAAAGGATCTCCACCAGACAAGCGCACTTGGTTGAAGCCAAATCGATGGCCACTACAATTTTCAATCATTGACGAAGGGCTTGCAATACTGAGGAGCACTAAGGAACAACCAAAGGATTCTTTACCCGTAGATCGAAACTACGCTCTGCTTAACACAAAGGATCTCCACCGGACAAGCGCTCTTGCTTGAAGCCTAATCGATGGCCACTAAAATCGAGACAAGTTGACCATTTTTAATAAGTTTGATTCTCATCGAGCCCATACTTCAAATTGTTGAGTAACTGGCCGCTATCATTGGTTCCATTTGTAAAAGAACTTAAAGTAAACAAGTAAGTAAATCAATAAGTCCTTGTGGGATAGTGTCCTTTAGGTCCGACGTCCTAGATGGTCCGATTGTCAATGAGTTAAGATTAGAAACAGGCCTCTATAAATACAACAACAGCTGCAGCAGCACTGCCAGTGATTGGATAATAGGAATCTTTCTCAGGTCACGTGCCAGTCAACGAGTCTATAAGTAGAAGTGACTACTTGCCTCATGCCTTATATACAACAAAAATTCCAACACAAATTATGTTCTCATGAATTTAAATTAAACTCCCTAAACTTCGCCTGGTTGTATTCTTCTGATTTCCAGATCCTCAAATCTTTTTTCCAAGTTTTTTTTTTGACCGTTCCAAGTGTACCAACTACAATTGGTATCATTTTGACCTTCATATTCCACAGCTTTTTTCAATTCTCAGTTATGGGACATTCAGTAACAATTGAAACTCACAAGTCTAACTTTCAAATCATTACACCATGTGTGTTGTAAAGGATAGTTACCTCATTTAGTAGACAATTGTTTGTGAGTTCGATTCTCACTAGGTGCCCCATACTTCTATCCACATGAAGTTAGTTGTGCTACAAAGTCTAAAGTATGAGGCACCCAGTGAGAATCAAACCCACCCCCAATAGTCAGTTAGCCTAAGTCTTTAACCATTGCACCATGGACTAACGGACCCGGCAACCCGAGTTCAAATCCTGGACGAGACCGTTTGCATTTCACATACCACTGGGAAAGGTAGGAATCCAACTATTTTCCCCCAGGTAAATAGTAGGGCAGATTGGGCTCTTAAACCATGACATAACAAGAAGTATAGGAGAAGCAAAACTCTGAATTTAAACCTGATGCATTCCGTTAAAAACTGATCTTGTGTCATATCCAGCTTTTGGTGGACGGGCTGGGTAACTATATCTACTTATGGCACGCAAAAAACAAAAACAAAACAAAAGTAAGATTTTTGGATGTTTGTTTATTTAGAAACGTTGCTGAATAAAGTATATATTACATTTTTTACTTGAAGGCACTTACAACGCATGTATCGCATAAAATTCGATACTTTTTCTTATAGAAAATGAACTTGACAAGTGTAATCCCAACAAAGGATGGCTCGGTGTGTAGAATACCGTACAGACTGTTTCGACTTTATTAAGTCTCATCAGCGGTATATATTTATAAATTTATATATTTATAAATCCTGATGGTTGAGCAGTCCATGACATCCAACACTCTACTTTGGTCCTTACTTAGGTTAGACGGGCGGTCGGAGAGGCCTGCGATTAATCGGCTGGTCATGTCAATCTCTATCACCTATATGATTCATGATGAGACTTAATAAAGTCGAAACAGTCTATACGGTATTCTACACACCGAGCCATCCTTTGTTGGGATTACACTTGTCAAGTTCATTTTCTATAAGAAAAAGTATCGAATTTTATGCGATACATGCGTTGTAAGTGCCTTCAAGTAAAAAATTTAATAAAAACAAAAGTAGTTTAGATTTAGATCAAAGCCGCAAATATGGTGCGTCTGGTGAGGATCGAACTCATAACTCAGTTATAATTGGCCTGCAAGCTCGTTAGCCATTGCATCCCAAGGTGTCCATCATTTTCTGGTAGATATGAAATTTGTATTTTTTGTTTGTATACACCGATGACTTTTATAGATTGATGGTTTGCTCTCTTCAAGAACATCTGTTTGTGGAACTGGTTCAAGCCTTACTTGATATCTCACTATTGTACATATTTATCAACCCCTCCGCACGAGCAGGATGGACACAAGGTCAATTATGTAGGCGGAGTTAAACAGGTTTGAATTCAGAGTTTTCCTTCTCCTAGACTGGTTGCCTAACCAAGGTTAAAGAGCCCAGTTTGCCCTGCTATTTACCCATAGCTGGAGGGAGAGCAGGTGGATGCATACTTTTCCCAAGGTATTAGCGCTATGTGAAATGTTGACAGCCTCGTCTAGGATTTGAACTCGGATCGACGAATCCATTTTCTTCGACTCTAGCCATTACACCACGCGCCTACATACCTCACTATTGTAAGCCTTTTACCAGACTAGGATAGGCTTACAATATATCCATTGATAAAATATGCATATTTTTCATTTAATCCTTTACTATATTATTATTATTATTATTATTATTATTATATTATTTTATTATTATTATTATTATTATTATTATTATTATTATTATATTATTATTATTATTATTATTATTATTATTATTATTATTATTATTATTAATTTTGACTATTATTATTATTAATTTTGACTATTATTATTATTATTATTATTATTATTATTAATTTGACTATTAATTATTATTAATTTTGACTATTATTATTATTATTATTATTAATTTTGACTATTATTATTATTAATTTTGACTATTATTATCAATAATATTAATCATTATTATTATTATTATTATTAATAATAATAATAATAATAATAATAATAATAATAATAATAATAATAATAATAATATTGACTAGTATTTTTCCAAAGTCGCAGTCTTTAAATGAATTTGATTTATAGTGTTTGAAGATATTTTCCTGTAATTTTGGTAAATAACTCTGGAAAAGTGAGATGTTAATGATATTTTCATTTTTGCATAATTTAGACGACAATTTACCTATCAAATTGTCATCAGGATCGCGAATGCATTTACATTGATGCATTCGCGATCCTGATGACAAACCAATTTACATTGATTGGTTTATCATCAGGATCCCATCCTGCCCTGTCGCAGAGGGCTAAGACCCCCCCCCACAATGGGGCCACCTGTTGGCCATGGGTGGCGATCCCTCATGCTAAAGGATGGAATCCTGATGGTTGAGCAGCCCATGACATCCAACACTCCACTTTGGCCCTTACTTAGATTAGACGGGCGGTCGGAGAGGCCCCCTGCGATTAATCGGTTGGTCACGTCAAGCTCTATCACCCATGTGATTGTACTAACCCAATTGCTCTTAAAGCAAGCCCCAACCTATTTTATCATACATGCGCTAGAATGCGGTGACTGAGGGTCTTAATGTCTTGGGTATGACGTTAAACTCTATCTAATGGTGAAGTTTCAATTCTGGAGTTCTGGAGAATGTGGAGTACCCCTTCATCATCATTATTCCCAGATCAACTGTTAGGATCCCATCTATGGGTTAAATCGAAAAAAATAAATTTTAAAGATATGTTTAAAAAAAAAATGAGTTTGAAAAAGAATGTTGAATAACCCATCAAGAATGAATAAAACAAAACGTCTTTGGCATAAAATAACCCAATAAGGGTTGAAATGCCGTAAAATCCAATCAACCAACCAACGGGATCGCATCCAAGGGCATGACATCTTACCCTTTAGGGTCAAGGATTTTATTTGGCAATATATTTCTCCCACACTGTGTTACATGGTACCAGAAGTAAACCATCTACTTG
>CM042161.1:48927947-48940447 GCA_023376005.1 Doryteuthis pealeii
TTGATGACCTTTTACACCAATGGGATCCAAACACAACACCGATGGACTGTTGAATGAAATAAATCTCATTTGATTACATCCCTTTAGAGTATCTTGGTTGGTCAATTAACTTTTCAGCCTATCCTCCAATATATACTGGAGGCAAGACTATAAGACGCTGTGAAGAAGAAGAATTTAAAGAAGAAGAAGAAGAATTTAAAGAAAAAGAAGAAGAATTTAAAGAATAATAATAATAATAAGAGTTTGAAGAAGAAGAAGAAGAGTTTGAAGAAGAAGAAGAAGAAGAGTTTGAAGAAGAAGAAGAAGAAGAAGAAGAAGAAGAGAGAGAAGAAGAAGAGTTTGAAGAAGAAGAAGAGAGTTTGAAGAAGAAGAGAAGAAGAAGAAGAAAAGAAGAAGAAGAAGAAGAAGAAGAGAAGAGAAGAAGAAAAAGAAGAAGAAAGAGAAGAAGAAGAAGAAGAAGAAGAAGAAGAGTTTGAAGAAGAAGAAGAAGAAGAAGAAGAAGAAGAAGAAGAAGAAGAAGAAGAAGAAGAAGAAGAAGGAAAACTGATCTCAATTGATTTAAATAAAAAAAAGATTTTTAAAGAATTAGAAAGAACCGGAAAGCGAAAAGCTCGATGTAACTGTAAGAAAACGTATAATATATATATATATATGTGTTGTGTGTGTGTGTGTGTGTGTGATTGAGAATAGGTGGGAAAATAATAAGTATAAGAATAAGAGGACCGACAAAGGGTAATGGAATGAGGGGAGCTTTAAAAAGTGTGTGTGTGTGTGTGTGTGTGAGAGAGGAGAGAGAGAGAGAGAGAGAGAGAGAGAGAGAGAGAGAGAGAGAGAGAGAGAGAGAGAGAGAGAAATGTAACGTATGAAATAAAAAGGTGAGTAAAAAAGCGATAGTACTTCTGTCCCATAATAGTTGCTCCATTTATAAATAAATATAAGGCACTAAACGTAACAACTATTATGGAACTCAGGTAGTGTTTCTTTTTATTTCATTTTATTTTATTTTTTTTTTTTTGTGTTGAAGATCAAATAGATTTTGAAGCTTTTACAAGAATGCGAACGTACTAAAGGCGATTGACGTGGGGAGTTCAGGCTGGGTTGAAAACATGTGGAATGTCCCTGCCCATTTCCCAGCGGTGTTGGTAGGAGAACATACCATGGAATTCAGAATATTCTAATTGCTTATTCCGAGATTCTCGCTCATCGGTTATGCAACGAAGAATTTTATCTAAACAAATCAGAAATAAAATAATCTCCAGTGCCAAAAAAAAATATCTCGTTTATACGAATTTTATAAGTACTCGAGTCGCTGTTAAAAAGAAAAGATAACGCGAGCATTTTTCAAATGGTGACTGTCCTTCCTTTTTCTTTTTAACACCTGTAAGTTGCAAATGGTATTAGAGGGTCACCCATCAGGTGTTGACAAGTAATACCATTGCTTAACTTTGAGAAACTGAAGTGGAGTGTATATAATGTAGTTCAAGAGAAGGTGTCATTGAGGCGGAGACAGGGTGAATAATGAAATCGTTGAGATTTATGGAAAGAGAAAAATATAAGAGAAAGAGAGAAAGAAAGAAAATAAGAGTGGGAAAGAGAAAAGAAAAGGGAAAATTAAAAGAAGAAGAAAGAAAAAAGAAAAAAAAGAAAGAAAGAAAGAAAGAAAATGAAACCATGATATTGGAAAGTCAGAAAAAAATAGAAAGACAACGACATTTAAAAAAATAACACACACACACACACACACACACACACACACACACACACACAGTGCGTACGCGCGCGCACACACACACACACACACACACATATATGTATATACATTTAAAGCGGTCTTCATCAAGAGCAAATTATTATTAAAAAATAATAATTATTAAATTATTATTAAAGAATAATTATTATTATTAAAAATTATTATTATTAAAATTAATTATTATTAAAAGGTCGAAACAGATATGTCAGCAAAATATATACATTTACACACACACATATATATATAACAATACTGAGATAGATAGATAGATAGATAGATAGATAGATACGACAAGATTGAGATAGGTAGGTAAATAGATAGTTTTAAAAATACTGATATAACCAAATAAAAAAAATAAAAGGAGGAGAAAGAAAAAAAATCTAAGTAAGAAAAAAGAAAAGAAATAAAGAAACTAAGTTCGAAAGTAAGTAAATAAGAAAGAAAGAAACTGAGTAAAAAAGAATGAAGGAGAGAAAGAAAGAAAGAAAGAAAGAAAGAAAGAGCAAAATTTGGAAAAATAGACAAGGAGATTTATAGAAATAAAATAAGGTCACTTTTTTAAAGTGAAAAATAATTGTATTAAATGATGAAACACTAATATAAACACACACACACGCATATATATATATATATATATATATATATATATATATATATATATATATATATATATTCTCATCAATGGAAAGAGAGAAAGGAAATAGATAAAGAAAAAAACAAAGAAACAAAGAAAGAAATGAAGAAAAGTGAAAGAAAAAAGTAAAAGAAATACACAGAGCAAAGAAAGAAAGAGAGAAAGAAAGAGGGAAAGAAAGAAAGAAAGCTAGAAAGAAGGAGAGAAAGAAAGAAGGAACGAAAGAAAGTAAGAAAGAAAGAAAGAAGGAGAGAAAGAAAGAAAAAAAGAAAGAAGGAAAAGACATACTTAAAACTGAGAATGTCATTGACTTGATGAAAAGAAAAAAGAAAAGGCAATAAAAAAGAAAGAAAGAAAGAAGAGAAAGAAAAAAAGAAAGAAAGAAAAAAAGAAAGAAAGAAGTGATTGTGGTGAAATAAATGGAAGAGATGAAAGCGAACGCAAAGGAAAAGAGAAAAAGCTCTTCGAAGTGTATTTACTGCAGAAGTGAGAGGAGGAGTGTGAGTAAGAGGATGAGGAAGGGGAGGCTAAGCTTAACGTTACTCCCCCTTCCTCTTGTGTACCCTTCTATTGTATACATCTTCTTCCCAACCCATCCCTTATTTCTTGAAATCCATAGAAAATGATGTTTTAATCTAGAGATTTATTGAGGAATAAAGAGATTTGGGCGCGGGATAAATGGAATATATATATATATATATATATATATATATATATATATATATATATATATAGGGCAGCGTTATGTAAGCACTTGTAGACCTAAAATATATAATGATATACAATGGTGATAAAAGACACATACAAACACGCACACACGGTATATACGTGCGTACATACACAGAGGCCCATGTACACGTGCATAATATATATTATATATATATATATATATATATATATATATATATACGTGTGCGTCAGTATACGTCTATATGAATATATTGATACACACGAATGTGTAAATTTAAAATAAAATATACTTATATCTTTAAAAAGAAAATATACGAATATATTAATCTATCTTGATATAAAATGCTTTGTTTTCCTTCTCTGTCCCTCTCTATTTTATTGTCTCTTTCTTTCACTATATCTCTATTTCTCTCTCTCTCTCCCCACTCTACCTGCCTATCTCTCTCTATATATATGTATATATATAGTTTGATATATTTATAAATGAACAGTGCTCAATATTGGTTATAGAGCATATATATCAGAGTTAGTATGGCGTAGACACAGAGTCAACGGCGCTTGATCGTTGTCAGTTTTCTGCTATGTCATCATTAGATTAAATTTCACATAGGCGTGAAACTGACAGTCACCAAGCACCATTGACTCTGTGTTTACGCTAACCTGACTCTCCCTTTCTTTCTCTAACACACACAAACACACAACCGCCCTGTCGGCTGGGGCGTTAGAATGCACCAACTGCACCTCTGCAGAGGGGCAAGACTCCCCCCAACGGGGTCACCTGTTAGCCGTGGGTGGCGACCCGTGATGCTTGAGGACAGAACCCAGGTGGATGAGCAGTTCATGACTCCACTTTGGCCCTATCTTGGGCTAGACGGTCGGTCGGAGAGGCCCCCTCCGATCAATCGGCTGGCCATGTCAAGCCCTAGCACCTATATGATTTTCCCAACCCAATTGCCCTTATGGCAAGCCCCAACCCCTTTTTATTATATGGGTGCTAGAAGGCGGTGACTGAGGGTCTACATGTCCTGGGAATGACGTTAAACTCTATCTGATGGTGAGGTTCCAGTTTTGTAGGTTTGGGGAATTCCACATTCCCCAAACCTTCATCACCATTGCTCCCTGGTCCCCTCTGACCCGGAGTGGTAGTACCTGTTAGGGTCCCATCTATGGTTTAAATAGAAAAACATAAGTTGATAAACAAAATTTGTTATCCCTTAAGAATACTACTTTCTTTTTCGGTCTGTTCATTCCATTCTTTCCTAATGTATTTTTCATTGCTTATCCCCTTTCCTTGTTGTCGTAGTTTCTTCATTTGTCCTTCTAGCCTCGTTTCCGACCCGGCTGCTGTATTTCTGTTTGGGATCCGTATAGGGATACATCCCTGCATAGATTAGGTCATTTAGTTCGGTAATGTTGCCCGTTGGGAAATTATGTAATACTTTATTTACCTTTTTGATTTCTATCTTGACTTTTTGTTCAGTCCTAATTTCTTAGGAATGGTAATGTAATTTTTTTTCAGTTATGGTTTGTACTATCATCTCAACACATGAGGGTGAGTCAAAAAGTAATGCCATTTTGTTTAGGACATATATAATTACCAACACAGGAACATGTATCATACATCAAAATGAAACTGGTCCTCTGTGGACTACATCCCTACTTCTCCACATAGGGGTAGTAAACAAGTAATGCCATTTTGTTTAGGACATATATAATTACCAAAACAGAAACTTGTATCATACATCAAAATGAAGCTGGTACTCTGTGGATCACATCCCTACTTCTCTACATAGGCGAGTCAAAAAGTAATGTCATTTTGTGTAGGACAAGTATAATTACCAACACAGGAACATGTAGCATACATCAAAATGAAGCTGGTACTCTGTGGATCACATCCCTACTTCTCTACATAGGCGAGTCAAAAAGTAATGTCTTTTGTGTAGGACAAGTATAATTACCAACACAGGAACATGTAGCATACATCAAAATGAAGCTGGTACTCTGTGGATCACATCCGTGCTTCTTCACATAGTCTCCGTTTCTCTGAATAGCAATGTTCCACCTTCAAATGAGAGCATGTATCCCTGTACCGTAAAATTATGTTGACCGCTCTGTGGCCACTTCGTCGTTACAGATTTTACTTCCTCGTCACTGGAATAATGTTTGCCTCTCAAACCTCTTTCATGGGCCGAAGAATGATAGTCCGAAGGCGCTAAATCTGGTGAATATGGAGGATGCAGTAAAGTTGTCCAACCGAATAAGGCGATTTTCTCCCGTGTCCTGATGATTGTGTGAGGTCAAACATTGTCATGCAAACGGAGGACATTGTCGATTAGCAAGTTGGATCTTACTCGTTGGATTTTTGCTCGGAGCCTCGTTAGGGTCTCAATGTAGGCCTTAATTTTATAAAAATACTTGAAATAATGAAAATGGCATTACTTTTTGACTGACCCTCGTAATTTCTTTCATCCTGAGTTAACATTAATCTTGTGGTGCTGTGTTCCGTGATGTTTTGGTTGTCAGTATTTTGTGTTTTATCTTGTTTAGGGGGTTCATCTTAAGCATATATCTCTCGACTTACCTGTCCACATATTTATATTATCTCAAGATCAGAAAACCAACCTTTTCTTAAGATCATCCTTGCTTGGTCTGCAAGTCTTTGGCTTGTATTGAAATTAGCAGCTTCTTCCAAACGTTCATCTTTTTCCTATAATCTTTTCGTACTCGGTTGCTTTTAAAGTAACAGTGGGTTACATTTATGTTGTCTTCTCTAGTCCATTTTTCCTCTGATGTCTAAGATATATTGTTGTTTTAGTCTTTGTTTGTGTACCTGAAATAAGAACAGCCAACATTCGCAGGATGCCGGTCATGTTGGCTATTAAGGGAGCAACTGCCGATCATGACTCTCAGATCTGAAATCTGAATTCCATATTGATTTGAATTTCTATTTATCATATTTTTCATGGGTAGTATATTGTGGTAATACCAAACCCAGGGATTGATTATTATCTATGCTACTGACGTAGATGTGATCAGCTATTCTTTCAGGGAAGAACACTCTACAACGCGCCATGACAAAAATCTTCTTTCTTTCTTTCTTCTTCTTTCTTTCTTCCGTCTTTCTTTCTTTCTTTCTTTCTTCTTCTTTTTTACGTGACCGAGGGCAGCGACCATGTAATACAAGTAATGATAGCTTGGCTATTATATGTATTATTCATATATGAATGAAACTCATGCAATTATTTATATCTGATGCCTTAGGCACCCCATCACGGTAAAATGATTAGCAAGCTAGTCTCGCAGATCCATTACTATTGAATAGCGTGTTCGATCCTCACTGGATACCCCATACTTGCGATCTTGTGTGACATCCTACCCGTGGCAATCGGGTTGGGTAAATACCTACACAGATACATACTATTGTACTGTGGTTCAAAACAGGACACACACACAATATATATATATATATATATATATATATATATATATATATATATATATATATATATATATATATATATTGAAGCGGTGTACTGGTAATTGTCGTAGAAAATGGACTGAGTGACCGGAGTTCGAATCCTGGATTAGGCAGTTTGCATTTCATATAGCGCTTTGGAAAGGTATGCATCCAACTATTCAAATGATTCCTGTCTGACTTGAACCTGTGACCCGTAACTAATCCTACAAGTGTCATATTCATAACCCCATCCTGTTAGAATAGTACAGTTCATCTAACTTGGAAATACAAGTTGAATCTGGTAGTCCTTCACTGGAGGCTGAGTGACAGCAAATCTCCTCAGGTTTCCAGGACTCTTCTCAGTATTATAGCCGATCTTAACAATGTTATTGTTTGGATGGTCTCGATTCTTCTGATATCTAATTCATTCAGACTCTTTCCCAAATCCTTGGGAGTTACTTGAAACTACATAATTGTGTATAAATTATTAATATTATGTATTATTTGGATTATTCGGACTATTGTCCTCTTTTATTATTATCTGCACAACGTTTCGGTCTATGTGCTCTTCTGCCTTCTTCAGGCATTTCTTGTCGAACTCGGGGACCTTCTCGAACTTGGGAACCCTCTCCTCGAACTAAAGGACCCCCGCCCTTGAACTTGGGAACGTTCCCTTCGAACTCGGGAACCTCCGATGAGGACAATAGTCCGAATAATCGAAATAATACAAGTTATCAAGCCTCATCTAAAAAGTTCAGAGAAATTATTACTATTAGTTATAACTTTCCCAAGAGTAGGCAATTTACATAACCCGTCCGCCACGGCCAGCATGTGACACAAGGTCTCAAGTATGGAGCATCCAGCGAGGATCGAACTTGCTATTCAATTTTTGAGACTAGCTTGCTAACCATTACACCACGATAGAACGTCTTAGTATCAGTTAGGAACACTTGATACCATATAACCGTGTGCCAACAAATACTTTATAGTATCTATATATTTTTTATAGTATTTAGTATTTAGTATTTAGTATTTAGTATTTATATTTTTTATAGTATTTAGTATTTTTATAGTATTTATATTTTTATTTAGTATTTTTATATTATTTAGTAGTATTTAGTATTTATATTTTATAGTATTTAGTATTTTTATAGTATTTAGTATTTATATCTTTGTAGTATTTAGTATTTTTATATTATTTAGTATTTAGTATTTTTATAGTATTTTAGTATTAGTATTTTTAGTATTTAGTATTTATATTTTTATAGTATTTAGTATTTTTTATAGTATTTAGTATTTATATCTTTGTAGTATTTAGTATTTTTATATATTTAGTATTTAGTATTTATAGTATTAGTATTTATATTTTATAGTATTTAGTATATTTTAATAGTATTTAGTATTTTTAGTTTATTTATATTTTTATAGTATTTAAATTTTTATAGTATTTAGTATTTAGTATTTTTATAGTATTTAGTATTTATAGATAAACAAAGAAGTGTCATTTAAAAAGATGTATAATAATTCTGTGTGTAGATTGTGAATTTCGTTACATGAAACTCGGGTAACAGTGAAAAAAGTTAAATAACCTATATATATATATATATATATATATATATATATATATATATATATATATATATATATATATATAATGGGTAGATCTTATGTCGAAATTAAGTGCACTTAATTTACAATAAGTAATATTATATTTCTTAAGCGCTTTTTACTGAAAAGAATGTATATGAATGCAGATGCGATCAAGTACATTTTATACGTTTTATTATCAACTGAAATACGACCCATTTCGATTATATAATTTCAACCACAAGTACACATACACACGCACACACACGAGCACATCTATGTTGACATACAATATGTGTGTGTGAGAGTATTTGTGTGTGTGTGAATGTGTGTATGTGTGTTCATTTGTGTAAATCTCACTTTTATCATTTTAAGATATTCCAATTTAAAAATTCAATTTCTTTTTGTAGCCATTGAAATTTCAACATAGCTGTTTTGAGTAATTAAAGGGAGATAATACAATTTATGCATAGATCTATCTATCTATCTATCTATCTATCTATTCCTTTCCTTCCAAATCTAGCTATGTATTTAATCCGTTCATATCTATCTATCTATCTATTCAATTCCGTTCATATCTCTCTCTCTCTCTCTCTCTCTCTCTCTCTATATATATATATATATATATATATATATATATATATATATATATATATATATATATTTAATTCCGCTCATATCTATTAATCTATCTATCTATCTATCTATCTATCTATTCCCGTCTGTACAAATCTATCTATATATTCAATTCCATTCATATCTATCTATCTATCTCATTTTGTGCAAATATATCTATCTATCTATCTATCTATCTATCTATTCCTCTATGTCCAAATATATATCTATATCTCTATATTCAATTTCGTTCATATCTATCTATCTATCTCATTTTGTACAACTCTATCTATCTATCTATCTATCTATCTATCTATCTATCTATCTATTCCTCTCTGTACAAATCTATCTATATATTCAATTCCATTCATATCTATCTATCTATCTATCTCATTTTGTGCAAATCTATCTATCTATCTATCTATCTATCTATCTATATATCTATCTATCTATCTATCTATCTCAGTTTGTTCCTATCCTTCTATTAGATTCTCTTCAAATAATAATGAATATTGAATAGCTGCTAATGTATCTTATATGAAACATTCACGAAATTAGCTGTACAGACCACATAGAGCCAATTATGTTTTTAAACATGTTTGTTGTTAGAAAGTAATTTTAATTAGAATATATTTATATGCTTACGGGCGCTGCATATAAATTGTGTTTCAATAATCAATTCAGACACTTAGAATTGCTTTAATTTTAGTAATCAGCACGATGAAATGCATTCGTTCTTTTCGTTCTTTTTCGTTCTTTTTCGTTCTTTTTTCGTTCTTTTTCGTTCTTTTTTCTTTCTAGTTTGATACTCTCTTTTATTCCACTACCGTCCTTTCACGATATGCAAATTGTTCATTTCATTGTGTAATTTGCTTGATTTATTAAAAGAAAAAGCAGTATAATGGTACACATGCCTATTTTTTAAAACCCAGCAGCCATACTCTCTCTACGAGGGTGAGTCAAAGGTTTGGCAATATTTTGGTAATATTTCTCTGTAATTTTTGAGATGAAGCTTGATAATTTGGATTATTTGGATTATTCAGACTATTGTCCTCATCTTTATTGTATCTACTATTTTCTCTGAATTTTTAGATGCAGCTTGATAATTTGTATATTTGGATTATCGACTATTGTCCTCATCTTTATTGTTATCTACAATTTCTCTGAATTTTTTAGATGAAGCTTGATAATTTGTATCATTTTGATTATTCGGACTATTGTCCTCATCTTTATTGTATCTACACTTTCTCTGAATTTTTAGATGAAGCTTGATAATTTGTATTATTTGGATTATTCGGACTATTGTCCTCATCTTTATTGTTATCTACACTATTTCTCTGAAATTTTAGATGAAGCTTGATAATTTGTATTATTTGGATTATTCGGACTATTGTCCTCATCCTCTGCTTGGTATCTATTGTCCTCATCTTTATTGTTATCTACACTATTTCTCTGAATTTTTTAGATGAAGCTTGATAATTTGTATTATTTGATTATTCGGACTATTGTCCTCATCTTTATTGTCATCTACACTATTTCTCTGAATGTTTTAGATGAAGCTTGATAATTTGTATCATTTTGATTATTCAGACTATTGTCCTCATCTTTATTGTTATATACACTATTTCTCTGAATTTTTTAGATGAAGCTTGACAATTTGTATTATTTGGATTATTCGGACTATTGTCCTCATCTTTATTGTTATCTGCACAACGTTCAGGCCTTTTTCAGGTATTGCTTGTCGGGCTCGGGAATCTTCTCTTCGAACCCGGGAACCTTCTTGTCGTAATCGGGAGCCATCAGGGAATTTCGAACCTAACCCTTTATTCAATCACGGGGGTATCCTGTTCTCATTCCGTTAACCAGTCTGGGTATAAGTGTTAAACTGTGTTAATTATTCTAGGGTGACTGCAACATGGAATAATTAACACAGCTTAACATTTGTACTCAGTCATGGTTAGCGAATGAGAACAATATACCACGTGGATTGAATAAATAGTTAGGTTCGAAATTCCATACGACAAGAAGGATCCCGAGTTCGACAGAAGGTTCCCAAGTTCGACAAGAAGGTTTCCAAGTTCAAGGAGAGGGTTGCCAAGTTCGGGAAGGTTCCCGAATCTGAAAAGAAATACCTGAAGAAGGCCGGTGGGCACATCGGTCGAAACATTGTGCAGTTAGCAATAAAAACAAGGACAATAATCCGAATAATCAAAATGATACATATTTTTGATAACATGGGACACAATAAGGCAGCTACAGGATGCTTTTGGGAGATCGTGAAGGCTACGAATCAGATTGAACTGTGAGATGCTGAGCTCACCTGATACTCATCAAGTGCTCCTCGCCGGATCTGTTTCTATGGCTTGGAACACGGTTTGAAATCGACAGTTTTGTTTCCAAAATAAACAATATTGCACGTTCACCTGTTCAGCTTTAGAATTTATTGACATTTCTTTGGCATAAAATAACCCAAGGGTTGAAATGCCATGAAATTCAATCAATCAACCAGCAATTAACACTATTCCCTTACTGTAGGTATAAAATAACCCTAGACGTGTTGACATGTCGTTAAAATCAATTAACCAATCAATCAATAAAATACACTTGAGAATTATCATGAAGAATTTCTATTTGTGTTGCATAATCTATGCGGTTGCATAGATTCCATGGAATATTACAGAAAGCCCGCGAAGTACGTGAAGTCACGTGGGACCGAGTTAACCCGTCAGTTCAGCTTGGACGTCAGGCAGAAAAGATGTCTGCCTTAGCTGGAATCAAATGCACACGCGCGTTGTGTTAGTTAGAAGAAGATATTTAAGCAATAAAAGTTTAAATAAATAATATGGTGTTGTTGCTTGATGAATGTCTTGGCAAAAAGACTGACCAAGAAGAAGGAATGCATCAAAGACGAACAGCCAACATGAATCTAGAATAGAATAGAAACGATTAGAGATCACCAAATGGCCAAAGAAGTAAGTAATGCAAAATGCATATGCATCTCTCTGTCTACCTGTGTCTATCTCTCCCCTCTCTTGTGTAAGTAAAAGAACACTTGTGTATATATCCAACATGGGTATATGTGTATGAGTATGTAACATTTGCGCGCCCTCCCTGGGTGCTGGCCATGGACCTGATTTTCGTACATTGCTACGCGAACGGTGAAAAAATGCCGAAATCGGCAATTGAGTAATATCTTGGCAAGTCATTTAATCCGGGCAACGCGATTTAACCTTGCCCGTCTATTTGTAGACAAACAAAGATTACGTATCTTCAGTTGGACAGCCATTTCGATGAAATTGGACGTAAATAAACCAGCAGAAAAGTTATTTTATTAGAGACGAAATTGTTAGTTGGACAAGATGGCGGGTAGTAAGTTGTTTTAGTTCACTTATTGAAGCGAATGCAATGGGTTTGTTGGTCACATGAAAGTCCGTGGGTTGGGTAGGTGAGACGGAGTTAGATAGTAGGTGAGCCAACATTCACATTTTCAACTTCTATATATATTACAGAAATTCTCATATAAAAAGGACCAGTATATATATAAGATTTGTAAAAAAAAGTATTGAGATTTTTTGTACTGTTTGACACACCTAGTATTCTGAAAAAAAAATAACGTCCCATTCATTCTTCATTTCTGTCTTGGTAAATACAGCTTCAAACTCAACACTTTTATAACACACTTTGTATTCTGAAAAAAAAAAAAATTAAGGTTCCATTCATTGTTCATTTCTATCTTGGTAAATATAGCTTTTATCTATTTTTGGACA
>CM042161.1:48942947-48947947 GCA_023376005.1 Doryteuthis pealeii
AGCTTTTATTTATTTTCATAGGAACAATATATCAACGCTCTATCACAGATATTGAGCACTCTTCTAATAACACTGTACGTTGTATTACTACCGCTTTTTCAAGTATAATATTGCCAACCATACACATTAATATATAAGTTAAAAGAAAGGAAATTAATCCGACAATATGAGTAAGAAAAGGTGGAATGAAAACATCACACAATGCTGTTAAAGAAGAAAACAATTTATAATATAATCATAGCTGATATTGATCAATATTTCGATTTTACAAAAATCATCATCAGAGCTCATTCACTCCCGTAGTTGTTTGGGTCGGAGAGGAAAGTCAAAATGAGTTTACAAAACAAAAACCTTAATACTGCAAAAAACGAAAGACGTTACAATATTCACCAACGTGGGCATTTCGCGCCATATATATGTCGGTTATGTTCCATGTATATCTTTTGTCAATAAATGTAGCGAATTTTTGAGATGTTGGCAACAAGGCGAAAACAATTTAAACGGAAGGGGATGGGTGTTAAGAAATGTGACGGTTGGAATTCAAAAGACTTTTATTAAAGGAATTTTTACGATTAAATGTTTTTATTATTTAAATTTTATTTTTAAGTTCTGTGATTCATAAATGATTAGATATTTACTGTAATTAGTTTTTATATATAAAGTGAAAAAGTTATGAGCGGAATATGTTAATATTTTAGAAAAGGAGTTTTTATATATTTTTATTTTACGATTAATTATTTTTAAATTTCTAATTATTATTATTATTAAGTTCTGTATTTAATAAATGATTAAATATTTATTGTGTTTTGTTTTTATATATAAAGTAAAAAAGGTTATGGGCGGAATTGGTTATTATTTTAGATAATGTTAAGCGATTTGGATCTAATGTAAGGTATTATTTTAAACCGAAAACAAAACAAAATAAAACGGAAAAGATCTTATTCATAAAACAAAAACAATAAACCAAAATTTAATTTAATGGGACGTAAATCTGATAATAAGAGTCGCTAGATATATTGAAACCTTTCTTACTCACATTAATATATAATTAATATATATATATATATATATATATATATATATAGGTCCAACGGTCAAGCTGAACGTTTTGTGGACACTCTAAAGAGAGCCCTGAAGAAGGCAGATAGAAAGATATATAGATAGATAGATATACAGATAGATAGAAGATAGATATGAACAGACGGATAGATGGATTAACAGACAGACAGATAGAGATAGATAGATTGATATGTCCATATATATATATATATATATATATATATATAGATAGATAGATTATACTGAAATAGATAGATAGATAAATAGATAGATTAGATATATATATATATATATATATATATATATATATATATATATATATATAATATATGAGTATTTAAATTGAATTAAATCCGACAGTTTAAATATTCTCTGAAGATGACTAATGTTTATACAATGCCTTCTAATATTGTATTTATTTTAAAATAATTTCATTTGGATTATATTGTAAACATCATAGAGTCGAAACAGGTGTTTGTTAGCAGAATTCATATTATTGTTTTTCTTATATATATATATATATATATATATATATATAATATATATATATATATATATATATATACTATAGTGTGAGATGGTCACTGTTTCAGCTTTTGCTGGAATGGCGTACCAAAAGCAGTATTATTGGTAGAGTGCTCAATATAAATAGAGCTGTTATGTAATATAATAAGATAAATATATAAAGTTTTACATATCTATTTATTAGGTGACAATGAACATTCACGACCATATTGGTTTCATGCGATGCAATCATCAGGTGAAGATGTTTCAAATGCCTTAATTCCCTCTCTCCTCTTTCACTCACCTGATGATTGCATCGCATGAAACATATATATATATATATATATATATATATATATATTGGCTACCAACTCGTGTTCGAGTAAAACCATTTCCTGTTTTTTATAGTTGGGTTCCTGTTTTTTTATAGTTGGGAGCATTTAACACTGTATCCTTTTTCTCAGATGACTCACCAGGCCAACCCTGGAGATACATACTCTTCCACATAAACCACATGTTGGAACTTCTCCACTTTGTATGTTGCTGAGCTGAAAATTACCCTTTCTAATAGCTCGCTTCAATTTTTGGTGTTTAATTCGGTTGGTCTCAAATTCTTCCACAGAGAGATAGATGGTGGCTCTCCAGCCAGGTCTATTACAAGCTAGCTTCTCCCAGTCCTCCACAACAATAGCAGTGTTCTTCAGAGTGTCCTTGAGGCAATCCATAATCCTCAATTTGGGTTTGCACTGACGCCGAGATTTCCCCGTAAAATAGTTGTTTTGGGATTCAGCAATCATTCATGCGAACTAGAGGACTTTAATTCAGAGTTTTGCCTCCTCTTAGACAAGTTGAAGTACCAAGGCCACAGAGCCCAGTCTGTCCTGTTGGGAGAGAAGGAATAGATTAATGCCTTTAGTAAATGTATTAACACAAGGTGAAACGCAACATTCTCGTCCAGGAATTGAACTTGGCTCGCTGAGTCCAATTATTCCGACAATAACAATAATATAATGAAATAGATCAATAATTAGGACAGCCTATCCTAGTAGTGACCACCCCAAGCGGATTTAACTGGTTTGAATTCAGAGTTTTCCTTCTCCTAGTCTGGTGGCCGAACTAAGGTTAAAGAGTACAGTCTGCCCTAATATTTACCCATAGCTGGAAGGAGGGTAGTTGGATTCATACATACCTTTCCCAAGGGTATTAGCACTGTGTGAACTGTAATTTCGTCCAGGATTTGAACTCGGGTCGACGAGTCCATTTCCTACGACTCAACCATCTCACCACGCACCCCCATCTAATTACCTTACACATGTTGTCCATAATGTCCGTGTGCACTTTAATGTATTCATAACATTAAAAATGCACATAGACTTTGTGGACAGTCTGTGTAATTCATTTATCTTTCCGTGTGTACGTAAAGAGAGTCGTCTTATTTGATTATTAATGTAAGTCGGTGTGCACGCGCTTTTAAAATCAACGTCTGAACAATTCTGCAGATGGCGCTGGGAAATTTTTTTTTTTTTGAAACAAGAGGATGTCGGGAAGGTACAAATGCGAGGCGTAAGAGGAAGCGATTTAGTAAAGAGGGAAGAAACGGTAGATAAGGATAATTAAAGGTGATGCTATAACCACGAGAGAAACAGCATTTAATGTGGTATACATATATATGTGGCAATACATTAGGTGAAGGTCTGACGATAAGAAGAAAAAGAGAGAGAGAGAGAGAAAAGAATACAGCAGATCGCAAAAGGAGAGTACCATACAGAAAAAAAATGAGAGAGAGAGAGAGAGAGAGAGAGAGAGAGAGAGAGAGAGAGAGAGAGAGAGAGAGAGAGAGAGAGAGAGTGTTGAAATAAAAGTAGAGAGATATAGAGAGGGGGTTGTGAAGCAGCTGTAGCATAGAGGGGGGAGATTAAGTAAGGATGAAAAGAGCGTCGAAAAGAGAATATATATATATATATATATATATATATATATATATATCAGAGAGAGAGAGAGAGAGAGAGAGAGAGAGAGAGAGAGAGAGAGAGAGATGGCATTGAAATAAAGACAGAAACGGGATGAGAGACTAGGAGAATAACGTACCTGACATTCAAGAGTAGACAGACGGGAAGATAGATAAGTAAATAGACAGGTAGACAGGTAGATAGATATTTTAGTAGATAGACATAAGGTAGATAGCAGCTAGATAAGTAGATAGATAAGCGGATAGATAGGTTGGTAGGGAGATAGATAGATAGATAGATAGATAAATTGGTGGATAGGTAGGCAGATATGTAGATAGATAATAACTGGTATTACCACTTTGGGTCAGAGTGGCGTTGGGGTAATGTTAATAAAGGGATACTCCCCACTCCCCAGAGCTCTAGAATTTGAACCTCACTACTAGATGTAGTTTAACGACATACCCAGGATACTAACTACTGTTCTTTTACAATGATGATTTTATCTTTGAATGACCCACGAATGTTGATATGCCTGCAATAAGTAATTGAGAGTTACCCCCCTACTCTATAATTACCTCCTCGTTGGGGAACTCTTTAGGGAATACAAGACTATATAAATTCTTAATAAGTGTACCAATTATTTTAAGTGAAATAAAGCTTTTTCAAAGTCTATTAGTGTTATCGTTTGTCATTACAATGCCATTAAACAATAAATAGAACTTAAAATTTCACGATATTTTCGTTTAAAATCAAATCAAAATCCAATGTGAAGTAGTACGCTTAAGCTTTTGACAGAAATCAATAAACTGCGTACAGTATTTGATTTGGTTGGGTTTCTTAATTTAATGGCATATCAGCATTCGATTATGTTAATAAGTTCCCTAAAAACGTTTCCAAATTTATTACGCCAAAAAGAATTGGGAATTAGCCAATTGGGTTGGAACAATCATACAGGTGCTAGGGTCTGACGTGAAACGCCGATTGACCGGAGGGGACCCGTCTAGTCCAAGGGTTAAAGAAAAGTGTTGCATGTCATTAAGATTTCGTCCTTAAGCCCCACAGGTCGCCACCCATGGCCAATAGATCGCCTCCTGATAGTCTCTTCTGCAGAGGTGCAGTCAGCGTATTCTACAGCACCAGCCAACAGGGCGGGACATTTAAGAAGGATACCACATTTTAAGCTTCAATGTAATAATAAACCTTAAAAGTGAAGATAGCTTCAAGTAACTATTCTTAATACAAACAATTTTGGGATATAGTATGAAGCATTAGGTATAGAATATAAAAACTCAGTTTTTTAATGTTAAGTTTCGTTTTATTTGGTTAAATTTTCGAGATCGCTTGCGTCTCTTCATCTGAACGTAGATTGATTGGTTAGGTTGACCCGCTATCTTTTATGGTAGTAGTATCATCTGTTGGGTGGTGTGCGGGTGGTCGTTGTTGGTGACCTCCTTTCCTTTTTTCCGTTGCTGTTCGTAAGAACTATAT
>CM042161.1:48952947-48987947 GCA_023376005.1 Doryteuthis pealeii
GACAAGTATTTATATATAAATATGTATATACATATATAAATAGATAAGTACATTATATATGTGTGTGTATTAAATACGTAGATTTGTTTATATATTTTTACGATCACCAGAGAGTTCCAATCTGTAAACAACAGATGATCATTGCTTTATGCTGGCGGGGAAAGTTAATTAAAGTCGCTCCTAAAGGGCTCTATCGGGTTTTGGGAGCATATAATAAGTCATCCACATACACCGGGTTTCGACATTTCATCAGTGTAGCTAGACACAACAACTACCTACGACCAGGAGCGAAACCCGACTAACTTTTCATCAGCCCGATTCGTTACCCTCCAGGCCATCGACCAATTTATACAAAAAGTAAGGCAGGATTCTATATGGGATCTTCAAAATCTATTACATGTTTTAATAGGTGCCAATACATGTATTTTTCAAATCACTCATGTTTAGTAGGTGCAAATACAAGATTTTTCAAATCAGTCATGTTTTAGTTGGTGCAAATACAAGTACTTATAAAATCCTGATATTAAAATCCTGGGATCTAAAGTATATATATATATATATATATATATATATATATATTAATCTACCAAACTTGTTGGTAAATCTATACTACCAAACATTACCCGGGGAGAAAAGATTTTTTTGGGAAAAAAAGAGTCGGATCTTAGCCCTGAAGAGCATTAAGCGAAACTTTTAGTAGGTTTATCTGACTCATTAGATTTATCTTTATATATATATATATATATATATATATATAATATATATATATATATTATATATATATATGCGAATGCACACATTGGTGAATAATGTAACGACTTTCGTTCTTTTTTGCAGTATTAAGGTTTTTTGTTTGTGAACTGATTTGACATTCTTCTCCGACCCAAACAACTACAGAGTGAATGAGCTCTGATGATGATTTTTGTAAAATCGAAATATTGATCAGTATCAGCTTTGATTATATTATAAATTGTTTTCTCTTTAACAGCATTGTGTGATGTTTTCATTTCACCTTTTCATACTCATATTGTCGGATTCATTTCTTTTCTTTTAACTTATATATTATATATAATAATATATATATATATATATATATATATATATATATATATATATATATATATATATATAAACGGCAAAAACGTTCTGTATATAACAATAAATATGAGGACAACAGTCCGAATAATCCAAATATGAAGTCATATTTGCCGATATAAATTGGTTTGCAACAAAATAGAAAAGAAAAAAAAAGAAAAAAAATGACAAAAATGGAGAATAAAATCAAAAGAAAGACCAACAAGATGGAGGAAAACTTTGAAGACAATCATAATGATAATGGCGTCAAGGATTGGTAACGAGAAATACAAACCAACTGATCTGTTTATTCCTAATCAAATTTTGAAAATATCATTGAGTTGTTGCAAATGCTGTAAGATTGGATTTGTGGGATGCCAATAGTTTGGCCAATAATACAACGAAATGCTTAAGAAATATTTTCAAAGCAAAAAGATTTTCTTTTAAAATTAGACTTATACATTTTTCTTTCTTTCATTTCTATTTTTCATTTTTTTCCTTTTACATAACTTTTTAGATGCAAAACTTTCCTCATATATTTCATTCAGTTTTTTAAATTATTTTTTCTTGTTTGGTTTTGTTTGTTCCTTTCTTTTCATCTAATAACTTTATATTCTTTCTTTTTTTCTTTCTTTCTTTCTTTCTTTCTTTCTTTTATTTTCCATTAGTTTTCGTATTTTTCCTTCTTTCTTTCTTTCTTTCTTTCTTTTTATTTTCCATTAGTTTTTCGTATTTTCCTTCTTTCTTTCTTTCTTCTTTCTTTTTTTCCATTAGTTTTCGTAGTTTCTTTCTTTCTTTCTTTCTTTCTTTCTTTCTTTCGTTTTCAGTTCTTGCTTTCTTTCGTTTTGGATTTGTTTTTTTGTTTGTTTCTTTTAATTTCCCTCTATTTCTTCTTTCTTTCTTTCTTTCTTTCTTTCTTTCTTTCTTTCTTTTAATCTCCCACTAGTTTTTCGTATTATTTCTTTCTTTCTTTTTAACCTTCCTCTATTCTTCTTTCTTTCTTTCTTTCTTTCTTCTATCTTTTTTCTTTCTTTCTATCTTTCTTTTAACCTTCCTCTATTACTTCCTTCTTTCATTTTTCCTTCTTCTTCATTTCATTTTTAACCATCCCCTATTCCTTCCTTCCTTCTTTCTTCTTTCTTTCTTCTTTCTATCTTTCTTTCTATCTTTTTCTTTCTTTCTATTTCATTTAACTTTCCTCTATTACTTCCTTCTTTCATTTTTCCTTCTTTCTTCCTTTCTTTATTTTAACCTTCCCCTATTCCTTCCTTCCTTCTTTCTTTCTTCCTTCTTTCATTCTTTCTTTCTTTCTATCTTTTTTCTTTCTTTCTATCTTTCTTTTAACCTTCCTCTATTACTTCCTTCTTTCATTTTTCCTTCTTTCTTTCTTTCTTTATTTTAACCTTCCCCTATTCCTTCCTTCCTTCTTTCTTTCTTTCTTTCTTTCTTTCTTTTAAGCTTCCCCTATTCCTTCCTTACTTCTTTCTTTCTATCTTTCTTTTAAGCTTCCCCTATTCCTTCCTTCCTTCCTTCCTTCCTTCCTTCTTTCTTTCTTTTTCTTCATCTAAAATCTCTATCCATTTTCCTACCTGACCTTCTTTACATGATACAACTCAATTCAAACGCCTACATCTAATAATTTTTCAAATGAAATTTTCATCACGGCATAAGAGTTATTATTTTACGCATCGTCTCTTTTAGCAAATGATAAAAAAATCAACCTAATCACAATCTCTCCAACACCAAACAATAAAAAACAAAACAAAAAAACAACTTATTTCATACACTTTGTCTGTATTTATAGTTTTCTTCTTTGATCTTGTTCAACAACGCTGATAACCCACCACCCAGCGCCTCTCCCCAACCCTGAAGGATATTCGGCTAAATTAAAAGGTTTAAAAAAAATTGACTGAAATATTTTGAAGAAGGAATTTCAGAAACCGTACTGTAAATTTTGTAAATCTAATCACAGAAATGTGGATGACAAATATTTCGAAACAAGTCGAGCAAATAATAAGTTACGCACCAACTATCAAAGGAGAAAATTGTAATAAAATACCAAACTAAAAGAAGTAACGTGTAATATTCATTTTGAACATGAGAGAATAAAAAGAAGAAGAAATATTAAGACATCTTCTAGCTTAATAGGTAAAAAGGATGAAGCTAGATGGGAACACACAAGGATGCTGCATGCTATTTGAAAATTCTTGGAAGCAGAAACGCCACAAAGCGCAAATGTATGGCCACTTACCACCATTCTCACAAAACCATGTATTTACCAACCCCTACGCACTGGCAGGATGTTTCACAAGGTCAATTTTTAAGCGGAGTACTCTACAATCTGGAAAGTGTAGAGTACACCTTAAAGGTATGGCCACTTACCCCATTCTCACAAAACCATATATTTACCAACCCCTACGCACTGGCAGGATGTTCACAAGGTCAATTTTTAAGCGGAGTACTCTACAATCTGGAAAGTGTAGAGTACACCTTAAATGTATGGCCACTTACCACCATTCTCACAAAACCATATATTTACCAACCCCTACGCCCAGGCAGGATGTTTCACAAGGTCAATTTTTTAAGCGGGGTACTCTACAATCTGGAGAGTGTAGAGTACACTTTCTTAAATGTATGGCCACTTACCGCCATTCTCACAAACCCTCTAAATATGTATTTACCAATCCCTCCATACGGACAGGGTGTTTCACAAGGTCATTTTTAATGACTAAGCGGAGTATTCTACAATTTGGGAAGTGCAGAGTACACCTTCTTAGATGTTTGGCCATTTACCACCATTCTCACAAACCCTCCAAGTATGTACTTACCATCCACACGGGCAGGATGTTTCACAAGGTTAATTTTTTAAGCAGAGTACTCTACAGTTTGGACACTGACAAGTTAAAGCGACAATTCTTCCAGGCTGTGGTTATATCAATACTGCTGTATGGCTGCACCACTTGGACCCTAACGAAGCGCCTTGAGAATAAGCTGGATGGGAGCTGCATAAGAATGCTGCGTGCAGTCTTGAACAAGTCGTGGATGCAGCACCCCACAGGGAAGCAGCTGTATGGCCACTTGCCCCCTATCTCACAAACCACCCGAGTGGGACGGATGGCATGCAGGACATTGCTGGAGAAACAAGGACGAGCTCATAAGCGAAGTTCTCCTGTGGAAGCCAGCACATGGACATGCTAATGTGGGCCGCCCACCAAGAACCTACATTGATGCGAGGATGCTGGTTGCTGCGCAGAAGACATCCCACGGGCAATGAATGATAGGGAAAGTTGGCGAGAGATTTCATGGATATCCGTGCTACTTGCGTGACATGATGATGATGATGATGATGATAGTACACTTTCTTAGATGTATGGCCACTTACCACCATTCGCACAAACCATCCAAGTATGTATTTGCCAATCCCTCCGCACGGACAGGATGTTTCACAAGGTCATTTTTTTAAGCGGAGTACTCTACAATCTGGAGAGTGTAGAGTACCCCTTCTTCGCCATTACCCCCAGATCCACTTTGACTCGGAGTGATAGCACCTGTTAGGATCACATCTATGGGTTAAATATATAAAAAATGAGTTTACAAAAATATGTTTAAAAAATTGAATGCCCAACAATAATGAATAAAACAAAACGTCTTCGGTATAAAATAACCCAACAAGGGTTGACATGCCGTAAAATCCAACCAACTAACTAGCTATATTCTCAGACTACTACTCTTTTTTACTATCACTAGAAAACTAAAAACAACACCCCCCCAAAAAAAAACAAAAAGAAAAAAAAACAAAAAACAAAACAAAAAAACCACAAAAAACAAAACAAAACAAACAAACTTGAAGACCCCTTAATCATTAAGCTCCTGAGTCGGTTTGAATTCAGAATGTTCCTTCTCCTAGAAGGGTTGCCATACCAAAGTTAAAGAACACAGCGTGTCCTACTGTTTACCCATAGCTGGAGGGAGAATAGTTGGATTCATAGATTTCCGAAATCATCCACATAAGACTTACAAGACATGCTGAGCACATACATGGACTACTCAGTGTGGGCCAACCAGCAAAAACTTACATTTATCATATCTGTGCTAAGACTAGATGCCATCTAGAGGACCTGTCAAAAACGATAGTTGATAGGGACGGATGTAGAGAGAGAGAGAGAGAGAGAGAGAAGAGAGAGAGAGAGAGAGAGAGAGGGGGGGAATCCGTACAATCAGTACGGCTTGATTATTTTCACTCCTTTTGAGTTTTTCACATCAGCGTTAACTGATGGTATTTCATGGAGTCTGAGTAACAACAAGTCTCCTCAGGTTCCAGGACCTGAGTATTCTAGCCTATTGCAGCAGTGCAGTAGTCTGAATGGTCTCAATTCTTCCTCTGATTTCCAGATCCTCCAGTCTTTTTTTTCCTAGTTTATTGAGACCGTTCCAAGTGCACCAACTACAATTGGTATCACTTTCACTCTCATATTTCACAGTTTTTTCAATTCTCTGGCAAGGTCCAGGTATTTATACAACTTTTCATTTTCTTTCAACTTCACCCTGTGATCTGCTGGAACCACAAAGTCCACCAGTTGACATGTCTCTTTTTTGTTAATGAATACTAGGTCTGGTTTCCTGGCTGGGATAGGGTGATCCGTCTTTATCTCGAAGTCCCAGAGAATTTTATGCGTTTTATTTTCAAGAACAGATTCTAGTTTATGCATATACCATTTTGTTGTATGGTCGAAATTTAATTTTTTGCATAATTCCCAGTGGATCACCTTCCCAACCCAATCGTGCCTAGCTTTGTATTCCCGTTGTGCTAGTTTGCTACATTCGCTTAATACATGGTTTACAGTCTCATCTCTGTCACCACACAGTCTACATTTACTGTTTTGTTGTGTCTTATCAATTTTTGCTTTGATATAATTTGTTCTTATGGCATTATTCTATGCAGCAATTATTAGTGATTCAGTTTCTCTCTTGAGGTTTCCTCTTCTTAACCATGTCCAAGTCTTTTCATGTGCAACATCTTCAATTTGTCGTTTGAAGTGTCCGTATATTTTTTTCTTTACCATAAATAATCTGTCTCGCTCTTTTTTGTGTATTCTTCGAGTCCATGGATTGTAACCTTTACACAGTCCTCTATGTTAGCAAGACCTCTTCCATATTTTTTCTTTATACATATAGCCTATCTTTATCATCTCTAGGGTGTAGAGCCTAGTGCATCGTCATTAATTTCCTAGTACTTTGGTCTATCTGTCTGAGTTCTTCTCTTGTCCGTTTTAAGAAGGGCCCAGAGTATCTTATAACAGGGATGACCCAGGTATTTATTCCTTTGATAAGATTTTGCCTGTTGAGCTTTATTTATAAGAGCTTTCTTGTTCCTCTGAAGTATTCTTCGTTTTTAACTTTTCTTTTCATCTTGTTTGCTTGATATTGTCTGCTTTTAAAATTCCTAAGTATTTGTAACTTTCTTTTTCTTCAAGTGATTTTATAGTGTCCTGATTTGGTAGTTATATTCCGCTATTAATCCCCACCCCCGTTTTATTTCTAGCATGGCACATTTTTCGATTCCGAATTCATCCCTATATATTGGCTATATATTTTAATGGTTTGTACCAAGGTTTCTAGTTCTTTTTTCATTTTTTTCATTTTTTATGTCATCCATGTACATAAGGTGGTTTATTTTTTCCTGTAAGTTAGTGAATTTGTATCCCCCTGTGTATTTTGTGAGAATATATTGCTATAATAAATAGTAGTGGTGATAGCGTGTCTCCTTGGAAAATACCTTTTGGAATTTTTACTTCTGCCAAGGATTGTCCACCTGCTTTTAATTGGTATCTCCAGTTTTCCATGGCTTTTTTAAAATAACATTTATGATGCTGTTGGATATTTTGTACATTTTTAGACATTCTAAAATCCAGGTATGTGGTACCATGTCATATGCTTTTCTGTGATCTATCCATGCGATTGAAATATTTTTCCGCATATTTTGTACTTCTAAATAAAGATGTGTTGGTCTATATAAAGTAAGTCATGTGTCCCTCTTTTTCTTTTGCGGCATCCTTTTTGTTCTTCTGGAAAAAGTTTACGCCAATTAAGTGAAAAGTTTAAATTGCGCGTGTAAGAAATGAAGTACACATTCCGGATATGCGTATTTTGTAGCCATATCCTTTCTCGCACTTCCTGGCAGTTTTTACGTTCACTTGTTTAGATGAAAATGAATTTAAAAGCAAAATAATCGAGCCACAACTTGATGGAAATGTACAAAATGTTGAACATGCTGAAAAATCGAAAAATTGGCCAATCTTCCATTAGTCGGACGATAAAGTGATACAATGAGACTTGTTTTTTGTTTTGTTTATTGATTTTAACGGCATATCAACCCGTCTGGGGTTATGTCATGCCTAACGGTTAGGAAGTTATACATATCGTGTATTTATATTTATACTTTTTAGTAATTGGTTTTAAAAATGTGTTAGCATTATTGGGAATTATGTTGTATGGTATTGATTAGTTTCATGTCTATATACTATGGTATAATTTTATTTACCTCAAAACAGAGAGAATATCCTCCATGTTGACTTTTTCAAACAGATCTTTCATATTGTTTGTTTTAAAATAACGGTTTCTGATGTGAGCAAAAAACCTACATTCCATAAATAAGTGTTTAACTGTCAAAGGTGTTTGACATGTTCCACATTGTGGTTGTTGTTCTTGTTTGAGTATATAGGAGTGCGCTAGTCTTGTATGACCAATGCGTAATCGGGACACAATTACTTGTTCCTTTCTAGACTTCCTTAAAGCTGGTCTCCAGTCTCCCAAATTGGGTTCGATTAGGAAGAGTTTATTGGGGGTTGTAATTCCAGTGTTGTTGCCATTTTGTGAATTATCTAATGCTAAATCTTGTTACAAAGACACACACACACACACACACACACACACATACACATATACACATACACACATACACACACACACACATTACACATACACGCACACATACACACACATACACATATATAGACATACACACATACACACACACAAACACACACACACACACACACACACACACACACACATATACATATACTATCAAAAGTACTCAGTCTATGACCGGACTAAAAATATGACAACAATTCAAATTAATTTCTTAATTGCTTATTGCGTTAAAGTGATAAAAATATCAAATTAATTAATTTTTTTTTACCCCTAAAATATAACAATTAAAAGGTGCTAAATATTAAACTTGTGTCCTTATTTATTTAACTCTATCGGCTGAGGCTGTAGAATAACCGACAGCATCTTTGCTGTTTAGTAATTTTTTGCACATTAGTGTATTTGATATTTCGTTATTGTCTTCTAGGAAGAAACTGTTATACGTGTTTTAAAATCTTAATAACGCGTTTATTTAGTACGTAATTTACTTCACCCAAAGCGCCCGTTTTCGTCAAATTTTTGGCAGAATTTAATGTTACAGGGGTTGGGGGTTGAAGGGTCTGTTAACAGTAGTTTTTGATTTTTCTGTCTTGAAAGTTAAAAACTCCACTCGTGTCGACGGTAGTGGAGTGGGAGTGAAAGTCTGTATACGGTATTTTTTTAATCCTTGAATTATATCAATTAATTAGTAATAATAAAAACCAAATTTTGTGTGTTTCTTAGTTATAAGCATATTAATCTGTATGCAAGATTTCGAATCTGAGTGACATCTCTATTCTGAGTTATAAGTCAACACGTACATACCAAACCTTCTTATATATATATAGAAGCTGGGGTAACGAAGATGTATTGACAATTTAAACTTACTTTTAAAAACAAGGATCTATTTTTGGATTAATTATCGGGGTGAGCGCGTACGCAGACCCCACACTTAGAAATTGTAATTCCGAGTCGTCCACATTTGGGACGATCGCAAAGGTCAACCCATTCCGAAGTGCAATGGATGGGCCTCACTTTGGAAGAACAACCTTAATGATCACTGTTCTTCAAAACTCAGGTAAGTATTTATTTACCGCGTACCCCACTTGTACGGGTCAGGCACAAAGTCCCTATTAACGTGGGACCACCACAAGCCAAGCTCATGGAGTGGCAGTGTAAAAATTGCGTCGATCCCGTCGGCATTCGCCCTCTAGGGGGCGCCTCAGGCGCTGGGCAATAAACCCAGCCCTGCCCTTTAAATCGAGGGGGCAGGTGTTGCGGGGGATGGCCCCTGGGATCGACGCTATTATTATAACATCACCGGTCCAGCGGCCGAAGCTCACCGGACCCCAGTCGAAACCGGGGCTATGCCAGGTACGTATTTATTTACCGCGTACCCCACTTGTACGGGTCAGGCACAAAGTCCCTATTAACGTGGGACCACCCACAAGCCGAAGCTCATGGAATGGCAGGTGAAAAATTGCGTCGATCCCGTCGGCATTCCCCCTCAAGGGGGGCGTCTCAGGCACTGGGCAATAAACCCAGCCCTGCTCCTTTAAATCAAGGGGGCAGGTGTTGCCTGGGGGATGGCCCCCTGGGATCGACGCTATTATTATAAACCAAATCGGTCCAGCGGCCGAAGCTCGCCGGACCCCCAGTCGAAACCGGGTGGCTGTGCCAGGTACGTATTTATTTGTCTCATACCCCACCTGTATGGACTGGGCACAAGGCTCCGTTTTAACGTGGACCCACCCACAAGCCGAAGCTAATGGGTGGGAGAGAACAAAAATTGCGTCGATCCCGTCGGCATTCCCCCTCAAGGGGGCGCCTCAGGCGCTGGGCAATAAACCCAGCCCTGTCCCCAAAGGGGGCAGGTATTGCCTGGAGGGATGGCCCTCTGGGATCGACGCTATTATTACAACCAAACCGGTCCAGCGGCCGAAGCTCGCCGGACCCCCAGTCGAAACCGGGTGGCTATGCCAGGTACGTATGATATTTTTATAGACGCTCTCAATATATAGATTAAATGCTAATCCACTGCTTCGTGTTGGTTATGGACGGTGTGATGTAATGAAAAAATAAAATTCTATAAATTTACCAAAAAAACATGCGTTATTCACAAAGCGAATATTATTAAAAAAAAAAATTCTATCTAATTTGGAAAATATTTAATTTGTAAATTTGTAAGTTTTTAACCAACAGTTATAAACAATGTCAAGGTCATCATGTCAAGGTCAGAAGTGATGCTTGTCATTTTCATGGGAAAGTTAGGATAGCGAAGGTGTAGCGCCAATAGCGCTCAGTGTCGTCTATGCGCTTTTCAAACAAAGCACTAGAAACTGACAGTAACCAAGTGGCGTTAACTTTGTCTTAGCTGTCCTATATATATATTATATATATATATATATATATATATATATATGGTAGAAAGTAGGAGTTAATCCGACAGTATGTGGAGAAAAGTAGACAAACACGGGATGTTGTGAAACTTGATGTTTATTGTCGACGGTGCAACGTTTCGGTTCTTATTAGACCATCTTCAGGACTTGAATATAGTAAGTTATATATATCGTCGTCTCCCCCCTCTGACGACCTTCCGCTTTCAGCATTTGAGAATTTCCATCATTGGAGTAAGAACTAATCAAAGTCCTGAAGATGGTCTAATAAGAGACCGAAACGTTGCACGTCGACAATAACACGAGTTTCCACAACATCCCTGTTTGTCTACTTTTCTCCATATAATATATATATTATATATATAATATATATACACACACGCATACACACACACACAAACACACACACACATACACACGCAATATATATATATATTATATTATATATATATATATATATATTATATAGATAAAAGGGTATGAAAACACACAATAGTGTTAAAATGAATATATTTTTATATCATTTTCATAGCTAATATTGAACAATATTTCGATTTATAAATAAATCATCATCAGAGCATGTTTTAATCCGGACTCATTGAGAGAGAAGCAGAAAATCTCGGATGAGTCCGGATTTTAAAAACATGCTCTCATGATGATTTTTTATAAATCGAAATATTGTTCAATATTAGCTATGAAAATATATTAAAAAATATAATCCTTTTAACAATAATGTGTTTTTTCATACCCTTTATCTATACATATACCGTCGGATTCATTTCCTTACTCTTAACTCAATATAATATATATAAGTATATATATATATATATTGGTCAGTTTCACTCCGGTCTGAAGAAGCTCGTGAGCATACTCGCGATGAATGGTCCATAAACCACGATACCCATGGTATTTAAGCCTTTTATTCCCAAATAACTTTCTCTGTTTACAATAATTAAACATTGATTCTCATACGAACTTGAACTCTACAACAAACTACTGTAGAGAATTAGGACCCACCTAGATTCACCTTGTACCAAGAAACTTGGTACCGCACCAAATATATATATTATATATATATATATATATAATATAATATAGTCGTAGAAGAAATTATTTTCCCACCGCTTTTCGTCTCTAACACCTTCATCAGGGGGGTGTGGAATTTTCGGTTACTTTATATAGCTAGACTGATATTTCTTTAATTCTTCCTGAAAATTTAAACTTAGTGGCGGTTTGTAGTTGGGTTAAGCTCCTCCTATTTTGACCTACGTGGGTAGTAGTGCACTGTAACATATACTTTTTATATCCCTTACCCCTACTTCAACTTACTCTATTGACCTTTATGGGGTCATTTTGTCTGAAGTTTGGCTAAGATTTTTCTTTCTTTATTTATTTCTTCTAGTAGTTTTTCTTTGTCGGTCGGGAAATAACTTCTTCTACGACTATTAATGCTCTATATTCACAATATATTGAGCCCTATGAATTAACTATTTACGCTATGTTCACATAGTAGTACCCATAAATGAATATATATATATATATATATATTATATATATATATATGATATATATGTGAAGAAAGAACGTGAATCCGACGTATGTAGATATTAAAAAATGAAAAAACACACATTTAAATGGTTTAAGTGTGAGGTATTCAAGTCTTTTAAAAAAATTTGAGGTTTGAAAAAGGGGGAGACGGTTTCAAACCTCAACATCTTTTAAACAGACTGAATAACAAGACTATCACTCCTTTCTCGTTATTATTGATAAGAATTTCTTATCACCTTCCATATACCACAAATGCCCTGAAGATGATCTAATTAATAGATCAAACACTGCAGCGTCGGCCAATAAACTCACCACTTAACCATTTAAAACCTTGCGTTTTTCATTTCTTAATACACCACACACCACACACACACACACACACACACGGAAATACCGATGCCAATGAATTTTTTGCACTACCAATCGCACGAGGTTCTTTTGTGCGTGGCCGCCCTCGTTAAAAAGACTTTATGTTACCGGCTTGGTGGGAGTCAGGAAACAACTGCAAAATTTTAATACCAATACCTCTTTACTTTAAAATTTATATAGAATATCTAAAATTGTAAATTTACTCTCTCTCTCTCCCCTCTCTCTCTCTCTCTCTCGCTCTCTCTCTTTAGAATAGAACATAAATAAAATCTACATCTTTTTGCACAAAAAGCAAGCTCTGTGATTAGAACATATATGATATATATAGTATGATATTTTTATAGACGCTCTCAATATATAGATTAAATGCTAATTCCATCTGCTTCGTGTTGGTTATGGACGGTGTGATGTAATGAAAAAATAAAATTCTAATAAATTTACGCAAAAATAACATGCGTTATTCACAAGAGCGCAATATTACTGAAAAAAAAAAAACTTTCTATCGATAAACCCAACCCTGCCTTTTTAAATCGAGGGGCTAGGTGTTGCCTGGGGGGGGGTGGCCCCTGGGATCGACGCTTTATTATTATAACATCACCGGGTCCAGCGGCCGAGCTCGCCGACCCCAGTCGAAACCGGGTGGGCTATGCAGATAGTATGTTATTTACCGCCGTACCCCACTTGTACGGGTCAGGCGCACAAGTCCTATTACGTGGGACCACCAACACAAGCCGAAGCTCGTGGAATGGCAGGTGAAAATTGGCGTCGATCCCGTCGGCATTCCCCCCTCAAGGGGGGCGCCTAGGCGCTGGCAATAAACCAGCTCTGCCCTTTAAATCGAGGGGGCAGGTGTTGCTGGGGGCGATGGCCCCTGGGATAGACGCTATTATTATAAACATCACGTCCAGCGGCGAAGCTCGCCGGACCCACAGTCGAATACGGGGGTGGCTACGCCAGGTAGGTATTTACTTTGTCTCATACCCCACCTGTATGGACTGGGCAGCAAGGCTCCGTTT
This sequence comes from Doryteuthis pealeii, assembly GCA_023376005.1. NCBI lineage: Eukaryota > Metazoa > Mollusca > Cephalopoda > Myopsida > Loliginidae > Doryteuthis > Doryteuthis pealeii. The sequence continues at coordinate 48,966,260 of CM042161.1, forward strand.
TAACCGTGGGCCCACCCACAAGCGAAGCTATAGTGGGAGAGAACAATATTGCGTCGCTCCCATCGGATTCCCCTCAAGGGGGGGCCCTCAGGCGCTGGGCAATAAACCAGCTCCTGTCCCCAAAGGGGGGCAGGTATTGCCTGGAGGGATGGCACTCTGGGATCGACGCTATTATTATAAAATCAACCGGTCCGCGGCCGTTTTGAAAGCTCGCCAGACTCGACAGTCGAAACGGTGGCTACGCCAGGTACGTATTTATTTTGTCTCATACCCGCACCTGTATGGACTGGGCAGCAGGCTCGTTTTAACGTGGGACCACCCAAACCGAAGTAATGGGTGGAGAGAACAAAAATTGCGTCGATCCATCGGCATTCCCCCTCAAGGGGGGCGCTCAGCGCTGGCAATAAACCCAGCCTGTCCCAAAGGGGGCAGGTATTGCCTGGAGGGATGGCCCTCTGGGATCGACGCTATTATTATAACATCACCGGTCCAGCGGCGCGAAGCTCGCCAGCTCCCAGTCGAAACGCGGTGGCTACGCCAGGTAGTATTTATTTGTCTCTACCCACCTGTATGGACTGGGCACAAGGCTCTCCGTTTTAACGTGGGAACGCACCCACAAAACCGAAGCTTAATGGGTGGGAGAGAACAAAAATTGCGTCGATCCATCGGCTATTCCCCCTCAAGGGGGCGCCTCAGGCGCTGGGCAATAAACCCAGCCCTGTCCCCAAAGGGGGCAGGTATTGCCTGGAGGATGGCACTCTGGGATGTTACGCTTATTATTATAACATCACCGGTCCAGCGGCCGTAAGCTCGCCGGACCCCCAGTCGAAACCGGGTGGTTACGCCAGGTACGTATTTATTTGTCTCAATACCGCACCTGTATGGACTGGGCACAGGTCCGTTTTAACCGTGGGAGCGCACCCACAGGCCGAAGCTAATGGTGCGAGAGACAAAATTGCGTCGATCCCGTCGCTATTCCCCTCAAGGGGGCGCCTCAGGGCTGGGCAATAAACCAGCCTGTCCCCAACAGGGGCAGGTATTGCCTGGAGGGAATGGCCTCTGGGATCGACGCTATTATTATAAACCATCACCGGTCCACGCGGCCGAAGCTCGCCGTTTGACCCCAGTCGAAGGGTGGCTACGCCAGGTACGTATTTATTTGTCTCATACCCCCACCTGTATGGGACCTGGAGCAAGCTCCGTTTTAACGTGGGCCACCCACAAACCGAAGCTAATGGGTGGGAGAGAACAAAATTTGGCGTCGATCCCGTCGGCATTCCCCTCAAGGGGGCGGCCTCAGGCGCTGGGCAATAAACCCAGCCCTGTCCCCAAAGGGGCAGGTTTGCTGGAGGGATGGCCTCTGGGATCGAATGCTATTATAACCAAACCGGTCCAGCGGCCGAAGGCTCGCCAGACCTCCAGATCGAACCGGGTGGCTATGCAGGTACGTATTTATTGTCTCAATACCCCACTGTATGGACTGGGCAAAAGGCTCCGTTTTCAAACGTGGACCCACCCACAAGCCGAAGCTAATGGGTGGGAGAGAACAAAAATTGCGTCGATCCCGTCGGCAATTCCCTCAAGGGGGGCGCCTCAGGCGCTGGGCAAATAAACCAGCCCTGTCCCAAAGGGGGAGGTATTGCCTGGAGCGATGGCCCTCTGGATGACGCTATTATATACCATGCACCGGTCCAGCGGCCGAAGCTCGCCGGACCCCCCAGTCGAAACGGGTGCTACGCCAGGTACGTAATGAATTTTTTCTAGACGCTCTCAATTTATAGATTAAATGCTAATCCACAGCTTCGTGTTGGTTTAATGGCGGTGTGATGTATGAAAAAATAAAATTCTATAAATTTTTACCAAAAGAACATGCGTTTATTCACAAAGTGAATATATTAAAAAAAAAATTTTCTATCTAATTTGGAAAATATTTCAATTTGTAAATTTGTCACAAAGTTTTTACGCAACAGTTTTATAACAATGTCAAGGTCATCATGTCAATGTCAGAAATGATGTTGTCATTTTCATGGGAAAGTTAGGTATAGGCGAAGGTGTAGCGCAATAGCGCTCCAGTGTCGTCATACGCCGCTTTTCAAACATAAGCACTAAGAACTGACAGTAACCAAGTGCGTTAACTTTGTCTTAAGCCGTCCTATTATATATATATATATTATATATAAATATATAATATATATGGTTAGAAATGTGGAGGAGGTTAATCCGACAGTATGTGGAGAAAAGTAGACAAACACGGGGATGTTGTGGAAACTTTGATGTTATTGTCGACGGTGCACACTTTTCGGTCTCTTTATTAGACCATCTTCAGGACTTGAATATAGTTCTTTCACTCCAATTATGAAATTCTCACATGCTGAAAGCGGAAGGTGTCCAGTAGCGGGGGAGACGAGACCTTCCGCTTTTAGCATTTGAGAATTCCATCATTGGAGTAAGAACTATATTCAAGTCCTGAAGATGGTCCTAATAGAGACCGAAACGTTGACCGTGACTGTGGTCTGAAGAAGCTCGTGAAGCATACTCGCGAGTGAAATGGTCCATAACCACGATACCGCATGGTATTTAAGGCCTTTTTTCCAAATAAATTTGAGCTCTGTTTACAATAATTAAACATTTGAGCTCTCATACGGAACTGAACTCTACAACAAAACTACTGTAGAGAATTGGACCCACTAGAACTCACCTTGTAGGTAAGAAACTTGGTACCGGGCACCAAAGTATATATATATAGTCGTAGAAGAAGGTTATTTCCGACTGCGGTTTCCGGTGTTACTCTAACCACCTTCATCAGAGGGGTTGAAGTGGAATATTCTCGTTACTTTATATAGCTAGACTGATATTTCTTTAATTCTTCCTGAAATTTAATCTTAGTGGGCTGCTAGTTTGTAGTTGGGGGTCAGCTCCTCCTTTTTGACCTACGTGGTAGTAGTGCACTGTAACATTATACTTTTATTATCCCTTACCCCTTAACTTCAACTTACTCTATTGGAACCTTTGTGGGGTCAGTTTTGTCTGGAAGTTTTGGCTAAGATTTTTTTCTTTCTTTATTTCTTCTTCTAGTAGTTTTTTCTTTGTCGGTCGGGAATAAACTTCTTCTACGAACTATTAATGCTCTTATATTTCACAATAATATTGAGCCTATTGGATTAACTATTTAACGGCTTATGTTCACATAGTAAGTAACCATAAATGAATATATATATTATATAATATATATATATATAGTATATATTATATATGAATTGAAGAAAGGAAGTGAATCCGACGGTATGTAGTATATTAAGAAATGAAAAAACACAGGTTTAAATGGGTTAAGTGGTGAGTTTATTGCAGTCTGTTTTAAAAATTTTGAGGTTTGAAAAAAGGGGAGACGGGTTTCCAAAACCTCAATTTTTTAAAAAAAGAAATGAATACAGGACTATGCAACTCCTTTCTCGTTATTCTGGCGATAAAGAATTTCTTATCACCTTCCAATATACCAACAAATGGCCTCTGAAGATGAATCTAATTAATAAGATTCGAAAACACTGCAGCGTCGGCAATAAACTCACGCACTTAAACCCAATAAACCTGTGTTTTTTTCATTTTACTTAAATATACTACAACACAGCAGCCAGACACACACACACACACACACACACATCAGTACTGCTGTATGGCTGACCACAGGACCCCTAACTAAACTAGAGATAAACTTAGATGGGAGCTGCCGCAGATGCTGGCGTGTGATCATGAAGCAAGACGTGGGAAACAGCACGCCTATGAGAAAACAGCTGTATGGCCACCTGCCAACATTTATCACCCCAACACCGAGTAAGACGGGAAAGACACGGCGGGCACTGTGGAGAAGCAAGGACGAATCATAAGCGACGTCCTCCTGTGAGCCAGCACATGGACAAGCCAGTGTGGGCCGACCAGCAAACGTACACTTGCTCAGCTCTGTGCGGATGCGGGTGCTGCAATAGAGGACTCCCGAGACATGATGAGCAATAGGACGGATGGAGAGAATTGTCAATGGATATTCCGTGCTGAAAGCGAGACATGATGATGATGATGAATATATATATATAATAATCTAGACTCAAGGGTTGAAACTAACAATCCCTAGCTATATATATTTTGTATATTCTGTTGGATTGACAGGGCATTAAGCAAGAGTATTAAGTGAGGATTGAACTCGTTATAGGTTAGCATTTATGATTATTCAAAATTCTATGTCTCATCACGATTTGGTGATAAGGGTATGCATCGAGTAAGGGCAACAAACTTCAGAGTAGATATTCCAGATTTCGATATAGGCACTTTTCTAGAATTTCTTTTGCTTCTTGCTTTCTTTTATGATCATTTCTTTTTGTTATTATTTCTTTGTTTTCTTCTAATTTCATATTTCCGCTTTTCTTTCTTTCTTTTCTTCTTTTATCTTTCCTTTCTTTCTTTTCTATTTGATTTTCTTTTCTTTCTTTCTTTGCTTTCCTTTCTTTCTTTTTTTCTAAATAAAAAATGGGGAAAAATTTCTTTTCTTTCTTTCTTTTCTTTCTTTTTTTCTTTCTTTCTTTCTTTCTTTCCTATTGATTCCCTTTCCTTTTTTTTTCTTTCTTTCTTTCTTTTTTCTCTTTCTTCTATATGATTTCCTTCTTTTTTTCTTTTTTTCTCACCTATCTAATATGATTCCTTTCTTTCTTTCTTTCTTTCTTTCTTTCATTTCTTTCTTTCTTTTCTTTCTTTCTATATTTTTTTTGCTTTCCTTTTCTTTTTTACATGATTTTCTTCCTCCTTTCCTTTCTTTCTTTTTTCTTTCTTTCTTTCTTTCTTTCTTTCTTATTTCCTTTCTATAGATATTTTATACTGCCTTCTTTATGTCATTCTTTCTTTCCACTTATGTTCTTTCTTTTTTTGGCTTTCTTTTCTTTTCTTTCTTTTTTCCTTTCTTTCTTTCCTTTCTTCTTACACACACCTGTTCTGCTTAAAGCGACCTATTTAGTCGTCTATTTTCTTTCTTTCTTTCTTTCTTTCTTTCTTTCTTTCTTCTTTATTTTTTTTTTTCTTCTTCTCTAACTCCTATGAAATAACTCTCTTTTTTCTTTTTCTTTAATGTTCTTTTCTTTCTCTTTTCTATATCATTTTATTAATGCTTCTTTCTTCTTTCTTTTCTTTGTTTCTTTCTTAAAAAAAAAACCAAAATTTAATTAAACACTTTATTATATGCTTTTCCTTTCTTCTTATCTTTTTTTTTCTTTCTTTTTTTTTTTCTCTTTTTTTTTTTCCTCTTTAAACGAAAAAACACTTTCCTTCCTTTTGTTTTTTATTTTTTAACAAACTTTTTCTCTTTCTGTTCTTTCCTTATTCCTCTATTTCTTTCTTTCTTTCCCTTCTAAATTTGTTCATGCATCAGTGACCTATTTAGTCATCTAAGCAAAATTTGGCAACTGCATCTCATGGGAAATAGGATTTATTTTTCCCCGCATCTTCCTCTGTGAAAGGTATGCATGAGCCAATTTGCTTTTGTATATTTTTTTGTTCTTATTTCCGTTTAAGGTATCGATTAAAAAGCGGTCAAAAGGGGAAACGAAAAACGCGAACTAGAATAGAAAAGAAAGAAGATGCTTCAATTTTTTTTTTGTATGTAAAAAACTCACGTGTAAGTGGCAAAATTTGAAACGCAGCCAGCAAAGTGAAAAACATAAATTGATAAATGATATTATATAAATTTATGAATAATAAATAATAAGATAGAATTGAGTAAAAGCTAAAGGGGAGATATTCTAGGGCGCTTGAGGGCGTTCTGACTGAATGGGGATTATCAAAAACTGAGTTTTGGTAAGCAAATTCCGGTGGAAAAGATTATGACAAAGAAGGAAAGTGGGAGAGAAGGAGGAGAAAGGCGGGAGGAAGGAACAAGCTTGAAAAGAGTAGGAGAGAGAAAAAAAAAATGAGAGGAGGAGTAATAGTAGAAAAGAAAAATGGAGGGGGGAAATATGGGGAGTAGTAGTAGTAGTAGTAGAAAAAACGGAGGAGGAAAGTGAGAGTAGTAGTAGTAGGAAAACAGAGAAAGAGGAAAAGTATAGAGGAAGGAAAATTAGAGTATTAATAGTAGGAGGAGGTGAAATATCGAAAGAGAATAAAGAGGAGGTGGAAAAGTGAAGGAGAGGTTAAATTGGAGTAGTAGTAAGAGGAGGAATAGCGATAGAGGAGGAAGAGATGGAAAAGTAAAGGAGAGGGAAAATTGGAGTAGTAGTAAGAGGAAGGAATAGTAAAGAGGAGGAGGAAATGGACAAGTGAAGGAAAGGGAAAGTTGGAAGTAAGCAGTAGGAGGAGGAATAGAGAAAGAGAGAGTTGGAGGAAATAGACAAATGAAAGAAAGGGAAAGTTGGAGTGGTAGTAAAGAGGAGAATAGCGAAAAACGGGTGGAGGAGATGGAAAAGTGAAGGAGACGGAAAATTGGAGTAGTAGTAAGAGGAGGAATAGTTAAAGAGGAGGAGGAGATGGACAGTGAACGAAAGGAAAGGTTGAGTAGTAATAGTAGGAGGAATAGAGTTGGAGGAGATGGAAAAGTGAAGGAGAAAGAAAATTGGAGTAGTAGTAAGAGGAAGAATAGCGAAAGAGGAGGAGGAAATGGACAAGTGAAGGAAAGGGAAAGTTGGAGTAGTAGTAGTAGTAGGAATAGAGAAAGAGGAGTTGGAGGAAATGGACAAGTGAAGGAGAGGGAAAGTTTGGAGTAGTAGTAAAGAGAGGAAATAGCGAAGAGGTGGAGGAAATGGACAAGTGAAAGAAAGAGAAAAATGGAGTAGTAGTAGGAGGAGGAATTGAGAAAGAGGAGTTGGAGGAAATGAACAAATGAAGGAGAAGGAAAGTTGGAGTAGTAGTAAGAGGACGAATAGCGAAAGAGGAGGAGGAAATGGACAAGTGAAGGAAAGGGAAAATTGGACTAGTAGTAAGAGGGAGAATAGCGAAAGAGGAGGGGGAAGAGGATGAAATGAACAAGTGGAGGAGAGGGAAAATTAGAATAGTAGTAGTAGGAGGGGGAATTGTGGAAGAGGAGAAGGATGAGGTAGAAAGTGAAAGGGAAGGAAAATGGTAGGAGTAGGTAGTTATCTCTAAGTTTTGCTTAGTTGTGGCACAAGGCCGAATGTATGGGGCTCACAATAAGACTCTTTAGGAATGGTTTTGCTAGTCTAGCCTACTAACCATTAAACCACTTGAGGGGCCGCAAATGTGGAGTAAGGAAGTCATCAGAGAGAGAGAGAGAGAGAGGAGAGAGAGAGAGAGAGAGGAGAGAAGAGAGAGAGAGAGAAGAGGTCATCTTTCGAAGATGAGGAGAAGAAAGAAAGGAAGTAAGATGGAAATTATAAAAATAAAAACAGATGAGTAGGAAATACAGAGAGGAAGAGAAGATGAAAATAGGAATTTTAAAAAAAAAAAGAAGAAGATTGATTGCATAATAGAAAGAAAAGAAAAAAAAAGAAAAAAGTGAAAAAAGAAAGAAAAAAAAAAGAAGAAAAAGAAGCACAATAAAGGAATGCTAGAAATATATTAGAAGGAATAAAGGAGAAGAAAAACAACAACAATATCAACCAGAGAAGAAGAAGAAGAAGAAAAAGAAGAAGAAGAAGAGGAGGAGAAGAACAAGAAGAAAGAGAAAAGAAGAAGAAGAGAAGGAGGAGAACAAGAAGAAAGAAGAAGAAGAAAGAGAAGAAGAAGAAGAAGAAGAAGAAGAAGAAGAAGAAGAAGAAAGAGAAGAAGAAGAAGGGGAGGAGAAGAAGAAGAAGAAGAAGAGAAGAAAGAAGAAAGAGAAGAAGAAGAAAGAGAAGAAGAAGAAGACATCAAGACAAAGAATAAGACTTATGACAACAATAGGATGAAGAAGAAGAAGAAAAAAGATCAACAACAAGAAAAACAAAGAAAATAGATAAATAATAATAATAATAACGACGACGACGACGACGACGAAGAAGAAGAAGAAGAAGAAGAAGAAGAGGAGGAGGAGGATAGGGAGAAGAAATGTGTATGAAAAGGGGAAGGGAAAAGAAGGAAAAGGGGGAGAAAGAGAAGGAGGGGGAGGACAAATGTGAAAGAAGAAAAGCAACAACAACAACAACAACAACAACAACAACAACGAGAAGAAATGTAATAGGGAAAAGGAAGTCGATGAGATGCAGTAACAAATATAATGAAGAAGTTAAATTAATAAGAAAAAAGAAGATAAAAGAAGAAAAAGAAGAAGGAAGAAGAAAAAGAAGAAGAAAGAAGAAAAGAAGAAAAGAAGAAAGAGAAGAAAGAAGAAAAAAGAAGAAAAAGAAGAAAAAAAGATAGAGGAACAAGAAAAGAAAATGTCGCAATAAAGAAGAAGAAGAGAAGAAGAATGGAAAGAACAAGGAAAGAGAAGAAGAAGAGAAGAAAAGACGAAAAAAGTAGAGGAAGAAGAGAAGAAAGTAGAAGGAAAGAAGAAGAAGAAAGTAGAAGGAAAGAAGAGACAGAGAAGAAGAAGAAGAAGAGGAAGAAGAAGAGAAGAAGAGAGGGAAAGAAGAAGAAAAGAAGAAGAAGGTAGAAGAATGGAAAAAAAAGAAAAAAAGGAAAGAAAAAAAAATGTCGCAATAAAGAAGGAAGAAGAAGAAGAAAAGAAGAAGAAGAAGAAGGTGTGAAGTAGAAGAATGGAAAGAAATAAGAAGAATGTATAAAAGAATAGTGTAAAGAAGAAGAAGAAGAAGAAGAAGAAGAGAAGGTGTTTGGAAAAGGGACAAAAAAGCAATAAAGAATTAAGAACAAAATTGTAGAATGAAAAGAAAAAAATGGTGATATGAGAGAAAAGAAATAAAAATGAAGAAGCTAGAATATATGATTTTGCTTTAGGGAGAAAGATGGGGAAAGAACGGGAAGAGTCCGATGTGTCTGTGGAAATAAACGATTGTTTCATGGATGGATGATTGCAAGATATGTCACGACGAGAGATATTGATAAAATGGGACCTCCCTTGGAATTGTGGGAAATACCGGAAATCATTTTTTAAACAACACACCATATATATATATATATATATATATATATATATATATATATATATGCATTTAAGAACTAATACTTACACTGGTCATACTACAACCACCCTCTTCCGTCGCCTTACTTACCACCTTTCAGATATGAGTGCTATAAACATATAACTACAAAATATTATGGAGGCCCGTGGTCTAATGGTTACCGTCGTAGGAAATGGACTCGTCGATCCGGGTTCAATTCCTTGACGAAGCTGTTTGCATTTCACAAAGCGCTAATACCCTTGGGAAATATATGAATCCAATTCTCTATCCAGCCATGGGTAAATAGCAGTGCAGACTGGGCTCTTTAACCATGGCTAGGTAACCAGTCTAGGAGAAGGAAAAATCTAAATTCAAACCTGTTAAACTCCGCTTAAGAAATTGAGAGAGAGAGAGAGAGAGAGGAGAGAGAGCGAGCGAGCTTAACCAGGGTCTGAACGCTACGTTCAAAACAATGTAAATGAAACGCTTTGACAAAGAAAAGGGAAGCAACTCTATTTTTGTTTTAAGTCTATTTTGTTAGGTGTTCCTAACAATAACATATGGTGAAATAATTATTTCATTAAGTAATTTTTCCAACACACAATCAAAACGAAAAAAAATAAACAACAAAATATTAATTCGTAAGTGTTTTCAGAAAATACGATTTCCTTCTCTGTAAAAGAAAATATTGGTCCTTAATTTCTTATCGGCAGACGACTCTTTTTTTTAAACACACACGGCACAACAAAATAAGTAAACATTAAACCCCAGAGACATTTTCTTTTCATTCCGGTGAGTGAAAACATATTCCATTACAATTTCATCTGCAAAATAACTCCCGCTTCAAGAAATCTTACTGTCTGGGCCTTTTCCGATCCAACAGTCTCAACATTGTCCCTTTCTTCAAGACATTGTCCGTCTCTTTTTAAGCTTTGTAACTGGTCGTCTGCATTTTATCTCTTAAAAACTCGTTTGTTATTTAATCGAATATTCCCTCTCTGGCTGTTCAATGATTAACAGTTCATGGGGGACAACTCTTGTTATTTTAATACTTGGTTAATTTAGAAAAAAAAGCAAATATAGTAAATTATTCTTTTCTTTCTTCTTTTTAAACTATTGATAGATTTGTTAATTCTTGTGACTTTATTGTTCAACAAGTTTTGTATCAATATACCGTACTTTATTGAATAAAAAATCAAGAAAGAAAAAGGGCTACATCGAGATTTCATTGCAAATAATCGATACTTGTACTTTATTGAATAAAGCAAGAAAGAAAAAAAGGCTAAACGAGATTCGTAGTTAATAATCGATATACTGTACTTTATGAATCAAAAACGAGAAGGAACAAAGGCTAAACGAGATTTCGTGCTAATAATCGATTACTTACTTTATTGAATAAAAAACGAGAAGGAAAAAAGGCTAAAACGAGATTTCGTAGCTTAATCTATATACTGTACTTTATTGAATAAAAAACGAGAAGGAAAAAAAGGCTAAAACGAGATTTCGTAGTTAATAATCGATATACTGTATTATTGAATAAAAGAAACGAGAAGGAAAAAGGCTAAAACGAGATTTCGTAGCTAATAATCGATATACTGTACTTTATTGAATAAAAGAAACGAGAAGGAAAAGGCTAAAACGAGATTTCGTAGTTAATAATCGATATACTGTACTTTATTGAATAAAAGAAACGAGAAGAAAAAAAAGGCTAAACGAGATTTCGTAGCTAATAATCTATATACTGTACTTTATTGAATAAAAGAACGAGAAGGAAAAAAGGCTAAAACGAGATTTCGTAGCTAATAATCTATATACTGTACTTTATTGAATAAAAGAAACGAGAAGGAAAAAGGCTAAAACGAGATTTCGTAGCTAATAATCTATATATGTACTTTATTGAATAAAGAAACGAGAAGGAAAAAAGGCTAAAACGAGATTTCGTAGCTAATAATCTATATACTGTACTTTATTGAATAAAAGAAACGAGAAGGAAAAAGGCTAAAACGAGATTTCGTAGCTAATAATCTATATACTGTATTTTATTGAATAAAAGAAACGAGAAGGAAAAAAGGCTAAAACGAGATTTCGTAGCTAATAATCTATATACTGTACTTTATTGAATAAAAGAACGAGAAGGAAAAAAGGCTAAAAACGAGATTTTCGTAGCTAATAATCTATATACTGTACTTTATTGAAAATAAAGAAACGAGAAGGAAAAAGGGCTAAAAACGAGATTTCATAGCTAATAATCTATATACTGTACTTTATTGAATAAAAGAAACGAGAAGGAAAAAAGGCTAAAACGAGATTTCGTAGCTAATAATCTATATACTGTACTTTATTGAATAAAAGAAACGAGAAGGAAAAAGGCTAAAACGAGATTTCGTAGCTAATAATCTATATACTGTACTTTATTGAATAAAAGAAACGAGAAGGAAAAGGCTAAAACGAGATTTCATAGCTAATAATCTATATACTGTACTTTATTGAAAAAAGAAACGAGAAAAAAAAGGCTAAAACGAGATTTCGTAGCTAATAATCTATATACTGTACTTTATTGAATAAGAAACGAGAAGGAAAAAAGGCTAAAACGAGATTTCTAGCTAATAATCTATATACTGTACTTTATTGAATAAAAAGAAACGAGAAGGAAAAAGGCTAAAACGAGATTTCGTAGCTAATAATCGATATACTGTACTTTATTGAATAAAAGAACGAGAAGGAAAAAAGGCTAAAACGAGATTTCGTAGCTAATAATCGATATACTGTACTTTTGAATATAAAAACGATTCGTAGTTAATAATCATATACTGTACTTTAATGAATACAAAAAAACGAGAAGGAAAAAAGGCTAAAACGAGATTTCGTAGTTAATAATCGATATACTGTACTTTAATGAATACAAAAAAACGAGAAGGAAAAAAGGCTAAAAACGAGATTTCGTAGTTAATAGATATACTGTACTTTATTGAATAATAATAGAAGCAAAAAGGAGAAAAAGGCTAAAACCAGATTTCATTGTAAATAATCGATATACTGTACTTTATTGAATAAAGGATATGGAAGAACGCGTTCACAGCAAAAAGTTAATTTTTTTTCCAAACAAAACTTTCAAGACTTAGTTCAGAGCGAGTAGTGATAGTTACAGATTCTAAAAATATACTAACTCAACACAAATCCGCAAGAAATAAATAAAGAAAAAAAGAAAAAAAATCTTCCAAAAAGAAAAAGCAAAAAAAAAAAAAAAAAAATCCCCAAAAACAACAAACAAAAAAAACAAAATAAAAAAACATATGCTTCTTGAAATCAACTGCACTTTTTGCAGCAGTAATGTGAAATGCAGTAAAATGATATTGCACTTTGGAGAAAATAGGAAACAGGAAAAAAAAAAAGAAAAAAAAAAAAAAAAAAAGAAAGAAAAAAAAAAAGAAATACGCGTTGCGGTTTGTTGTCAGTGTTTGGACGTAGGGTTGTGTAGTGTTGGTGTAAAAGAGAGTTGAAATTGAGATTGGCGGGGGTCAGGTTATAGAAGAATGGTCGAATCTGCTGTCTAAAAATAACCGTGAATAACAAAAGGGAAAATAGCCTTTCTCTCTAGATTTGTTTTTCGAAAGTACTTATTATTTTTTCAAAAAATCTTTTTGTCTTGTTCTTGAGATCGTCTCTTTGGACTGATATATTTTATGCGAGAGTCGAAGCAAAAAAGTATAAAAGGTTGGTAAAAACAGCAGAAAAAAGAAGTCATAAAAACTGTGATAGAATTTACACAAGAAATGCTCGCTGTAGATAAACGGAAGTTAGTTGTAATAGCAGTAGTAGTATAGATTGTTATTATTATTTTTCACATAGTGAGTTTTTTTTAACACTAGTAATAACTGTTTGTTTTCACCGAAGTTCGAATGATAGCAATTTTCTTCAACTCACCAGTATTCTTGCAAATTCCAGCAGTGCTGTGGTTTTAAATGGTAGTGAAAGAAGGAGGAGAATGAACGAGAGTAGCTTTTAAAGTAGTTTTTTGACTAACGAGAAGAGAGCTCCTTCCTTCTTGACCAGTTGCCATACCAAGGTTAAAGAGCCCAGTTTTCCCATAGCTGGAGGGAGACTAGTTGGAATAGTACTTTTCCCAAGGGTAGTAGCGCTATATGAAATGCAAAAAACCGAGTCCAGGATTTGAACTCTTCTCGTCGTGTTCCTTTTCCTACGACGGTAACCACTACACCACGTGCCTCCAATAATCTCAATTATTCCTCGGATTTCTAGTTCCCCATTCTCTTTCCAAGTTTCTTAGGGATACTTCCGAGTGCTTCGACAATGTTTGGTATTATAGTCAACTTCATATTCCAGAACCTTTTTCTAAGTATCTGGCAAGATTCAGATATTTCCCGAGTTTTTCGTTTTCTTTTATTTTGAATTTGTGGTCCGCTGGAATGGCTGTTGCATGGGGAGGGGTGTGTGTGGCAAAGTCGATTTGTAGTGGTAGTCTTTAGTAGTAGTCGTTAGCTCGAAGGAACAACATACGAAGTCGTATAGTCACAAAGGGGTTGTTTATTTATTTCTAGGCTCGTGGGTTATTTTTCAGAGAGAAGAAGAGTGAGAGAGTAAGGTCGAGCTGTTCTATCTTAAATCACGTTCATGCGCGATGTTCATTGTTACCCTAGATATGTCACGATGGAGCTCCAACAAACGCGTCCGACACTCCTCGGGTCTGACGAAAAAGAGGCCGAATTTTCTTTACTTCCGTTTGTGGTCCCGTGGGTGGGGGTGCCATCCACCCCCCCTCCGCAGAAACTCGTTTTCACAATTCATAGTAGATCCCGACATCACAGTCGTGGCTGTGATGGAGCTGTATGCATTTCCATTTGCGCTAATGGGAAAGGTATGAATTAATATTTCTCCTCCCCCAGCTATAGGTAAATATACCTATAACTGTGAGGAGAAGATAAAAATTCATACCTTTCTCATTAGCGCAAAGGGTAATGCATACAGCTCCGTCCGGGATTTGAACTCTGGCTGCCGAATCAATTTGCTACGGCGATAACCGTAACGCTAAACCCGTATGTCTACACAGTAGTTGTCTAATTGCCCTATCAATCATCAAAGAGCTCAGTAATCTTCAAAGACACTTCTAAGATTTCTCTATCACTCTGCTAAAGAGGACGCCGAGAACATGCCATTCCCGGAGGCGTCACATTGGAAGTAATAATCGAGAGCTCCAATCATCGTATGTACCTTGTTAATTTTCGGAGTGCTTAGCAACAGGCCGATCTTGAGAGTAAACCTAAAAAGGCCTAAACTACGCGTCACTAAGATCTACGGTTGGCTCTTTTAGTCTTCTGTTTTACCAAAAAGCCGGAAACATTGTGTTTGAAGCTAAAGTAGTTACCACGTGACACGTGCAATTAAGACAGTTTGCCCGTTCTTCTCTGTCGGAAAATTTTTCTTCGTGTTATTGACGAGGGAATTGCGTGTGCCACTCGACGACTGGACACACGCACTATCATCGCAAAAGAGCAGAGAGATGGACACAGACACTCAGGCAGTTCAGCCGCACTCTGTTACAAAAGAAAACACACACACACACACACACACACACACACACATACACACACACGACACAGTCCATCTATCTATCTATCTATCTATCTCAGTTATTATTATCTATCTATCTATGAAAAGAAAAATGGACATAAAATCTGACAGCATGATTAAGTATAACTATATTGACAAAAAAAGAAAACTCGGTACGGATAAACAGATTGAGATAAGTATAAGCAGGCAAACAGACAGACAGACAGACAGACAGACACACACACACACACACACACACACACACATATATATATATATATATATATTCATATTTATATTTGCCAAATCTCTCGGCACGAACAGGATGCGACACAAGGTCAATTTCTTAAGCGGAGTTCAACGGGTTTGAATTCAGAATTTTCCATCTCCTAGACCGGTTACCTAGCCATGATTAAAGAGCCCAGTCTGCCCTGCTATTTACCCATAGCTGAAGGGATAATTGGATTCATACCTTTCCCAAGGGTATTAGCACTATGTGAAAATACAATCAGATAGATAGACATAAACTGAAAGATAGATAGATAGATTTAAGTAAGTAAAAAAGTAACGTCGGCGGGGCGGCAATAAAGTTGGTATCAGCTAGACAGCGAGGTAGTGTATACCCCTTTCACCAACACTAGGCTAAGAAGATTATTTTAGCATTTTAGGCGGAGCACCACACCTACCATCAGCTCCCGACTTTACCGCACAAATCCCTGTGATACTCATACGCTAAGTTGGCGAGAGCCGGCATCGAACCCGGTAGATTGCGAGGCTGACTCTCTACCGACTGAGCTAAACATAAACTGATAGACAAATAGACAGACAAATATATATATATATATATATATATTATATATATATATATATATATTTGGAGGATATGTGCTTAATTGAAGTCATACCTAATTTTGAAAATTAATTAGTTAATAATTAATGAATTTAGGCGAGTCACACATGGAACAGTCTCCCATGTCTATAATCTTGCTGATGAGACCTAATAGGTCGAAGTGTACATTCAGGGATTGACATTTTCTCGATTTGTTTAGCCTTACATTTGAACCCGCCTAAATTCATTAATTATTAACTAATTAATTAGGTATGACTTCAATTAAGCACATATCCTCCAAAAATTGTCGGCTAAAAGCCATATCAAATAAACACATTGTTTATTTACTTACTCTCATATATATATATATATATATATATATATATATATATATATATATATATATATTATATATATATATAGATAAGAGAGAGAGAGAGAGAGAGAGATTCAAATTAATTCAAATGTTTAATGTTTTTCTTGTGGGGGACGTCAAATGAAAAAAAAAGTTTGTTTTATTCTACGACTGACGATAATCAAAACAAGATTTTTTTTCCTCGTATAATGAAATACAAATTATCAATTAATATTAATAAGATTATAATATTATTAATATTAATAAATAGTTTTATTAAATGTCACTGCAGAACACCTTTTCATTTTAAAAAGATCCTGTGTCATTGAATCTGAAAAAAGAAGCTGGGGAGGTAAGCATGATTGATGAAACTTCCGTTAGAGAGAGAGAGAGAGAGGAGAGAGAGAGAGAGAGAGAGAGAGAGAGAGAGAGAGAGAGGAGAGAGAGAGATATGTAGGAATAGTAGGGGTGGAATAGAGAAGTATTAAATGGAAAGAAAAAAAAAACGTTGAGATAAGACTGAACTAAAAATGTACGCAAAAAACTTCTTGTTAGCGTGAAAAACTGAGAGGTTCAAGGAAAAGAGAAAAGAAAGAAGAAAATGAAAAATAATATCGAGTGGCCCTACCCCACTTCCCCCAAAATACACAAGCCCAAAAACAAAAAGTAAGAAGCAGCGAATCCCCCCCCCCCCCCGCAAAAAAGAATCGTCAAGCCTTCTCAAGATTCTGTCGGCTATACGTCTTCAATTGAAAATTCCTTTGCCATTTTTCTTTTACGGTTGGTCAAATATTCCAAGTATTCTTTGCTATCATGTTTCTCCGTTCTCTTCCCAGAATGCACTTCTTCTTCCGGATACTTTTCTTCTTCTCTCTTTATTTATTTTTATTTATTTATTTTTTACTTCAGGGTGCAGCAGCTTATCCTCATCACGTCAGTTAAAAAAAATACGAAAGAAAGAAAAAAAAGAACAAAAAGTTACGAATGAAAGAAAGAAAGAAAAAAGAAAGAAAGAAAAAAAGTTACGAAAAGAAAGAAAGAAAGAAAGAAAGAAAGAAAGAAAGAAAGAAAGAAAAAAAAGAAAAAAAAGTTACGAAAGAAAGAGAAAGAAAAAGAAAGAAAAAAGTTACGAAAGAAAGAAAGAAAGAAAGAAAGAAAAAAAGAAAAAAAGTTACGAAAGAAAGAAAGAATGAAAATAAGAAAAGAAAAAGAAAAAAGAAAAAGAAGAAAAAGAAGAAAGAAAAAGAAAGAAGAAAAAGTTACGAAAGAAACAGAATGAAAGAAAAAAGAAAAAAAGTACGAAAGAATGAAGAAAGAAAGAAAGAAAGAAAAAAGAAAGAAAAAAGTTACGAAAGAAAGAAAAAGAAAGAAAGAAAAAACGAAAGAAGAAGAAAGAAAGAATGAAGATATAAAGAAAGAAAGAAGAAGTTACGAAAGAAAGAAAGAAAGAAAGAAAGAAAGAATGAAGATAGAAGGTGGGTCTTGTTCGCAGAAGAAAAATTACTGAAGCATGAAATGAACGTTGCTGGAGGCGGCGTCTGCAAAATGACGAAACTTTTCGAACCATTCTTCGATAATCACCCCTCCCCAGCCACTCACCTCTACAGCATTCTTCCGACGCCCTCCACATCTCGGCACCATACATCTGTCCAATTCTGTACCATCACTCTGGACGAAGGATTATTTAGGTCCGTTTGATGTTGGTCTCCTATTTTAAGAAGCAATTAACGCCTATGCATATAGTTAAACCGATATATTTCTTAGCAGAAGAGCGACCAATACACGAGAACGCACGAAAACACACATGCCGCAGTTACCTTATACTGTGTTACACTTATAATCACTTAGGATCACATAAGAAATACTACGCAAAGCCAGACGTACATACGCTTATATATATATATATATATATATATATATATATATATATGTTGTACCGGCCGTTCCTACAGTGGAGAATATACACCGGTTCTGACTATAAATAGTGAGACACCGAGTGAAAAGGTGGTACTGTTACCGTTAACGACAAGCTAGTCGTTCATGTACCATTATTGTAAATACACTTGTCTTATTTTACCCTATCTCGACTTGACTTTCTTTTTTACTGTTGGACTAACATCACAACAATATATATATATATATATATATATATATATATATATATAAGTGTATTTTGGCAGCATTTTTTCTTTTATACAAGTTTCGTTAAACTGTACAGACAATTCCTGTCGGACAAGTTTTTCATTGATCCGTTCCAATTTTCTGGTGTCGGGGTGTAACTGGTATAACAGTCCCCCAAAGGTTTCCAAACGAGCGCTTTCGGCAATACAATTTGCCATCCTCAGGTGTGAAACGATGGTATGATTTCGTGTCTCGTTTTTAACGAGAACGATTTGTAGCAAGGAATTAGAAGTGGGAGGTAATAACCATTGGTAGTAGGAGGTTGTAGGAATGGTAGTGGTTCGAGCAAGCTTTTCACGCCTGAGGATGGCAAATTGTATTGCTGAAAGCGCTCGTTTTGAAACCTTTGGGGGACTGTTATACCAGTTACATCCCGACACCAGAAAGATGGCCAGAAAATTGGAACGGATCAATGAAAAACTTGTCCGACAGCAATTGTCTGTACAGTTTAACGAAACTTGTATAAATTTTTTAAAATTCTTTTTATCTATCTATCTATCTATATATATATATATATATATATATATATATGAGAAGAAAATATTTAAAAAATATAACAAACACGGGATGTTATGATCAGGGGAAACAATTTTATGAGTCAATACTTAAGCATCAGTGTCCTGAAGATGATACAATATGTATCATCTTCAGGACACTGTTAAGTAATGTTTTTGTGAGGGACACAATGAAAGATGTTAAGTGTATAGTGAATGCGTGAATATGATGTTATTAACCGTTAATTTTTATATGTGCGTTTGTTAACGAAAGCCGATGACGTGATCATTGACGTTACTTAACGTGATCAAACATTACTTAACAGTGTCCTGAAGATGGTATAAGACCGAAATACTTAAGTATTGAAACATAAAATTGTTTCCTCTGATCATAACATCCTGTGTTTGTCATATTTTAAAAATATTTACTTCTCATATTATCGGATTAATTTTCTCACCATATATATATATATATATATATATATATATATATATATGAGAATAAAAAGGTGGAATGAAAACATCACACAATGCTGTTAAAGAAGAAAACAATTTTATAATATAATCATAGCTGATACTGATCAATATTTCGATTTTACAAAAATCATCATCAGAGCTCATTCACTCCCGTAGTTGTTTGGGTCGGAGAGGAAAGTCAAAATGAGTTTACAAAACAAAAAACCTTAATACTGCAAAAAACGAAAGACGTTACAAATATTCACCAACGTGGGCATTTCGCGCCATATATATGTCGGTCATGTTCCATGTATATCTTTTGTCAACAAATGTAGCGAATTTTGAGATGTTGGCAACAAGGCGAAAACAATTTAAACGGAAGGGGATGGGTGTTAAGAAATGTGTCGGTTGGAATTCAAAAGACTTTTAGTGAGGAATTTTTTTACGATTAAATGTTTTTATTATTTAAATTTATTTTTAAGTTCTGTAATTCATAAATGATTAGATATTTATTGTAATTATTTTTATATATAAAGTGAAAAAGTTATGAGCGGAATATGTTAATATTTTAGAAAAGGAGTTTTTATATATTTTTATTTTACGATTAATTATTTTAAATTTCTAATTATTATTATTATTAAGTTCTGTATTTAATAAATGATTAAATATTTATTGTGTTTGTTTTTATATATAAAGTAAAAAAGGTTATGGGCGGAATTGGTTATTATTTTAGATAATGTTAAGCGATTTGGATCTAATGTAAGGTATTATTTAAACCGAAAACAAAAACAAAATAAAACGGAAAAGATCTTATTCATAAAACAAAACAATAAACCAAAATTTAATTTAATGGGACGTAAATAACGGAAAAAGTTATGTGAAGGGATTTTATGGTTTCTGATAATAAGAGTCGCTAGATAAGGGGATATATTAAAGAAACCTTGTCTTTGGGGTATGGTTTTATGGGTAAGAATAACACAAGATTCCATAATTCTACGCAGTGTTTTATCATGTATGTGGGTTAATATTTTAGCACCTTTGAAATCAAAGGTATGATTGAGATCAAAGATGTGTTTAGCTAATGCATTGTTTTGGAAACCACGTTTAATGTGATATTTGTGTTCCGATAGTCGTTTAGTTAAGGATCGGGAAGTCTCCCCTACATATTCTTTTTACATTTTAAGCAGTCAATAGTGTAGACTCCAGCTTTAGAATGTATGTGTCTGGGTTATTTTTATTTTGAAGAATGTTCTTCACTGTCTTCGTGGGTGAGCGATAGTTTTTAATACCAATCTTACTTAAGTTTCTATTTATTTTATCAGTAATAGGATTATTTGGAAGTATGATGTATCTATCAGAGACGTTATTACTATTATGTTGTGTGTCATTGTTTGGAGATGTGATATTATTATTCTTGTTTTTATTATGTATTTTAAATGCCTTTTTTCTGGCACGGTGTACGAAATTTAAGGGGTATTGTAAATTTGAGGAAGACCTCTCAATAAAATTGAATTCTTCATCTAAATGTTGCTTGTTACATATCCTAAGAGCTCTTAGAAAGAAACCAATTATGATACCACTTTTTATCTTAGTATTATGGTTGGAATAAAAATGGATGTAGTCATTTTTTTTAGTATTTTTGTGATAAACTTTGAATTCTAAACTGTTGTTATTATTTATGATAAGTGTGTCTAAAAATGTAGGGAGTGGTTATGTCCAGTTCATGAGTAAATTGGATGGAGGGTTCAACATCATTTAATTTGTCAATAATGTTAATTAAATTACAATTTTTCGGGTAAATGAATAGGGTGTCATCAATGTAACGGAAAAAATTAGAGTTATTTGGTAGAATATATTGAAAGGGACCGGATTCTAAAAATTCAAGAAAAAGGCACGCCAAAACGCCGCTCAGAGGTGAACCCATAGGCAACCCGAACTTTTGTCTGTAGAAGGTTCCCTCGTACTGGAAAAAGCAATTCCTAGTGCAAAGTCTACAAATTTGAATTATCTTGTTAGTGGGTAATGAAAAAGAGGTGTTGATTTTGTTGAGATGGTTTTCTAGGCGAATATTGACATGAACAACAAATGTTTAGCAAGTTTAGATATTAAATCACTCTATACTAGTATCCCGGTTGACAAATGCATTACTCCAGCCTGGATCGAAACCCGACTGAATTTTAAATATTTATATAAATATATGGGAGGCGCATGGTCTAATATTTAGAGTCGTGGGAAATGAACTCATCGACCCGAGTTCAATTCCTCGACGAAGCAGTTTGCATTTCACAAGGCGCTAATACCCTTGGGAAAGGTATGAATCCAATTCTCCCTCCAGCTATGGGTAAATAGCAGGAGGCTAAATAGTTGGACAGACTGGGCTCTAGCTCATTCACTCCGTGGTGTTTGGGTCGGAGAAAAATGTCAAATCAGTTCACAAAAACAAAAAACCTTAATTCTGCAAAAACGAACGAAAGTTGTTACAATATTCACCAATGTGGGCATTCGCGCCATATTGCCCACATTGGTGAATATTATAACAACTTTCGTTCGTTTTTGCAGAATTAAGGTTTTTTGTTTTTGTGAACTGATTTGACATTTTTCTCCGACCCAAACACCACTGAGTGAATGAGCTCTGATGATGATTTTTGTAAAATCGAAATATTGATCAGTATCAGCTATGATTATATTATAAATTGTTTTCTCTTCAACAGCATTGTGTGATGTTTTAATTCCACCTTTTCATACTCATATTGTCGGATTCATTTCCTTTCTTTTAACA
>CM042161.1:48992947-48995447 GCA_023376005.1 Doryteuthis pealeii
CTCATGACTAGTAAGTGATTTTTAATGTATGGACTCTCCAGTCCTTTAATTTTACTATTGTCTACATTCGTATTGTACCTGTATGTCTTATTCATGTGCCTTACATGTATTTCATTGTTACTGTATTTTTATGTCTTATTTCTGTGCTATTAAATATATAAAATGCCATGTCCACACAGCGTATCGGAGTTGTATGTTTCAATAATAACCTTGAATCTTACAGCACCATTGAGGATCATGTATGTCATTGATTAAGTTCATGTCTATATTCTATGGTATAATTTTATTTCACTCAAAAAGGACAGAATGTCCTCCAGGTTGACATTTTCAAATAACGGTTTCTGATGTGAGCAAAACCCTACATTCTATGAATAAGTGTTTAACAGTCAAAGGTGTTTGACATGTTTCACACTGAGGTTGTTGTTCCTGTTTGAGTATATAGGAGTGCGTTAGTATTGTATGACCAATGCGTAATCGGGACACAATGACTTGTTCATTTCTAGACTTTCTTAAAGTTGGTCTCCAGTTTCCTAAAATGGGTTCGATTAGGAAGAGTGAAGGAAGGAAATGGGTTAAACACATTGTCGCACCCCTCTCTAGTAAGTGATTTTAATGTATGGACTCTCCAGTCCTTTAATTTTACTATTGTGTACATTCTTATTGTACCTGTATGTCTTATTCATGTGCCTTTCATGTATTTCATTGTTACTGTATTTTTATGTCTTATTTCTGTGCTATAAAATATATAAAATGACATGTCCACACAGCGTGTCGGAGTTGTATGTTTTAATAATAACCTTGAATCTTACACTTTGATTACTGGTGAGATGTTGATTTATTTTCTATATTGTTGACACAACTAAAACTGCGAAATAAATTGGTTTAATAATTTAGGTTTTATTTGTGAAATACATCTTCGTGATTAATATTGTTGTTTTCAATTTCAACCATACAAAAAAGTGCGTGTTCAGATGTATGTATGAGGGGGCGCTCGGAATCCATTGGGAAGCCAAGGGCTGTATTGCAGGTCGTATCTCTCCTTATCCATCTTTGTCAGTTCTTTATAATGTCAGGAACACGGAGACATAGTTATGTTTTTGATACTTCAATGCACAGTGAATAATTCAGAAGACGCCGTACAGCTGCTTTTTGTCGGGTACTGCTTCAAGAATTTATTCAAAACAGCACACAGCATTATTGAGTATTTCCCATTTAGCTTTTTATCCAGGCTTCCCATTAAAGCCCAGCTAGTATAACCATACAGTAGCACTTACTTTATTGGACGAATTGGAGATGTTCGTGGTTTAATGGTTAGAGTCGTGGGAAATGGATACGGCGACACGAGTTCAAGTCCTGGACGAGATTGTTTGCATTTCACATAGCACTAATACCCTTGGGAAAGGTATGCATCCAAGTATTCTCCTTTCGTCTATTACTAAATAGTTTAGGTAGGCTGGACTCTTTAACCTTGATACGGCAACTAGTCTAGGAGAAGGAAAACTCTGAATTCAAACCTGTTAAACTCCGCTAAATAAACTGACATTGTGTCATATTCTGCTTGTGCATGGGGTAGGTAAATAGATAGATTGGAAGATTATTCCTTTATTTTATCAGAGAGATTCGATTACCTTCTAATCGATAATGTTCTAAAGCAGTCCATGCCTTTCTTATGGGTATATTAACATCGCTTTCAGTAGATGAGATATTACTACCTACGCATTTGAAGCAAATACCGTAAATGTTGGTGCATAGATAGAATTGTAGGCTGTAAATATGTGCCGACTTGTAGATGATAATTTTTTCAAAGTTTGAAACCCGAACGACTTGGATTAATGAGATCGATTAATACACAAGTATACACACAAGTATATAAGATAGATAGATGGATACGTATGAACCTAGTGATATATGAATGAGATAGATAGATTGATATGGCCCTATTGAGATAGTAATAAGATAGATACCGTATTTGACGGCATATAAGACGCACGGGTGTATAAGACGCGCTCACATTTCAGCAGGTCAGATTCGCGGTTAAAAATAAAAACAGTTAAAATCGATCCGATCCGCAAGCCGAAAATGTATTTAAACCCGACTTTGAAAGACCGACACAGCAGATTTAGCGGGGACAGAGCCAAGAACACACACAGCCGAGTCGACAACAAGTGGAAAAAAGTGCGTCTTGTATGCCGTCAAATACGGTATGTGTAGCTCAGTCGGTAGAGCGTTCGGCTAGAAACCACAAGGTTCCTAGTTCGATACCGGTCTTCGCCAACTCAGCGTATGAGTAGCACAGGGGTCTGTGCGGTAAAGTAAGGAGCTGATGGTAGGTGTGGCGCTCCACCTCAGACGCCAAAAACAATCTCCTTGGTCTAGCGCTATTGAAAAGGGGATAGACTCCCTCGCTGACTGGCTGATACCGACTTTAGGCCGCCCCAACGACTTTATTTACCATCTACCTTTTTATCCTGTCGTTTCTTTAAGTCCATCTGGTGTAGCC
>CM042161.1:48997947-49002947 GCA_023376005.1 Doryteuthis pealeii
TCTCTGTCTCTGTCTCTGTCTGTCTCTCTCTCTCTCTCTCTCTATCTATTTCTATCTCTCACTATCTTTCTATATATTCGATTCATATCTCAATCGATTGATACATATATCTACTACTATCGCATTTATATCTAAGTCGGTTTCATCCTCTCTCTCTTCTCTCTCTCTCTCTCTTCTCTTTCTCTCTCTCTTTCCACCATCTATCTTATGCCTCAGTCGGTTCATATCTATCTATCTATGTATCTATTCTCATTCGCATCTCAGTCAGTTGATCTCTCTCTCTCTTTCTCTCCCCCCTCTCTCTCGGTCTATCTATTTATCTATCTCTTACTATCTATCTATACATTGATTCCTATCTCAATCGATTGATATCTATATCCATCTATCTAATTCATATCTCAGTCGGTTCAACTACCACCTCTTTTCTCTCTCTCTCTCTCTATATATATATATAATATAGATATTCACTGAGATGTGAATGAGATAGATATGAACAAGACATACTGGACAATGCTGGACAAGAAAGGACGAACACATAAGCGACGTTCTCCCGTGGATACTTACGCATGGACACATCAGTTTAGGCCGACCAGGAAAATCTGCCCCAATCAGCTCTGTACGGATTCCGGATGCCATGCGGAAGACCTACTCGGATGATCGAAAGGGACGGAGAGAGAGGAGAGAGATAGATAGAAGAGAGAGAGAGAGAGAGAGAGAGATGAGAGAAGGAGAGAGAGAGAGAGAGAGAGAGTCATTGAGATCATCATCATAGATCACTTTAACATTTAAACATCATCACTGAATTTTTATCTAAATTAAATTAACTAGCAAATATATGCAAGTATTTAAGTTTTAATATAATAAAATATCATATTAAATTAGAAAGGCTAATGAAACGGAATTAGAATGCAGATAGAAAGATTTGGAACAGAGGGGGGTATGATTGAAAAATAGAACAACTTTGAAACTAACTCTTCCATCATCTTCCATTACTCCCGTCTTTCATTGGTAAATTTTCCTAATTTACCTATTTAGTTAAAATCGGAAGTAAAGAATAAAATTACAGTTATTTCTTCTTATTAATCGATTTCATTTAAGATTTATCCCCGAGATTTTTGCTCTTATGCAATAAGATAAAACCAAACAATTAGAAATCAATAATACTAAGCATATATTTATTAAAATCAAATTTTAAAGATCAATATGCAAATTAGCCTTTCCATTCGCACTGTAAACCGCTATTTTGTTGTATATATAAATACAATTACCTGTTATTAGTATCTAGATATGGTCAATAATATTAATGATGTATAACAATTTTATTAATAATAGAAGTTTAAATAAAAATAAAATCATGGAGAATGTGATGTAAATAACTAAGGGGAATTGTGACTTGAGTAGTGATATAGTTTCGGTTACAGACAGAAAAACACACAATCTCCATTATAATAAGATGTTTAATGCGTGTGTGTGCGATACGGTTGAAAACACAGAGAATATGTTCGACCACATCAACTGTCCATGGAAGTAATGTTTTGTTGGTCGGCTAACACTGTTGTGTCCATGTGTAGTAGTTCAAAGTAGAACGTTGCTTGAGAGTTCATCGTTACTTCCCAGCAGTGTCTAAAAATGTCTTGATTTGGATGGTTTGTAAGATGGGAGGTAAGTAGCCGTACAGATCCCGTTTTATTAGTTGCTGCTTCTAGCACTAAACATGTTACGATTTTTGTGGCCATTTTTCAGGTTTCAAGTGAGAGCACTTTACAGTGGATATCCCTTGTGTTAAGCAAAGGCTAATCCTTAGTGAAGAAACCTTTGGTTGTTTCTCGGTGACCCTTAATGTTGGGTAAAATACTTTGGGTGTTTCTTGGTTCCCTTAGTGTTGGGTAGAATCCTTTGGTTGTTCCTCGGTGTCCCTATAATGTTGGGTAAAATACTTTGGGTGTTTCTTGGTGTCCCTTAGTGTTGGGGTAGAATCCTTTGTTATTCCTCGGTGTCCCTTAGTGTGAAGTAAATTCCTTTGGTTGTTCCTCGTGTCCTTAGTGTTGAGTAGAATCCTTTGGTGTCCTCGGTGTTCCCTTAGTGTTGGGTAAAATCCTTTGGTTGTTCCTCGGTGTCCCTTAGTTGTTGGGTAAAATCTTTGGGTGTTTCTTGGTGTCCCTTAGTGTTGAGTAGAATCCTTTTGGTTGTTCCTCGGTGTCCCTTAAGTGTGTTGGGTAGTGTTGGTAGAATCCTTTGGTTGTTCCTCGGTGTCCCTTAGTTTCTTCTAAACTGTAGACATGTCAGTACTATTGTATGGCTGCACCACCTGGATTTTAACGAAAAAATCTTTTACGAGAAAAAAGATAGATGTGAACTAAAAAAGGATGGTACGTGCTATCTTAAAAATAAATCCTGGAAGCAACACCCAAAAAACAATCAATTTACCTCCATGTTTCAAACCATCCAAGTAAGACGAACGAGACATGTTGGGTACCGTTGAGTACGGCTGGGCACTGCTGGTGAAATAAGGACAAACTCATAAGCGACATACTACTATGGACTCCTACACATGGAAACACTCGTGTTGGCCAGATGAGCAAAAAACTTACATTCATTACTATCTATGCAGACACTGGATGCCGTTACATGACTTACCCAGTGAGATGGCCGATAGGGACGGATGGCATGAGTCATGGGAATCCGTGCTGTTGGCACGCATTGATGATGTGATGATGATGATGATGATGATGATGAAAATGAATTTTAAAAAAGTAGCAAAAAAAAAACCACCAGGATAATTTTTGTCCTTGTGTACATCCATATATTATAATAATTATTCTAATGATCTTCGATAATAATTATACAGGGTGTGGTAAAAAATTGATATAATTTTCGTAATCTAATAATTTGATGTCATAGAGTATTTAAATATTGTAATGGAATCGCCTGTTTTTTTCCATAAAATAATGTTCTGGCGAAACCTTGAAGACAGAAACAACGAGATCTCACGGGATTTATGAATTCAACCTAGCAATTGCAAATTACACTGTTCACCTTCTATCTTTGCTTTGAAAATCTTTTTCCTTATCCTCATACATTGCTTTTTTTCGTATTATTTCTTTGGTTTGGGTGGTTGGTTGGGATTTTACGGCATGTCAACCCTTTGGGTCATTTTATGCCGAATACTTCTATGGTAAAAAAAAAAATGTTTAATGCTGATAAAGTTTTGAAAATAATTTCATTTTTAATGGATAATACATTTTGTTTATAAACTCATGTTTTTTATTTATCCCATAGATGGAACCCTAACAGGTACCACTCCGCGGTCAGAGCGACATGGAGCAATGGTGATGAAGGGTGCTCCACATTCTCCAAACCTCCAAAACTGGAACCTCACCATCAGATAGAGTTTAACGTCATCCCAGGACATGTAGACCCACAGCCAACGCCTTCTAGCACCCATATGATAAAAAGGGGTGGGGTTTGCCATAAGGGCAATAGGGTTTGGGCAATCATATAGGTGCTAGGGCTTGACGTGACCAGCCGATTGATTGGGGCCTCTCCGATCGCCCGTCTAGCCCAAGATAGGGCCAAAGTGGAGTATTCCAAGTCATGAACTGCTTATCCACCTGGTTCTATCATTGAGCATCACGGGTCGCCACCCACGGCCAACAGGTGGCCCCATTGGGGGAGTCTACCCCGCTGCAGAGGTGCAGTCGGTGCATTCTAACGCCCCACGCGACAGGGCGGATTATTTCTTTGTTAAACTCTGATACTCAGGTTACAACACTTGACTAATTCTCATTCAAATGATCCAAATTTGAAAAGCCGGTGTAGAAGCAAATCAAACATTCTATGTTGAATGGTTTATGATTATCATTTCAATGCCATCTATAAAGGACAGTTGATATATATATGTATGTATGTCGGAGAAAACTTCGAAAATAAAAACAATTAATGACAAAGTATATATATATATATATATATATATATATATATATATATATATAATATTATAAGTAACCCACAGACACGTGTTTCGAGGTATCACTTCTCATTAGTGTGGTTATACATTAACAGCTACCCATGGCCGGGTTTGAGACCCGAATGAACTTTTGTTCGCCAAGTCTCTTACCCGTGCGGCCAGAAGCATCTGCCAAATATAGGAGAATATTTAATTCCTACATTTCTAAGCGGAAATGAATTCACTAGAGTCCTCAAACATTTTGGTAAACAAAGCGAGGGTTAGCTACACGCCAGTACGGTGAATTTACAATTAAATCCCTAGTTAGAGAACTCAGCCAAAGTGGGAGTATATATATAATAAATAAATAATCCACAGACACCTGTTTCGAGGTATCACCTCTCATCAGTGTGGTTATACACTAACAGCTACCCCTGGCCGGGTTTGAGACCCGAATGAACTTTAGTTCGCCAAGCCTCTTATATATATAAATATATATAGGGGCCGGGTTAGCTCAGTCGGTAGAGCGTTCAGCAAGAAACCGCAAGGTTCCTAGTTCGATACCGGTCCCCGCGAACTCAGCGTATGAGTAGCACAGGGATCTGTGCGGTAAAGTAAGGAGCTGATGGTAGGTGTGGCGCTCCACCTCAGATGCTAAAAACAATCTCCTTGGTCTAGCGCTATTGAAAAGGGGATAGACTCCCTCGCTGACTGGCTGATACCGACTTTAGGCCGCCCCGTCGACTTTACTTTACTTTACTTATATAATATATATATATATATATATATATATATATATATATTTCATTTATCCCTCCAGTGCAGCTGGACTATATATATATATATATATATATATATATATATATATATATGTTCACTATCACCAGAGTTTGCTTTTTGTGGAAAATATTGTAGATTTTATTTATGTTCTATTCTAAAGAGAGAGAGAGAGAGAGAGAGAGAGAGAGAGAGAGAGAGAGAGAGAGAGAGAGAGAGAGAGAGAGTAAATTTACAATTTTAGATTTTCTATAAAATTTTAAAGTAAGACAGAGGT
>CM042161.1:49015447-49025447 GCA_023376005.1 Doryteuthis pealeii
TCATATTTATGAAAATAAAACTAAACAATTAGAAATCAATGTTACCAAGCACATATTTATTAATATTAAATTTTTAATTTCAATATGCAAAATAGCCTTCTCGTTAATACTGTAAACTTTTATTTTGTTGTACATATAAACACACTTGCATGTTATTAGTATATTGATAAGGCCAACAGTATTAATAATGATAAACAATTTTATTAATAATTGAAGTTTAAATAAAAATAAAATTACGGAGAAGGTGATGTAAATAACTAAAGTAATTATGACTTGGGTACTGACATACTTACGGTTACAGACAGACAGACACACAGTCTCCATTATAATAAGATGAGATATGAGAGACTTTGTGGTTATAATCCCATAAATCTTTCTTACTTACTTGAGTTGCTAGCTTCATGGCTGGATTTTTTTCTGTTTCTTGTGTTCTGTAATCTGTTATTTGTTGCTATCTTCATTTCTTCTAACTGGTTGACTGGTCTGATCTGTCTTTAAGATGGTGGTCTGTTCTGTGTCTTTAGCTTCAAGTTGCTTGTTCGCCAAGGTTGCCATTAGTTCACTTAGAGACAACACGAGGCATATATTTTGTGTGATCAGATTATTATTCATTTCTTTTAAGTGGTCTGACTTTGAGATGCTGGTCTGGCTTTAAGATGCTGGCCTGGCTTTAAGATGCTGGCCTGACTTTAAGATTCTGGTTCACCAAATGTTCACAAATGCCTAGAAACCTAGAGGTGATGAATGATAGGGATGGTTTACAAGTGAGAGTCTTAGGAGCCTGTGCTGACAGGTGGCTGGCTTCATAGCTGGATTGTTTATCTTCTCTTTATGTAATCTGTTAACTGTTGCTATCTTCATTTCTTCTAACTGGTTGACTGCTCCGATCTGTCTTTAAGATGCTGGTCTGTTCTGTGTCATTAGTTTCAAGATGCTTGTTCGCCAAGGTTGCTATTAGTTCACTTAGAGACACAATGAGGCATATTTATTTGTGTGATCAGATTTTTATTCAAATCCTGAACTTTCTCAACCTGGAGCCCATCTTTACCATAGGAAATCTCCGGCTTAACTGACTTAGCTAAGCTAACTGAGTCTTCTTTCCAACAGTCTACGTAACCGGAAAGAAGTTTAACCAAAGTTTAACCAAAGATTATGTCAACAATCTAATCCTCCTCCGATTTTGAATTTCAACGACTTCGAATTCAAAATCCAAACTAACCATCTCTACACCAAGAAACGACGATATATCAATATACAATAACTTGAAATTTCTTAACTCTAGAGGCGTTGTTTAGTAGATTCTTATATCTTAAAAAGATACAAGTGATAGATTGATTTGAAAAATGGTTTATTGTGAATCAACTATATCATTAAGAATTTGATTGAAAGTGTTACTTTATTCGTTCTCTCGCTACAAGAATTCTTCAACATATACATTTACATTCCCATAAATCTTTGTTACTTACTTGAGTAGCTGGCTGGTACCTTATGGCTGGATTTCGTATCTTCTGTTTATGTAATCTGTAATCCGTTGCTATCTTCATTTCTTTTAAGTGATTGACTGATCTGGTCTGTCTTTAAGATTCTGGTCTGTTCTGTGTCTTTAGCTTCAAGATGCTGGTTCATCAAGGTTGCCATTAGTTCACTCAGAGACAACACGAGGCATATATTTTGTGTGATCAGATTTTTATTCAGAACCAGAACTTTCTTTAAGATTCTGGTCTAATCTTTGTCTTTGGCTTGAAGATGCTGGTTCATCAAGGTTGCCATTAGTTCACGTATAGACAAAATGAGGCATATATTTTGTGTGATCAGATTTTTATTCATTTCTTTTAACTGGTTGACTGTTCTTAAAAGATTTAGAAAAAGGTGATGTTTAATTTAACCAATATCTTCTCACAAATAGGTCAATTCAGTGTTTATTTTCCTATACATATAGCCTAAAAATGAGAGACTTGGAGTCTGTGCTGACAGATAGCTGGCTTCATGGCTGGACTGTTTATCTTCTATTTCTGTAATCTGTTATTTGTTGCTATCTTCATTTCTTCTAACTGGTTGACTGGTCTGGTCTGTCTTTAAGATGCTGGTCTGATCTGTGTCTTTGGCTTCAAGATGCTGGTTTGCCAAGGTTGCCATTAGTTCACTTAGAGACAAACGAAGCATATTTATTTGTGTGAACACATTTTTTATTCGGCTTCTTAAATTTATTACCCCACTTTGGCAAACAAGAAAAAGTTGAATAGAACTAGTTCTAGTGAGTAGGGATGGTGTTGCACTGGCACAATCTTCTGTTTCTCTAAAGACATTTTGTTAAAAAAGTATTTAAATTGGCTTCTACTTATTTAGACTTTGTCTAGATGTTAACATATTAATACTTTATTATATAAGTTACTCAGCTGTGCAGACATGTACATTTGAAGTTTGAATTCTATAATTTTAGACTAAAAAAATTAAAGTAATCGTGTTTTCATTATCTATCTATCTATCTATCTATCTATCTATCTATCTCTGTCAGTTGGCGTCTATCTATCTATCTCTCTCTCTCTCTCTCTATATATATATATATATATATATATATATATATATAGATAGATAGATAGATATATATATAGATAGATAGATAGATACAGAGATATAGATAAATAGATGGATAGATAAAAAGATCCCAAACTGACAGATGAACTGAATATAAATATATATATATATATATATATATATTATATATATTATATATATATATATATATATATATTCAGTTCATCTGTCAGTTTGGGATCTATCTATCCATCTATCTATCTATTCTGTTCATCTCTGTCAGTTTGGGATCTGTCTATCTATCTCTCTATCTATCTACTTATACTGTTCATCTCTGTCACATTGGAGTCTATCTATCTATCTATCTATCTATCTATTATGTTCATCTCTGACAGTATGGGGTCTATCTATCTATCTATTCTGTTCATCTCTGTCAGTTTGGGGTCTATCTATCTATCTATCTATCTATTCTGTTCATCTCTGTCAGTTTGGGATCTATCTATCTATCTATCTATCTATCTATCTATCTATTCGTCTCTGACTGTATCATTTATCCGTAAGTATACATGTTTAAATGTATGTGCAGGTGGCTTTAAGAAACTATACACAACCGCCACCACATCTGCAACTCTTGTATCATTAGCTTCGAATCACAAAAACAATAATCTAAACAAAATGAATAAGACAAAAACAACACCAAAAATAAAAAAAAACAAACAAATAACAAACAAAAACAAAACAAAAAACAAAACAAAAAGTCACTGTGAATATCGGAAGGCAGATGTTAATGTTTTATACCTTTCCTTATTTGTTGTTGTTCTGCTCAGATTAGCCTGTACCAAGGGAGAGAATTCTGATGAGAATTGCAACATGGTGGCGACATCCATTCCTCCTGACCGCTCTGAAGAAACTCGCTAAGAAATAAAATTAAAAAAAGTGGAATGAATCCCGAAGAAAAGAAATAGAAAATAAAAACGGAACGAAATGTAGCTTGGAGATGAGTTGGACAAGGTTTTTGTTTTTGTATGACTCTCTTCTTGACATGCGAGAAGGGGCCATAAAAATACATGTATGGCATTTGATTAGGAGAATAATAGAAGAAAAGAGAAGGGAAGAGAGAAAGGGGAAAGGATATAGTCAGAGAGAGAGAGAGAGAGAGAGAGAGGAGAGAGAGAGAGAGAGAGAGAGAGAGAGAGATAGGGGTTAGGGAAAGCGAGAAATATGGAGGTGAGCGAGCAATTTGAGAGAAGAAGAAACATGATTGGCGGAGAAATGAAGAACTTGACAAAGAAGATAAGGGAAAAGAAATAGATAGATAGATAGATAGATAGATACCAAGAAAAGAGAAGGAAGAAAGAGGTAGAAAGTAGTTAGTTAGTTAGATAGATAGATAGATAGATAGATAGATACTGAGAGAGAAGGATAAAGAAAAAGGTTGTGATAGATAGATAGATAGATAGATAGATAGGTAATGAGATTGATAGATAGATAGATACCGAGATAGAGGAGGGAAAAGAAAAACGTTGATACTAAATAGATAGATAGATACTGAAAAGAGATAAAGAAAGAGGTTGAAATTAGATAGACGGATAGATAGACAGATACTGCCAAAATAGAAGGAATATATGAGGTTGAAAGTAGGTATATAGACATACAGACAGATAGATAGATAGATAGATCTATAGATATTAAAAAAGAGAAAGAGGTTGAAAGTAGATAGATAGATATATATTGAGAGAGAGAGAGAGAGAGAGAGAGAGAGAGAGAGAGAGAGAGAGAGAGAGAGAGGGGGGGGTTAGGGAAAGCGATAAATATGGGAGGTGAGCGAGCAATTTGAGAGAAAGAAGAAACATGATTGGCGGAGAGATGAAGAACTTGACAAAGAAGATAAGGGGAAAGAGATAGATAGATAGATACCAAGAAAAGAGAAGGAAGAAAGAGGTAGAAAGTAGTTAGTTAGTTAGATAGATAGATACTGAGAGAGAAGGATAAAGAAAAAGGTTGTGATAGATAGATAGATAGATAGATAGGTAATGAGATTGATATATAGATAGATACTGAGATAGAGGAGGGAAAAGAAAAACGTTGACACTAGATAGATAGATACTGAAAAGAGATAAAGAAAGAGGTTGAAATTAGATAGATAGATAGATAGATAGATAGATAATGCAAAAATAGAAGGAATGTATGAGGTTGAAAGTAGGTAGATAGACAGGCAAACAGATAGATTGATAGATAGATCTATTGACATTAAAAAAAGAGAAATAAGTTAAAAGTAAATAGATACTGAGAGAGGAGGAAACAGACTTGACAATATAATATTATATATATATATATATATATATATATATATATAATATATTATATATATAGAGAGAGAGAGAGAGAGAGAGAGAGAGGGGCGGAAAAAAAACGTTGACCGTAGATAGATAGATAGATACTGAAAAAAAACAGAAAGAAAGAGGTTGAAATTATATATATATATATATATATATATTATATATAGAGAGAGAGAGAGATAAGATAGATAGATAGATAGATAGATAAGGAAACAAGTTGAAAGTATATATATATATATATATATATATATATATATATATATATACTAAAAGTGAAACAAAAGAAAAAAGGTTCACCGTTTATTCAGAGTGGTGCACAAACTTTGGAAAAAAGAAATCTTTATTTTAATTATATCTATTTTAACTCATGGGAATTATTTGGAACTAATTATAGAATATAATATCCACAAATTCCAACCGTTTTAAGCTTCACACAACTATTAGTTGGTTGGTTGGGTGGGTTTTACGCCACGTCAATCCAAAAGGAGTAATGTTGATGAAGGGGTACTCCATATTCCTCAGAGCGCCAGAACTGGAACCTCACCATCAGATAGATTTTAATGTCATACACAGGACAATATGACCCTCAGTCACCGCCTTCTAGCATATATATGATAAAAAGGGTTAGGGCTTGCTACAAGGGCAATATGGTTGGGACAATCATATAGGGGCTAGGGCTTGACATGACCGGCCGATTGATCGGAGGGGGTTTCTCTGACCGCCCATCTAACCTAAGTATGGTCCTAAGTGGACTGTTGCATGTCATGGACTGCTCAGCCACCAAGGTTCTATCCTTACGTGTTACGGGTCGACCCCCACGGCCTACAAGTGGTCCCATTGAGGGGGTTCTTATCCCTCTGCAGAGGTGCCGTCGGTGTACAGTACAGCCTTAGCCGACATGATTAAAAACTATTGGACATTATTGTCTTAATTTTTTAGATGAGGCCTGATAATTTGTATTATTCAGATTCTTCGGACTATTGTCCTCATCTTTATTGTTATATACATAACGTTTCGGTCAATATACCCACCAGCCTTCTTCAGGTGTTTTTTTTGTCAAACTCGGGAATCAGAAGTCTTCACGGAACTTTGAATCCAACATTTTATTTGATGCATTAGAATAGATTTTTCACATTCTGTTAAACATGACCGGATAAAAAGCTATTTTTATGTATTCTATGTTATTTTCGCCTGTAGTCATGATTGAACGACTAACCTCTAGATGATTGTCACTTAGAACTGTTTTACCTCAACGCCTACATCCGTTACGTTAAGGAATGGTAGTACCTGTTAGGATCCCATCTATGGGTTAAATAGAAAAATGTATTTATAAAGAAAATTGAGTATCCATTCAGAATGACTTTATTTCAAAATTTTATCGGCATTAAATGATCCACTGAGGTTGATATGCCATAAAACAAAATAAACCAAACCAAACCGTTACGTTAAAAAGCATTAAGTTTATAGGCTTCAAATATTCACTCTAAATGACATCAAGTTGACCTCCGACTTCCTGCCGCTGGGAAACTGTGAGAAAGAAGACTTGTAGTTTGTTAATCAGTCGCTAGCCTCATGATGACAAAACGGCTCGGCTCCCGTGCGGTTGAGAAAGATTTAAGGTCTGAATAAAATGTGATCACGCAAAAACTATATGCATTGCGTTTGTCTAAAAATTAATGACAACCTTGGCATAACCAGAGAACCTTATCAGATCAGTCAAAAAGAAAAGTTAGTAGAACCAGACCGACAGAAGAAATACAGAAAGTAGAATATCGGCCAAGCTACACACAAGAAACAGAAGATTGAAGAAATACCAGACATGAAGATAGCTACTCAGAAAGTGAGTAGAAGATTAAATATGAGGGTACAACCACGGGTGTCTCTCATTAGAAGAATTGAACCAAAACGGACCCCTCTCCATAAACAAGTGGGTATATAACAATAGCACATATAAGGGGTAACAGCCCTAGTATTTAATTATTTGGTGAGATGTTTGCTGTAGAGCTTGGTTTCTAGAAGTATTTTCGTTCTTCTGAGGTATTATGTTTTTTTTTTATTAGGTTTTTCTTCCATATTCCCAAGTGCCTGTAATTATCCTTTTCTCCAAGCGTTCTTATATATTCCTGATTTGGTAGTTGTATTGCTTCCATTGTTTCTATTCCCCCCCTTGTTATCACGAGCATGACACATTTTTCAATGCCAAATTCCATTCCTATATCCAGGCTGTATACTCTAATAATTTGTTTATAGGTTTCCAGATTTTTTTTTTCATTTTTGGAACAAAATTTTGATATCATCCATCTATATAAGATCATATATTTTTTCCTGTGATTTTGTAAATTTGTATCCTCTGTACTTTCCCTAAGTATATAGATGAGTGGCATCATTGCTATAACAAATAGTAGTGGTGAGAGTTAGTCTCCCTGGAGGATGTTTCTCTGTTAGGGTTTGACCTCCTGCTGTTAAGTGCACTTTCCGATTTTCCATAGTTTTTGTGATTAAATTTTTGGGCTTGCGGGATGGTTTTTTTTTTACATTTTTAAAAATTCATTAATCCAAGTTTGTAGGCCCATGTCATAGGCCTTTTTGTAGTCAATCCATGCCATGGCTACATTTATCCGCCTTGTTTTAACCCATTTAACTCTTAACATCCTATTGAGAATTTTCTAAGCCCAGAGCCCCATTCCTATAAGAATTTATAAACAAATGGCTAAAAATGGCATTTTCATTTAAAGTTACCTGTTATTTCCCTTAAATCAAAGACTTCTAAATATAATTAATTTAACATTTAAACAAAGGCTGTCCTTTGGAGCGGATTAGAAAAATGAATGAGACTTTCGCCCACTTGGAATGAAGTGGTAGAGGAAGTTAAGAGTTAATTTAAAATTCACTGCTACACTAGAACTTTACCAACCAGTAACCCAAAGTTGACGCTTATAAGATGCAGGGTGATTTTTCTGGGACATTTAAAAGAAAAAAATTCTTATAGGCCATTAAATACTGTGTGTGTGTGTGTGTGTGTGTGTGTGTGTGTGGACACAGAAAAAAAAGAATTAGCTATACTCATGTATTGGGTCAATTGTTGTATACTCTTCTTTTTACTTCTATTATTCTTCTGCTCATCTTTGATATCTTACGTTCATCTTATAGCGTCTGGACTTCGTCTTGGTGGTCGGTTGCACTTAATTCATTTCTTCTTCTAGCTCAGTCTTGTTGCCAAGACATTCATCAACCACAAAACCATATTATTTATGTAAGCTTTTATTTACCTAACTAAACATAACGCGCGCGTGTGTGCAGTGAGCTTCAGCTAAGGCAGAAAGACCTTATCTGCCTGACGTCCAAGCTAAAAACTGAAGAGTCAACCAGGTCCCACGTGACTTCAAGTATTTCGCGGGCTTTCTGTAATATTCCATGGAAAGTCCCGCCCGTGATATGAAAAGGGGCCATCCCTTCAGAAATACAGGGGCTTGACAATAATCTATGCATAGATTATGTAACACAATTTATATATATATATATGTCATGTTTTGAGGACCTAATTTATTTTGACATAAAATTGTTGTAACATGAATATGGACATCTGGTATAATGGCTTCAAGCTACACTGGAAGACTATTGTTAGTGAATATGATTTTCACTGAGTGGCCATTTATGTTATAGGCTCAGCTTAGTATATCCCAACATATACATGAATAAAGCCATCAAGCCTCGTTTGAAAACTTCAGACAAATAATATTCAGACTTTGTTTACATTTATAGAGATGTATGCGGTTTAACTCTTAACATCCCGTAGAGAATATTCTAAATCCAGATTCCCATTCATATAAGTATTTATCAAAAAATGGCTAATAATGTCCTTTTCATTTAAAGTTACCTGTTATTTCCCTTAAATCAAAGACTTCTAAATATGATTAATTTAACATTTAAACAAAGGCTATCATTTGGAGCGGATTAGAAAATCAGACATTAGAATTACTTTATTTCTTTTTGGTAATGGATTTTTTTTTAAATTACTAAAATTAAACCAAATGATTAGAAATCAATCAAACTAAGCAAATAATTATTAAAACCATTTTTTTAAGATCAATATGCAAATTATCATTCCCATTCAAACTATAATACGCTATTTGGCTGTATATATAAATGCACTTGCATGTTAGTGATATGTAGGTAAGTCCAAAAGTTTTAATAATATAAGATAATTTTCTTAATAATTGAGATTTAAATAGAATATATTGATGGTGAATGTGATGTAAATACTAAGGAATTTGTGATGTCGAGGTTGACATGGTTTTGGTTACAGATATCCACATAATCTCCTTTATAATATGTACAAATATTTATTTTTTATATATTTTATTAAATATTTATTGGAATGAGTTGTAGTGGAATGAGGTGGTATAGGACATGAAGAGTTAAAATGTGCTTTTCTATATATACTTGGTCATTTGTTCCTCTAGTGGCATCCTTTCTGTTACTCTGAAAATAGTTCACGACATACAAGTGAGTAATGTATTTCTTCTTTTATCTGTGCGGTTAAGATTTTCCACAACATAGGTAGACACATAATCCAGTTGCTGGGGATAGTTCTTTTTTGAGGTCTTTCTGGATCAGAGTAGTTTTTTTTTTTTGTCTTTTACTTCTTGTGGGCATTTACTCAGTTGCCGAGCCAATATGTCGTGGATGGACCTGGATTTAAAAAAACAAAAACAGAATCCATGTATACCACCATGACCCGGTGTTTTCTAGTTTGACACTTTCTTGAGAATTGCTCTGAGCGAGTCCAGGTGTATCTCTGCCTCGGGTCCTTCTTCAACTCATTCCTATTCTTTTTTCATGTCAAATAATATCTATCTATCAATCTATCTATCTCATTTAGTGCAAATCTCTCTCTATATCTATCTATCTATCTATCTATCTATCTATCTCGGTCTGTTTATCTATCTATCTATCTATCTATCTATCTATCTATCTATCTCGGTCTGTTCGTCTATCTATCTATCTATATTCAAGTCCATTTATCTATCTATCTATCTATCTATCTCGGTCTGTTCATCTATCTATCTATCTATCTATCTATCTATCTTCAAGTCCATTTATCTATCTATCTATATATCGATCTC
>CM042161.1:49030447-49042947 GCA_023376005.1 Doryteuthis pealeii
TAGTTTCCACCGTCTCTTTCGAATGAGTTCCTTGATTCTTTTTTGCATGCTGGCCAACAAAACAGATACCCAGAAATAATCTGTATTATGTTAAAACTGAAACATGTATAGTAAAACATTAACTAAACGCATAGTTTCCACCGTCTTTTTCGAAGTAGAATCTAGCTCGCTGTTTGAATATTGGCTTATAATAGGTACACCCCAGCAAAGATAGAAGCAAAAACTATGTACTATATTAACGGTTCGCTTTTGGGTAGAATTTCCTATGAAAATGTAGAAGGCTGAAACTGGCGAAAGAAAAGAAGATGGAAAAAAGGCAAACAAATTTGCATTTCACATAGTCCTGATATCCCCAGAAAACGTATGAATCCAATTATTCTACCTCCAGCTATGGGTAAATAGTAGGTCATATTGAGCTCTTTAGCTTTGGTTGGGCAACGATTTTAAGAGAAGGAAAATTCTGAATTCAAAGCCCGTTAAACTCTGAAATAAAACAGATACTCAGAAATAATCTGTACTATGTTAAAACTGAAACAAGTATAGAAAAAAATCAACCAAATGCGTAGTTTCCACCGTCTTTATCGAATTAGATTCTAGCTCGCTGTTTGAATACTGGCTCTTCATAGGTACTCCCCATAAGGGACAGAGACAAAAACTCCCTGTTATATTAACTTTTGGGTATAATTTACTATGAAATTGCAGAAGGCAGAAACTGGCGAAACAAAGCAAGATGAAAAAATAAGCACTGGGAAAATAATGAAAATAACTAGACATAGTTTCCACCGTCTCTTTCGAATGAGTTCCTTGATTCTTTTTTGCATGCTGGCCAACAAAACAGATATCAGAAATAATCTGTACTATGTTAAAACTGAAGCAAGCATAGAAAAACTCTAACCAAGCACGTAGTTTCCACCGTCTCTTTCGAATGAGTTCCTTGATTCTTTTTTGCATGCTGGCCAACAAAACAGATATCAGAAATAATCTGTACTATGTTAAAACTGAAGCAAGCATAGAAAAACTCTAACCAAGCACGTAGTTTCCACCGTCTCTTTCGAATGAGTTCCTTGATTCTTTTTTGCATGCTGGCCAACAAAACCGATATCAGAAATAATCTGTACTATGTTAAAACTGAAACAAGCATAGAAAAACACTAACCAAGCACGTAGTTTCCACCGTCTTTATCGAATTAGATTCTAGCTCGCTGTTTGAATACTGGCTCATCATAGGTACTCCCCATAAGGGACAGAGACAAAAACTCCCTGTTATATTAACGGTTCGCTTTTGGGTATAATTTACTATGAAAATGTAGAAGGCAGAAACTGGCGAAAGAAAAGATGGAAAAAAAGCAAACAAATTTGCATTTCACATAGTCCTAATACCCCAGAAAACGTATGAATCCAATTATTCTCCCTCCAGCTATGGGTAAATAGTAGGTCATATTGGGCTCTTTAACCTTGGTTGGCCAAATATTTTAAGAGAAGGAAAACTCTGAATTCAAAACCTGTTAAACTCTGAAATAAAACAGATATCAGAAATAATCTGTACTATGTTAAATCTGAAACAAGCATAGAAAAACACTAACCAAGCACGTAGTTTCCACCGTCTTTATCGAATTAGATTCTAGCTCACTGTTTTAATACTGGCTCATCATAGGTACTCCCCATAAGGGACAGAGGCAAAAACTCCCTGTTATATTAACGGTTCGCTTTTGGGTATAATTTACTATGAAATTGCAGAAGGCAGAAACTGGCGAAACAAAGGAAGATAGAAAAAATAAGCACTGGGAAAATAATAAAAATAACTAGACATAGTTTCCACCGTCTCTTTCGAATTAGTTCCTTGATTCTTTTTTGCATGCTGGCCAACAAAACAGATATCAGAAATAATCTGTACTATGTTAAAACTGAAACAAGTACTAAAAAACACTAACCAAGCACGTAGTTTCCACCGTCTTTATCGAATT
Organism: Doryteuthis pealeii; assembly: GCA_023376005.1. NCBI lineage: Eukaryota > Metazoa > Mollusca > Cephalopoda > Myopsida > Loliginidae > Doryteuthis > Doryteuthis pealeii. The sequence continues at coordinate 49,032,411 of CM042161.1, forward strand.
AGATTCTAGCTCGCTGTTTGAATACTGGCTCACCATAGGTACTCCCCATAAGGGACAGAGGCAAAAACTCCCTGTTATATTAACGGTTCGCTTTTGGGTATAATTTACTATGAAATTGCAGAAGGCAGAAACTGGCGAAAGAAAGGAAGATAGAAAAAAAGAGCAAATAAATAGTAATATAATGGTATGAAATCGACTTTTGCAGCTGTTTTACAGTTCCTTAAACTCCACCATTTCTCTATCAATCTAATCAATTTCCCATCCAACTATTACCCCACCCACCCATGCGTGCCAATCGTCCTTCATTCCAGCTGATGGCCAGCCGCTGAGTGCCGAGCACTGAGGTGTTAACCTGTGTCAGTTCGATGTGTCTAGAGCCTCACCTTACGCCAGCGAAACCTGCCGTTTTAATATCAGCTGTCAATCAATTTGTCGGCCTTATAGCTTGTTATCCTCAACCACAAGTCTTCAGCTCGAATTGAACTTGGACTCTTTTCATCTGTCTATCGACGGCAAATCCAACCAAAAAGGACATCTATTCGTTTAGTGTAAACAACTGGTGTTGTTGTTGGTTTAGCAGAGGTTAGTGACCGGTCAATAAAGTCGAGTTGCTTCCTTTTCTGACCACTCTTCATCATGGAGCCTGCTGGATGCTGCTTACTGGTCACTCAGGCTTTTCTACTTGCCGAAGATGTTATATTTTTGCTGCCAAATATCCATCTCAATTTGACAGACAGATTTCTGGAAGTTGTGGTCAAACTGACACGAAACACGCTGAGAGCGTTCCCAGCGAAAGGAATTTATTGATTTGTGAATTTTGCGAATTTTGTTCAAGAATTATCGAGACTGAAGCTGTAGTTACCAACACACGAATGAATAATGAATGAAACGTTAATTTTCTTCAAATTAACCCTTTTTACATTCAATGAATTTATTTTAGAATTACTTTTTCATTAGTCGAAGCAAGTCTGAAAAAAAGTGCGTGGTATTTCTGGGAGGGGGCAAATTAAAACAACTTTCTTCTATGTAGAAAAAGCAACAACATATACATATTTACCAATATGTGCGTGGTGTAATGGTTAGAGTCGTAGGAAATGGACTCGTCGACTCGAGTTCAAATCCTGGGCGAGGCTGTTTGCATTTCCCATAGTGTTAATACCCTTGGGAAAGGTATTAATCCAACTACTCTCTATGGGTATTTAGTAGACTGGGCTCTTTAACTTTAGCTAGGTAACCAGTGACGGAAAACTCTGAATTCAAACCTGTTAAACTCCGCTTAAGAAATTGACCTTGTGTCGCATCCTGCTCGTGTGGAGGGGTTGGTAACTATATATATATATATATATATATATATATATATATATATATATTTACCAATAGGATGCGACACAAGGTCAATTTCTTAAGGAGAGTTTAACAGGTTTGAATTCAGAGTTTTCTTTCTAGACTGGTTTCCTAGCCAGGGTTAAAGAGTCCAGTCTGCCCTGCTATTTACCCATAGTTGGAAGGAAATTTGGATTCATAACTTTCCCAAGGGTATTAGCACTATGTTAAATGCAAACAGCTTCGTCGAGGAATTGAACTCGGGTCGACGAGTCCACTTCCTACGACTCTAACCATTAGTCCATGCGTCTCCTTGGCATGTAGATCGCATACCAAATGCGCACCGATATTTAGATAGGTAGATGATAAATATTGTTTTAGTTGTAAGTGATCAGTTGACCAGAACGAGGTTTATATATCACAGTCTATCTATCATCTCAAACACCTGCTACCTAGAACCTGTGCCTAAGATACAACAGGATTTCTATAAGGATATGTTAACTTTTTTCTATTGCATAGTCCGGAAGGTTTACACACAATTTATACCTTTATGTTTCATCTTCGTGGCAAACGTAAACATTAACACTAGTGTTATATCGGCTCTTATTCGTACGATGCCCATCTCCTTTCTTTGTATTCTTCTCTCAGTCGTTCGTCGTCATCTCTAGTCGCCATCTTTTTCTCGCTCTGTCATCGCCTTCTCTCGTCATTTCTCGTTGTGACCCTACTTTGTTTCAAGTTCTTACTGAGATGAACAATACAATCATATAATATTTCTCTGAATGTTTGAGATGAGGCTTGAAGATTAGTATTATCTGCGTTATTCGGACTATTGTCCCCATCTTCATTGTTATTTGTACATCCAATTGGACACAGTGGATAAGGCAGTTAGGTTAAGACAGTTCTAAGTGACAGTTATCTCTGGTACCCGAGTTCAATCCTGAGTGAAATCAGTTAGAAAAATAATTAATTAACACAACTCCTATCCCAGCTATGGTTAGCGGAATGAGAACAGGATACCCCCGTGGAATAAATAAAGAGTTAAGTTCAAAGTTCCGTGATGGCTCCCGAATACGACAAGAAAGTTCCCGAGTTCGAAAAGAAGGTTCCCGAGTCCGAGAACGTTCCCGAGTCCGACAAGAAATACCTGAAGAAGGCCGGAGGGTATATCGGCTGAAACATTGTACAAATAACAATGAAGATGGGGACAATAGTCCGAATAACGCAGATAATACTAACAATCATATAAGCATGACATTTTTTATGCATATGAAAGGTTATTGGTTAATACACGAACATACAACTCCGACACGTGGTGTTGGACACAACATTTTATATAATAAACAGCACATTTATAAGACAAGATACAATAACAATAAAATACATGTACATAAACATACAGCAGTAAAGATAAAAGGACTGGAGAGTCCGTACATACAAAATCACTTACTAGTGATGAGGGACCGAAGACCCCAGGAGAGTTACATAGCGTTGGGGGCAGAAACCCCCATCGAGTAGGGTGTGACAATGGTCTAACCCATGTGGTCGTTCCAGAAGGTGTAGCTAAAAAAGGAAGAAGCGTTTGAACCAGGCGCTTAAATATAATAGCCTCTGGTGAGAACAAGCGACAACCCAGTGGGAAGATAACTCTTCCAGGCCAATGAGAAGATAATCCCAACACATGTATTATCCTGTTCGCGAATATCGGGAGCCAGTTAGACCAGTGATGGAAAATAGACAACCGCCATCTCTCTGGTTTCTCTGCTGACTAAAGTAAAGTCTCAATCTAACTTTTATGATCACTCGGTCACATGTTTGAGATTATCCAATCACAAACAAGTTCTCAAATAGCTCTGAACTATCAGTCACACTGATGTAACCCAAGTGTTGAAATAATTAAAAACTAACATACATGCCAAATAAATGATTCAGCCAATCTCTCTATATATTAGTACTCGTGTTCCTTAATGGTACGACCGTTATCATCTTGCAATACCTTCTGCTTAAAAATGAGTCCATCCAAATCGTCCAAGATGAAATACAAAAATGTAAATCCTGATTATTTGGTGTTGCTTATCAACCGAATTCTTATTTTTTATTTTTTTTTCGCCCCAGCGAAACAATGGATCCTTCCGTTTTTATTATAAAGAAAACAGAGAAGAAAACGAACATGCTACACAGGAAAGATATAATTAGAAGAAAAAAGCGTAGGGGAAAGATAGAGAGAGGGATGAGCGCGCGGAAGCGATAATGCTAATCTGTTCCAATCGAACATAATGAAAAGAAGGAAAAAAATAAGAGAGAGAGAGAGAGAGAGAGAGAGAGAGAGAGAGAGAGAGAGAGAGAGAGAGAGAGAGAGAGAGAGAGAGAGAGTTAAATCAAAATTATTATATACTTTTACATATAGAACTAATTGTAATAGCTCTTAAGTAAACATATCAAGCGTTGTAATAATCAAATTATCACACTGTGGTATATCCACAGGTCATGCTTGTTTAATAACACTTGAATGATTCAACACAACGGGAATTCTGAGAGAAAAACAAGTTGAATATTTTCACGAGTTCAAAGGTCAAAATTGATAACCTGATTTTTAATCAGTGTTGCCAACCTGAAAAGTAAAAAAGCGGTTCTCATTACTTTCTAGACCGACCTTGAATCTTATAAACATTTATAGACTGTTGTTATTATTTTGATAATGTGAATAAAATTTGAAAAATTAACAAAAATTAATATCACTTTCTTGTTTGCTAATCAAATATTGAATTAATCAGGGTTGCCATCCTGAAAATTCGGTCTCATTACTTTCTAGACCGACCTTGAATCTGATAAACACTGTTGTTATTATTTTGATAATGTGAATAAAATTTGAAAAATTAACAAAAATTAATATCACTTTCTTGTTTGCTAATCGAATATTGAATTAATCAGGGTTGCCATCCTGAAAATTCAGTCTCATTACTTTCTAGACCGACCTTGAATCTGATAAACACTGTTGTTATTATTTTGATAATGTGAATAAAATTTGAAAAATTAACAAAAATTAATATCACTTTCTTGTTTGCTAATCGAATATTGAATTAATCAGGGTTGCCATCCTGAAAATTCAGTCTCATTACTTTCTAGACCGACCTTGAATCTGATAAACACTGTTGTTATTATTTTGATAATGTGAATAAAATTTGAAAAATTAACAAAAATTAATATCACTTTCTTGTTTGCTAATCAAATATTGATTTCTTGAATATTTTTTTTTAGATACTTCTCGTTTTTTTTTTCTTTTTCAAACTTTCTCGGATTGGCAAGGTTTTCCGGAAAAAAATAGCCAAATAAAATTTTATTGAACAGGTGTTATTATTGCCGGGAAAAAACGTGGATGCTAAGTTTAAGGCAAATGATAAATGTCTATTTATTTATTTCATTTATTTATTTTTGGCTTTGCTTCCTTGAAATAGCAAGAAGTGACAAAATTTGTCAGCTTGATTAATATGTTTTAATTGTAATTAATGTTTTATTCATAGATTAATACGTTTAATCGTTTATTGACGAGCAAGGTTTTCTAATAAAGAGAAACAAAAACAAAAACAAAGAAACCCAAATAAACAAACAAAATAAAGAACAAACAAACAAACAAACAAAGTTTATTGAACAGGTGTTAGTGTCTCAGGGGAGAAACAGCGAACGCTACATTTAATTCAAATAAAATAATTTTCCTTCTTTTTCTCGAAAAGTGATAAACTTTCATTTTTTATAAAATGAATCATTTCTCGGGTCTTCAAATAACACAAGGGGCGTGTTGAATATCGGATTTTGAAATTGAGAATCAATAATTCGAGCTTATACGAGGGGGTGGGGTCATTAAAGGGTCTCCGTCCGATAAAGAAGGGCATGGTTGGTTGTCGATTGTTTTGTTTTACGGCATACCAACCCTTTTCGGGTTATTTAATGCCGAATCAATTTTGATATTTCGATCCTTACAATACCTTCTTAAATGGTCACCTATCGGTTATTTCCTATAACTCCAACATAAAAAGGGGAACCACTCTGAATGAATTTTATCTGTTGATTAATCTACCCATTATTTTCCCATTAAACTAACCCTAATCCCTAACCCTAACCCTAACCCGGAATTCTTTTTCCTAGTAGATCAATAAATAAATAAATAATTTATAAAATTCATTCAGAGTGGTTCACCTTTTTTATGTTGGAGTTATAGGAAATAACCCACCCATCTATGTATTGAACAGGCTCATCGCTGCTTAACTTCGGTATTATAGCGAGAACCGTTGCTTTCAACATGACTTGACTGTAAGCCTTACATAACTAAACTTAGATTAGACTGTCACGAAAGAAGTATGGTGCACCCAGTGAGAATCGAACTCACTAACCATTGTCTGCGTAGTCATTTAAATTTAAAAGACAAAAAGTTTTTTTTTTGCTATGTAGTAAAATTAATTAATATACTGTAGCGTAATTCTTGTGGTCTAAGTGGATTGAAATGAGAAAGAGACGAAAAAGGAACAAGAACAAAGGTTAAAATTTGGAAGAATAAGCACTAAGTGGGGTGCCAGTAATGTGACCGACGAATGACCCCGGAAATATATTTTAAAATAAAAACGGAAGTTCCTGGTTTTGACCGGAAACGGATGTGACGTCGAGGCGAGAAACGGGAGAAACAAAAAAGATCTCTCTTTTCGGTCAGGCCTCGTGAAAAGCAGGTGGGACCTTTCTCGGTTCCCCCTATGGGTTCGATATAGTAGTAGAAAACATGATTTACGACAGAGTAAATTGACCGTACCCTCTCTCTCTCTTTCTCTCTATCTTTCCTTCTCTATGAAAAAGAATCCACGTGCGTCAAAGAAATAAACATCCCCTGTGACCATACAATCTGCGTGTGTTGTTTCTGAACTAACGACTATTACTACTACTACTAACGGCGACTACTACTACAACTTGAGTTGGCCTATGCGACAAACACCGTTCTTGTACCGTGGCCATCGTTATGCTACAATAATAAATTAAAAATGTAGACCTCATTATGCAGAAAAAAGCAAATCTTATTGTTCTATTTCTATTTCCTTTGCTTGTTGAGTATAATTAAATAATAATTAAATATTAATAGAAATAGGTTATATAATGAGCAATGATGTATCATAATGATATCCGTATACAAAATACAACACAACTTGTGGTTGATAACACTTACTTTATTCCGAGGTAGATAGGAAAGGGAAACAGATGTTGAACAAGGAATAATTTATTTCAATTAATCTAAACTCTTTCAACGGCAAATTGCACTTCTGCACAGAAGCATTGGGTAAATGAAAAACAGAAAAAAAGACCTTTATTGGTCAAATTTAACTTAACTTCGGTTATGTTATATCCCGAGATGTATGAATAACAAATGATAATAAAAACAGTGAAATATGTTTAACATATAACAATATTTGTTTTATTTATTCTTACTGACAGGGAATACAGTGGGATGGTTTTGGATAGAATTCAACTGTGTGTATCATGTGTGTGGTCGCACAAGGGACCAGTCCTTGTCTGCCTGACTGTCAGTCTTTGTCTGTCTGACTTCCTACTTGTCAGTTTTCTTTCTCACTGCTAGTCAGAATCATCAGGGGAGATAACACTCCCTAACAGGTGATCTAACTGGAATCGGTCTTTCAAAGTAATTTGACTATAAGCTAGAAGCAGATGACTTAAAGTTATGAAACATACTATTGTTTGTAGATGAGCTAACACCCCTACAGGATGGACTGGCTTATAGTCGACGTAGCAGTGATAGAGACGGGAAAATTATATTCGGACAAAGTCACTGCGTTTGACTACACCCATTTGACCCTCCTCATTCTTGTAAGTTTGTCTGTGAATTGTTTTACTTTTTGGTTTTATGCAATAAGTATCTGTTAGCACCAGATACAAGTACTGAATAAAATATATCTCAAACACACTATTTCTCTGTGTATCTTTTATCACCTTAACGATACAACACTTTTTAATGCGCTTGTGAGTACATGCCTATAACTGTTCTGGCTCTCTTCAAATCGATACGGCGGGTGGGGAATCCCCATGGCCTCGTGGCAAACATGCTAAACCTCGAAGTCGTTGTCAGCGAGTTCGAATACTTTCGTTCACTTTCGGATTATTACCCTAGGAAAAGGCATGAACCTTCTCATCCCCCACCTATGGGTTAAATAGTACCACTTCTGTTCTTCTCAAAGTATGGTTTCGGCATTAAATAATCCAGTAAGGTTGATATGCCATTAAACAAAAAAGGTCAAAGCAAATCTTTATGAAATTCTTGGCCCTCAAATGTTTTTAACAACACAAACCGGAATTTATGAATAACATCCATGTCAAAGAATACTAAAATGCTAATATATATATATATATATATATATATATATATATATATATATATATATATATTATGGTTGTAACATATATACCTATATATGTATTTAACAGTTAAAATCTACCCACCTCCTTATTGGTGGCTAATATCCAAGTAGTTAAGACGCCGGACTAGTAGAAAATCAATCGGGTTTCTATCCCGGAGGTAGCTTGCAAAATCTAGCCACACTGAGGAGCCGGGATACGTCGAAACACGGTGTATGTGGATGATAATACACACACGCACACACAAACACACACACACAGACACACACACACACACACATATATATATATATATATATATATATATATATATATATATATATATATATATATATAAAGATACGCAAATGGTTTAAATTAAAAAAAAAATATTTAAAAAAAATTTAATTCGACACTACATGCGTTTCAAATTCTTAGATCTTCTTCTGTTTAAGTAGATCTAAGAATCTGAAACACGTGTAGCGTTAATTTAATTTTTTAAAAAATCAGACCATTTTGCAGACCATCTTTATTATAGAATATTTACTTTTCTCGCGTTCGATCTACAAAAAACCTTTTATATATATATATATATATATATATATATATATATATATATATATATATATGTATATATATATATATATATATATATGTATATATATATAATATATATATATATATATATATATATATATATATATTCCATCCAACCTCCACTCATGAATAAAGATATAATACCTCATATTTATGGAAATTTTATGTGCATCTAAAAAAAAATGATGAAATGACGGATTTCAAAGAAAATTCAGTTATGCCCACAACAAAATATTATCTTAATGTTAAAAAGCAACCCCCCCCAAAAAAAAACAAAAACAAACAAAAAACAAAAAAAAAACAAACTAAAAATAAAACGACAAGAAATAAAGCAAAACTCGAAATATCGAACAAGCATTTAACATAAGACATCTTATCCCAATAATCAATTGTGTAACCTTTATTATCCATTATTGACTTTAATCGTTTGTGATATTTCCTTACAAATCACTACACACATTGACAGATATGTGCACCCTTCTTCTCTGGCAATAGCTTCTAGTTCCTCCAAGTTTGAAGGAATTTTGTCTCCTACTTTCTTCTTCAAATACATTTTAAATGAACTTTGTGTGGCGTTCACTAATACTTTAATTCTGTTATAATTTAAGTGTTTTGTAACAATTCGTGCAGTGTATTTCAACTCATAGGCCCGGCTGGGAACCACATGATTCCTGGTTCGCCAACTCAGCGTATAAGGAGCTGATGGTAAGTGTGGCTCTTCACCTCAGACGACAAAACAATCTCCTGGGTCTAGTGCTATTGAAAAGGGGATAGGCCACCTCGCTGTCTGGCTGATAACGACTTTAGGCCGCCCCGTCGACTTTACTTACTTTATTTCAATTCATACTGGAACGTCCAATGGCACCCCAAAGATATTTATGCACTTTGTTTTATATTATTTCTAAGAATATTAAAATACTCTCACTAGTTCTCTTGGTTTTGAAGCAGCGAAACATCCCCAAAATATAATATTTTGGTTTTCGAGCTTTATTCAATTTCTTCCATAATGTCTCGCTCTGTCAACTAGACTGAATTTAACCGCCGCAGAGGGGTAGGACCACCTCCAAAAAGGGGCCACCTGTTTATGGCACTAAAAAGCATTTGATGATAAGGTCTCCGTTCTGAATATTCTGGGAGTGTGGAGTACCCCTTCATTGCCATTATTCCCAGGTCCACTCTGATATGCAATGGTTGTACAATTTAGTGTTCGATCTATGGGTCAAATAGCGGAAGTTCACGTGACTAAATAATTCTAATTTGCTCTTATTTGACCGTAAAACAGTGTTTCAATACTTGTTGTATACTCTCTTTACTTCTATTATTCTTCTGGTCTCCTGGCTGGGATTATTATTATTATTATTATTATTATTATTATTATTATTATTATTATTGCTCATGTCGATTAAAGCCAGCCAATCAATGCGTTTTAATACGTAGTTAGTTAACTATTTAATCGCCGATCTTGAAAGCCATTCATTAGTACCTATTTAACCGGGACGAACGGATCTGCAACCAGAGACTCTCTCAACCCAAGGATTCTACCCAACACTAAAGGACACCGAGGAACAACCAAAGGATTCTACCCAACACTAAGGGGCACCGAGGAACAATCAAAGGATTCTACCCAACACTAAGCGACATCGAGGGACAACCAAAGGATTCTACCCAACACTAAGGGATACGAGGAACAACCAAAGGATTCTTCACTAAGGATTAGCCTCTGCTTGAATACTTGTTGTATACTCTCTTTAATTCTATTATTCTTCTGGTCTCCTGGCTGGGATTATTATTATTATTATTATTATTATTATTATTATTATTATTATTATTATTATTATTTTCTAAACATTAGCCTGGTCGAGTTCTCTAGTGATAGTTTAGCATGTGTTAGACGTATCTCACTGCAAGCTTAAAAAAACAAGATTTAAAAAAATCATTTCTTTGTCTTGTACAACTTTAGTAAGACATTAGCATTGACAGAGCTACCATTACCATTTGTTTAAGTTCCCTTGTGATAATTTAGAATGTGGTAAGTATTTCTGCCTCACTCTCTATTACGATGATCTCATTCATTTGAGAGATGAAAGTCTGCGCATTTGTGTTGTATACTCTCTTTACTTCTATTATTTTTCTGCTCATCTTTGGTATCTTACGTTCTTCTTCTAGCGTCTGGACTTCGTCTTGGGGACTTCGTGTCTGGTCTTTCATTAGGGATTTCTCTTTATCCGAA
>CM042161.1:49050447-49052947 GCA_023376005.1 Doryteuthis pealeii
ATGCTTATTTAGAAAAAATTGTAAACAGATTTTTGAAATCTTATATTTTTAAAATAATAGACATGAAAAATTGTTTTGCTGTCAAAATACAAGTACATATGTTTTCTTTCTAAAAGTTAAATTCAAATTAATTCAAATATTCAAGGTTTTTCTTGTGGGGGACGTCAAATGAAAAAAAAAAAGTTTTTTGGGGAACAATTTTGGAAATAATTTTTGTTGTTTGATTTTTTCATTTGAATTAGACTAACAGTGGTATGCTGATTTCAAAACTGCAGTCTTCTATCACGTCAATTTTTTTCTCTACAGCTTACTCCCAAAATAAGCACAATTGTAGTGTTTGTCTGTAAGTAATGGAACTGGGCAACTGATTGCGTTGAGTATTTTATTGAATAGGAAGGAGAATTATTCAGATCTGGTGACTAGGCTGATTCCCAGTCAAAGAACAAACATCAGCACATTTGTAAACCTAGTCTAATTTGCGTATTTTAAATTAAAACTTGTCAATTAAGACAAGTCTTGGGCCCCTCACCAGATATGCAAGCAGAGTTTAGGAACACGTGATAAGATGGCATTTGGTATACCTATGATTTGGTGAGAGCCAAAATATCATTGCACAGACTGTTACTTTTGTTTAATGAAATCTTCACCATATAACAAGAAAAACAAATGTAAAATCGAATATTCTAGTCTACCCTCAGCTATACGTCCAGTGCCTCATTCAGCTGAAATTCCAGTGTGGGGCAGAGAGAAGCATTGGGTGGAGAGGAATTGGCCTCCAAGATCTAACCTCAAACCTGTTGATCCCAACATTCTACATGCGCCATTTGTTGACATAAAGAAAATTATGTTCGCACCTTGCACATTAAACTAGGTCTCTTGAAGCAATTCATTAAAGCATTGTTCATTGAAGGTACGTGTTTTAAGTACAATATTTTGGCATTTCCTGGCCTGTCAATTGAAAAAATCAAGACAGGTGTGTTTGATGGTCTACAGATTCTGGAAGTTATCAAATATGAATATTTCATCGGGATAATGTTAGAACTCGAAAAGAATGCTTGGTTCTTGACAAGTTCTTTACCTTGTCAAGAACCTTCTTGGAAATGAGTGAGCAATGAATTACACGGAATTTGAAAAGTTACAAAATGCTTGATTGCAACATGAGCATAAAGTTCCATTTTCTGAATAGCCAGAACTTCTTGCTAACTTCTTGGAAAACCTTAATATGGTCAGCTATGAGCAAGATGAATGATTCCACCAAGATTTGAAATTCATGGAAGAATGGTATTAAAGTATATGGAATGTAAATATGATGGCTGACTGTGGAGCATAAAGTGAAATTGTCCACATATTGAACACACTAGAAAATAAACTATTTGTAAAATGTTTACCTTAATTACTTGCACACAATTTGACTTCCTTTATATGAACAAGATGAATTTGTACAAACATTACAGTCAAGCAATTTTTTAAATCATTTTCTATTGTAAATTCTAAAAACATTCTATGAAATAAGCTCAAATTTGTCACATGCAATATTTTAATGTTTTTTGAGACCAAGCGAGTGTATCCTGTTACTTAAAAAGTTGATGTAATAGAGAAAAAATGGAAAATATTTTGAATTCAAAGTCTAAAAGTTTGTAAAAAAAACAAGTGTCAGATTTAACTCAACAAAATTTGTGATGCCCGGTGTGATGTTTTATTATTTCCCATTATATATACATTTTTAAAACCTTCCATAAAATAAGCAAAAAATTGATAGATGCTGTATTTTTACGGTTTTTGAGAAAAATCGAGGGTATCCTGTAGATCAAAAAGTTGACGTGATATAGAAAAACTGGGTCATTTTTTGGATTCAGTGTTAAAAATTAGTTAAAAACAAGTGTCAAATCAACAAAAATTGTGTTCCCAGTGTAATCAAAACAAGGTTATATTTCCCGTATAATGAAATATAAATTATTAATTAATATTAATAAGATTATATCATAATATCATTAATATTAATAAATAGTTTTATTGAATGTCACTGAAGAAAAACCTTTTTATTTAAAAAAAAAATCCTGTGTCATTGAATCTAAACAAAGAAGCTGAGGAGGTAAGCATGATTGATGAAACTCCGTTAGCGAGAGAGAGAGAGAGAGAGAGAGAGAGAGAGAGAGAGAGAGAGAGAGAGAGAGAGAGTGCAAAATTTTGAAAGATATGTAATATAAGAAGCAGATAAATGGAGAGATATAAAGAATGAAAATGGATAGATATAAACAACAGAGACAAATGGATGAATGAAAAAGACAAGGAATAAGAAACCAACCACACACACACACACACACACACACACAACACACACACACACATATATATATATTATACAATTAAAAAGCGTTTGTTACCATTGGTTTCAAAGCAGCTTATTAGCCGCTTATCATCAGGGCAAACTTAATATTAATATTAATAAGATTATATAATAATCTTATTAATATTAATAAATTGTTTTATTTCAAAATAT
>CM042161.1:49057947-49060947 GCA_023376005.1 Doryteuthis pealeii
CTTCCTTCATTTCTTTTGTCGTTCTTATTTTCGTACTTTCTAATTTTTGTTAATAATCTTTTCTGAGGGATTTTATTTGTCTATCTTCTCAATTTTTCAATAACATTTTTTCTCTATTTCGTTTTTTCCCTTTTTCTCTCTAATTGAATAAAAAAACTCTTTCATTTTTTTCTTCGATTTTCTTTCTTTTGTTTGAATTTTGTATTTCTGTTTTGCATATGAATTTTTTGCTTTTGTTTTTCTTTCTTTTTTTAATGTTTTTTTTGTTTATTTAATTCCATTGTTTTCTAAATTTTCCCTTTCAGATGAATTGGTAAATACAGAAAAAATATTTTAACATTTTTTTCAGATTAATATTGTCATAGTGATACCAAGTAACTTGTTCTATTTCTATTTCAAGTCAGAAGTTATTTAATAAACTTTGCTTACCGACTTTTTGGTGGGGCTTAGAATATGCTTATCGCACCCCTTGCAGATAGGGGTAAGACCCCACTAAAAGAGGAATCTTGGGTATGAAACCATTACATTATCTAAGGGTATGACACTCATAAGAAATAAGAATTTGGCAGATAAACAACAGCAGATAATCAGGATTTACATTTTTGCATTTCAACTTGGATGTTTTGGACAGTCTCATTTTTAACCAGAGGGTGTTGCAAGATGATAACGGTCGGAAGATTAAGGAACAAGAGTATTATATAACGTGGTGTAATGGCTAAGGTGCTGGACTGTGACATTAGAGTATGTGAGTTCAAACTCCAGTCGCGCTATTATGTTCATTTTCAGACTAACACCTTTTGGCAAGGTATGAATTCCTTCATCCCCCAGCGATGGGTTAAATAGTACCATTACTGTTCTTCTACAATGATGGCTTTGGCATTAAATTACCCATGACATTTGATAGGCCATTAAATAATGAATGTCATGAATTGCTCATCCACATGGGCTCTATCCTTAAGCATCACGGGTCGCTACCCACGGCCAACAGGTGGCCCCATTGGGGGAGTCTTACCCCTTTGCAGAGGTGCAGTCGGTGCATTCTAACGCCCCATCCGACAGGGCGGCCATTAAATAAGGAAACCAAGCTAAACCAACTAAACTGCATTAGGTGGTGTTCTGGAGATTTAGAGACAGTGGATCACACCTTCATTGTCAATACTACCAGTTCCACTCTGTCCCGGAGTGGTACTACCTGTAGGGTACCATCTATGGGTAAAATAAATCTATTTAGAAATTATCCGTATTCGATAGGATCTATCTGCAAAACCTTTTAAGAAACAACATCACAAAAATATAAATAGGAATGCACTATGTACACGATTCCCTAACTCTGAGCATAAAATAACCCTTAATGTGTTGATATGACATTAAAATCAAGCAAGCCATCTATAAATATATAAAGGGCAGTTGTTTGTATGAGTATGTCCGGAGGAAACTTTGAAAATAAAACAATTAACGAATAAGTAAATATATATATACACATCAAATATCACCAGGAGTTGGTTTTTGAGAAAAAATAATAAAGATTTGATTTATGTTTGTGAAAAGAATTAAAAAATAAAATTTAAATGATAACAGAATGGAATGTTTTTTTTTTTTTGCATTTGAATATTTTGAATTAACCTTTATTTTCAGAGTGGTTGGATCAATACAATTCTTTTTTTTTCATGGGATTTTAATGGGGACATCCGACGAGGATTTCAATACACGATTGAGTAATAATGGATCCGCGGAACTAACTTAAAAAAAAAACCCTTCTACCCTGGCGATACCGGGTGGCCGCTTCTAGTAATCAATAAACCAATATCAGGAACTACCCCTCAAAATCAGAGTATATCTGAGTGTAATTGTGACGAATAAGTGACCCCATATTCCCTATATCTCCAGAACTAAAGCTTTATCATCGAATGTAGTTTAGTGTCATACCTAGGACACCCTTTGGGCGTCCCATCAGGGTGGAATTGTTAGTATAACATAAACATAATAAAATAATAATAAAAATAATAATAATATAAACAATAAAACGTTTTTTTTAAGCATTCCAAATCTTTTTCTCAAGTTAAAGAATCTAATCCATATACTAATAAACACTCCTCATTTACTTATGATGAAAGAGAAATAAAAAGTAAATAAAAAAAAGAAATTAGCTGTTTGAATTTCTAAACTGACACATTTTCTTTATTAATTTTTTTACCACTTTTTCCTTTTTACATTTCATTCTTGGTAATTTTTATTTTATGGAAACACAGGGTCTATGATCAGGGCTGAATCATGGGTCTCATGGTGCTCCACCCAAATCTATGATATACCACCCCTCACAGAATCTATGATACAGGACCCCCACTCTATGACATGCCTATTTTATAAAGTAGTATCCATAGAAAATTATGGGAGGTGCCTTGTGGCCATATTCGCTAATATGCTGGACATCGTAGTCTCGTATATCCAATACAACTGAATAACGAGTTCGAGCCTCGCTGGATGCCTTATACTTGTGTCACATCTTACTTCTGGCGAATGGGTTGGGTAAATACTTACACGGGGCAGGACACTTTTTTTTTTACTCTTACCTCTCTGCAGATGATGCAGTCGGTTGTATTCTTAGGTTGGTATTACATTGAACGAGTGTGATTTAAAAATAAATCGAAACTAAAGATTTATATTAAAAAGTTAACAATTAAAATCAAAGGCAAATACGCGGGTCGTTTCCTATAAGTCTAACATAAAAAAAAGGGCGGAAACCACTCTTGACTGATAAATTATTTAATTTATTTATTGATCATTAGGAAAAAACGAAAGACGAGGTTAGGGTTAGGGTTTTAGGTTAGGGATTAGGGGTTTAGGGTTAGGTTAGGGGTTAGTTAAATGGGAAAAATTAAAATAGATAAAATTTTATCTGTTCAAGGAAGTTGTTTTCCCCTTTGTTTTTATGTTATAACTTTAATAGGGAAAAAATTTTAAACCCAAAATTTACGGTTTTGGGAATTCCTCCCCCTCCTT
>CM042161.1:49061047-49083547 GCA_023376005.1 Doryteuthis pealeii
AGAGTCATGGACCTATGAAAGGATGGCATGAACAGCAGGAGAACGAACAGAGTAAAGTGAAAATGGGAGAAGAATATCAGAGAGAGAGAGCGAGAGAGAGAGAGAGAGAGAGAGGAGAGAAGAGAGAGAGAGAGAGAGAAGAGAGAGAGTAAAGAATATACTTGGAACAAAATAAAAAATTAATATATAAGAAGCATATATATATATATATATTATGAGATACTATACAAATAAAAGGGGTTTGTTATCATTGGTTTCAAAGCAGTTTTTTAGTCGCTTATCATCAGAACAAAACGTCTTGAATAATGACATAAAAATTGTATTCATTTATATATAGAGGTGAGCTATTCTTGTTCCATTCATCCGCGCATTCCCCATCTCTAGCATTTAACTATGACACA
Organism: Doryteuthis pealeii; assembly: GCA_023376005.1. Lineage (NCBI taxonomy): Eukaryota > Metazoa > Mollusca > Cephalopoda > Myopsida > Loliginidae > Doryteuthis > Doryteuthis pealeii. The sequence continues at coordinate 49,061,449 of CM042161.1, forward strand.
GAACAGGCCACAAAATCGAGCATTTTCTTTTTCTTTCTCCAATAGGAAATTCCAATATAATATATATATTATAATATATATATTATATATATATATAATATATAAATTGGCGTCGGGGTGACCTAAATTGGTATTAGCCAGGCAGCGAGGAGTCTCTATAAAACAGTTTTTTTTCGTCTGAGTTGGGTCGCGCCACCTACCTCCAGCTTCTCACTTCATTACACAGATGCCTGTGCTACTCGTACGCTGAGTTGGCGAGGCCATATCGAACCTGGAACCTTGCGATTCCTAGTCAAGTGGTCTAAGTCGGTGATATATATATATATATATATAATATTATATATATACACGCAAACACACACACACACACACACATATATATATATATATATATATATATATATATATTATTTGAAAATATATTTTTAGACAACACTTTATTAATATCAATGTCCTTATGATGGCCTAAAATGGTCTAAAATAAATTTATCTCTTTATCTATTTTTATCTATACTTTGTTTTTTCTACATACCATCTGATTTGTTTCCATGTTTTACCACCCATTATATATACTAGCAAATATATGCATCCTCCGGGTGCAAGTATTTAAGTTTTAATATAATAAAATATCATGTTAAATTAGAAAGGCTAATGAAACTGAATAAGAATTCAGATAAAAATATTTAGAAAGAGGGGGTATAATCGAAAAATAGAACAGCTTTGAAACTAACTCTTCCATCATTTTCCGTTACTCCCGTCTTTCATTGGTAAATTTTCCTAATTAAACTGTTTAGTTAAAATAGGAAGTAAAGAATAATATTACAGTTATTTCTTCTTGTTAAGGGATTTCTTTTAAGATTTTCATCGAGATTTTTGCTCATATTCAACAAGATAAAACCAAACAATTAGAAATCAATAATACTAAGCATATATTCATTAAAATCAATTTTTAAAGATCAATATGCAAATTAGCCTTCCCATTCATACTGTAAACCACTATTTTGTTGTATATATAAATACAATTGCATGTTATTAGTATGTAGATATGGTCAACAGTGTAAGTAATGTAAAACAATTTTATTAATAATTGGGTTTTAAATAAAAAATAAAATCATGGAGAATGTGATGTAAATAACAAAGGAATTGTGATTTGTATAGTAATATAGTTTCGGTTACAGACAGAAAAACTCACAATCTCCATTATAATAAGATATATATATATATATATATATATATATATATATATATATAAATATTAAAAGAAACCCATGAACAAAAAGATATAATTTTAATGTTATCATCTCGTGAACAAATTAGTTAAATACTTAAATTAGGAATATCTAGCAATGAAAGCCGTGAGTCATGGTAAGACCTAACGTCCATGGTGTTCTATAAAAGTGAAAATAAAGATTATTGTAATTTAGTTTCAATAGTCTTTCTAGTTTAATATGATTACATAAAAGGTTAAACATTTGCACATGATGTGTGCATATTTCTGTTAGTTAAAGATTCTCCGCACAGGAATTTCATATCGATAAAAAAGAAGAAGAAGAAGCAAGTCTTGTCAATGATAATCCACGAACGGGAAGACTAAACTGTAAATGTCAAGGTGGAGCCTTTATAGAACAATCTATTTTGGCTAATCTGAAGAAATCAATAAAACAGACACACACGAAGAAAGACATATGGGTTCCACACCGACTTGCAGAAAAAAAGAATGTCAGTCAGCGTTAAAACAACATTTGTCTTTCTATTCTTACTCGACACAAATAATCAGTTTTGACCTAGACATTAGATTGTTACGATTTTATGGGCCATCCTTTAGGCTTCAAGCAAGAGCGCTTGTCGAGTGGAAATCTTTGGTAAAGAATCCTTTGGTTGTTCTTTGGTGCTCCTCAGTTAAGCAAGTCCTTCGTCAATGATGGCAAACTTTAAAGAGTATTCGTGAAAATCTGGAAATCAGAGGAAGAATTGAGACCATCCAGACTATTGCACTGCTGCAATCGGCTAGAATACTCAGAAGAGTCCTGGCGACCTGAGTAGACTTGTTGTCCCTCAGCTTCCAGTGAAATACCATCGGATAACGCTGATATGAAAAATTCAAAAGGAGTGAAAATAATAATAATAATAATAATAATAAATGACGAACAAGAAGAAGAAGAAGAAGAAGAAGAAGAAGAAGAAGAAGAAGAAGAAGAAGAAGAAGAAGAAGAAGAAGAAGAAGACTAATTTGTGTGAGAAGGGTAGGTGAGAAGAAAAGGAAAAATGAATTTGTAATAGGAAACTGGGAAACAAAATTTAAAGAGTATTCGTGAAAATCAATCAAGACTGAAGAGAAGTGGGAAAATAATTGCGTAGATGCACCAATTCTAGCACTCGGAGATTATAAAAAAACTGCAAAGAATTATAGCAGCCACTAACAGCAATACAAACAGAACAAATTTAAGGACAAACAGAAAAGAACAATCTCAAAATGGAGAAAACCCAAATGGAGAGAAAAACAATTTTCTGTTTAATCCAAATGTTCCACTAAGGAAATCACTCACAACATGACCTGGTAAGGAGTAGGAAAGGGATCTTCTATAAATAGAAGCACATAATAATGCCATAAGAGAGAATTATTTCTAAGCAAAACCTGATAATATACATAATAATAGATGCTAGAGAAATGAAATAGTTAATAGTTAACTGACACAAAATAATTAAAGACTTGACATGACCGTGTGTAGAAGATGATCCACTAGGATTTGAGCAAGAGATTAAAATTTGATTATGAGGACAAATTGTATATGCAGAAACCTATTACGATTTTATGTGCCATCCTTTAGGCTTCAAGCAAGAGCGCTTGTCCAGCGGAAATCCTTGGTAAAGAATCCTTTGGTTGTTCCTTAGTACTCCTCAGTATTGCAAGTCCTTCGTCAATCGATGTCTCTCAGTATCAATGCTTAAGTAATCAACTAGCCATGCATTATGGCTGTTGATTGGCTGAGGTTTAAACCACGTGACCTCGCCTAGTCTATAAATTTAAGTGGTGCATTGTAGCACACCTTATTTCACCAAAATGTCGTCAACCCGAGTTCAATTCCTGGACAAAGCTGTTGGCATTTCACATGGCGCTAATACCCTTGGGAAAGGTATGAATCCAGTTCTCCATCCAGCTATGGGTAAATAGCAGGGAAGACTTGGCTCTTTAACCATGGCTAGGAGAAGGAAAACTGAATTCAAAACCTGTAAAACTCCGCTTAAGAAATTGTCCTTGTGTCGCATCCTGCTCGTATGGAGGGGTTGGTATATATATATATATATATATATATATATATATATATATATATATATGTAGTATAGTAAATAAAAAAAAACTCGGGTTTAATAAAATGAGTGGTAAGTTTATTAGCCGACGCTGCAGTGTTTAAGATGAAGAAGACAGAGACTGGCGAAAGAAAGCAATATAAAAAAAAAAAAAAAACAATGGGAAAAATAATAAAAATAACTAGAAATAGTTTCCACCGTCTCTTTCGAATGAGTTCCTTGATTCTTTTTTGCATGCTGGCCAACAAAACAGATACCCAGAAATAATCTGTATTATGTTAAAACTGAAACAAGTATTGTAAAACATTAACTAAACGCATAGTTTCCACCGTCTTTTTCGAAGTAGAATCTAGCTCGCTGTTTGAATATTGGCTTATCATAGGTACACCCCAGCAAAGATAGAAGCAAAAACTATGTACTATATTAACGGTTCGCTTTTGGGTAGAATTTCCTATGAAAATGTAGAAGGCAGAAACTGGCGAAAGAAAAGAAGATGGAAAAAAGGCAAACAAATTTGCATTTCACATAGTCCTGATATCCCCAGAAAACGTATGAATCCAATTATTCTACCTCCAGCTATGGGTAAATAGTAGGTCATATTGAGCTCTTTAGCTTTGGTTGGGCAACGATTTTAAGAGAAGGAAAATTCTGAATTCAAAGCCCGTTAAACTCTGAAATAAAACAGATACTCAGAAATAATCTGTACTATGTTAAAACTGAAACAAGTATAGAAAAACATCAACCAAATGCGTACTTTCCACCGTCTTTATCGAATTAGATTCTAGCTCGCTGTTTGAATACTGATAAAAACTCCCTGTTATATTACTATGAAATTGCAGAAGGCAGAGACTGGCGAAACAAAGCAAGATAGAAAAAAAGAAGCACTGGAAAAATAATGAAAATAACTAGACATAGTTTCCACCGTCTCTTTCGAATTAGTTCCTTGATTCTTTTTTGCATGCTGGCCAACAAAACTGATATCAGAAATAATCTGTACTATGTTAAAACTGAAACAAGCATAAAAAAACTCTAACCAAGCACGTAGTTTCCACCGTCTCTTTCGAATGAGTTCCTTGATTCTTTTTTGCATGCTGGCCAACAAAACAGATATCAGAAATAATCTGTACTATGTTAAAACTGAAGCAAGCATAGAAAAACTCTAACCAAGCACGTAGTTTCCACCGTCTCTTTCGAATGAGTTCCTTGATTCTTTTTTGCATGCTGGCCAACAAAACCGATATCAGAAATAATCTGTACTATGTTAAAACTGAAACAAGCATAGAAAAACACTAACCAAGCACGTAGTTTCCACCGTCTTTATCGAATTAGATTCTAGCTCGCTGTTTGAATACTGGCTCATCATAGGTACTCCCCATAAGGGACAGAGACAAAAACTCCCTGTTATATTAACGGTTCGCTTTTGGGTATAATTTACTATGAAATCGCAGAAGGCAGAAACTGGCGAAAGAAAGCAAGATAGGAAAAAAAAGCAAATAAATAGTAATATAATGGTATGAAATCGACTTTTGCAGCTGTTTTGCAGTTCCTTAAACTCCACCATTTCTCTATCAATCTAATCAATTTCCCATCCAACTATTACCCCACCCACCCATGCGTGCCAATCGTCCTTCATTCCAGCTGATGGCCAGCCGCTGAGTGCCGAGCACTGAGGTGTTAACCTGTGTCAGTTCGATGTGTCTAGAGCCTCACCTTACGCCAGCGAAACCTGCCGTTTTAATATCAGCTGTCAATCAATTTGTCGGCCTTATAGCTTGTTATCCTCAACCACAAGTCTTCAGCTCGAATTGAACTTGGACTCTTTTCATCTGTCTATCGACGGCAAATCCAACCAAAGGGACATCTATTCGTTTAGTGTAAACAACTGGTGTTGTTTGTTGGTTTAGCAGAGGTTAGTGACCGGTCAATAAAGTCGAGTTGCTTCCTTTTCTGACCACTCTTCATCATGGAGCCTGCTGGATGCTGCTTACTGGTCACTCAGGCTTTTCTACTTGCCGAAGATGTTATATTTTTGCTGCCAAATACCCATCTCAATTTGACAGACAGATTTCTGGAAGTTATGGTCAAACTGACACGAAACACGCTGAGAGCGTTCCTAGCGAAAGGAATTTATTGATTTGTGAATTTTGCGAATTTTGTTCAAGAATTATCGAGACTGAAGCTGTAGTTACCAACACACAAATGAATAATGAATGAAACGTTAATTTTCTTCAAATTAACCCTTTTTGCATTCAACGAATTTATTCTAGAATTACTTTTTCATTGATCGAAGCAAGTCTGAAAAAAGTGCGTGGTATTTCTGGGAGGGGGAAAATTAAAACAACTTTTTTCTATGTAGAAAAAGCAACTACATATACATATTTACCAATATGTGCGTGGTGTAATGGTTAGAGTCGTAGGAAATGGACTCGTCGACTCGAGTTCAAATCCTGGGCGAGGCTGTTTGCATTTCCCATAACGTTAATACCCTTGGGAAAGGTATTCACCCAACTACTCTCTATGGGTAAATAGTAGACTGGGCCCTTTAACTTTAGCTAGGTAACCAGTCTAAGTGAAGGAAAACTCTGAATTCAAACCTGTTAAACTCCGCTTAAGAAATTGACCTTGTGTCGCATCCTGCTCGTGTGGAGGGGTTGGTAACTATATATATATATATATATATATATATATATATATATATATATTTACCAATAGGATGCGACACAAGGTCAATTTCTTAAGGAGAGTTTAACAGGTTTGAATTCAGAGTTTTCCTTCTAGACTGGTTTCCTAGCCAGGGTTAAAGAGTCCAGTCTGCCCTGCTATTTACCCATAGTTGGAAGGAAATTTGGATTCATAACTTTCCCAAGGGTATTAGCACTATGTGAAATGCAAACAGCTTCGTCGAGGAATTGAACTCGGATCGACGAGTCCACTTCGTCGTAACTCTAATCATTAGTCCATGCGTCTCCTTGGCATGTAGATCGCATACCAAATGCGCACCGATATTTAGATAGGTAGATGATAATTATTGTTTTAGTTGCAAGTGATTAGTTTACCAGAACGAGGTTTATATATCACAGACTCTCTATCATCTCAAACACCTGCTACCTAGAACCTGTGCCTAAGATACAACAGGATTTCTATAAGGATATGTTATCTTTTTTTCTATTGCATAGTCCGGAAGGTTTACACACAATTTATATCCTTATGTTTCATCTTCGTGGCAAACGTAAACATTAACACTAGTGTTATATCGTCTCTTATTCGTACGATGCCCATCTCCTCTCTTTGTATTCTTCTCTCAGTCGTTCGTCGTCATCTCTAATCGCCATCTTTTTCTCGCTCTGTCATCGCCTTCTCTCGTCATTTCTCGTTGTGGCCCTACTTTGTTTCAAGTTCTTACTGAGATGAACAATACAATCATATAATATTTCTCTGAATGTTTGAGATGAGGCTTGAAGATTAGTATTATCTGCGTTATTTGGACTATTGTCCCCATCTTCATTGTTATTTGTACATCCAATTGGACACATGGCCGAGTGGGTAAGGCAGTTAGGTTAAAACCGTTGTGACAGTTATCTCTGGAACCCGAGTTCAATCCTGAGTGAAAGCAGTTAGAAAAATAATTAATTAACACAACTCCTACCCCAGCTATGGTTAGCGGAATGAGAACAGGATACCCCCGTGGAATAAATAAAGGGCTAGGTTCAAAGTTCCGTGATGGCTCCCGAATACGACAAGAAAGTTCCAGAGTTCGAAAAGAAGGTTCCCGAGTCCGAGAAGGTTCTCGAGTCCGACAAGAAATGCCTGAAGAAGGCCGGAGGGTATATCGGCCGAAACGTTGTACAAATAACAATGAAGATGGGGACAATAGTCCGAATAACGCAGATAATACTAACAATCATATAAGCATGACATTTTTTATGCATATGGAAGGTTATTGGTTAATACACGAACATACAACTCCGACACGTGGTGTTGGACATAACATTTTATATAATAAACAGCACATTTATAAGACAAGATACAATAACAATAAAATACATGTACATAAACATACAGCAGTAAAGATAAAAGTACTGGAGAGTCCGTACATACAAAATCACTTACTTGTGATGGGGGCCGAAGACCACAGGAGAATTACATAGTGTTGGGGGCAGAAGCCCCTACCGAGAAGGGTGTGACAATGGTCTAACCCATGTGGTCGTTCCAGAAGATGTAGCTAAAAAAGGAAGAAGCGTTCGAACCAGGCGCTTACATATAATAGCCTCTGGTGAGAACAAGCGACAACCCAGTGGGAAGATAACTCTTCCAGGCCAATGAGAAGATAATCCCAACATATATTATCCAGTTCGCGAATATCGGGAGCCAGTTAGATCAGAGATGGAAAATAGACAACCGCCATCTCTCCGGTTTCTCTGCTGACTAAACTAAAGTCTCAATCTAACTTTTATGATCACCCAATCACATGTTTGAGATTATCCAATCACAGACAAATTCTCAAATAGCTCTGAACTATCACTCACACTGATGTGACTCAAGTGTTGAAATAATTAAAAACTAACATACATGCCAAATAAATGATTCAGCCAATCTCTCTATATATTAGTACTCGTGTTCCTTAATGGTACGACCGTTATCATCTTGCAATACCTTCTGCTTAAAAATGAGTCCATCCAAATCGTCCAAGATGAAATACAAAAATGTAAATCCTGATTATTTGGTGTTGCTTATCAACCGAATTCTTATTTTTTATGGGTGTCGTCGCCTCAGCGAAACAATGGATCCTTCCGTTTTTATTATAAAGAAAACAGAGAAGAAAACGAACATGCTACACAGGAAAGATATAATTAGAAAGAAAAAGCGTAGGGGAAAGATATATATAGAGAGAGGGGATGAGCGCGCGGAAGCGATAATGCTAATCTGTTTGAATCGAACATAATGAAAAGAAGGAAAATAAGAGAGAGAGAGAGAGAGAGAGAGAGAGAGAGAGAGAGAGAGAGAGAGAGAGAGAGAGAGAGAAGATAAATCAAAATTATTATCCTTTTTACATATTGAGCTATTTGTAATAGCTCTTAAGTAAACATATCAAGCGTTGTAATAATTAAATTATCACACTGTGGTATATCCACAGGTCATGCTTGTTTAATAACACTTGAATGATTCAACACAAAGCTCAAAATTGATAACCTGATTTTTAATCAGTGTTGCCAACCTGAAAAGTAGAAAAGCTGGTCTCATTACTTTCTAGACCGACCTTGAATCTGATAAACATTTATACACTGTTGTTATTATTTTGATAACGTGAATAAAATTTGAAAAATTAACAAAAATTAATATCACTTTCTTGTTTGCTAATCAAATATTGAATTAATCAGGGTTGCCATCCTGAAAATTCGGTCTCATTACTTTCTAGACCGACCTTGAATCTGATAAACATTTATACACGGTTGTTATTATTTTGATAATGTGAATAAAATTTGAAAAATTAACAAAAATTAATATCACTTTCTTGTTTGCTAATCAAATATTGAATTAATCAGGGTTGCCATCCTGAAAATTCAGTCTCATTACTTTCTAGACCGACCTTGAATCTGATAAACACTGTTGTTATTATTTTGATAAATGTGAATAAAATTTGAAAAATTAACAAAAATTAATATCACTTTCTTGTTTGCTAATCAAATATTGAATTAATCAGGGTTGCCATCCTGAAAATTCAGTCTCATTACTTTCTAGACCGACCTTGAATCTGATAAACACTGTTGTTATTATTTTGATAAATGTGAATAAAATTTGAAAAATTAACACAAATTAATATCACTTTCTTGTTTGCTAATCAAATATTGAATTAATCAGGGTTGCCATCCTGAAAATTCAGTCTCATTACTTTCTAGACCGACCTTGAATCTGATAAACACTGTTGTTATTATTTTGATAAATGTGAATAAAATTTGAAAAATTAACAAAAATTAATATCACTTTCTTGTTTGCTAATCAAATATTGAATTAATCAGGGTTGCCATCCTGAAAATTCGGTCTCATTACTTTCTAGACCGACCTTGAATCTGATAAACATTTATACACTGTTGTTATTATTTTGATAAATGTGAATAAAATTTGAAAAATTAACAAAAATCAATATCACTTTCTTGTTTGCTAATCAAATATTGAATTAATCAGGGTTGCCATCCTGAAAATTCAGTCTCATTACTTTCTAGACCGACCTTGAATCTGATAAACACTGTTGTTATTATTTTGATAAATGTGAATAAAATTTGAAAAATTAACACAAATTAATATCACTTTCTTGTTTGCTAATCAAATATTGAATTAATCAGGGTTGCCATCCTGAAAATTCGGTCTCATTACTTTCTAGACCGACCTTGAATCTGATAAACATTTATACACTGTTGTTATTATTTTGATAATGTGAATAAAATTTGAAAAATTAACAAAAATTAATATCACTTTCTTGTTTGCTAATCAAATATTGAATTAATCAGGGTTGCCATCCTGAAAATTCAGTCTCATTACTTTCTAGACCGACCTTGAATCTGATAAACACTGTTGTTATTATTTTGATAAATGTGAATAAAATTTGAAAAATTAACAAAAATTAATATCACTTTCTTGTTTGCTAATCAAATATTGAATTAATCAGGGTTGCCATCCTGAAAATTCAGTCTCATTACTTTCTAGACCGACCTTGAATCTGATAAACACTGTTGTTATTATTTTGATAAATGTGAATAAAATTTGAAAAATTAACACAAATTAATATCACTTTCTTGTTTGCTAATCAAATATTGAATTAATCAGGGTTGCCATCCTGAAAATTCGGTCTCATTACTTTCTAGACCGACCTTGAATCTGATAAACATTTATACACTGTTGTTATTATTTTGATAATGTGAATAAAATTTGAAAAATTAACAAAAATTAATATCACTTTCTTGTTTGCTAATCAAATATTGAATTAATCAGGGTTGCCATCCTGAAAATTCAGTCTCATTACTTTCTAGACCGACCTTGAATCTGATAAACACTGTTGTTATTATTTTGATAAATGTGAATAAAATTTGAAAAATTAACAAAAATTAATATCACTTTCTTGTTTGCTAATCAAATATTGAATTAATCAGGGTTGCCATCCTGAAAATTCAGTCTCATTACTTTCTAGACCGACCTTGAATCTGATAAACACTGTTGTTATTATTTTGATAAATGTGAATAAAATTTGAAAATTAACACAAATTAATATCACTTTCTTGTTTGCTAATCAAATATTGAATTAATCAGGGTTGCCATCCTGAAAATTCAGTCTCATTACTTTCTAGACCGACCTTGAATCTGATAAACACTGTTGTTATTATTTTGATAAATGTGAATAAAATTTGAAAAATTAACAAAAATTAATATCACTTTCTTGTTTGCTAATCAAATATTGAATTAATCAGGGTTGCCATCCTGAAAATTCAGTCTCATTACTTTCTAGACCGACCTTGAATCTGATAAACACTGTTGTTATTATTTTGATAAATGTGAATAAAATTTGAAAAATTAACAAAAATTAATATCACTTTCTTGTTTGCTAATCAAATATTGAATTAATCAGGGTTGCCATCCTGAAAATTCAGTCTCATTACTTTCTAGACCGACCTTGAATCTGATAAACACTGTTGTTATTATTTTGATAACGTGAATAAAATTTGAAAAATTAACAAAAATTAATATCACTTTCTTGTTTGCTAATCAAATATTGAATTAATCAGGGTTGCCATCCTGAAAATTCAGTCTCATTACTTTCTAGACCGACCTTGAATCTGATAAACACTGTTGTTATTATTTTGATAATGTGAATAAAATTTGAAAAATTAACAAAAATTAATATCACTTTCTTGTTTGCTAATCAAATATTGAATTAATCAGGGTTGCCATCCTGAAAATTCAGTCTCATTACTTTCTAGACCGACCTTGAATCTGATAAACACTGTTGTTATTATTTTGATAAATGTGAATAAAATTTGAAAAATTAACAAAAATTAATATCACTTTCTTGTTTGCTAATCAAATATTGAATTAATCAGGGTTGCCATCCTGAAAATTCAGTCTCATTACTTTCTAGACCGACCTTGAATCTGATAAACACTGTTGTTATTATTTTGATAAATGTGAATAAAATTTGAAAAATTAACAAAAATTAATATCACTTTCTTGTTTGCTAATCAAATATTGAATTAATCAGGGTTGCCATCCTGAAAATTCAGTCTCATTACTTTCTAGACCGACCTTGAATCTGATAAACACTGTTGTTATTATTTTGATAACGTGAATAAAATTTGAAAAATTAACAAAAATTAATATCACTTTCTTGTTTGCTAATCAAATATTGAATTAATCAGGGTTGCCATCCTGAAAATTCAGTCTCATTACTTTCTAGACCGACCTTGAATCTGATAAACACTGTTGTTATTATTTTGATAAATGTGAATAAAATTTGAAAAATTAACAAAAATTAATATCACTTTCTTGTTTGCTAATCAAATATTGAATTAATCAGGGTTGCCATCCTGAAAATTCAGTCTCATTACTTTCTAGACCGACCTTGAATCTGATAAACACTGTTGTTATTATTTTGATAATGTGAATAAAATTTGAAAAATTAACAAAAATTAATATCACTTTCTTGTTTGCTAATCAAATATTGATTTCTTGAATATTTTTTTTAGATACTTCTCGTTTTTTTTTTCTTTTTCAAACTTTCTCGGATTGGCAAGGTTTTCCGGAAAAAAATAGCCAAATAAAATTTATTGAACAGGTGTTATTATTGCCGGGAAAAACGTGGATGCTAAGTTTAAGGCAAATGATAAATGTCTATTTATTTATTTCATTTATTTATTTTTGGCTTTGCTTCCTTGAAATAGCAAGAAGTGACAAAATTTGTCAGCTTGATTAATATGTTTTAATTGTAATTAATGTTTTATTCATAGATTAATACGTTTAATCGTTTATTGACGAGCAAGGTTTTCTAATAAATAGAAACAAAAACAAAAACAAAAAAACCCAAATAAACAAACAAAATAAAGAACAAACAAACAAACAAAGTTTATTGAACAGGTGTTAGTGTCTCAGGGGAGAAACAGCGAACGCTACATTTAATTCAAATAAAATAATTTTCCTTCTTTTTCTCGAAAAGTGATAAACTTTCATTTTTTATAAAATGAATCATTTCGCGGGTCTTCAAATAACACAAGGGGCGTGTTGAATATCGGATTTTGAAATTGAGAATCAATAATTCGAGCTTATACGAGGGGGTGGGGTCATTAAAGGGTCTCCGTCCGATAAAGAAGGGCATGGCTGGTTGTCGATTGTTTTGTTTTACGGCATACCAACCCTTTTCGGGTTATTTAATGCCGAATCAATTTTGATATTTCGATCCTTACAGTACCTTCTTAAATGGGCACCTATCGGTTATTTCCTATAACTCCAACATAAAAAAGGGGAACCACTCTGAATGAATTTTTTCTGTTAAATAATCTACCCATTATTTTCCCATTAAACTAACCCTAAACCCTAACCCTAACCCTAACCCGGAATTCTTTTTCCTAGTAGATCAATATATAAATAAATAATTATAAAGTCAATCAGAGTTGTTCCCCTTTTTTATGTTGGAGTTATAGGAAATAACCCACCCATCTATGTATTGAACAGGCTCATCGCTGCTTAACTTCGGTATTATAGCGAGAACCGTTGATTTCAACATGACTTGACTGTAAGCCTTACATAACTAAACTTATATTAGATTGTCACGAAAGAAGTATGGTGCACCCAGTGAGAATCGAACTCACAAACCATTGTCTGCGTAATCATTTAAATTTAAAAGACAAAAAGTTTCTTTTTGCTATGTAGTAAAATTAATTAATATACTGTAGCGTAGTTATTGTGGTCTACGTGGATTGAAATGAGAAAGAGACGAAAAAGGAACAAGAACAAAGGTTAAAATTTGGAAGAATAAACACTAAGTGGGGTGCCAGTAATATGACCGACGAATGACCCCGGAAATATATTTTAAAATAAAAACGGAAGTTCCGGGTTTTGACCGGAAACGGATGTGACGTCAGGACGAGAAACGGGAGAAACAAAAAAGATCTCTCTTTTTGGCCAGGCCTCGTGAAAAGCAGGTGGGACCTTTCGCGGTTCCCCCCTATGGGTTCGATATAGTAGTAGGAAACATGATTTACGACAGAGTAATTTGACCGTACCCTCTTTCTCTCTTTCTCTCTATCTTTCCTTCTGTATGAAAAAGAATCCACGTGCGTCAAAGAAATAAACATACCCTGTGACCATACAATCTGCGTGTGTTGTTTCTGAACTAACGACTATTACTACTACTACTAACGGCGACTACTACTACAACTTTAGTTGGCCTATGCGACAAACACCGTTCTTGTACCGTGGCCATCGTTATGCTACAATACTAAATTAAAAATGTAGACCTCATTATGCAGAAAAAAGCAAATCTTATTGTTCTATTTCTATTTCCTTTGCTTGTTGAGTATAATTAAATAATAATTAAATATTAATAGAAATAGGTTATATAATGAGCAATGATGTATCATAATGATATCCGTATACAAAATACAACACAACTTGTGGTTGATAACACTTACTTTATTCCGAGGTAGATAGGAAAGGGAAACAGATGTTGAACAAGGAATAATTTATTTCAATTAATCTAAACTCTTTCAACGGCAAATTGCACTTCCACACAGAAGCATTGGGTAAATGAAAAACAGAAAAAAAGACCTTTACTGGTCAAATTTAACTTAACTTCGGTTATGTTATATCCCGATATGTATGAATAACAAATGATAATAAAAACAGTGAAATATGTTTAACATATAACAATATTTGTTTTATTTATTCTTACTGACAGGGAATACAGTGGGATGGTTTTGGATAGAATTCAACTGTGTGTATCATGTGTGTGGTCGCACAAGGGACCAGTCCTTGTCTGCCTGACTGTCAGTCTTTGTCTGCCTGACTCTCTACTTGTCAGTTTTCTATCTCACTGCTAGTCAGAATCGTCAGGGGAGATAACTCTCCCTAACAGGTGATCTAACTGGAATCGGGCTTTCAAAGAAATTTGACTATAAGCCAGAAGCAGATGACCTAAAGTTATGAAACATACTATTGTTTGTAGTTGAGTTAACACCCCTACAGGATGGACTGGCTTATAGTCGACGTAGCAGTGCTAGAAACGGGAAAATTATATTCGGACAAAATCACTGCGTTTGACTACACCCATTTGACCCTCCTCATTCTTGTAAGTTTGTCTGTGAATTGTTTTACTTTTTGGTTTTATGTAATAAGTATCTGTTAGCACCAGATACAAGTACTGAATAAAATATATATCAAGCACTCTATTTCTCTGTGTATCTTTTATCACCTTAACGATACAACACTTTTTAATGCGCTTGTGAGTACATGCCTATAACTGTTCTGGCTCTCTGCAAATCGATACGGCGGGTGGGGAATCCCCATGGCCTCGTGGCAAACATGCTAAACCTCGAAGTCGTTGTCAGCGAGTTCGAATACTTTCGTTCACTTTCGGATTATTACCCTAGGAAAAGGCATGAACCTTCTCATCCCCCACCTATGGGTTAAATAGTACCACTTCTGTTCTTCTCAAAGTATCGTTTCGGCATTAAATATCCAGGAAGGTTGATATGCCATTAAACAAAAAAGGCCAAACAAATCTTTATGAAATTCTTGGCCCTCAAATGTTTTTAACAACACAAACCGGAATTTATGAAGAACATCCACGTCAAAGAATACTAAAATACTAATATATATATATATATATATATATATATATATATATATATATATATATATATATTATGGTTGTAACATATATACCTATATATGTATTTAACAGTTAAAATCTACCCACCTCCTTATTGGTGGCTAATATCCAAGTAGTTAAGACGCCGGACTAGTAGAAAATCAATTGGGTTTCTATCCCGGAAGTAGCTTGCAAAATCTAGCCACACTGAGGAGACAGGATACGTCGAAACACGGTGTATGTGTATGATAATACACACACACACACACACACAAACACGCACGCACACACACACACACACACACACAAACACGCACGCACACACACACACGCACACACACACACACACACACACACATATATATATATATGTATATATAAAAGGTACGCAAATGGTTTAAATAAATAAAAAATTATTTTAAAAAATTTAACTCGACGCTACATGTGTTTCAAATTCTTAGATCTTCTTCTGTTTAAGTAGATCTAATAATCCGAAACACGTGTAGCGTTAATTCAATTAAAAAATTTCAGACCAATTTTGCGGACCATCTTTGTCATAGAATGTTTACTTTTCTCGCGTTGGATCTACAAAACCCTTTATATATATATATATATATATATATATATATATATATATATATATATAAGGGTTTTATATATATATATATATATATATATATATATATATATATATTTATTAATATATATATATATATATATATATATATATATATATATATATATATTATATGTTCTTCATTCAACCTCCATACTCATGAATAAAGATATAATACCTCATATTTATGGAAATTTTACGTGCATTCAAAAAAAAAAAATGGTGAAATGACGGATTTCAAAGAAAATTCAGTTATGCCCACAACAAAATATTATCTTAATGTTAAAAAGCAACCCCCCCCCAAAAAAACCCCAAAAAACAAAACAAAAACAAAAAAAAAACAAACAAAAAATAAAACGACAAGAAATAAAGCAAAACTCGAAATATCGAACAAGCATTTAACATAAGACATCTTATCCCAATAATCAATCGTGTAACCTTTATTCTCGATTATTGACTTTAATCGTTTGTGATATTTCCTTACAAATCACTACACACATTGACAGATATGTGCACCCTTCTTCCCTGGCAATCGCTTCTAGTTCCTCCAAGTTTGAAGGAATTTTGTCTCCTACTTTCTTCTTCAAATACATTTTAAATAAACTTTGTGTGGCGTACACTAATACTTTAATTCTGTTATAATTTAAGTGTTTTGTAACTATTCGTGCAGTGTATTTCAACTCATAGGCCCGGCTGGGAACCACATGATTCCCGGTTCGCCAACTCAGCGTATAAGGAGCTGATGGTAAGTGTGGTGTTCCACCTCAGACGACAAAACAATCTCCTTGGTTTAGCGCTATTGAAAAGGGGATAGGCCCCCTCACTGTATGGCTGATACCGACTTTAGGCCGCCCCGTCGACTTTACTTACTTTATTTCAATTCATACTGGAACGTCCACTGGCACCCCAAAGATATTTATGCACTTTGTTTTATATTATTTCTAAGAATATTAAAATACTCTCACTAGTTCTCTTGGTTTTGAAGCAGCGAAACATCCCCAAAATATAATATTTTGGTTTTCGAGCTTTATTCAGTTTCTTCCATAATGTCTCGCTCTGTCAACGGTGCTTCAAATAGACTGAATTTAACCGCCGCAGAGGGGTAGGACCACCTCCACAAAAGGGGTCACCTGTGTATGGCTCTAAAAAGCATTTGATGATAAGGTCTCCGTTCTGAATATTCTGGGAGTGTGGAGTACCCCTTCACTGCCATTATTCCCAGGTCCACTCTGATATGCAATGGTTGTACAATTTAGTGTTCGATCTATGGGTCAAATAGCGGAAGTTCACGTGACTAAATAATTCTAATTTGCTCTTATTTGACCGTAAAACAGTGTTTCAATACTTGTTGTATACTCTCTTTACTTCTATTATTCTTCTGGTCTCCTGGCTGGGATTATTATTATTATTATTATTATTATTATTATTATTATTATTATTATTATTGCTCATGTCGATTAAAGCCAGCCAATCAATACGTTTTAATACGTAGTTAGTTAATTATTAAATTGCCGATCTTGAAAGCCATTCATTAGTACCTATTTAACCGGGACGAACGGATCTGCAACCAGAGACTCTCTCAACCCAAGGATTCTACCCAACACTAAAGGACACCGAGGAACAACCAAAGGATTCTACCCAACACTAAGGGGCACCGAGGAACAATCAAAGGATTCTACCCAACACTAAGGGACACCGAGGAACAACCAAAGGATTCTACTCAACACTAAGGGATACGAGGAACAACCAAAGGATCCTACCCAACTAAGGGACACCAAGGAACAACCAAAGGATTCTACCCAACACTAAGGAACACCGAGGAACAACCAAAGGATTCTACCCAACACTAAGGGGCACCGAGGAACAATCAAAGGATTCTACCCAACACTAAGGAACACCGAGGAACAACCAAAGGATTCTACCCAACACTAAGGGGCACCGAGGAACAATCAAAGGATTCTACCCAACACTAAGGGACACCGAGGAACAACCAAAGGATTCTACTCAACATTAAGGGATACGAGGAACAACCAAAGGATCCTACCAACACTAAGGGACACCAAGGAACAATCAAAGGATTCTACCCAACACTAAGGAACACCGAGGAACAACCAAAGGATTCTACCCAACACTAAGGGCACCGAGGAACAATCAAAGGATTCTACCCAACACTAAGGGACACCGAGGAACAATCAAAGGATTCTACCCAACACTAAGGACACCGAGAAACAACAAAGGATTCTACCCAACCTAAGGGACACCGAGGAACAACCAAAGGATTCTACCCAACACTAAGGACACGAGGACACTTCAAAGGATTCTACCCAACACTAAGGGACACCGAGGAACAATCAAAGGGGACACCGAGGAACAATCAAAGGATTCTACCCAACACTAAGGGACACGAGGAACAATCAAAGGATTCTACCCAACACTAAGGGACACCCGAGGAACAATCAAAGGATTCTACCCAACACTAAGGGACACGAGGAACAATCAAAGGATTCTACCCAAAGGATTCTACCCAACACTAAGGGATACGAGGAACAACCAAAGGATTCTTCACTAAGGATTAGCCTCTGCTTGAATACTTGTTGTATACTCTCTTTAATTCTATTATTCTTCTGGTCTCCTGGCTGGGATTATTATTATTATTATTATTATTATTATTATTATTATTGTTATTATTATTATTATTATTTTCTAAACATTAGCCTGGTCGAGTTCTCTAGTGATAGTTTAGCATGTGTTAGACATTCTGCCTCATTCTATATTAATATTTACGTATCTCACTGCAAGCTTAAAAAACCAAGATTAAAAAAGAAAATCATTTTTTTTATCTTGTACAACTTTAGTAAGACATTAGCATTGACAGAGCTACCATTACCATTTGCTTAAGTTCCCTTGTGATAATTTAGAATATGGTAGGTATTTCCGCCCCACTCTCTATTACGATGATCTCATTCATTTGAGAGATGAAATCCGAAGTCTGCGCATTTGTGTTGTATACTCTCTTTTTTCTCTATTATTCTTCTGCTCATCTTTGGTATCTTACGTTCTTCTTCTAGCGTCTGGACTTTGTCTTGGGGACTTCGTGTCTGGTCTTCCATGGGGGATTTATCTTTATCAGAAGCCCTGTGTCATTGGTAGTTTTTAGATAATAACACAAGACTTCGATTTGCTTTAGTTCATATTCTATTCCGAAATCCCCACCAGACTACCTGCGCAGATTAAGTCGGCCGTGCGCTTAACACGACTTACCACCTTCGTGGTTTTGGCCGATCTGACTAAAAACTCTTTCTAATCTAAACCGGAAGAGGGTCTTCTCCACCGATTCTCACGGTATCCACCGGAAGGATCAGGATGAGGTCAAGCCTTGTCACTCAATCCTCCAAGGCCGCCGGCTGCAACTTATAACAGCCATTTTGGTTTCTACACTACTGTAAATAAGTGTTAGGAAACTAAAAATTATGTAACATACTCACTAGATGTCTTCTAGCATAAGCTATAATGTTTGTTTTAGGTATTTGGACGACAAACTGGAAGACCAGTTTGATGATGACATCTAGTGATAATCTTAGTCGATACATTCAACTCTGCTGTTTTATTGTTAATATCCTTTACCATTAGGTGAGGATTCTTAGAGATATCTCGAACAATTTTCCTTTCCATTCTCTCAAAAATTTTTCTGACAGTCCTTCACTTATTCTCAATACAATGAGTAATTTACTTCTTGATAATGCTTCGAATTGTCAATCTGGGAACATTGGAAAGTTCTATATATCCATCATCTTGTCTGTTCCCAATTAACTTTCTTTATTCGAAGTTTCTTGTAAAATTCACCAGACTTTACCATAGTTGCAGAATGAGTGAATTACCATGGTACATGGCATTTAAATATTATTTCCTTCAGAATGTTCTAGAATGTTATAGAATCGGAACAATAGTATTTCATTTTCAAAGAATGTGTGAAGGCAAGTTTTCTCTCCCTATATAAGTTTACTATAGATATTAAAGAATCTTCTCCTTAACTAGACCACAGATAAGTTATATTAAATAAAGCTCAGGAAAGCAACTATAGTCAAAAAATCAAAACAACTATTGCTGTAGAGCAATATTATTTCCTTATTTCGATAAGGCGGGGGGTGGGATAAGGCAAGTTTTCTGTCCCTAGATTAGTTTACTATAGATATTAAAGAATCTTCTCCTTAACTAGATCACAGTTAAGTTATATTGAATAAATCTCAGGAAAGCATTTACCTTGTTTGTCTTTTATTACATGGTGCTTGTATTAAATCTTAAATAAAAACAAACAAAAAGATCAAAATAACTATTGCCGTAGAGCAATATTACTTCATAATTTCATTAAGGGGGAAGGGGTAATTATGGACGGTACTAATTTTTAAAATAGAAATCCTGAATATAATAGTGAAAAATTCATGAATTATTTAAAATTAAAACAAATTCAGTAAGTACCTGATAATTTTCGCAATTCTGTTGAAAATGTACTAATATTCAAAAGAGGCCAATAATTCTAACATTAACTATATATATATATATATATATATATATATATATATATATATATAAAAATTTCTTTTGGGATGAAATAAAATTTTTTTTCATAAAAACACAAAATGTCTTCAAATAAACACCAGGAGATTTAGCAACCTGACGATAGTGAAATAACCTGAAACCTGGGTAGTTGCTTATGAAAAACCTTTATATTTAAAAAATTCAACAAATATATATATATATATATATATATATATATATATTGATATATTTATGGATAAAGAAGGCTGAGTATCAGTGATAGACCGTACAAATCTACGTTAGAATAGCGTAGACACGGCGGTTCAGTTTCTGACCTTTGTTTTCTTCATACCAAGAGGAACGTATAGCCGTGAAACTGCCAGGTACTAACCGCCGTTGACGCTGTGTATACGCTATCAAAAGTTATATATATATATATATATATATATATATATATATATATATACTCTTTTCATTACTCTAGATTGTACACGTTAGGACGTTCATCAAATGAAAAAAAATATTTTTATGTTTTATTATCGTGGTAACACATAAAGCAGAAGAAAAGTGAGATTATAAATTCAAATTATATATATATAATGTCTTGAAGAAAAGTGGCTAACAAGCTGCTTTGAAACCAATGGTAACAATCACACCTTAAAAGTATTATACACTATATATATATATATATTAAGAAATTTGAAAAAACAAGTGTTCCGAAAATAGGATGAATTTAATTATCGATGTTTAAACATTTCGGTTTCTTTAAACCTTCATCAGGATGTATCTTGTGATGAAGAAAATGATGGATGTTTTATAGATGACAAGAGATGAAAAGGTTTATAAAATATTTTTTTAAATAATATATATATAAAATCTTTTTAAAAAGATTTTTATAAACATTTTCATCTCCTGCATCTATAAAACATCCATCATTTTCTTCATCACAAGATACATCCTGATGAAGGTTTAAAGAAACCGAAATGTTTAAACATCAATAATTAAATTCATCCTATTTTCGGAACATTTGTTTTTTCAATTTTCTTAATATTGTCGGATATATTTTCCATATTTACTCCCATATATGTATATATATATATATATATATATATATATATATATATATATATATATATATATATATATATATTATACTAGCTAATATATGCACCCTGTGGGTGCATATATTTAAGTTTTCATGCAATAAAATATATTAAATTAGAAAGACTAATGAAACTAATAGAAATGCAGATAAAACAATTTGAAACATAGGGGGATATAATCGTAAAATAGAACAACTGAAACTTACTCCCCTGTTTCATTGGTAAATTTTCATATTTTAACTATTTAGTTAAAATAGGAAGTAAAGAATAAAATTACAGTTAATTTTTTTCGTTAATAAATTTCTTTTAAGATTTATTGAAGAGATCTTTGCTCATATTCGTTAAAATAAAACCAAACAATTAGAAATCAATAATACAAAGCACATATTTATTAAAATCAAATGTTTAATATCAATATGCAAATTAGCCTTCCCATTCACACTGTAATCTGCTATTTTGTTGTATATATAAATACAACTGCATGCTATTAGTTTGTAGATATGGTCAACAGTCTTAATGATGTAAAACAATTTTATTAATAATTGAAGTGTAAATAAAAATAAAATCATGGAAAATGTGACGTAAATAACTAAGGGAATTGCGATTTGTGTAGTGATATAGTTTCGGTTACAGACAGAATACCACACAATCTCTATTATAATAAGATATATATATATGCATATA
>CM042161.1:49086047-49111047 GCA_023376005.1 Doryteuthis pealeii
AATAGGTACTACCACTCCGGGTCAAAGTGGACCAGGGAGCAATGGTGATGAAGGGGTGCTCCACATTCCCCAAATCTCCAAAACTGGAAACGCACCATCAAATAAAGTTTAACGTCATTTCCAGGACATCTGTCGTTTCAGTATGATTTAACTGTAAGTTTAATCTTCTAACAATTGATGACCAAGAATATTTTTTTTAAAACTGGAGACAAAGAATTGTTGTGGGATTAGTTCTTTCAATTACCCTGATAGACTCGAATTTTTTGCCAAATAATCTAGAATAAATATGGTATTTTATGGTATCTTTATAAAGATGTTTAGGTATTTGAGATCATTCTTCCATGTAAATCCTTTTCAAATCAACGATGTTCTTTGGTGTCCCAAGATGAATCTTAGTTGCCAACATTCTCCATAAATTCTTAACTGGATTCAGATCTGAAAACTGACTTGACTATGGTAGAACATAGACATGGTTCTCTGTTAATGTGAAGGCGTCACAGTAACAGCTTCGAGTTCAAGAGCTAGAGCTAGGGTAGCTTAAGGCATATCCGCGAATTGCAGAATCCTGACAACGTCACAAGTTGTGACCTCTTCGACACCAGAGGATTATAGTACCAACGGAGCATCGGCCTTTCTACACAAGAGAGAAGAGTCAGCAAGAACTGCAGCTTGAGCATCCACACAGTTCATTAAGTCAAACAACTTTAGTGTGCCTAAGAGAAGTACTAGAAAAAAAACGGTTTTAATTGAACCGGCAGGAATCCATTTCAACAACAATGGTGGACAACTGTTGTATACTGATGCACATATACCCATGTTGGGTACATACACAAGTGTTATTTTACTGGAGAGAGGGGGAGATATAGACACAGGTAGATAGAGAGATTCATAACCTACTTCCTTGGCCATTGGTGATCTCTAGTCATTTCTATTCTTTCTCTATGACTTCTATTTCTCTGTTCTTGCTGGTTGGTCATCCTTGATTCATTTCTCCTTCTAGGTCAGTCTTGTTGCCAAGACATTCATCAACCACGAAACCATATTATTTATCTAAACTTTTATTTACTTAAATAAACACCTTCCTCTAACTAAACACAGCGCGCGTGTGCAAGTGAGCCCCAACTAAGGCAGATAGGCCTTATCTGCCTGACGTCCAAGCTGAAACTAACGGGTTAACTTGGTCCCACGTGACTTCACGTACTTCGCGGGCTTTCTGTAATATTCCATGGAAAGTCCCGCCCGTGATATGAAAAGGGCCATCCCTTCAGAAATACAGGGGGTTGACAATAATCTATGCATAGATTATGTAACACAACATGACCCATCAGTTCACCACCTCCCACTACACACATTATTCAAGCAGAATATCTAGAGCTGTTGCTACTGCTGCCAATGCTGCTCAAGCGAGAGATGGGGCGGTGAAAACACGTCTAGCCTTCACCATGGAGAAATTGCGTCTCCGAAAAGGAAGCAGCTGTTGCTATTGCCGAAGCGAAAATCCTGAAAAAAGTGAAAATCCAAGTGTTCTTTGTAGAATGCTGTTGTAATAGCCATCTTTTTAAAGCCTAAGCTTCTTCACAGACACAAACAGAATTTCATTAAAAATGTCTTGATACAAATCTGCTATGTTTATTTTTCTCCCATTGAGATATTGCCTGTACTCTTCCATCAGAAGTATCCTCAAATCAGTATATTACATCATCCAAACTTCACTGTTAGCAAAATGTTCTCCAACCGGCCGTCTAGCCTAAGTAAGGGCCAAAGTGGAGTATTGCAAGTCATGGATAGCTCAACCACCAGAATTCCATCCTTAAACATCATGGGTCGCCAACTACGACCAACAGGTGGCCCCATTGGGGGAGTCATACCCCTCTGAAGAGGTTCAGTCGGTGCATTTAATGCCCCAGACGACAGGGCGGTTTTTGGATTGAGTTTCATCATCATCATCATCATCATCATCATGTCACACAATTAGCACGGATATCCATGACAATCTCTCGCGAACCCACCCTATCATTCATTGTGCCAGAGAGGTCCTCTGTGCAGCATCCAGTATCCTTGTATAGTTGGTCAATGTAGGTCTTTGGTGGCCGGCCCACACTAGCATGTCCATGTGTTGGCTTCCACAGGAGAACTTCCACAGGTGAGATGCTGTACAATCTTTGCGCCAAACATGTGTTATAGCATAATGTCCAAATAATTTAATCTTCGTCTTGTCTGACCAAAGGACATAATGCCAGAATGAATCAAGTTTTTTTCAAGTAAAGTTTTAATATTTAAGAAAGAAAAGTTAAAAATTCAAGGGTTAATTCGCTCTAATATCCATATTTACAAATATATATATATATATTATATAATATATATATATATATATATATATATATATAATATCGTTTAAAAATTGTGCTGTTCCCTCATTTGCTTGATTCTTTTTATCACATCCTCATGTTTTGACCTTTCTCTCATGGTAGCAGTGTAACATTAAAAGTTTTTATTTTGAGTGCTTTAGTTTTATTAATAAAATATCGGTATTTTTTCGTTTAAGCAACACTACTTATTAACTTTCGAAGTCTGATTTCGTGGTAGTTAGTCAATAAGTTTAATTTCACCATTTGAAGTTAGACAAGGTTTAATTAAAATATTGACTAACTTTAAATGGCATAATTAATGATTAACTTTGAATTTAATTAAATTAATTTAATTCTTTAGAAATTGTTCTGATAAATGCATCAATTCAAAATCTACTGATTGCTCTTCTTTGTAACAGAAACTCTTGAAGCTTGCAGCTCTTTTTGTATCTCTCTCCACGTAGTCATTGGAGATTCTCTTATTTTTCTTAGTGCCATCTGTTAAATTTCGAGGTCTACTTGATTAGGGGAGATTTTCAATGTATCCTACCTTCTTCCATTTCAAAATTAAAGAGCCAATAGTACTTGCAGGAATGCTTAACGTGTGAGAAATTTCCCTGTAGCTCATACTGTCACTGTGAATCCTTAGAATGTCTTTCTTTTGACAAGTATAGAGTTCTTTTGTCTTCTCCATGACAAACTAACTTGCTATTTGAATAACTATTGCCAAGTGGAATCTGGCACTTCTACAATAGCAGTAATAATTACTGGAACAATCTAAAAAAATTGGGTGCTCTTCCAATATGTGATCTACCGAGTTGTTTACATTCCAATATGTGATCTACCCATCGACTACCTATTATTTTCCTATTAAACTAACCCTAACCCTAACTACTTTTTTCCTAGTAGATCACATGCCATGAATACTAGATCAACAGTAGATCACAAAACTTTGGTAGATCACATATTGGAAGAGCACCAACATTTGTAAGTCAAAAAACATAGGTGATTTTGTTGTATATTGTACGAGCGGAAGTAGTGTTTTCCGTTTAAGCCGAAACAAAGAAAAGACGAAAAAAATTAACAAAGGACCTTTTCCCGGTAAAAGCGAACAAAGAAGTTAAAAACGGAAATAGATGTGTCCGCTGATAAGGATAACAAAAGAAAACGCGTGGGTGTTTGATATATATATAAAGGAAGTCAGCTAGAGGTCAGTCAGACAGAACCCTCGGGACAGAGACCAAGTGTCAACCACTCACAGTCACAGCCGACGGCTGTGAGCCGTCACGTAGCCACCTTCCACCTCACCAACGTTAGTCATCCCAACAGTAGTAGTAGTCATCGTCAACCCTTGGGCATACCATTATCAAGCTCGCTACCATCAGCCGAGAAAGAGAAATAAATACAAAGTTCCTACCATACTCATGTGTGGTGTTTTCATTAAGCGACTACTACATATATCGTCTAGTGGTTAGTGACCATACCCGCAACGTATACAGGTACACGATTTAGCAACGTGAATGTGAAGCCGCTATATAACATATAGATATTTAGTGTCGGTAAAGAAGGCACTACGTAACAATTTGAAGAGAATTTGAATAAAAGAATGGTTTCAAATACCCAAACATAGTTACAAAACAATTGTAAAGAAACCGAAAGGATTGTTTGCAGTAAAATCTTAATAATGGTCATGCAGCAAATTATAAAACGTAATTTATGATTTTGAAGGAATACTTTTTTCACTTCATTTTTCGTTCTTCCTTTTATAATTAAAATGATGTTTCATTTTATTAACTTTTTTGTATTACAGTTAAGAATATGTTTTTACACATACTAGTACCAACAGAGCATCGGCCTTTCTACACAAGAGAGAAGAGTCAGCAAGAACTACGGATTGAGCGTCCACACAGTTCCTTAAGTCAAGCAACTTTAGTGTGCCTAAGAGAAGTACTAGTAAAAAACGGTTTTAATTGACCCGGCAGGAATCTATTTCAACAACAATGGTGGACAACTGTTGCATACTGATACATATATACCCATGTTGGGTACATACACAAGTGTTCTTTTACTGGAGAGAGGGGGAGAGATAGACACAGGTAGATAGAGAGATTCATAACTTACTTCCCTCCGGGTGATGTAAAAATTAGTTTTTGAAAGATATTGTCAATGGGGAAAAATTAAATAAATAAAATGAAACATTTGATATTTAAAAAAATTACTTACTTGAAAAGCATCATATTCGCCCCACTTCACTGATATATTTGTTTTGTTTTACGACAGACGGCTTGTTTCTTTTTTAAATACACCCATTTTTATATAATTCTATAAAATTTTATTAAAATTAAACCAATATTCTACTTTTAGTGTAAAGATATATACTTTTAAAATATTTTTATCTCGATTTTATCGACGATCAAAATTACGTAAAAGGATATTTTGTCATGCTTATTTTGAAAAAATTGTAAACAGATTTTTGAAATCTTATATTTTTAAAATAATAGACATGAAAATAGTTTTGCTGTCAAAATACAAGTACATATGTTTTCTTTCTAAAAGTTAAATTCAAATTAATTCAAATATTCAAGGATTTTCTTGTGGGGGACGTCAAATGAAAAAAAAAAAGTTTTTGGGGGAACAATTTTGGAAATAATTTTTGTTGTTTGATTTTTCATTTGAATTAGACTAACAGTGGTATGCTGATTTCAAAACTGCTGTCAGTTTTCTTCTATCACGTCAAGTTTGTTCTCTACAGCTTACTCCCAAAATAAGCACACTTGTAGTGTTTGTCTGTAAGTAATAGAACTGGGCAACTGATTGCGTTGAGTATTTTATTGAATAGGAAGGAGAATTATACAGATGTGGTGACTAGGTTGATTCCCAGTCAAAGAACAAACATCAGCACATTTGTAAACCTAATCTAATTTGCGTATTTTAAATTAAAACTTGTCAATTAAGACAAGTCTTGGGCCCCTCACCAGATATGCAAGCAGAGTTTAGGAACACGTGATAAGATGGCATTTGGTATACCTATGATTTGGTGAGAGCCAAAATATCATTGCACAGACTGTTACTTTTGTTTAAGGAAACTTCACCATATAACAAGAAAAACATATGTTGACATAAAGAAAATTATGTTCGCACTTTGAAGCAATTCATTAAAGCATTAAAGTACAATATTTTGGCATTTCCTGGCCTATCAATTGAAAAAATCAAGACAGGTGTGTTTGATGGTCTACAGATTCTGGAAGTTATCAAAGATGAATATTTCATCGGGATAATGTTAGAACTCGAAAAGAATGCTTGGTTCTTGACAAGTTCATTACCTTGTCAAGAACCTTCTTCGAAATGCGTGAGCAATGAATTACATTGAAATTTGAGAGTTACAAAATGCTTGATTGCTACATGAGCATAAAGTTCCATTTTCTGAATAGCCAGAACTTCTTGCTAACTTCTTGGAAAACCTTAATATGGTCAGCTATGAGCAAGATGAATGATTCCACCAAGATTTGAAATTCATGGAAGAATGGTATTAAAGTATATGGGATGTAAATATGATGGCTAACTATGGAGCATAAAGGGAAATTGTCCACATATTGAACACACTAGAAAATAAACTATGTGTAAATTTTTACCTTACCTACTTGCACACAATTTGACTTCCTTTATATGAACAAGATGAATTTGTACAAACATTACAGTCAAGCAATTTTGTAATAATCATTTTCTATTGTAAATTTTAAAAACATTCTATGAAATAAGCTCAAATTTGTTACATGCAATATTTTAATGTTTTTTGAGACCAAGCGAGTGTATCCTGTTACTTAAAAAGTTGATGTAATAGAGAAAAAATGGAAAATATTTTGAATTCAAAGTCTAAAAGTTTGTCAAAAAACAAGTGTCAGATCTAACTCAACAAAATTTGTGAGGCCCAGTGTAATGTTTTATTATTTCCCATTATATATACATTTTTAAAACCTTCCATAAAATAAGTAAAAAATTGTTAGATGCTGTATTTTTACGGTTTTTGAGAAAAATCGAGGGTATCCTGTAGATCAAAAAGTTGACGTGATATAGAAAAACTGGGTCATTTTTTGGATTCAGTGGTAAAAATTAGTAAAAAACAAGTGTCAAATCAACAAAAATTGTGTTCCCAGTGTAATCAAAACAAGGTTATATTTCCCGTATAATGAAATATAAATTATTAATTAATATTAATAAGATTATATCATAATATCATTAATATTAATAAATAGTTTTATTGAATGTCACTGAAGAAAAACCTTTTTATTTAAAAAAAATCCTGTGTCATTGAATCTAAACAAAGAAGCTGAGGAGGTAAGCATGATTGATGAAACCTCCGTTAGCGAGAGAGAGAGAGAGAGAGAGAGAGAGAGAGAGAGAGAGAGAGAGAGAGAGAGAGAGAGAGAGAGAGAGAGAGAGAGAGAGAGAGAGTGTGTAAAATTTTGAAAGATATGTAATATAGAAGCAGATAAATGGAGAGATATAAAGAATGAAAATGGATAAATATAAACAACAGAGACAAATGGATGAATGAAAAAGACAAGGAATAAGAAACAACCCACACACACACACACACACACAACACACACACACACATATATATATATATATTATATATATATATATATATATATATATATATTATACAATTAAAAAGCGTTTGTTACCATTGGTTTCAAAGCAGCTTATTAGCCGCTTATCATCAGGACAAACTTAATATTAATATTAATAAGATTATATTAATTATCTTATTAATATTAATATATTGTTTTATTTCAAAATATTAAATGTAACTACAGAACACCTTTTTATTTTAAAAAGTCTTGTGTCATTGAATCTGAAAAAAGAAGCTGGGGAGGTAAGCATGATTGATGAAACTTCCGTTAGAGAGAGAGAGAGAGAGAGAGAGAGAGAGAGAGAGAGAGAGAGAGAGAGAGAGAGAGAGAGAGAGCATATATTTTTGTTAATAATTCCGGGGTTTTTAATTTCAAAAGTCTAGATTTTATTTAGAATTACTATGAAGGAACTCTTACCAAGTACAGTATGACCTTGCTCTTCGTTGTATAGGGCCGGCATAGCTCAGTTGCTAGAGTGTCCGGCTGTGAACCACGAGGTTCAGGGTTTGATACCGAACGTCGCTAACTCACCGTATGAGTTGCACAGAGATCTGTGCGGTAAAGTAAAGAGCTGACGGTACAAAACAGCGCTAGTGAAAATGGGATAGACGCCCTCGCTGTCTGGCTGATACTGAATTTAGGCCACTCCGACCACTTTATATATATATATATATATATATATATATATATTATATATATATGTTAAGTTGACTTACGAGTCCCCCAACTTAAGTTTTTCGAGTTACGGGCTGTCACTCGGTCGATTTTTTGTAGTGAGCTAAAATTTGAGGTAAGCGAGCTTCAGATACGCTTATATTAATAAGTTTACTAAAAACTTAACGAATAAACACTGTAGGTCTTTAATTAAGCAACAATGAAATCCTTTTTAAAACGATATCAGTTACCAAGATCTTTTTCTAGTTGTTTTTTATTTGTTTTATGGCATATCAACCATTTT
Source organism: Doryteuthis pealeii (assembly GCA_023376005.1). Classification (NCBI taxonomy): domain Eukaryota; kingdom Metazoa; phylum Mollusca; class Cephalopoda; order Myopsida; family Loliginidae; genus Doryteuthis; species Doryteuthis pealeii. The sequence continues at coordinate 49,093,991 of CM042161.1, forward strand.
CAGGTCATCTAATACCGAATCAAGTCCTTTTAATATTCGGTTTCTTACAGTACCTGCTGTTGCTTAAATGGTCACTCATCTAAGTATTAAACAGGTTTACTTTTCAAGGTGACTTGACCGTATGTTACATAATTTATGTGCTAGCATAAATTATCGACAAACCCTGTAGCTGAATAAGGGACCATTGGCTTTCAAATCAGAGAGTGGAAAAATACCAGTAACGGTTATAACTCTCTGAACCCTAGAGAACACGTCACGAGAAACACGTGACTAGATTTAGATTTCAGTTTTTCAACCTGACGTTGAGCAGAGAGGATGCCTATCTCTCTGCTGGGGTTGTTAACTCCCGAGCGGTGAATAAGAATGGACAAAGCAGAAATAAATCTTGATCAAGAAAATAAAAGACTTGTGTGTTGATTAATTTCCATGACTAAAAATTAGCCCAGATGAGTTTTCCTTCTCCTAGACCGGTTGCCTAACCAAGGCTAAAGAGCCCAGTCTGTCCTACTATTTATCCATAGCTGGAGGGAGAGTAGGATTCATACCTTTCCCAATGGTATTAGCGCTAAGTGAAATGCAATTACTACGTCCAGGATTTGAACTCGGGGCGACGAGTCCATTTCCTATGACTTTAACCATTACACCACGCGCTTCCTACTTTTTATTTTGGTATATAAGGTGTGCTCTAATTCCCCACCTGGATTTATAGACTAGCCAAGGTCGCTTGAGTTATTCTTGCAGCCAATCACTAGCAATACAGCGAGGCTTATACACTACTTATCCCCCCACCCCACATTGGACATAATTCTAACTGCACTCATTGAGGACGGACTTACAGGATTACCGGATCTTTTCCAATACTCGGGACGGACTTTCAGGATTACCAGATCTTTACCAACACCCAGGACTCTTTACCAAGGATCCAATTCCATGATGACCCAAAAGATTCTAACAAAGATGAAACAGCCAGTCAAGAACTTAGCAGAAGCCGTAAAGAAGAAGAAGGGGAAACATGGCGACTAGACGTAGCAATGAAGAACAAGTAAGTCTCTCAAGTCTGTATCTGTCTCTCTCTTTCTGTCACCCGAAGTCACTCCCTCATGTATATACCCAATGTGGGTATACAACACGTAGACCTTAGTCGTTTTGACATCCTTTAAAAAGATCACCGGCCCAAGCAATGATCGTAACAGATCGTATCTGAAAAAGGATACGATACTAAACAGAGCTATTATTGTCATTTGTCTAGGGTTACTTGAATCACACAGGTGATAGTTTAAATTGTGTGAGGTATTTCTCTCTCACACTGTATAATGTTCCTGTGAACAGGAAAAATGGAATTCTTATAATAACCAGGGCATAATCATAGTTATCATTTTTGTTGAATGATATTGGAAATTTCCCTTCTGAAGGGCGTTAGGTGATAACACATGAAATGAGTTCGAAATAGAAAAAAAAAATTCATTATTGCCTTATGACTGGGAAAGCATGGAACTGACAGTTGCAACTAACACACACACACACACATACACACACACACACACACACACACACACACATTGTGTATGTATATATATATATATATGTATATATATATGCATATATATATGTATATATATATATATGTATATATATGTATATATATATATGTGTATATATATATGTATATATATATATATATATATATATATATATCTATCTATCTATCTATATATATATATATATATATATATATATTTGAGGCCGCATCCGTATTTATAAATATATATATATATATAATGAGAGAGAGAGAGAGAGAGAGGGGGGAGAGAGAGGTGGGAGGAAAAAAGAAAGACGTTGACAGTAGATAGATAGATAGATACTGAGAGAGAGAGAGAGAGAGAGAGAGAGAGAGAGAGAGAGAGAGAGAGGCGAGGGGGGAAAAGAAAGACGTTGACAGTAGATAGATAGATACTGAGAGAGAGAGAGAGAGAGAGAGAGAGAGAGAGAGAGAGAGAGAGAGAGAGAGAGAGAAGAGAGAGGGAGGGAGGAAAAAGAAAGACGTTGACAGTAAATAGATAGATAGATACTGAGAGAGAGATAGAGAGAGAGAGAGAGGGAGGGAGGGAGGGAGGAAAAGAAAGACGTTGACAGTAGATAGATAGATACTGAGAGAGAGAGAGAGAGAGAGAGGGAGAGAGAGAGAGAGAGAGAGAGAGAGAGAGAGAAGAGAAACATTGACAGTAAATAGATAGATAGATACTGAGAGAGGAGAGAGAGAGAGAGAGAGAGAGAGGGAGAGAGAGAGAGAGAAAAGAGAGAGAGAGAGAGAGAGAGAGAGAGAGAAGGAGGAAAAAGGAAGACGTTGACAGTAGATAGATTGATAGATACTGAAAAATAGACAGAAAACATTGAAAGTAGATAGATAGTTACTGAGAACAGAGGTTGAACGCAGGTAGATAGATAGGTAGATATCAAAACAAAAGAAAGAGCTTAAAAGTAGATATATACTGAAAGAAGAGGAAAAGACTTGACAAGCAAATAGATAGATACAGAAAAAAAATAGAAAGAGATTGAAAGTATATATATATATATATATATATATATATATATATATATATATATATTGAGAAAGAAGAGCCTTTAGATAGAAAACTAATATTTTCTTATGAGAGCTTTGATAAAAACTTACAAACTTCGGCAGGTGCGCTCCTTTGTCAAAAATCTTATCTATTTTGCTTTCATCTATTTCCCTTTTCTTTTTTTTATTGTTGTTTTTCTTCTTCCTACTTTTTTTAGTCCTTTTTCTTTTTACCCCAGGTTAAAATGACTATCTCACTGTCACGTATTGATTAAACCTAACACTTATTTTTCCCTATTTATCTTCGTCGACTTGCCGTTTCGGAAAAGTGTAATTCCTTCAGAACTCCTTCCGGCTGTCGTTCATCATTTCTTTATTTCATTCTCTTTTATTGTCTTTCATTTCACGATTTTTATCTCATTTTCTTTCTTTCTTTCGTTTTTCTTGTTATTTTTGTTTTGGTAATTAATAATTATTTCTAATGTTTTTTATTTCTTTATTTTAAATATTCAATGATATTTCATTCTTAAAAAAAACAACAATTTTTTTTATTTCTTCAATTTCCTTCTTTTCTTTCTTCCTTCTTTTCTTTTTTCTTTCTTTCTTTTTTCCTTCTTTTCTTTCTTTCTCATTTTTCCCCTTTTTCTTTCCTTCTTTTTTCCCTTCTTTCTTTCTTTCTTTTTTTATTTGTTCCACTTTTTTTCTTTCTCTTGTCATTTATTTTTGTTGTTGTTCCTCTTCCTTTCTTTCTTTCTTTCTTTCTTTCTTTCTTCATTTCTTCTTTTCTCATTGGTTCCCCTTTTTCTTTCCTTTTTTCTATCCTTTTTTCTTTCTTTCTTTCTTTTTTATTTGTTCCCCTTTTTCTTTCTCTTTTCATTTCTTTTTCTTATTTGTTCCCCTTTCTTTTTTCTGTCTTTCTTTCTTTCTTTCTTTCTTCTTTCTTCCTTCATTTCTTTCTTTTCTCATTTGTTCCCTTTTTTTCTTTCCTACTTTCTTCCTTCTTTCTTTTTTTTTTTATTTTGTTCCCCTTTTTTCTTTCTCTTTTCATTTCTTTTTCTTATTTGTCCCCCTTTCTTTCTTTCTTTCTTTCTTTCTTTCTTTCTTTCTTCCTTCATTTCTTTCTTTCTCATTTGTTCCCCTTTTTTCTTTCTTTCTTTGTTATTATTTTTGTTGTGGTAATTTCTAATTATTTCTAATTTTTTATTTCTTTATTTTAAATATTCAATGATATTTCATTAAACAAAAAAAACAAACTTTCTCTTTTTTTAAAATTTCTTCAATTTCTTCCCTTTTTCTTTATTTCTGTCTTTCTTATTAGTTACCCTTTCTTTCTTTCTCTCTTTTTCTTTCTTTCTGTCTTTTTTCTTTCTTTCCTTTTATCTAAACTTTTTCTTTTTTTTGTTTATTCTTATTATTTTCACCTTCCTTCTTTTTGCTTCCTTTTAATATAATTTCTTTCTTTATGTAATTTGATTTCCTTCCTCCCCCTCTTTCTTCTTTCTGTCTTTTTTATTTTTGTTGTTATTGTTGTTTTGGTAATTTCTAATTATTTCTAATTTTTATTTCTTCATTTTAAATTTTCAATGATATTTCCTTCTAAAAAAAACAACTTAAAAAAAAAAATTTAAATAAAAAAAAACTATTTTATTTTATTCTTTGTTTCTTTGTTTCTTTTTTCTTCCTTCCTTCCCTTCTTTTCTTTTTTCCTCTTTCTTTCTTTCTTTCTTTCTTTTTCTTTTCTTTCTTTCTTTCTTTCTTTCTTATTAGTTCCCCTTTCTTTTCTGAATTTTTCTTTCTTTCTTGTTATTTAAACTTTTTTCTTTCTCTTTTCTTTTTGTTTATTTTTTTATTTTCCCTTTTTTTGCTTCCTTTTAATATATTTTTTCTTTATGTATTTGACTTCCTTCCTTACTTCCCCCTTCTCCTCCTCCTCTCTTCCTTCTTTCTTTCTTTCTTTCTTTCTTTCTTTCTTGTTGTTTTGATAATTTCTAATCATCTCAAATTTTGAAATATTTCTTCTTTTTAAATTTTCTTTCTTTCTTCCTTCATTTCTTTTGTCCTTCTTATTTTCGTACTTTCTAATTTTTGTTAATAATCTTTTCTGAGGGATTTTATTTGTCTATCTTCTTAATTTTTCAATAACATTTTTTCTCTATTTCGTTTTTTTTTCTTTTTCTCTCTAATTGAATAAAAAAACTCTTTCATTTTTTTCTTCGATTTTCTTTCTTTTTTTGTTTGAATTTTGTATTTCTGTTTTGCATATGAAGTTTTGCTTTTGTTTTTCTTTCTTTTTTTAATGTTTTTTTTGTTTATTTAATTCCATTGTTTTCTAAATTTTCCCTTTCAGATGAATTGGTAAATACAGAAAAAAAATATTTTTACATTTTTTTCAGATTAATATTGTCATAGTGTTACCAAGTAACTTGTTCTATTTCTATTTCAAGTCAGAAGTTATTTAATAAAATTTGCTTACCGTCTTTTTGGTGGGACTTAGAATATGCTTACCGCACCCCTTGCAGAGAGGGGTAAGACCCCCACTAAAAGAGGAATCTTGGGTATGAAACCATTACATTATTTGAGGGGATGACACTCATAAGAGATAAGAATTTGGCAGATAAGCAACAGCAGATAATCAGGATTTACATTTTTGCATTTCAACTTGGATATTTTGGACAGTCTCATTTTTAACCAGAGGGTGTTGCAAGATGATAACGGTCGGAAGATTAAGGAACAAGAGTATTATATAACGTGGTGTAATGGCTAAAGTGCTGGACTGTGACATTAGAGTATGTGAGTTCAAACTCCAGTCGCGCTATTACGTTCATTTTCAGACTAATACCCTTTGACAAGGTATGAATCCCTTCATCCCCCAGCGATGGGTTAAATAGTACCATTACTATTCTTCTACAATGATGGCTTTGGCATTAAATTACCCATGAAGTTTGATAGGCCATTAAATAAGGAAACCAAGCTAAACCAACTAAACTGCATTAGGTGGTGTTCTGGAGATCTAGAGAAGTAAATCACACCTTCATTGTCAATACTACTAGTTCCACTCTGACCCGGAGTGGTACTACCTGTTAGGGTACCATCTATGAGTAAAATAAATCTATTTAGAAATTATCCGTATTCGATAGGACCTATCTGCAAAACCTTTTAATCTTATTTTAAAAATATAAATAGGAATGCACTATGTACACGATTCCCTAACTCTGTGCATAAAATAACCCTTGATGTGTTGATATGGCATTAAAATCAAGCATTCCATCTATAAATATATAAAGGGCAGTTGTTTGTATGAGTATGTCCGGAGGAAACTTTGAAAATAAAACAATTAACGAATAAGTAAATATATATATACACATCAAATATCACCAGGAGTTGGTTTTTGAGAAAAAATAATAAAGATTTGATTTATGTTTGTGAAAAGAATTAAAAAATAAAATTTAAATGATAACAGAATGGAATGTTTTTTTTTTTTGCATTTGATATTTTGAATTAACCTTTATTTTCAGAGTGGCTGGATCAATGCAAGGTCTTTTTTTTTTCATGGGGATTTTAATGGGACATCCGACGAGGATTTCAATACACGATTGAGTAATAATGGATCCGCCGAACTAACTTAAAAAAATCCCCCTTCTACCCTGGCGATGCCGGGTGGCCGCTTCTAGTAATCAATAAATCAACATATCAGGAACTACTCCTCAAAATTAGAGTATATCTGAGTGTAATTGTGACGAATAAGTGACCCCATATTCCCTATATCTCCAGAACTAGAGCTTTATCAACGAATGCAGTTTAGTGTCATACCTCGGACACCCTTTGGGTGTCCCATCATGGTGGAATTGTTAGTAAGCTAGTCTCGTATATCCAATACAACTGAATAACGAGTTCGAGCCTCGCTGGATGCCTTATACTTGTGTCACATCATATTATTATTATTGTCACAGCCTGCTTATCAAATAAATATCACGTTGAACTTCATCTGGTGGAATAACCACTTCCGCCTTTTTATTACCACGACTGACAAATGGCCGAAACGGTGCTTCTGTTTCTTATTAACCTATATACCACAATTATAATTATAAAGATGACGTGATGATCATTTAAACAAAAAAAAAATTTATTTGCATTTCTTGTATAGTTTGAAGCATAAAATCCAATGGCATCAGTTATTCTTTGGTAAAGTAATTTACTTTAAAATCCAATTTGATTTTCAATTTTAGGTTTCCATATTGTGTTCATCTCTATAATTGGTCTATTCAATAGTCCAACATATCATGACACTTCTCAGAATGATGGACATGCAAAAACAATGATGTCATTATCTAAATGTGATCTTAATAAATTCTTCAATGCTTTGTCTGCTCATAATCTGTTCATAGCAGACCATGCCTTCCCTAAGCATGAATATCACTTTCTATGAATGAGATATTACTACCTAGGCTGGCGAATGGGTTGGGTAAATACTTACACGGGGGACACTTTTTTTTTGGCTCTTACCTCTCTGCAGATGATGCAGTCGGTGTATTCTAGGTGTATACATGAACGAAGTGTGATAAAAAAGAATCGAAACTAAAGATTTATATTAAAAAAAAGTTAACAATTAAAAATCTAAAGGCAAATACGGGTTATTTCCCATAAGTCTAAAATAAAAAGGGGAACCACTCTTGACTGATGAATTATTTATTTATTTATTGATCTACTAGGAAAAAAGAAAACGAGGTTAGGGTAGGTGTTTAAGGTTAGGATTTAGGGTTAGTTTAATGGGAAAATAAATAATTTATCTGTCAAGAGTGGTTCCCCTTTGTCTATGTTATACTTATAGGGAATAACCCAAATACGTGCATAATTGAGCTTTGTATCATATAATGCCCCGGTTTAGCTCAGTCGGTAGAGCACCCGCCTAGGAATCGCCAGGTATCGGGTTCGATATCAGTCCCCACCAACTCAGAAAAACTCGCTGGAATAAGCGTATTGATAGGTAATGTGACATTTGATGAAAATTAACGTTTAAATCATTGTTCATTTCTTGGTAAATACAGCTATGGGATATCATATACCCTTCTGTTCTCTGGGAGTATATATTTAGGTGCAATAATACATATGTTTCCGCTTGCGTTCTCGCTACCCTTTTATCTTCCTATCGAGATATTCCATTAGATCGGCTTCCGACTGCCATGCCCCACGGCTCCCTTTGCCCCTACCCATCCCTTATCCAATCCTCCACTGTTTATCAACATCATTTTGTATGGATGCATTTGAAGATCATTGTGAAGAATTCTTCGCAAACTTCTTTCGGAAAGTCTAAGAGCCTGGGCGCGTTTAAATGTGGATACGGAGTGGATACTGTTGAACTGAAGCTCTTACAGCTGCCACATTTTCTGGAGTTCTGGCGGTGCGAGGTCGGCCGGTTGATTTTCGTTTCAATGCAGATCCAGTAGCTCTGAAGTTGGTAACCCATAACAAGATCGTGTTTCAAGCTGGTACGGGATCATGTCTACCAAGATTGAAGTGCAAACGGAACGCTCTCTGTGTTGCAGTTACAGATTCGTTTGTTTTGATAAACGTTTCCACAATGAAAGTGCGATGCTCACCAGTCCAATTCATGGCAGCAACTGAAAAAGAAACGAAAAACAATGGCATTATATGAAAAAAAATGGCATTATATGTACTTTTCGAAAATAAAAACACTTTTTTGTTTCTTTACTTTATTTGCCTTTTATTTAACCTAAAAATGTGTCAGATCATTGTTTCTTTACTTCATTTTCATTTTATTAAACCTACAAATGTGTCAGATCTTTTTGCCTGACCCTGTATAAAAGCGATTCATATAATTTTTGTTTCACTATTTTCCTACTCATAATATCTCTTTCTTATTGACTTAAAGAAAAAAATTCTAGTTGGTAGATAGTCTACTTTTCGCTCGTTAGAATGACAGAAATTATGAATTCGTCAACTGACCTGGATAGTTTAATAAGAGTATCACCTTCAGTCGTGCCGCAGCCACACCCGAAATTATTATTGTATGGTATCAGAATGCCAGGTCGTCGATGGCATCCGTCCCTAATTTAACGAAGACCTAACACACATCTGCGACCATACTTTTAGAACAATCTTTTTCCGATGAGTAAAAACTCAATTAAACGTAGCCATTGAAAACAAAGTAATACATTCTTGTGATAACTCTTTTACTGCTGCGTGCGACTATAGTCAAATTCCAAGAACCATATTGTGTAGGATTTCCATTTAATTTCTTATTGGTTTGGTTTGGTTCATTTAACGGCATATCAATACTTTATGCACATTGTATTATTGCACCTAAATAGTTGCACCCAGGGACAAAAGTGCATATAATATCCCATAGCTGTATTTACCAAGTTATGAACAATGATTAAAACGCTAATTTCTGAGAAAAGAAATTTGAAGTTGTAAAAAAACGAAAATACGCGGACATTTCTTTGTTCACACAGATTATATATATATATATATATATTATATATATATATAGAGAGAGAGAGAGAGAGAGAGAAAGATTAGATAGATAGATAGATAGATAGAGAGAGAGAGAGAGAGAGAGAGAGAGAGGGGGGGGAGAGAGAGAATAGCGGCCTTCTTTTTCTTGGTTTCTGAGAAAAGAATTTGAAGTTGTAAAAAACGAAAATACTTTAATACACCCGACATTTTCTTCCTTTCACCAGAGAGAGAGAGAGAGAGAGAGAGAGAGAGAGAGAGAGAGAGAGAGAGAGAGAGAGAGAGAGAGAGAGAGAGTGAATGGCGCCCATCTTTTTCTTGGTTTTTTGAGAAAGAAAATTTGAAGTTGTAAAAACGAAAATACTTTAATACATCCGAATTTTCTTCCTTTCACCCAGAGAAGAGAGAGAGAGAGAGAGAGAGAGAGAGAGAGAGAGAGAGAGAGAGAGAGAGAGAGAGAGAGAATGGCGCCTATCTTTCTCTCGGTTTCTGAGAAAAAAAAATTTGAAGTTTGGTTTGTTTTTGTCGGTTTGTTTTGCTCAAGTTTCTTGGCTTCAATACAGTATGAATCAACCATGTCCGATAACGAATGGACTCGTTTAAACATTTCTTTTTTTTTGGAAATTAAATTGGAAAATCCGTTGAAACATGCTTCTAAACGCGAAAGAAAAAAAAGAAGAAAAAATAAAGAAAAAGAAAAAAAAAAGAAAGGAAAAAGATAAAGAAAAAAAAAATGCTTAAAAAACCCGGATAGGATAGGCTACCTTTCAGCCTCGGGTCTCTTGCTCTGCTGTAACAAATTTTTAATGTTTGCCGTTTTGCAATGGAAGTAATGCTCCAGGAAGTTGTGAGTTTACTTACAAGGAGATTAGGCCTATCCCCGAAAATTCATTAAACTGGAAAAGGACGCGAAACAGTTGCGGTGGCAAGGGCAATGTCTCTGGGGTTGTAGGACAGTGGGTGGTAGTCCATGAATAGCTCAGATTATTGTTGAACACGGAAGCGTTGCAAAAGAATGCACTTAAATCGAAAAAGGAACATAAAAAGAAAACCAGGGAAAAAAGAAGAAGAAGAAGAAGAAGAAGAAGAAGAAGAAGAAGAAGAAGAAGAAGAAGAAGAAGAAGAAAGCAATATGGCGGAAAATGGTGAAATACAAATCAACGAACAAATAAAAGGAAGAAAGGTTACCAACTTGTAAAAAAAAAATCTAGTTATTTGAATTAAAGAATTAGAATTTGATCTTATTTTGTTTTATTTTTTGTTTTGTTTTATCTATGTAGGTTCTTTATTTTTCTTGGTGGTGTTTGGAGAGAATTATTGGCGTTTTCAACTGAATTAGAGGACACTTGTATAACAGAGTTAGTCAACATTCAATATCAGGGAGGAGAAATGTAGATAGGGATTTGGGGAGGGAGTTCATTTCCTCTTAACTTGACACTCGGAAAACTAATGTCACTGTGATTCTGAACTGTATTCGCTCTGAAGACTGCCAGTACATATAGAAGGGAAGAAGGAAGAGAAGAAGAAGAGAGAGAAGAGAGAGAGAGAGAGAGAGAGAGAGAGAGAGAGAGAGAGAGAGAGAGAGAGAGAGAGAGAGAGAGAGAGAGAACTATTGTCACTGTGATTCTGAACTGTATTCGCTCTGAAGACTGCCAGTACATATAGAAGGGAATGAGAGAGAGAGAGAGAAGAGAGAGAGAGAGAGAGAGAGAGAGAGAGAGAGAGAGAGAGAGAGAGAGAGAGAGAGAGCTATGCACATATAGTATCACCTCACGTAGACTTCAAAGTTGACTCTTGTCAGCGTTCAAAGAAGGGAAGAGAGAGAGAGAGAGAGAGAGAGAGAGAGAGAGAGAGAGAGAGAGAGAGAGAAGAGAGAGAGAGAGAGATGAGAGAGAAGAGGTCCTGAGTAGACGGTAGAACTCATGGCTAGGGAGAGAGAGAGAGAGAGAGAGAGGAGAGAGAGAGAGAGAGAGAGAGAGAGAGAGAGAGAGATGAGATGAAGAAAAACGGGAAAAGAACAGAATAGGCAAAATCAATTTCCTGTTAAGTCGTGTCTCCCATTTATTTTTCTTATGTTCCGGCCGCCCGCCTCGACATCATCCTTCGCGAAGAGAGAGAGAGAGAGAGAGAGAGAGGAGAGAGAAGAGCAGAGAGAGAGAATGAGAAGAGAGAGAGAGAGAGAGAGAGAGACTGGGAATGTATCTCAGTCCAGAAGAGAGGGTGAGGTATTCAGAAGGGTCATGCTAATGAACATTGTTGGGGAAGCGGAGAATTGAATTGTTAGGGGTGACCAAATAACACGAGCAATATCACTTGCAGGGGGGACATTTTTTCACACTACACCGGAAATTGAAGTTACTCAAATTCTAGACTCAATGGAAGTCACTTGGGTCCAGAAATATTAGTCTCATCTTTTCTTCACGTTGTTTTCTTTCTTAATCTTCATTCACTTTCAAACTCTTTCAAATTTCTTTAGCAATCTTTTCGATCCATTTACGTTTTTGCTATCTATCTATACTAGGGACTGGCAAAAAAATCAGCTTCTACGAGTTTTAAAGGCGAATTAAAATAATTAAATCTATTATTTAAGGTCAAACTTTGTCTAAATCGATAAGTAGTAACATAATGACCAACATTAAAAAAAAGAAAAATATCATTACATATGCAGTTTATTTTAATACATTTAAAGGGATTTGTTTTGGTCAATTTCGACGCAATCCGCCATTCTGTCTCTTTTTCGATGGTTTTAAGTGCTTGTTTACAATTTTACTGTAACATTCGCGATTGCAAAAAAAAATTACCAAAAATCAGGTAATTATCCGATTTTAATGAAATTTTCAGTATTGATTTAACAATTAATGAATTTTATAATGCATTTTATTTTATTTCAAAACTTTAATTTAGTATTTTTTCTATGAAAAATTAATGTTAGGGTCCCATCTATGGGTTAAATAGAAAAACATGAGTTTATAAAAATTGACAATCCATTAAGAATGAATTTATTTCAACTTTTTCGACATTAAATGACTCATCCAGGTTGATGTGCCGGAAAACAAAACAAAAAAAAGTCATTTAATCAACAGGTGGTGTAATATGCTAAACCCGAGCAAATCACTTCTCGCAGCATAACCACATTAGTAAGTAAAAATAAAATGTGTGTACTACGTCACAGGAAATGTGAAGAATTCCGGAAAGTACCTCTATATCAAAAAGAGTTAACTCGGTTCACGTGTCTCAAGCGCATATACACGGAACGGAGTATACTCGGCCTTCGCACAGTAAGGTTAATGTCCCTTTTAAAACCTGTATATAATAAGTAAATACTATTTCTCACTTTTCTGAATGTTGCTATTCCTTTCGTCATAAAATGGCATCTGTGTCATGTAATGCTATTGTTCCAGAAGACAAACTGTTCCTACCCTTTCATGTGCTACAGAAACAGTTTCCAGTTCGAGTGTTTTGGAATGACTACAATAACAAAGCCTAGGGACAAACTGTGTCCTAGATTAGCATCTATCTAAAAGGTTACTTCTCATAGAGACAGTTTTATGTAGCCATAAACAGAGGTGGAAATCCTGAGAAGTAGCAAATCGTCACGTAAAGGTCAAACAAGTATACATACATTTATAAACAATGTTATCTATCCAGACATTCTTTCAGGATAAAAATATTAGTGATATCAGATTTTCAAAGTGACATGTATGTTAGCCAGAAATAAATGAAAGATTTTAAGACAAAGTATTTTATGAACATCAATGACCATCTTAAAACCTAAATATAATAATAATAATAATAATAATAATAAAATAATAATAAGTAAGAAAGAAAACTACCATATTTGATTGTGGCAGGGTTAGCTCAGTCGGTAGAGCATCAGCCTAGGAATCACAAGGTTCCTGGTTCGATACCGGCACTCGCCAACTCAGCATATGAATAGCACAGGGATCTGTGTGGTAAAGTAAGGAGCTGATACTAGGTGTGGCAGTCCGCCTCAGACACCAAAACAATCTCCTTGGTCTAGCACTCGGGAAAGGGGATAGACTCCCTCACTGTCTGGTTGGTACCAACTCTAAGCCACTCCGATGACTTTATGTTTTTTACTTTTACCATATTTGATAGAAAAATATGCAATATATATATATATAAGAGAGACTGTTTCCCCCCTTTCACATGCAAGAGTCTCCAGTTTGAATCTGTTTTTGGAATGACTGCAAAAACAAAGCACAGGGACAAACTCTTTTCCAAATTGGCATTTACCTAAAAAACTAAAAAAAAAAAACCTCTCCACATAGCCAGTTTTATGTAGCCATGAACAGAGGTGGAAATTCTGAGAGGTTGCAAATCATTACCAAAAGGTCAAACAAGGAGAAAATGTATATCACAGCCAATGTTATCTATCTAGACATTCTTTCAGGATAAAAATATTTGTGATATCAGATTTTCAAAGTGACATGTATGTTAGCCAAAAATAAATGAAAGATTTTAAGACAAAATATTTTATAAACACTAATGACCATCTTAAAACCTATATGGTAAGTAAATATAATACTGATAAGTCTATCAATAATGGAGATTCGCTTCCGGTTTTTGTCTGTAACAAAAACGACGTCACTGATTAGGTCACACTACCTAAAACGTCATAACGTAGAGTAAATACACTCAAAATTTGAGCATGCAATGTTAGGCAGTCCTCATCGTTTTTTTAAAGAAGTTTTAATAAATATATACCTGGTATTATCTATCAATATATAGTTTGTTTTATTTTAATATATATTTAAAGTTTTCAGAACTAAGTTTCCATTTCAATTTTTATATTTTTTACTCCTTTAATAAATTTATTTCATTTTTTACTCCTTTAATAAATTTGATGATTTTACTTTACTTATGATACAAACTCTCTGATATTAAATTTCCAACTCCCATCCCCTCAGGCAATATTTATTTTACGTCGCCCAGAAGGCGTTTTTTATTTTGCTAGTAAATATAATACTGGTAAGTACTGCTAGTTGATACTAATTGAAAGCAATGAAATTCAATGGAACTACAAATGAAAATTCTGTTCAATTGATTGAAGATTTTTTAGCCAGTATTTGTTTTAACGTTATTTATCAGGAGAAACTACAAAAGAAATAGGAATATTTTAGAAATAAAAAGAAAAAGAAAGAAAACTACCATATTTGATTGTGGCAGGGTTAGCTCAGTCGGTAGAGCATCCGCCTAGGAACCACAACGTTCCGGGTTCGATACCAGATTTTTCAAAGTGACTTGTATGTAAGCCAAAAATAAATGAAAGATTTTAAGACAAAGTACTTTATGAACATCATTGACCATCTTAAAATACGAGTAATTACTGTTAATAAGATTAACTTATTTTACAAGTACTATAAAAAAAAGCCCTCCGGGTTGTGTAGAAATACATCTTTGAAAGATATTGGCTGAGAGGGGTTGATTAAATCAATACATATATAAAGGGCAGTTGTGTGTATATGTATGTCCGGAGGAAACTTCGAAAATAAAACAATTAACGACAAAGTAAATATATATAAAAACTGAATATCACCAGGGCTTTGTTTTTGAGCCAAAATAGAGCCAAAATAGAGATTTGATTCATATTCGTGAAGATAATTAAAAAATAAAATTTAAATGATAACAGCATGGATTTTTTTTTTCATTTAATATTTTAGATAGTAGACATTAACATTTCTTTTCAGAGTAGCTGGATCAATGCAAGGCCAATTTTTTACATAGGGATTTAAATGGGGCATCCCACGGGGATTCAACTTACGATTCAGTAATAATGGATCTGCGGGACTAACTTAAAAAGTCCCCGTCTACCCAGGCGATGCCGGGTAGCCGCAGCTAGTAAATAATAAAAACGTTTGATATTTAAAATAAAAGATACTTACTTAAAAAGCATCATATTCATTCTACTCCACATATTTTTACGACAGTAGGGACCTTCAAAACGTTTGAAAGTTCTTATTTGATTATTCAGACATTTATCTTCATTGAAAATTTATACAAATAAATAATATTAAATATAAATATTAAATTATATAAAATTCCGACTATTATCTTCATTGAAAATTAAAAAACCGTAACAAGTAAAATAATATTAATATTAAATATTAAATATATAAATATTCAGACTATTATCTTCATTGAAAAATTTAAAAATCGTACAAGTAAAATATATTAAATATTAATATTAAATAAATAAAATATTCAGACTATTATCTTCATTGAAAATTTAAAAAATCGTACAAGTAATTATCTTCATTGAAAAATTAAAAATCGTACAAGTAATATATTAAATATTAAATATAAATAAATAAAATATTCAGACTATTATCTTCATTGAAAAATTTAAAAAATCGTACAAGTAAAAATATATTAAATATTAAATATTAAATATAAAATATTCAGACTATTATCTTCATTGAAAAATTAAAAAATCGTACAAGTAAAATATATTAAATATTAAATATATAAAATATTCAACTATTACTTCATTGAAAATTAAAATCGTAAAGTAAAATATAAATATTAAATATTAAATAAATAAAATATTCAGGAACTATTATCTCATTGAAAAATTTAAAAATCGTACAAGTAAAATATTTAAATATAAATATTAAATATATAAAATATTTCAGACTATTATCTTCATTGAAAAATTTAAAATCGTAACAAGTAAATATATTTTGGTCAAAATATATTTGGCCAGATTTCATAAAGATGAACAATGGAATATTTCTAATATATTTTAGGAGAAAACTATTTTAAACATAATTAATTTCTAAAGGTGAATAAGTATCGGAATTTTTGTGAAAATTTGACTCATAATTGATTTTTCATAAAATAAAAAAAAATGTCTATAGGCATAAGTGTATGTGGTCACGATAAAATAGGAGGGATAATTTTACACATCGAATACGCATCCCTACGTCCCCTTGACAACAATGTTCTTTTTTCTTAGATACACCATTTTTACATAATTCAACAAAATTTTATTAAAATTGAACGAATATTTTAGTTTTAGTGTATAAAAGAATTCATCTGGATTTTATAGATATCCCGAATTATGCAGCCGTTTTTTTTCATAACAAAATGTAAACAAATCTTAAATGTCAGACATGCGTAGAAACCTAGACAAGATACAGTTAAACACACAAACCTTTTCAAATTTAATGTCGAGGGAGAATATATGACTATTTCTAGTTTGTAAATAATTTTCTTGTAAAACTCTATACGTTATATAACTTTAAATATATATCAAAATAAGACAAACTATATATAAATCAATAATATCGGACGTGTATTTATTAAAACTTGTTTTAAAAACACCGTGGACCATCCTTTGTTGAGTACTAATTTCTGCACATATATTATATATATATATAATACAGCTATTTTTATATTTTTATGTGGTAATGATACTGACTATAAATTAAATACTTATTGATTAATTTACTTAATCCCTGAAATGACTGTGACGTAAGCCGTGACGTAGTTTTGTTACCATTGGTTTCAAAGCTGCATATTAGCCAACGTTAAGACAACGCGCATATATTGACGAAAAGGGGCTAACATGCTGCTTTGAAACCAATGGTAACAATCGCACTTTAAATGTATTGTACACTATAATCAATATATATATATATATATATATATATATATATATATATATATATATATATGCGCGTGTGTGTGTGGATATATGTACATACACAAACCTATAAACACATGCATACGCATCTGTATAACTAAAAAATATTTTTCCAATTCACCAATTAAGTCCTTTCTCGTAAACGATATAACATTTCAACATGATCAAATTTTAAAATCATTTCAAGAGATGTCACAAATGTCCATGTGCATGCATCTGTGCAGATAACTCAGCTTAAGTCTCTTACTCTTACACGTCTATACGTAGACCCTTCGTATAATACGCGTATTTATTCCTTTTTAAGCGTGTGCGTAACATTTGAGGTTTGTGCATTGGCTTCTCTCTCTCTTACTC
>CM042161.1:49116047-49121047 GCA_023376005.1 Doryteuthis pealeii
TAACGTTATGGCAGTCTGAATAACTGTGCATTCAAAAAGGAGTTTGTGATTCCATTTTCAGTGCCTGCTGTAACCTAAATACTATGATATATATATATATATATATATATATATATATATATATATATATATATATATAATATATATATATATACACACACACCATAGTATTTAGGTTACAGCAGGTTGTGAAAATGGAATCCCAAACTCTATTTTTGAAAATTATATATATATATATATATATATATATATATATATATATATAATATATATATATATATCAGACTGGGCTCTTCAGCCTTGGGTAGGCAACCAGTCTAGGAGAAGGATAACTCTGAATTCAAAATTCCTAAGGTCAGTTGTTGATTGGGTTTGTGGCAACCCTTGATGCACCAATTCTTTCCTATCGACTGTGCCAAAAAGTGTGGATGGTCCAACACAAGCCTTCACCACTATAAACAAATCCCTGTGTGGGAGTTCATTGTGGGTATGAACCCTCATACGTCGATAATTGACGGGAGAGTCCATTATTATATATATATTATAAAAAAGAAGGTCCGCAAAATGAATTAGGTTTTTAGAAATTTCTTTTTATTTTCATCTTACATTTGCGACACGTGTTTCAGATCTTCTGATATCTTCTTCAGGCATTGATTAATCATATAATTAATCAATGCATGAAAAGATATCAGAAGATCTGAAACACGTGTCGTAAATATAAGATGAAATAAAAATGTACAAGATGTGTCAAAAAGTATCGAAATTGAAGCTGTATTTACCAAGATAGGAATGAACAATAAATGTAACTTTAATTTTTTTTCAGAATACAAGGTATGTCAAAAAGTATAGATTTTAAAGCTGTATTTACCGAGATAGAAATGAAGAATGAATGGAACGGTAGTTTTTTAGAATACAAGGTGTGTCAAAAAGTACCGAAAAACTCGATATTTTTTGACACACCTTGTATATATATATATATAATATAATATATATATATATATATATATGTATATATATATGTTGGAAATAAATGTCTAAATGTTATGTATGGACCGGAAAAAATAAACAATATGCAGGTGTGTAAAACAAAACTGATAAAATGTCGGGGTAGCCTAAAATCGGTATCAGCCAGACAATGAGGGAGTCTATCCCCTTTTCATTAGCGCTAAACCAAGGAGATTGTTTTTAGTGTCTGAGGCGGAGCGCCACAACTACCATCTCCTCCTTACTTTACCTAAAAAAATATCGGTGCTACTCATACGCTGAGTTGGCGAGGGTCAGTATCGAACCAGGAACAGACGCTCTACCGACTGAGCTAAACCGGTCCTATTCACGTATTATTAATGGTGGATAAACATATCAATTATCGATCAAATGGAAATCTGATCTCGCTGATAAGGTAAAGTAAAAAAGCTGTAGCTGTGCCAGTGCTACTGTACGTGTGGACCACATGGACGCTAACGAAGCGCTCGGGGTAAAACTAAATGGATGTTACACAAGGATGCTGCGTGCTATCTTGAACAACTATTGGAAGAAGTACCTCACAGAAAAACAGCTGTGTGGCCACTTGTGACCTATCACACAAAAATCAGTGACACACACACACACACACCACACACACACACATATTATATAATATATATATTATATATATATATATATATATATATCTGTGTGTATAAATAAGAAAGACAAAATGTCCCAAAAAATGAATTTATTATGTTTATGTCCACGTTTAAACGTTTCGGTTTATATAAAACATTCTTCAGGGTAATATGATAAAAAGAAGAGATAAAAGTTTTTTTTTGTTTTTCTAAAGGTGATGGATGTATTTGAATATATGTATATATATATATATTATATATATATATATATATATATATATATATAATAAAATAAATATCTAAAGGTTTTACATATCTATTTATTTGGTGACAAAGGAACATTCACGACCATATTGGTTTCATGCGAGGCAATCGTCAGGTGAAGATGTTACAAATTCCTGAGATATGTAAAACCTTTAGATATTTATTTTATTATATTATATAACAGCTCTATTTTATATTGAGCACTCTACCAATAATACTGCCTTAGGTACACCGTTCCAGCAAAAGCTGAAACAGTGACCATCCCACACTATAGTATATAAGTTGCAGGCATTTGTAACTTCGAGAAACGGACTGACCGGGATGACATAAAGGAAAGTCGGTTAGGTGGTTAGCCTCCCGAGCCTCCCGAGGGTGCAGAGGACGTTGGGTTTCACTAGGAGGGAGTCAAGGGGAAATACCAAAGAAAACTGAATTACTAGATAGAATTTAGCCTTCATTCCCTACCATGTCTCCTGAACGAAAAATATGATTTCGCATTCCCCATCCCCACCCTCATCTCGTTCACAGCAGAAAATGTCAGCCGTAATAATCAATCCCATGTTTCGGCTGGGGTCACTCGCAGTGGACACATTGTTTTGTTTGCTTCGACATGCGCTGCATGCCGGGAACGGTGCGTGCGAAATTAAAAAGGAGCATGTTTCGAACGTTATTCTGTTTGCTTTTCCTCGTGTAGCTCGTTTGCCGAAGACGGACAATTAAATCGAAGAAACGAACGAAAACAAAACAAGAAAAGAAAAAGGAAAGAAAAAGATAATGGATGCGACTGAGAACAAATGATTTAAAATGGTGTCTAAACGGCGTACTGTTTGCACAAAAGTGTTTATCACTATTATAAGCGAGCGCGTAGGAATGTTTCATTACCCCAGCTCGTGTGATTTGCGACAAACAATGTACGAGAATAGTCATCAAAATAAAGATGTCGGTTTACAATTCAAGATGGCCGACCCATGACGCCTGATTTAACTCAAAACATTAAAATCTTGCAGAAATTAAAACCTAAAAAAACCTAAAAAATCGCTAAATTGTATAAAATATTAGATATATTTACATAAATCCAAGTTTGGTTTTGTAGGAATTATATTAATTACTTACCAGGCTTCTTCCGTTAGATGCTAGGTGGCGTATCAAGCATCCTAATAAAAACAAGAGGCAACGTTAAAGATTCTATTTCTGCTAATAGTTACGGCAAGGTAACTTGCACCAATTGCATATCTTTGTTCTACCACCCCGTGTCACACAGCACACAAGACCACATGTTTCATACATAAGTTTTTAATATTATTCTTTAGTCTTAAGGGCTTTAACTACACAACATACTATCTGTATCCCTGTGAAAATTAATTGAAACAAAACGAATAATTTGTAAGGCTTGCTAGTGTGTTCATGCAGCGTTACAATTTTCGTTTGCTTCTTTGGAATAACCTCCATCGCAGACAATAGCCATAGGATAACTAATCGACAGTCAAGACAATGGTGTTTGGATGTGATAAAAATCTGATGTAGTCATGGATGATGCTATATTTTTCAAGGCAAAAAATTTAATCATACATCCCGATTCATATTACTACACACCACTGGAAATTACCTAATCTGAGAAAAAGAAAAAAGAAAAAAAAAAAGAAAAAAAGAAAAAAAAAGAAAGAAATCGATTGCACCCTGTCACTCCATTAGGTTTAAAACTTACCATGGAAAAAATATTGAGGGGGGCCCTCTACTCACGTGGATGGCGTCGGCTGGAGTGGCGGTGTCCATTACGAAGTACCGAAGGCGAGATCGGCGCCTGACGGAGATTTATACCTTACTACCGGATGTGAGCGGGTATTCCTTTGTATAAATAAAACGTCAACCAGAAAGATCGCCAGCTTCGTTTTTCAAGCCGTACTGTGCGTTTGTTACCTGAACAGTCTACTTGATATCGAATCTTTGTTACTTGGATAGTAAATCAACCCTTTGTTACTTGGATAGTTAATCGACCCTTTGCTACTTGGATAGTTAATCGACCCTTGATAGAGCCAAGGGGTCGCGAAACGGGCATTGTTTCGCAAGAACCGGATAACTGACCACGGATTCCATGCCCTTGTCTCTTTTTCTTTTCCTTACCCTTTCATGGTCGAAACATTTTCGACATATGGTCAAAGAATTGAAATTAAAGCATTTGCTTCATTTAATTTGCACAAGGGTCTACATTTCACCTTATGTATAAGCTTCTTTTTATCTTTTATTATTTCTGTATTTTCTCCTTCCATTAAGTTTGTTCATGCAAATAAAAATTGTTTTCGTTAATTCGATTTGAATATATATATATATATATATATATATATATATATATATATGAAGTGAACAAATAATCTGTTTGAGATGGCGATAGCCGACAATTTTTTGGGAGATTATGTGCTTAATTAAAGTCATACCTAATTTGATAATTAATTAATTATAATTAAATGAATTAGGCGTGCATATAGGTTAAAATGTACATACAGAGATTAGATTTTTCTCGATTTGTTTACGCCTTACATTTAAACCTATATGCACGCCTAATTCATTTAATTGTAACTAATTAATTATCAAATTAGGTATGACTTTAATTAAGCACATAATCTCCCAATATATATATATATATATATATATATATATATATATATGTGTGTGTGGTGTGTGTGTGTGTGTGTGTGGAGTGAAGGATTTGAATAAATCCGACAAAATGTGGTTGAGAATAGAGGAAAGTGTGGATATAACAACACAGAGAGTTAAATTCAGTTGATATTTCGCCTCCTTATTGGATGAAGCTTTACCGAAACAAAAAAACTTCATCCAATAATGAGGCGAAATATCAACTAAATTTAACTGTCTGTGTTGTTATATCCATACTTTCCTCTATTCTCAACCATATATATATATAATAAAAATTAATTGGATAATTCTTAAATTGGGGGAGCCGAATTATCCAATTTGATTTTAGTTACAATATTAAATCCTTTAGTAATATCCGTGCTTCAAAAAAATCCAGTATTTTTATTTTTTAGAAACAAGTGAAGTATATGCGAAACCCTTACAACTATATTATATATATATATATATACAAGAGAGAGAGAGAGAGAGAGAGAGAGAGAG
>CM042161.1:49131047-49151503 GCA_023376005.1 Doryteuthis pealeii
AAAAAATCTATCTAATTCTATTCATTTTTGATTTTAGGTTTTAAATTTCTTATCATCTTCTCCAATATTTTCATATCTATTAATTATATTAATTTAATGCTTTAAAAGAGTCCATTAAAAATGAAAAAGATTTTCCATTAAGGATTTCGCTTACATTTTTTCCCTTGAAAGATGTCTCTTGGAAAAGACTTTTTCATTTATTTCATTCATTTCTTTTTTCATTTCATTTTTTAAATTAATTCTTAACTATATATACTAGAAAGCCTCTAAAATTGTGGACCAGTTCAATTTTATATTGTTTTATGATATTGTCATAATTTTATATTGTCAATTGTTATGATATTTATGATATTGTCACAATTTTGACATAATGACATAATTTATTTGTACATATGACATAATTTATTTGTCACAATATTGTCATAATTTTATATTGTCAATTGTTATGATATTTATGATATTGTCACAATTTTATATTGTCAATTGTTACAATTTTATTGTATCCACAGATATCGATGTTAATGCATGCATAGGGAAGGCATAGACAGATTATCAATCATATGGACATTTTATCTCACTCATAAGTTAAAAAGACAATTCTAAAAGCCGTAGTTGTATCAGTACTACTGTACAGCTACACCACTTGGACCCTAACGGAACACCAAGCTAGATGAGAGTGTTACGTACTGACGTTTTCACAGTACCAAATCGATATAATGTTGTATACCCTTTTCTTTCTTCTTACTTCTAGTCGTCTTCTCTTCTGGCCGGCTTTGCTATTCTGATCGTCTATCATCTTGGTCTGGTCTAGCGTCTGGTGTTGACTTGGTATATCTTCTAAGGTCTGGTCTTCTATGGGGATTCCGGGTCTGGTTTCTGTTAGGGATTTCTCCTTATCAGAAGCCCTGTGTCATTGTTAGTTTTTAGGTAATAAACACAAGACTTCGATTTACGCTGATGTTACTTTATTTGTAAATCCCCAACCAGACAATCGGCGCAGATGAGGGACCGCGTGTATAACACGACTTACTCTTTCGAGCTCGCTGCTACCTTCCGACTGACTTAAACTTACTATATCCTTAAACCGGAAGACAGGGTCTTCTATGCCTTCCGGTTCTCACGATTTATCCCCGGAAGGCAAGGTGAGAGTGAGGTCAAGCGCTGTCACTCACTCTCAAGGCCATCAGCTGCACTAATCGCCATTATGATTTCTACACTATTGCCATAAATATTAGGTGACTAATAATTATGTAACAAGAGTTGAACAAGAATACAGCGTGTGATCTTAAACAAAGCATGGAGAGAACAACCCATAAAAAACAGCTGTACGGCCACCTACCCCCTATCACACAAACCATACGAATAAGACAACCAAAACATTTTCACTGCTGGAGACGCAAGGACGAACTCGTAAATGACGTTCTCTTGAAATACTGCACATGGCCACGTAGGCATGGGCCGCCCAGCAATCCTACATCGATCAGAACTGTGCGGATACTGGATGCTACATAGAGGACCTCCCGGGGTCGATGATCTATAGGGATGGTTGGCGAGAGATTGTCATGGATATCCATGCTGCCAGCATGATCTGATGATGATGTTTATATCAACTTGTACTACCCATATTTTGTTTGATTGTTTGTACAGCCTTGTGCAAATTAATTGAAACAACCACTTTAGTTTCCTTTCTTTAACCATACGGTCAGTTTGAGACCCACTGGAGTGACAGGATGTAATAGATTTCTATTTTCTTTCTTCAGATTCGGTCATTTGCAGTGGTGTGCAGTAATATGAATATGTTTTTGGGGGGTATGATGAAATTTGTTAGGCCTTAAAATATTGCATCACCCGTGATTGCATCAGATTTTTTTTTTTATCTCGCCAGACACTATTGTCTCGACTGTCGATTAGTTGTCCAACGTCCATTGTCCGCGATGAACGTTATTCCAAGGAAGCGTGAAAAAAATTGTCACGCTGTACGAACACACTGGCAAGCCTTACTGAGAAAACACGGATATATATAATAATAACGAAATTATTCGTTTTGTTTCAATTAATTTACACAAGAGTGTATTATTTTCAATTTTTCATTATATTACATACTGTTGGATTAACTTCCACTTTCTCTTCATATATATATATATATATTATATATATATATATAAATTATTAAAAACTACACACACAGACAAACACAGACACTTTCCTAATTGAATACCCCCCCCCCAAAAAAAAAAAAAAACATACAAAAAAACAAAAACAAACTTTCAAAAGAATAAAACCTGCACCAGACAAACACTACAATGAACTATCTTCTTATGACCGTCAGCCATCTTTTTATCATCAACAAAAAACAACTAGAAGACTTGAATCTCTACAACAGAAGAGCATAAAGAAGAAATATTCTGTGGACTTTAACAATAACTGTGTAAATCATATATTTTCTAATTTGTAATTAATCACTTAATTAATTTCTATCGTATTTTGTTTCAGTGTTTCTGTCTATAAGCAGTAAGAAATGACAATATGAATTTTTCTTCGATCAAAAATTTTAATCTCATTTGGGCCCAATACTTCGTTCGGTAAAAACAAACAAAAAAAACTAATTTTCATGAGGACATATTAAAATGTTCAACCACGACAGACGATTGTTTTCCCTTGTTGTTGCGATCGTATAAAATACTGTCTGGAATGTTATGAATATACAATTAAGGAGATATCATTGTTTGATGTGTGATTTCCTTTACTTTCTGCTTTTTTTTTTCTTTCTCTAGTCTGATAAAAGTTGATACATTGTCTGGAATTAGATGCGAAATGAAGTCACCGTTGATAAAAGATTAAAAAAAAATCATTTCACATTTTTTAAAGCTTATCTCAATCATTAAAAATGGGTGTAAGGAAATCAGAGGGATGAAGAAAGAATCTTTTATGTTCAAACAGAAAAAGAGAAAGTTGGATATATCTATTAGATTCTTTCTGTCTTTTTCTCTGTCTAGAGTGATAGATAGAGAGAAAGAAGGTAATAGATGAGATAATAGTTCGGAGAGAGAGAGAGAGAGAGAGAGAGAGAGAGAGAGAGAGAGAGAGAGAGAGAGAGAGAGAGAGGGGTAGGAAAGATGGAAGAAGAGAGGTTGAAATAGGAGGGTGAGAAAGAAAGATTAAAGGGAGTAGGTCGAGAGAAAAAAGAAAAAGAAAACGCTATTTCTCTGTCTGTCTCTATTAGTTTTCTCTCTAGAGTAATAGAGAGGGGGGAAGACATAAAAGAAGGTAATAGATAGTAAGAGAGAGGAGAGAGAGAGAGAGAGAGAGAGAGAGAGAGAGAGAGAGAGAGAGAGAGAGAGAGAGGAGAGAGGTAATTGATGATCAGTGGCAGAGAAATATCGTTTACAGATCTAATAATATTCGAACGATAGAGGTAATAGAATTTAAGGGAGAGTGAGAAAAGGTGGAAAGAAAGTTCGTAGAGAGAGAGAGAGAGAGAGAGAGAGAGAGAGAGAGAGAGAGAGAGAGAGAGAGAGAAAGAGAAAAGCTGGAAAGAAAGAAGGTTGAAAGAGGATGAGAAAGAAAGATTAAAAGGAGTAGGTCAAAGAAAGAAGAAAAAGAAAAACGCTATTTCTCTGTCTGTCCCTATCTATAGTGATAGAGAAGGGGAAAGACATAAAAGAGGTAATAGATGAGGTAATAGTTCGGAGAGAGAGAGAGAGAGAGAGAGAGAGAGAGAGAGAGAGAGAGAGAGAGAGAGAGAGAGAGAGAGAGAGAAGGAGGAAGAGATAGAAAGAGGAGAACGAGAAAGAATAAAAAGGGTGAGTTTAAGAGAAAAAAGGTTGAGTGATAGATAAAAAAAAACATAAAGAATAATAGATGAGGCAGAGAAATATCGTTCACTGATTGGATAAAATTCAAATGATATAAGTAATAGATGTGGATATGAATTTGAGGAGAGTAAGTAAAGATAGAAAGAGATTTTGTCGAGAAAAAAAAAGAGGATCAGAAAGAGTAAAAAAAAAAGAGTAGAAAAAAATAAGAAGATGTCAAGAAAGCGGAAACAGGGGAAGAAGAAGAAGAAGAAGAGGAAGAAAACAAAGGGAGATAATGCGCATTGCAAATATGAATTATTTGGTCTGATTGTTGGGAGTGATAAAAAGGACATTAATTCTTAATTTGATTTCATCCGGTAAAACAAAAGACAGAAAAATACATGGGAAAAAGAAAAAGAAAGAGAAAAAAAAAAAAGAGAAAAAAGTCTGGGGAAAAAAAGAAAAAAATTAAAAAACGGAAAGAAAAACAAAAAGAGAAAAGGAAAGAGAAAAAGAAAGAGAGGGAGAGAGAAAAAAGTAAAAAACGGAAGAAAAACAAAAAGAGAAAATGAAAGAGAAAAAGATAGCGTAAAAAGGAGAAGGAGAAAAAAGAAAAAAAAGAAAAAAGAAAGAGAAAAAGAAAGAAAAAAAAGAAAATGGAAGAAAGAGAAAAAGGAAAAAATCGAAAAGGAAGAAATAGAAAATATGAAGTGAAAAAAAATCTAAGAAAGAGAAAAAGAAATAAATTAAAAAGACGAAAAAGAAAAAAGAAAGAAAGAAAAGAAAAAAAAAGAAAGAAAGAAAAAAAGAAAAAGAGAAAAAAAGAAAAGAAAGAAAGAAAAAGAAAAAAGAAAAGAAAGAAAGAGAAAAAAGAAAGAAAGAAAGAAAGAGAAAAAAGAAAGAGAAAATAGAAAGAAAGAAAAGAAAGAAAAAGAAAGAGAAAAAAGAAAATAAAGAAAGAAAGAGAAAAAATAAAAGAAAGAAAGAAAGAAAGAAAGAAAGAAAGAAAGAGAGAGAGATAGAGAGATAGAGAGAGAGAGAGAGAGAGAGAGAGAGAGAGAGAGGGGGGAATAGAAACGGGAACAGCAAAGTTGGTTGATAGGTTTTACAGTATGTCAACCATTGAACTATAGATATATATACAAGCATTGAACACAACCTGTAAAATAAAATTTTCAAGTAAAATTTTCATATATAATAAAAATTACATGAAAATTTTGAAAAATATTACATAAAAATTTTCATATAAATTTTTATATATAAAAATATCATGTAAAATTTTACAGCATGTCAACCCTTGTTCGGCGAAGAATTCACTTATATTTGTAAACAATTATATATATTCATCATATGCCTAGACTACGTACTCAGAACATCACTAGATCCCATGAAAGAAAAGGCCTCATACTAAAAAAAGCAAGAAGCAGGCGATATCCCGCACATACTATTACGGATGCGGACTATGCTGATGACCTGGCACTACTCGCAAATACACCTGCGCAAGCCGAATCCTTACTACACGGCCTAGAAAAGGCAGCACAAAATGTCGGCCTGTACGTGAACTCTGATAAAACTGAGTTCATGTCTTTCAAAAACAAAAGCGACATCTCAACCATCGACGGCAAACTCCTAAACTCTGTAGAACAATTTAGATACTTAGGCAGTAACATCTCCTCCACAGAAAATGACGTTAGTGCACGTATAGGAAAAGCATGGGCCGCTATAAATAAACTATCGATCATATGGAAATCCAACCTCACAGACAAGTTAAAGAGACGGTTCTTCCAGGCCGTTGTCGTGTCAGTACTGCTGTATGGCTGGACCACCTGGACCCTAACTAAACGACTAGAGAATAAACTAGATGGGAGCGGCACAAGAATGCTGCGGGTGATCCTGAACAAGACGTGGAAACCGCACGCTACGAGAAAGCTGCTGTACGGCCACCTACCACATATCACCCAATCCATCCGAGTAAGACGGACAAGACACGCGGGGCACTGCTGGAGAAGCAAGGACGAACTCATAAGCGACGTCCTCCTGTAGAAGCCAGCACATGGACACGCCAGCGTGGGCCGACCAGCAAAAACGTACATTGATCAGCTCTGTGCGGATGCAGGATGCTGCATAGAGGACCTCCCGAGAATGATGAGCGATAGGGACGGATGGAGAGAGATTGTCATGGATATCCGCGCTGAAAGCGCGACATGATGGTGATGATATAATATGCTTATGCGTTATTTAATGCCAAAATTTGATACAATTTCCACATCGTGTAAGTATTCCTATCTAATACTAATAATTTATACCCAACTATATGATTTCAAGTAACTAAAAGTTTCAAAGAAATCTATTAATAATGGAGATTCGCTTCCGGTTTTTGTCTGTAACAAAACTGACATCACTGCTTACGTCCCATTACCCCAAATCGTCATAACATAGAATAAATACACTCAAAATTTGAACATGCAACATTAGACAGTCATTATTGTTTTTTTTTAAACAAGTTTAAATAAATACATGACTGGTATTATATATCTATATATAGTTTGTTTTATTTTAATACATATTTAAAGTTTACATTTCAAATTGTTTTATTTTTTTAATCCTTCAATGAATTTGATGATTTTTCTACTTACAAACTCGCTGACATTGAATTTTTTACTCCCACCCCTCAGGCAATATGTTTCAAAACACTATTTTTACATCAACCAGAGGGTGTTTTTTTAAATTTTGTACTAGTCTATTTAATCAGTAAATGCGACCCTACCACACCAGGTTAGAGTGCACCAGGGTGTTTAGCAGCGAGGAGGTACATTTACATAAAGTGCTTTATGTTTCATGTGATTTTGTATATTTGTAGCCCCCCCCCTGTACATTTTCTAATTTAGTAGATTCATTCCTATAGCAAATAGTGATGGCAAGACGGATCTTTTAGATTTTCCCCTCTTTATTCTCCTGCTGGGCAATTCCATGTCAAATCATCCAGAAAAAAGTAAAATTGTCACCCACCCTCTTCAATTTTTCTGAAATTTTGTACAGTGTAGACTGTGTTAAATTTAGACAACCCCCAAAGTTTGAGCTTCCAATTCCAAGAATTGGCAAAGTTATATCAATTTTTATCTCTCCGAATTTGGTGGGGTTCGCGAAAAATGGTGACTTTTTGTAATTTATTTTTATCTGTAAAATGAGTTCTAGAGCTTCCCTAATCCTAAAATTGGT
This sequence comes from Doryteuthis pealeii, assembly GCA_023376005.1. Taxonomy (NCBI): domain Eukaryota; kingdom Metazoa; phylum Mollusca; class Cephalopoda; order Myopsida; family Loliginidae; genus Doryteuthis; species Doryteuthis pealeii. Next base: position 49,138,064 of record CM042161.1, read on the forward strand.
TTATAAAAGCATTTTTACCCGAGGAATCCAGAAAGGCTATCGAAAAAGTCAACCCATTTTAAGTTATTAATGATTTCTGATTTTTTTTTCATAGCAAGATCAATATCCCGATGTGGCACTGTATCTAAGACAAATTTTTTTCTATTATTATTTCAGATATATTGAACATTATTTGTACCAAAAAGATAGTTTGGTGTTTGTCCTTGGTATTGGAAGCTCAAATTTTGTGGATTGTCTAACTTTAACATAGTCCACACCTGTACAAAATTTCAGAAAAATTAAAGGGGGTGGGTGACATGGCCTTGATGATTTTACAAGGAATTACCCGGCTGTTCATTCCACTTTTCAAACTTCCAAATGCTAAAAGTACGATTGTTATCAGCGTCACCTTCATGTTTCATATTTCTTTTTTAAAAATCCCTTTTAACACCTTTCATGAAGGTTTCTTATTTCACTATAAGAGATAAAGTCGACATATTCTAAGCCCCCCCTCCCAACAACATAACGTTCAGTTAAGTAAATACAATTCCTTTTATGTACAATCTTTTTTTTTCTTCGCCTTTTTCACGGTTTCATTTCCTAATTTAATTTAGATTCTTAGCTACAGGTATGTTCACAATTCATGATCTCTCATGAATTGTAACACTGCCGCTCTATCAGTTGTTTTAAATGCAGAAAAAAATTTCCTTCATAATTTTTTACTTTAAATATTTATACATCCATAAAAGCATACAAACATGCCATTTGCTCATTTAACGTCCTTTTTGGGGGGGGGGGGGTCTTTTATAGGGTGAGACAAAAGTTTTGCAATATTTTGGCACGTGTTCTTGTTTATTATTACGTGACTGAAACCGTTCAAACCGTGGAAATGTTACCGGTGTGTGTTTTGGTAGTATTGTGGTAGTTGGTGCGCTGACACGTTGTGTATTGTTTCACTCCATGTGTGTGATTTGAAAGCCACACAGATGAACGTGCAACGTAGACTACTTTGGAACTTATGTTTTACGAGTTCGAACTGGGCCATAATGCTGTTGAGAAAGCAACCAAAAATATTTGTTGTGCGAAAGGTGAAAGCGCAGATGATCACAGTAACAATAACCAGATGATTCAAGAAAGTACGTTCTGATTGCACCCCCCCCCCCCAAAAAAAAACTCACCGCTCAGACAAGGTCATATATATATATATATATATATATATATATATATATATATGGAGAAAGGTAGACAAAACACGGGAAGTTGTACAAAATGGATGTTTATTGTGGGTAGTGATTCGATTTTATAACGTTTCGGTCTATTAGACCTTCTTCAGGACGTTGGATAGAGTTCCTGCTTCAACGGTGAAAATTTTCATATTGGTGAATTAGGAGGTCGTGAATAGGGGAGGGGTGGTCAATTGTTGGTGTTAGCAGGAGTTGGTAGTGGGAGTTCTATTTTTTTAATAAATTTAATTTAATTTTTTAATTTGTTTGTCTACCTTTCTCCACATACTGTCGGATTAATTTCCTCTTATTTCTCCCCCATTATATATATATATATATATATATATATATATATATATATATATATGAGAGTACGTAAATAAACATTGTGTTTATTTGATATGGCTTTTAGCCGACAATTTTTGGAGGATATGTGCTTAATTGAAGTCATACCTAATTTTTGAAAATTAATTAGTTAATAATAAATGAATTTAGGCGGGCATATATGTTCAAATGTAAGGCTAAACAAATCGAGAAAATTTCAATCCCTGAATGCAGTCTCCCATGTCTATAACCTTGCTGATGAGACCTAATAGGTCGAAATGTACATTCAAGAATTGACATTTTCTCGATTTGTTTAGCCTTACATTTGAACATATATGCCCGCCTGAATTCATTTATTATTAACTAATTAATTTTCAAAAATTAGGTATGACTTCAAAACTCCTCCGCATGAACAGAATAAGATACAAGGTCAATTTCTTAAGCAGAGTTTGACAGGTTTGAACTCAGAGTTTTCCTTCTTCTAGACTGGTTACCAAGGTTAAAGAGCCCAGTCTTCCCTACTATTTACCAATAGCCGGAGGGAGAGTAGGTGGATGCATACATTTTCCAAGGGTATTAGTGCTATGTGAAATGTAAACAACCTCGTCCAGGTTTTGAATTCGAGTCGACGAGTCCATTTCTTACGACACGCGCCTTCACAGAAAGGCCTAAAACTGTAGATTCTGGGGTCGTTTTACAAGTCATAAAATCTAGAAATTATCCTTCAGATATAGAAACAATATGATACTCACCGTCGCAGTGGGGTTCTAACTACCGTCGAGTTAGTAGACGAAATCCAACAGCCAATCAGAACTCAGGAAGTGAACTTGCCTGAGTTCATAATGGAACAATCCAAAGCTCCATATAAGCCATCTACCAAACTCTAGTTTTAGTTTTAGCATTCATCTTGTAATAGAGTTGAATACTTTACACAAAATCCAACAATAAAGAATTGAGAAAAATCTGGTGAGTATCAGCGAGCTTGGCATCTCACTATCCAATGTGATTTGTTACCTTGATGACCTCGTCAAAAGTATTTGGCGCTGTACGGATATAATTCTCACTGTACGGATATAATTCTTGAGCTTTAGAAATATCTAAAGTTTATTTAAATATATACACTCCTTTAAATAAGACCCACAAAAAGATGTGCAGAGAAAGCAAGTGAACGGGGATGTCATCTGAATTCTGCATTTCATGAAATTATTCTGACATTAAAGATTTATTCTTGTTGAAATTATAAACCTCTTAGTAGTTCTTTTGCATTGTAATATTTTCAATTTGATTTGGTTATTTATAATAACTGAAAAATATTTAAAAAATAAAATAAAAGTGTTGAACGTTATGAATCTTTAAAAAGGCTCATTATATCGATGACCATGCTATATATATATATATATATATATATATATATATATATATATATATAAATAAATATATATATATATATATATATATATATATATATATATAATATATATGTGTGTGTGTGTGTGTGTGTGTGTGTGTATGTATGTGTATTTGGGCAGCATTCTTTCATTTATACATGTAGAATCAAACAAAAGACACATCTCCTGTTTAACAATTTCATTTTTGATATTTTCGAGTTTTCTGGCCAACTTTTTAATATTTGGGTGAAATTCGAAAGGCCGAAAGTATTCGGGACTTGAACTTTGGTGGACTTATCCACGCATTACACCCAAATATTAAAAAGTTGGCCAGAAAACTCGAAAAGATCAAAATATTGGAAAACTTATGGCTCACCTCTTTTTTTTATTTATTGTTAACACTTTTACCTTCTTTTGTCTTTTTTCAACTCCGAATCAGATTTCTTTTTTTTATCGCTTCCATTCCATCACACTTTTCAGTGCCATTTTCTTTAACACCATTATCAATTCTTTTGGCCTTTTCCTTTCCTTCTCAATGTTTTTCTCATATTTTTGAAAAAATATTCCGAACATTATTTTCCATAACAGCTTTATCGTCTGTATTCTTCCATTTTTATTTCCACATTTCGTTCTCATTCTTTTACTTATCTTATCCCCCCGCTTCAGTTCATTTTATTTTCCTTTCTCTATTCATATTCCAAGATTTATTTAATCATTTACTAAGCTTAGCGTAGTTTGGTACAAGGTTAGAAGTTTGGTTTGGTTTGGTTTGGTTTACGGCATATCAACTTCAGTGGATCATTTAATGCCAATAAAGTTTTGAAATTAAGTCATTCTTAGTGGATACTCAATTTTTTTATAAATACATTTTTCTATTTAACCCATAGATGGGACCCTAACAGGTACTACCACTCCAGGTTAGAGTGTACCTGGGAGCAATGGAGATGAAGGGGTGCTCCAATGTGGAGCACCCCTTCATCACATTCCCCAAACCTCCAAAACTGGAACCTCAACATCAGATAGAGTTTAACGTAATTCCTAGCACATGTAGACCCTCTGCCACCACCTTCTAGCACATGTATGATAAAAAGGGTTGGGACTTGCCATAAAGCAATAGGGTTGGGGCAACCATATAGGTGCTAGGGCTTGACATGACCAGCCGATTGATCGCCCGCCCGTCTAGCCTACGAAAGGGCCAAAGTGGAGTATTGCAAGTCATGGACTGCTCATCTACCTGGGTTCTATCCTTAAGCATCACGGGTCGCCACCTACGGCCAATAGACGGCCCCATTGGGTGTGTCTTACCCTTCTGCAGAGGTGCAGTCGTTGCATTCTAGAGCCCCAGCCGACAGGGTGGACCAGACGAGAAGTACAGGGTACTCAGTAATACTCAAAATTACTAACAACAGCCTCCTAATCTTGCACGCTAACCATTACACCACACGAGACACTCTTCATTTACTTAGTTTGACACAAGTTTAGGAGTACGGGGCACACAGTGCGACTCAAACTCATTAACAATGGCCAGATAATCTAGCTCACTAATTATTATACAACACCAAATGCTTTTTATTTACTCAGATTCTTTTAATTTGACACAAAATCAGAAGTACCTCCAGTGAGAATCGAACCCACGATGTTGCGTTATCATTTAATAATCTTACTTTAGTTTGGTACAAGACAAAAGTATGGCGCACTCGGTAAGAATCGAACTCATTAACAATGATCTGCTTATCTAGTTTGTTACATTATACGACTCACCCTTAATTTACTAATTTTAGTTTAGTTTGGCACAAGGCCAGCGGTAAAGGGCACACAGTGAAAACTCGAACTCACTAACAGTGGCCTGTTTGGAGGAACGTGGTCTAATGGTTAGAGTCGCAGGAAATGGACTCGTCAACCAGAGTTCAATTATGGACAAGGCTATTTGCATTTCACATGGCGCTAATACCCTTGTGAAAGGTATGAATCCAATTCTCCCTCCAGCTATGGGTAAATAGCAAGGCAGACTGGACTCTTTAACCAGTCTAGGAGAAGGACAACTCTGAATTCAAAACTGTCAAAACCACTTAAGAAATTGACTCACCCTTAATTTACTAATTTTAGTTTAGTTTGGCACAAGGCCAGCGGTAAAGAGCGCCCAGAAAGGTATGAATGCAATTCTCCTCCAGCTATTAAATAGCAAGGCAGACTGGACTCTTTAACCAGTCTAGGAGAAGGACAACTCTGAATTCAAAACTGTCAAACACCACTTAAGAAATTGACTCACCCTTAATTTACTAATTTTAGTTTAGTTTGCACAGGCCAGTGGTAAAGAGCGCCCAGTGAAAGGTATGAATGCAATTCTCCCTCCAGCTATGGGTAAATAGCAGGGCAGACTGGACTCTTTAACCAGTCTAGGAGAAGGACAACTCTGAATTCAAAACTGTCAAACACCACTTAATAAATTGACTCACCCTTAATTAACTATTTTTAGTCTAGTTTGGCACAAGGCCAGCGGTAAAGGGCACCCAGTGAAAACTCGAACTCACTAACTGTGGCCTGTTAGTACATCCCGCTAACATTAATACAACACAAGGAACCTTTTCATTAAAAAAGGCTCAAGTCAAGAGTTCACTGTGATGTCTGCGATGCAAACAAAAAAAGATAAGCATTTTTTTGTACAGAGAGAGAGAGAGAGAGAGAGAGAGAGAGAGAGAGAGAGAGAGAGAGAGAGAGAGAGAGTGTGTGTGTGTAAAAAATAATTTCATTCATTCCAGATTGACGCCTGTATCATTTTCAGTTTTTCTTTTACTATTCCGTCACCTCGACTCTACACTTACCTCATAATCTGGCTTATTTTATCTCACTATTCTCTTATTTGCTTTTTTGTCTGTTTGATTCCAACTTTCTTCTCTGAATTCAAAATAAGAGTACTTATTATTATTATTATCATTATTATCATTATTATTATTATTATTGTTATCATTATTATTATTATTATTATTATTATTAAAAATTCCCATCAGATTACCTTTATATTATTCTCTACTTTCTTATCGTACAGCACAGTGATAGTTTTTTTTTCTTCCTCTTCCTGATTCTGCCATGTTAATTTTCTTTACCCAGTCTCGATCACAACTACACTTTTTTCATTTTCAATTTTCCCCGCTTTAGTTTTCTTACAACCAACTTGCTTTAAAACGCTTAACGTGATTTGCTTCTTTTGATGAAATTATGTTGTTTTTTTTATTTCTTTTTTTAAATTTTTATTATTATTCATTTATTAAAATATTGTTTCCTTTTTTTTTTTTTTTTTTCCTTTTACACTTCAAGTTTAATCTGGGCGTAGATGGAATAAAAGAAATTTATTCAAGTGTCTGCACGTGGATACCAATTTCGTTTTCTTATTCAACAGTTTGGTGACTTCTGGGTATTCCAATATGCAATGTTTATTTCTTCTTCTTCTTCTTCATTGACACTGCCTGGCATTGTTTTTACCAATTCTATATTCTGAGGAATTTTTATAATTTCCCATTGAATCAGTGGTGATTTATCTATTTCGCTTTTCACTTTCTATACCAACATCGATAACATAGTGTTATAGGAATATTTTCTGCTTGATATAAATTGTAATATATACATATATAAAGGAAAGTTGTGTGTATATGTATGTCCGGAAGAAACTTCGAAAATAAAACAATTAACGACAAAGTAAATACATATACACATCAAATATCACCAGGGCTTGGTTTTTGAGCAAAAATAATAGAGATTTGATTTATATTCGTGAAGATAATTAAAAAATAAAATTTAAATGATAACAGCATGGATTTTTTTTCATTCAATATTTTAGATATTTCTTTTCAGAGTAGCTGGATCAATGCAAGGTGCATTTTTTACAGAGGGATTCAAATGTGACATACCACGAGGATTCAACTCACGATTCAGTAATAATAGATCTACCGGTAGCCGCTGCTAGCTATATAATAAATCTTACCAATATGTAGATGCTGATGATGGTGAGTGGTTAAGAAGCCTAACTGATGATAAGTCGATCGGGGTTTACATCCCAGCTGGAGGTAGCCTGCTAATGTCTAGCCACACTGCTGAGACGTGATATGTCGAGACACGGTGTCTGTCATCTTTAATAAAATATGCTATATATATATATATATATATATATATATATATATATATATATATACTGAAAACATATTTTATAATAAATAAATACAGCTCTTACAGAAGTAATTGAGCACTTTATTCTCATTACTCCAATACTAACAAAGGATTATCTACACACACACACACACACATATATATATATATATATATAATAAATAAGTAATCCACAGACACGTGTTTCGAGGTATCACCTCTCATCAGTGTGGTTATACATTAACAGCTACCCCTGGTCGGGTTTGAGACCCGAATGAACTTTCGTTCGCCAATCCTCTTACCCGTATATATATACAATTAGAATCGAATGAAGATTCGCGCTACTGCGAGAAACGTAAGTTGGTAGTTTTTAAATCATTCGACTTTAATCGTACATTTAGCTCTTTATATTGAGCACTTTTTAATCGGTTTTAGGAAAAAATCCAGAAGTAAATAAGACCCTGTGGTAAAAAATGACACATTGTCCAAGATGCAATGCAAAAATGTGAATACAGATTTTCTGGTGTCGCTTAATTGCAGATTTCTTATCTGTCCCATTTTATTTCACCCAATTTAAAAAATAAACATATGGTTTTGTGTCACTTAAACACCCAACGTGGAATCAAAATAATTAAAGAAAAGTTACGTGTTTATTTTATTTGTAATATTAAAATTGTGAATTACGAAAAAAATGTTGGTAATTTTGTTAGGATTTATATGTAGTGAAATTGCAAATCATCATTTCTGGCTTAAATAGCTCCTCTTGATTTTTGTTTCGTTTCATGAAAATTCCACGTGTCCCGCAAGTGAAATATAAATACAGAGTCGATTTACTTAAAACACACACACACACACACAACACACACAACACACACACACACCACTCTCTCTCACTCTCTCTCTCTCTTCTCTCTCTATATATATATATATATTTGTCTATTATCTATATATTAATACTGGTGTTCGTAAATCTCCCGTCCGTTATCATCCTGCAACAATCCCTGGTTAAAATGAGACTGTCAAAATCGTCCAAGATGCAATGCAAAACTCTGAATCCAGATTATGTGGTGTCGCTTAATCACAGATTTCTTATTTGTCCCATTTTATTTCACCTAATTTTAAAAAGGAAACATTCCAAATAGTTTTGCGTCGCTTAAATGTTCAAGGTAAAATTAAAATGGATAAAGAAAAAAAGAAGTTACATGTTTGTTTTATTTGGAATATTGAAATTGCAAATAATCATTTCTGGCTTAAATAGCTCCTCTTGATTTTTGTTTCGTTTCATGTAAATTCCACGTGTCCCGCTATTGTTTAAAACACAAGAATTTCGTTTCATCTGAGTTCGCATAGTACAGTGCCTCGTTGCATTCTCCAGACTGTGCAGCAGTGATTCAGCTTGGGCAGATTTTTTTTGCAAGAAGCGCCAGGTCATCTGCGTAGTCTGCATTTGGAATAGTTTCTGAGGGATATCGTCAGATATGATAAAGCGAGAATTTCTTCCAAGCATTTTGGTTTTGCATATTTGACACTCCTTTTTCCTATCTTCGACAACATTTCTTTTTTGTATATCGAGATCTTCTTTTCTTTTCTTATCTCAGATAACTCTTTCTTTTGTTGAATATTCGACATCTTTTTTCTTTTTCCGATTTTCAACAACACTTTCTTTTTATATATTTGACATCTTTTTTTCTCTCTTTCTTAAATTAGGCATCTTTTTATTTTCCTAACGTTAGAACTTTTTTTTTCCAGCTTAGTAATATTCTCTCTCCGACATCTTTTAATTTCCCTATCTTCGGTAGATTTATTCTTTTCCCTATTTTCGACATTTTTTTCTTCTTTCCATTATCTTCGACAACTTTTTATTTTTCGTATATTAGACATCTTTTTTCTTTATCTTCGACATCTTTTTTCTTTTTTCTTTCCTACTTATGACTTTTTTCTTTGTCTCTGTCAATTTCATTTCTTTATTTTCTTTTACTCATCTTTTTCTTTTTTTTCCCCTTCCAGATGTCTTTACAAACTTTCTTTATATCTTTAACATCTTCTCGACTTCCTCTGTTCCTTCTCCCTCTATTGTCATTTTCTTTCAAATTCAACCAATTTCTCCAAGACAGTTCAAAGGAACCAATAATAAAATAAACTATTTTTGATCAAAGGTTCTTATTGATTCTTGATGTCTGAGGTGCACCAAAAATAAATTAAAACCGCTCAAATATGAAATGTGGAATTCAAACTGAAAAATAAAGTGCGCAAAGTTTTTTTAACACTTAATAAATCGGCCTAGAAAATGTGTGAAGAATTTTTTTTAATTTTGAGTTTCACTGACTTGAAACCAAAAATCAACAATTCTTCTATACAAAATGTAACAACGTTGGAATAACAACATACACAATAAACTTTCTTCGGATAGAATGTGACACAAAGCCTCGAATAGGTAACCAATCTGGGAGAAGGAAAACTCTTCGTGATGAGGAGGGGTTGGACTTTAGAAATAATGTACAAGATGGTCATTGAGCAAAGCGCTTCCTCCGATGAGATGAACTGTGCCTTCATCTTTTGCACAACAAATAATTTTTCTTTTAATTTTTTAGATGAAGCCTGATAATTTGTATTATTAGGATTATTCGGGCTATTGTTCTTATCTTTATTGTTATCTGTACAACGTTTCAGCCAATGTGCACCCGGCCCTCTTCAGGTATTTCTTGTCCGACAAAAAATACCTGAAGAGAGCCGGAGGGGAATCGGCCAAAACGTTGTACAGATAACTATAAAGATGAGGACAATAGTCAGAATAAACCAAATAGTACAAATTATCAAACCTCATCTCAAAAATTCAGAGAAATAATATTTTGTTTTGTGTTTCTTTGCAGTTATATCACACGAATTCCATTTTGTTGATGTCACAAAAATTGAATCCAAAAGTGCAAGTAGTATACAAATGAGATCAAATTATTAAAATAATTAAAAGTTATAATCATTTTTGTCACTATTTTAGTTTCCAATTAAATGAATGACTAAAAGATGGTTTGGTTTTATTTTGGTTAACAGCATATCAACCCCTTATGGTTATTAATACTTAAATTTGATACAAATAACTTAGTATATTCCTATCTAATACTAATAATTATACACAAATCTTCAAACAAATGATCATTATTATTATTATACAGAAATAGTTACTTGAAACCATATAGGTTTCAAGTAACCATTTCTATTAAATCTTATCATTGTGAAGATTGTGTTTTGTGTCTGTAACCGAAACTATATTACTAACTCAATCACAATTTCCCGAGTCTGAAAAGAAGGTTCCCGAGTCCGACAGGAAATATACCTGAAGAGGGCCGGAGTCACATTGGCCGAAACATTGTACAGATAACAATAAAGAGAATGAAAAATTATATCGTGTTCCATTTATGGTTTGCTAACTGGTATGTTCTCAATCTCATTTCCCTTTTCAGAATACCAACAGTAGTATGATTTGTGTACTTTACTACTCTCATAAATCCCCAAATAGGTTAGAAGCGGCTCCTTAGCCTATAGTCGGCCAACCCATCTTAGTCAAGGAAAAGTCGATCCAAAACCTCCCTGCCTTTCAAGGAAGGATAGCGGGAGTAAGCCCGAAAACAATCAGCGCCGGAGTCCCTGAGTGGTGTGATGCTGAAATCCATGCTACTCAGCAACTTCTGAGACACCACCGTTGCCAAACTGCATTGGTTCCTTACCCTTCCTTTTGATCACAGCGGCAGTGTGGAGAAGGTGGATTTGCTGCTTGGGCAACAGCTCGTCCTCCATATGAACCCGCCCAGGCTATGTAGTTAAAAAAAAAGAGGAAAACTTGGATACGACTCCATCGTCTCCTGTGAAACTCTAGAAAGAAACGAGTCAATATATTACGCATTTGTCAAATGAGATTTACGCACTCTTTTATATTCAATCAAGAGGAACAACTACAGTGTACAGCATGTGAAACACCCTACACTGTCAAACATTTTCTCATAAAATGCGGAGATTTAACTCTCGTTAGACGACTTTTTATATTCAAGAGGAAAAACCATACTTAATAGCATGTCAAATATCCTACACTGTTGGAGTGGTAGTATCTGTTAGGTTCACATCTATGGGTTAAATAGAAAAAAACGATTTTAAGAAATTAAAAAAATATGAGTTTTTAAAAATTGAGAATCCATCAAGAATGAATAAAATTAACGTCTTTGGCCATAAAAAAGCCTACACGGGTTGACATAACGTAAAAACCAACCAACCAACCAACCAACCAGCCAGCCATCCAACTAACCAATCAACCAGCCATCCAACCAACCAACCAACCAGCCAACCAACCAACCAACCAACCAACCAACCAACCAGCCAATCAACCAATCAACCAGCCCAATCAACCATCCAACAACCAACCAACCAACCAACCAACCAACCAGTCAGCCAACCAACCAACAACCCTACACTGTTAAACATTTTCTCGTAATGGCGGAGATTTAGCTCTCATTAGACAATTTTCTTTACAAGAGAACAAGCACACAGTATAGCATGTCAAACACTCTACTTTGTTGGAATGGGTTAGGGTCCCATCTATGGGTTAAATAGAAAAAATGAGTTTAAAAATGTACCATATTTGACGGCATATAGGAGGCACTTTTTAAAAAAAATGTTGGCTCAAAAAATTGCCCTGCGTCTTATACATTATGTTAAAATAAGAATATTCTGATGTCAAGTTTAAAATATTATATTTTTAGATTCTAGAAATAAATATCTATTTAATACAAAACTTATTTCAGTCAAATACGTTTTGAAGAAAAACTCTATTGAAAATTGTAGTCCTCCCTTTAACCAGATAAAATATCGATGTATATTTTTTTCTTTTAGAAGATAATAGCCAATTAAATAATTATTGAAATGAGTAAAAAGAAATCTCCAAAAAATTAATCATTCATTATTTTTTTTTACATTTTATTTTCCGATTTTTCGGTACTTATTTCTTTATAAAATATTCCACTTAAAATTTTTTCTTTCTATTTACAACTTCGGTCTTTTATTTTTTTATTTCTACTGTAATTAGTATCAAACAAGGACCAACTCGCCAATATTTTACACCCCCAAAGTAAGGAGGGGGTAAAATTAAGTGAAGTTTGAGACCTCCCTTAGGCTAGGCTAATCTTCTCTATGATGCCCACTAACCAGCTTACGCTCAACTTTACCTACCCTAAACTCCATGCATCCTATTTAATTGCTGGTATTGTTATAATCAAGTAACAACTAGACTGTTTCAACCATATGCTTTAAAATATACTAAAAACTTTTTCCTGAATTTCCCTGAATCTGACCTGCTGCGTCTTATATGCCCGTGCGTATTATATGCCGTCAAATACGGTATTTCAAAAGTGAATTTAAAATTTTTTAGAACCATCAAGAATGAATAAAACAATCTTCCGCATTAAATAAACCAACAAGGGTTTACATGCCCGTAAAAAACCAAACCAACCAACCAACCAACCAACCAACCAACACCAACCCACACTGGTAAACATTTTATCATAGAATGCGAAGATTTAGTTTCTCATTAGACAACATTCTTTATACAAAGTGCAACCACAATATATACCATGACAACATCCTATACTTGTAAACACTTCTCATAGAATGCGGAGATTTATCAATCATTAGATAACGTTTTTTCAACGCAAACAATATGGTTAGTTTTATTTACAGCATATAAACTCTGTTGAATAATCTAAATAGACTAGACGATCAATCGCCTGGCCATGTCAAGCCCAAGCACCTATATGATTGCCCCAACCTATTTGCCCCTTATGGTAACCTCAAACCCATTTTATCATCACAGTGTTAGAAAGCGGTTGTTGAGTGTCTTCAAATCCTGGAATGACGTTAAACTATATGATAATGAGGTTCAGTTCTGAAGTTTGGGAATATGGACCACCCCTTCATCACCACGATTCCAGGTCCACTCCGACCCGGTATGTGAGAGACATGTTACGGTCATGTCTATGGGTTAAATAGAAAATGTTTTACAAACAAATTGAATTAAAAAAATGTTCTTCCAAACTATCGCATACGAATCTGTTCAAAACTTTCCGCATTAATGACCCACCGAGGTTGATATGCCGTAAAATAAAATAACAAACAAGATCATTTAATGATAACATTTTAATCTATTCTATACATATATAAAGGCAGTTGTGTGTATCTGTAAGACCGGAGGAAACTTTGAAAATAACAATTAACTACAAAGTAAAGATATAATACACATAAATCACCAGGGCTTTTTTTTATGCCAATCAACAATAACAACAAAAGATAAAAAAAAAAATATAGTAAAAAAGTATATATAAGGATATATCTCTTCGCTGGGGGGC
>CM042161.1:49151603-49154103 GCA_023376005.1 Doryteuthis pealeii
GAGAGATTCAACAGTTGCGCACTTTGCAAACTCATTTAACTAATTGTGCCTGATTAGATCTAGCTCGCTAATTATTATACATACAACCAATTGCTTTTATTTACTCAGATTATTTTAATTTGCACAAAATCAGAAGTACTCAAGTGAGAATCGAACCCACGATGTTGCGTTATCCTTTAATAATCTACTTTAGTTTGGTACAAGACAAAAGTATAGCGCAACTCGTAAGAATCGAACTCATTAACAGATGGATCTGCTTATCTAGTTTGTTACTTATACGACTCACCCTTAAGTTTAACTAATTTTTAGTTAGTTTGGCACAAGGCCAGCGGTAAAGGGCACCCAGTGAAAACTCGAACTCACCAACAGTGGCCTGTTTGGAGGAACGTGGTCTAATGGTTAGAGTCGCAGGAAATGGACTCGTCACCAGAGTTCATTCCCGGACAAGGCTTATTTGCATTTCACATGGCGCTAATACCCTTGTGAAAGGTATGAATGCAATTCTCCTCCAGCTATGGTAAATAGCAGGGCAAGACTGGACTCTTTAACCAGTCTAGGAGAAGGACAACTCTGAATTCAAAACTGTCAAAACACCACTTAATAAATTGACTCAACCCTTAATTAACTATTTTTAGTCTAGTTTGGCACAAGGCCAGCGGTAAAGGGCACCCAGTGAAAACCCGAACTCACTAACAGTGGCCTGTTAGTACATCCACTAACATTAATACAACACAAGGAACCTTTTCATTAAAAAAGGTTCAAGTCAGAGTTCACTGTGAGTCTGCCGATGCAAACAAAAAAAGATAAGCATTTTTTTTGTACAGAGAGAGAGAGAGAGAGAGAGAGAGAGAGAGAGAGAGAGAGAGAAGAGAGAGAGTGTGTGTGTGTGTGTATGTGTGTGTAAAAATAATTTCATTCATTCCACATTGACGCCTGCATCATTTTCCTTTTTTTTTTTTACTATTCCGTCACCTCGATCTACACTTACCTCATAATCTGGCTTATTTTATCTCACCTCTCTTATTTGCTTTTTTTGTCTGTTTGAATTCTTACTTTCTTGCTGAATTCAAAATAAGAGTATTTATTATTATATTATCATATTATCATTATTATTATTATTATTGTATCATTATTATTATTATTATTATTATTATTAAAAATTCCCATCAGATTACCTTTATATTATTCTCTACTTCTTATCGTACAGCACAGTGATAAGTTTTTTTTCTTCCTCTTCCTGATTCTGCCATGTTAATTTTCTTTACCCAGTCTCGATCACAACTAGACTTTTTTCATTTTCAATTTCCCCGCTTAGTTTTATTAACAACCAACTTGCTTAAACTCTTAACGTGATTTGCTTCTTTTGATGAAAATTATGTTGTTTTTTAATTTGTTTTTTAAATTTTTATTAATTATTCATTTATTAAAATATTGTTTCTTTTTTTTTTTTTTTTTTTTCCCTTTTTTACACTTCAAGTTTAATCTGGGCGTAGATGGAATAAAAGAAATTTATTCAAGTGTCTGCACGTGGATACCAATTTCGTTTTCTTATTCAACAGTTTGGTGACTTCTGGGTATTCCAATATGCAATGTTTATTTCTTCTTCTTCTTCTTCATTGACACTGCTGGCATTGTTTTTACCAATTCTATATTCTGAGGAATTTTTATAATTTCCCATTGAATCATGGTGATTTATCTATTTCGCTTTTCACTTTCTATACCAACATCGATAACATAGTGTTATAGGAATATTTTCTGCTTGATAAAAAATTGTAATATATACATATATAAGGAAAGTTGTGTGTATATGTATGTCCGGAAGAAACTTCGAAAATAAAACAATTAACGACAAAGTAAATACATATACATATCAAATATCACCAGGGCTTGGTTTTTGAGCAAAAATAATAGAGATTTGATTTATATTCGTGAAGATAATTAAAAAATAAAATTTAAATGATAACAGCATGGATCTTTTTTTCATTTAATATTTTAGTTTGGTTTGTTTGGTTTGTTTTGTTTTACGGCATATCAACCTCAGTGGGTCATCTAATGCCGATAAAGTTTTGAAATAAATCAATTCTTAATGGATAATACCATTTTTTTTTATAAATACATTTTTTCTATTTAACCCATAGATGGGACCCTAACAGGTACTCTACATCCGGGTCAGAGTGGACCAGGGAGCAATGGTGAGAAGGGGTGCTCCACATTCCCCAAACCTCAGAACTAGAACCTCACCATCAGATAGAGTTAACGTAATTCCCAGGACATGTAGACCCGCAGCCACCGCCTTCTAAACACCCATATGATAAAAAGGGGTCGGGGATTCCCATAAGGGCAATAGGGTTGGGAAAATCATATAGGTGCTAGGGCTTGACGTGAGCAGCCGATTGATCGGAGGGGGCCTCTCCGACCGCCCGTCTAGCCCAAGATAGGGCCAAAGTGGAGTATTGCATATCATGAACTGCTCATCCACCTGGGCTCTATCCTTAAGCAT
>CM042161.1:49156603-49164103 GCA_023376005.1 Doryteuthis pealeii
TTTTATTTGTAATATTGAAATTACAAATCATCATTTATGGCTTAAATAGCTCCTCTTGATTTTTGTTTCGTTTCATGAAAATTCCACGTGTCTCGTTATTGTTTAAAACACAAGAATTTCGTTTCATCTGTGTTCGCATAGTACAGTGCCTTGTTGCATTCTCCAGACTGTGCAGCAGTGATTCAGCTTGGGCAGATTTTTTTTGCAAGAAGCGCCAGGTCATCTGCGTAGTCTGCATTTGGAATAGTTTCTGAGGGATATCGTCAGATATGATAAAGCGAGAATTCTTCCAAGCATTTTGGTTTTGCATATTTGACACTCCTTTTTCCTATCTTCGACAGCATTTTCTTTTTTGTATATTCGAGATCTTCTTTCTTTTGTCTTATCTCTGATAACTCTTTCTTTTTTTGAATATTCGACATCTTTTTTCTTTTTCCGATTTTCAACAACACTTTCTTTTTATATATTTGACATCTTTCTTTTTCTCTTTCTTAAATTAGGCATCTTTTTATTTTCCTAACGTTAGAACTTTTTTTTTTCAGCTTAGTAATATTCTCTCTCCGACATCTTTTAATTTTCCTATCTTCGGTAGATTTATTCTTTTCCCTATTTTCGACATTTTTTTCTTCTTTCCATTATCTTCGACAACTTTTTATTTTTCGTATATTAGACATCTTTTTTTCTTATCTTCGACATCTTTTTTCTTTTTTCTTTCCTACTTAGTACTCTTTTTCTTTGTCTCTGTCAATTTCATTTCTTTATTTTCTTTTACTCATCTTTTTCTTTTTTCCCCTTCCAGATGTCTTTACAAACTTTCTTTATATCTTTAACATCTTCTCGACTTCCTCTGTTCCTTCTCCCTCTATTGTCATTTTCTTTCAAATTCAACCAATTTTCTCCAAGACAGTTCAAAGGAACCAATAATAAAATAAACTATTTTTGATCAAAGGTTCTTATTGATTCTTGGTGTCTGAGGTGCACCAAAATAAATTAAAACCGCTCAAATATGAAATGTGAATTCAACTGAAAATAAAGTGCTGCAAAGATTTTTTTAACACTTAATAAATCGGCCTAGAATGTGTGAAGAATTTTTTTTTTAATTTTGAGTTTCACTGACTTGAAACCAAAAATCAACAAATTCTTCTATACAAAATAGTAACAACGTTGGAATAACAACATACACAATAAACTCTTCCGGATAGAATGTGACACAAAGCCTTGAATAGGTAACCAATCTAGGAGAAGGAAAACTCTTCGTGATGAGGAGGGGTTGGACTTTAGAAATAATGTACAAGATGGCCATTGAGCAAAGTGCTTCCTCCGATGAGATGAACTGTGCCTTCATCTTTTGCACAACAAATAATTTTTCTTTTAATTTTTTAGATGAAGCCTGATAATTTGTATTATTAGGATTATTCGGGCTATTGTTCTTATCTTTATTGTTATCTGTACAACGTTTCAGCCAATGTGCCCCCCCCCGGCCCTCTTCAGGTATTTCTTGTCCGACAAAAAATACCTGAAGAGAGCCGGAGGGGAATCGGCCAAAACGTTGTACAGATAACTATAAAGATGAAGACAATAGTCAGAATAAACCAAATAGTACAAATTATCAAACCTCATCTCAAAAATTCAGAGAAACAATATTTTGTTTTGTGTTTCTTTGCAGTTATATCACACGAATTCCATTTTGTTGATGTCACAAAATTGAATCCAAAAGTGCAAGTAGTATACAAATGAGATCAAATTATTAAAATAATTTAAAAGTTATAATCATTTTTGTCACTATTTTAGTTTCCAATTAAATGAATGACTAAAAGATGGTTTGGTTTATTTGGTTTAACAGCATATCAACCCCTTATGGGTTATTTAATACTTAAATTTGATACAAATAACTTAGTTATATTCCTATCTAATACTAATAATTTATACACAAATCTATCAAACAAATGATCATTATTATTATTATACAGAAATAGTTACTTGAAACCATATAGGTTTCAAGTAACCATTTATATTAAATCTTATCATAGTGAAGATTGTGTTTTTGTGTCTGTAACCGAAACTATGTTACTACTCAAGTCACAATTCCCGAGTCCGAAAAGAAGGTTCCCGAGTCCGACAGGAAATACCTGAAGAGGGCCGGAGGGCACATTGGCCGAAACATTGTACTGATAACAATAAAGAGAATGAAAACATTATATCGTGTTCCATTTATGGTTTGCTAACTGGTATGTTCTCAATCTCATTTCCCTTTTCAGGAATACCAACAGTAGTATGATTGTGGTACTTACTACTCTCATAAATCCCAAAATAGGTTAGAAGGGCTCCTTAGCCTTAGTCGGCAACCCATCTTAGTCAAGGAAAAGTCCGATCCAAAACCTCCGCTGCCTTTCAAGGAAAGGATAGGGGAGTAAGCCCAGAAAACAAATCAGGAGCCGGAGTCCCTGAGGTGGTGTGATGCTGAAATCCACTGCTACTCAGCAACTTCTGCGACACTACCGTTGCCAAACTGCATTGGTTCCTTACCCTTCCTTTTGATCACAGCGGCAGTGTGGAGAAGGTGGATTTGCTGCATGGGCAACAGCTCATCCTCCATATGAACCCGTCCAGGCTATGTAGTTCAAAAAAAAAAAAAAAGAAAAGAAAAGAAAACTTGGATACGACTCCATCGTCTCCTGTGGAACTCTGGAAAGAAACGAGTCAATATATTACGCATTTGTCACATGAGATTTACGCACTCTTTTATATTCAATCAAGAGGAACAACTACAGTGTACAGCATGTGAAACACCCTACACTGTCAAACATTTTCTCATAGAATGCGGAGATTTAACTCTCGTTAGACGACTTTTTATATTCAAGAGCAAAAACCATACTTAATAGGATGTCAAGCATCCTACACTGTTGGAGTGGTAGTATCTATTAGGTTCCCATCTATGTGTTAAATAGTAAAAACTATTTTAAGAAATTTAAGAAAAAATGAATTTTTAAAAATTGAGAATCCATCAAGAATGAATAAAATTAAACGTCTTTGGTCTAAAAAAAACCTACAAGGGTTGACATGCCGTAAAAAACAACCAACCAACCAACCAAACCAACCAACCAACCAGCCAATCAACCAATCAACCAGCCAACTAGTCAACCAACCAACCAACCAACCAACCAACCAACCAACCAACCAACCAACCAACCAACCAACCAACCCCAACTGTTAAACATTTTCTCATAGATGGCGGAGATTTTGCTCTCAGACAATTTTCTTTACAAGAGGAACAAGCACACAGTATAGCATGTCAAACACTCTACACTGTTGGAATGGGTTAGGGTTCCATCTATGGGTTGAATAGAAAAAATGAGTTTAAAAATGTACCGTATTTGACGGCATATAGGAGGCACTTTTTCAAAAATGTTGGCTCAAAAAATTGCTCTGTGTCTTATACATTATGTTAAAATAAGAATATTCTGATGTCAAGTTTAAAATATTATATTTTTAGATTCTAGAAATAAATATCTATTTAATACAAAACTTATTTCAGTCAAATATGTTTTGAAGAAAAACTCTATTGAAAATGTAGTCCTCCCCTTTTAACCAGATAAAATATCGATGTATATTTTTTTCTTTTAGAAGATAATAGCCAATTAAATAATTATTGAAATGAGTAAAAAAGAAATCTCCAAAAAATTAATCATTCATTATTTTTTTACATTTTATTTTCCGATTTTCGGTACTTATTTTCTTATAAAATATTCCACTTAAAGATTTTTTCTTTCTATTTACAACTTCGGTCTTTTATTTTTTTTTTTATTTCTACTGTAATTAGTATCAAACAAGGACCAACTCGCCAATATTTTACACCCCAAAGTAAGGAGGGGGTTAAAATTAAGTGAAGTTTGAGACCTCCCGTAGGCCTAGGCTAATCTTCTCTATGATGCCCACTAACCCAGCTTACGCTCAGTACTTTTACCTACCCTAAACTCCATGCATCCTTATTTTATTGCTGGTATTGTTATAATCAAGGTTAACAACTAGACTGTTTTCAACCATATATGCTTAAATATACTAAAAACTTTTTTCCTGAATTTTCCCTGAATCTGACCTGCTGCGTCTTATATGCCCGTGCGTATTATATGCCGTCAAATACGGTATTTAAAAAGTGAATTTAAAAAAATTCAGAACCATCAAGAATGAATGAAACAAAACGTCTTCGGCATTAAATAAACCAACAAGGGTTTACATGCCGTAAAAAAACAACCAACCAACCAACCAACCAACCAGCCAACCAACCCTACACTGGTACACATTTTATCATAGAATACGGAGATTTAGGTCTCATTAGACAACATTCTTTTATACAAGAGGTGCAACCACAATATATACTATGACAAACATCCTATAATTGTAAACACTTTCATAGAATGCAGAGATTTATCAATCATTAGATAACGTTTTTTCAACGCAAACAATATGGTTGAGTTTTATTTTACAGCATATAAACTCTGTTCAGATAATTTAAATAGACTAGACGATCAATCGCCTGGCCATGTCAAGTCCAAGCACCTATATGATTGCCCCAACCTATTTGCCCTTATAGTAACCTCAAACCCATTTTATCTTATATGTGTTAGAAAGCGGTTGTTGAGTGTCTTCAAATCCTGGGAATGACGTTAAACTATCTGATAATGAGGTTCAAGTTCTGGAAGTTTGGGGAATATGGAGCACCCCTTCATCACCATCGATTCCAGGTCCACCCCGACCCGGTGTGATAGTACGTGTTACGGTCATGTCTATGGATTAAATAGAAAATTTGTTTACAAACAAATTGAATTTAAAAAAATGTTCTTCCAAACTATCGCTACGAATCTTTCAAAACTTTTTCGGCATTAAATGACCCACCGTGGTTGATATGCCGTAAAATAAAATAAGCAAACAAGTCATTTAATGATAACATTTAATCTATCTATACATATATAAAGGGCAGTTGTGTGTATCTGTAAGATCGGAGGAAACTTTGAAAATAAAACAATTAATACAAAGTAAATATATATACACATAAATATCACCAGGGCTTGGTTTTTGATGACAACAACAATAAATGAAAATATTAGTGAAAATTATTAATTATAATAAAGGTTGACAATACGTCATTTAAAAAAAGAATAACAAAAATGTGCCAGATTGTGAACTTCAGTGTTAAATGTCATATGATGTCACATATCAGTAAACGACGAAAAAATTAACTTTGATTTTTAGTCAGTCGGGTTTCAGGCGCTGAGCATAACGGGGCTTCGGCTAGCATCCGGGTCTCTAGCCTGGAGGCAAACTGTTAAAATTGACAATTTGATAAAGATTTTTCCCTTCCTTACCAAAGTAATGACATGAGGATATACCCACAAGAAAAAGGACCGGACAAAAAAGAAGAAGAAAAAAATAATAATAAAGTGGTAACATTAAACTTAAATACGTGTTTATTACTTTTTTTCTTCTATCAGCTGAACAGGAACGACGATCAACGGCCTTTGGGCTCTGTCTGAAACAAGAAGCTGCAAAACTGCACCCACATTTTATAAAGCAAATAAGTAATAAAACCTTTTTAAACTTTTAAAGAGATTAGTTGCGTTCCGTATCTTACTTTCCTTCCACTCATACGATTACACTACAAAAGTATATTTTAAATCTAATATGCAACTTACTACTACTACTACTACTACTACTACTACTACTATAATATAATAATAATAATAAATTCAATTTTCACCATACAACTAAATGATATATGCACAAGCCTGGATTCGTCCTGGAAAAGAGACGCATAAAATTCTCTGGAACTTTGAGATACAGACGGATCATCTAATCCAGGTCAGGAGACCAAACCTAGTATTGATTAACAACAAGAAGAGAACCTGTAAACTTTTTTTTTGTAAAGAAAGAAATTAAATGGTGATACTTACATTTCTGACTTCAAAACGACGAGTGATGTGTACGAAAATGTTTATAACTGGAAATATCACCGAATTTATAATGAATAAGTTTAACAAAGAAATGTAAACTGCAAAGGATTGACGGTTGTTATATAGAAAAAAAGGGGTTCATTCTCGGAAAATATTTATGTAAATCAAAATGAATTATAAAAAAAAAGAAAAAGTCTGGGCCACGTGAGCCTGTTTTAACACCTACTCTGAACGATGATTGGCTTTAGCATTAACCAATCAGATGTTCAGAAGTTGAGGTAAGCGTTGGCAAAAAACTCCATTTAAAGCCAGTTTCTTTCTGTTAACGTTAAATGAAACACGGGTAGCGCATTAAGGGATCATCTCTAATGGGGTTTATGCTGGAAGACCCGAAAACCCCCAATGAAATCAGTTAATAACATAACTGACAACGCTATCCAGCTCTGTTTAATCAGGCGTATCTCAAACATATCTGATCCTGTAACTCGTTTTAAATTGATTGAGGGCGTGTTGGCAGTTGATATCAACACACAAAAAAAACAATTTTGTTGTGCCATTTTTACTTAAATTTGACCAAATAATTGTATGTTAATGTTTGATCGCCAATAAAAAAAATGTTATCGATTATCGATTGGCTGCCCAACATGTGATTTCTCAACTGATTCTAATTTGGCAACGTGTATATAGACATCAGACATTGAAACGAGGAAATGTGGTCGGATAGGAAATCATATCTAATCGAATAGAAAACAATGGAAGTTGATTTCGCTGGTCAGTCCCTTCCCACCCGATTTTTTTTCTCTCTCTCTCGATCCCCCACCCCCTGAACTCCCGGCAACTAAAAGTGGAAATAACAGGAACTAAATAATTTCTGACATTTCTTGCCGCAGAACCAACCGTAAATAACAAAACACACATTTTTATTCATTCATGTCTCCTCTCATATATATAAAATCACTATTTATTATTTAAAACACACCTCTTATAGGCTCATAAAATATTACATCGACCGTAGTCATTAATTCTCGTTTTATTTTCAACTTTTTTTGCTTTAACAAACTTCAGCATTCCATAGCACATGATAATTTTTTTAATCATATTTTTTTAAAGATTTGAAATATCAGTAAGATTGCATTAATTTAAGTTAGTTAAGTTGTAAACTTTACTTACACATTTCAATAAACAAGAAATATTTTAAAAAATATCGCTTACTTTAAATAAACATGTTTTATACCATTTTTTTTTTTTTTTTTTTAATTATTGAAGTAAAGAAACTAACTTCTTGCACACGTGGATAAAAAAAATTCTTTATTTAAACACTGAACGTTATATAATATGAAATGTTTATATAAAAAACTTCAACTAGTTAAATAGGCCCAACACTATCGCTAACAAGAACAAGTTAACAACACAGAAACCAAATCCCCCCCCCAAAAAAAAAAAGCCGCACTCAGGTTTCTTTTTAAAAGAAGTCCACAGAAATGTGATTTTGTTTTCTTCTTCCATTATTAAACTATCTTTTTTTTTTTCGCCGAAAGATGCGTGACGATTT
>CM042161.1:49166603-49171603 GCA_023376005.1 Doryteuthis pealeii
CCGGAAATAGAGCCATGTTGTGTGCACACGTTCGCGTAAAGGTATGGGACATGGCGTTAGACATGAGTGGCTGCAAATAGAGGTGTGAGAAAATCAGGATAGTTGGTAGCTTGAGGGTGGGGGTAATAAAAGTGAGGGGGGTGTAAGGCTCAGATTCTTACCCCCCCCCCCAATGCCAGTTTGGTAACAGCGTATTTGGTAAAGATCTTTGCTCAGGCAAGATAACTGAAGTAACCTTTAGTTATTTAGAAAGTTTTATATCGGTTAGGAATCACAAGGTTCCTAGTTCGATACCGGCCCTCGCCAACTCAGCGCATGAGTAGCATAGGGACCTGTGTGGTAAAGTGAGGAACTAATGGTAGGTGTGGCGCTCCACCTCAGACGCCAAAAAAAATCTCCTTGGTCTAGCGCTAGTGAAAAGGGGATAGACTCCCTCGCTGATTGGCTGATACCGACTTTAGGCCACCCCGAAGACTTTACCTACTTATATATCCTGGTACAAGTCCAAAGTTGTGGAGATGTAAAAAGTCTGCAGCGTGGTGTATTGTCGGTATCAGCGAGGGAATCTATCCCCTTTTCGCTTGCTCTAGACCAGGGAGATTATTTGCTGAGGTGGAACCGTCAGATCTAAGGTGCTTTACCACAAGATCAGATTACTGAATCTGTGCTGCTCATGCACTGTTGTTGG
Organism: Doryteuthis pealeii; assembly: GCA_023376005.1. Lineage (NCBI taxonomy): Eukaryota > Metazoa > Mollusca > Cephalopoda > Myopsida > Loliginidae > Doryteuthis > Doryteuthis pealeii. Next base: position 49,167,292 of record CM042161.1, read on the forward strand.
GGGACCGGTATCGAACCAGGAACCTTGCGATTCCTTGGCGGGTGTTCTACCGACTGAGCTAGAGTAATGTTACTCTATTTATCGTCTACGTTATATCTCTTCATATTCTCTCCCTCTTCACATTGGTTTCTTTTATTTCTTCTTCTCTCTTCTCTCATCCAAATATCCCCCCTCTCTCTCTTACGCTTTCTATTTCCATATACGCCTGATGGAAGCGCATAGTGTAATGGTTAAAGTCATGGGAAATGGACTCGTCGCTCCGAGTTCAAATCCTGGACGTGGTAATTGCATTTCACTTAGCGCTAATACCCTTGGGAAAGGTATGAATCCTACTCTCCCTCCAGCTATGGATAAATAGTAGGCAGACTAGGCTCTTTAACCTTAGTTAGGCAACTGGTCTAGGAGAAGGAAAACTCTGAATTCAAACCAATTGAACTCCGCTTAAGAAACTGACCTTGTGTCATATCCTGCTCGTGCGGAGGGGTTGGTAAATATATATACTCCTCATTTTATGCATTTACTTAACCCCTGCACGACCAGGATGTGACACAACGTCAATTCCCAAGCAGTTTATTAGGTTTTAATTCAGAGTTTTCCTTTTTCTAGACAAGTTGCCACACTAAGGTTAAAGGGCCCAGTTTAACCTACTATTTATCCGTAGCTGGAGAAATAATAGTTGAATTCGTATCTTTCCCGAGAGTATTAGTATTATATGAATTGCAAACAGCCTCATCCAGGATTTGAACTCGAGTCGCCGAGTCCGTTTTCTATGACGATGACCATTACATTATAGGAACTTCCTTTCAGCTCATCAATAACTATATTTCTTCTCTCTTCTTTCATCCCGCCCTGTCGGCTGGGGTGTTAGAAGGCACCGACTGCACCTCTGCAGAGGAGTAAGACTCCCCCAATGTGGCGACCCATGATGCTTAAGGATAGAACCCAGGTGGATGAGCAGTCCATGACTTGCAATACTCCAATTTGACCCTTTCTTGGGCTAGACGGGCGGTCAGAGAGTCCTCCATCCGATCAATCGGCTGGTCACGTCAAGCCCTAGCACTTATATGATTGCCCCAACCCTATTTCCATTATGGCAACCCCAACCATTTTTATCATATGGGTGCTAGAAAGCGGTGGCTGAGGGTCTACATGTCCTGGGAATGACGTTAAACTCTATCTGATGGTGAGGTTCCCGTTCTAGAGAATGTGGAGTACCCCTTCATCACCATTGCTCCCTGGTCCACTCTGACCCGGAGTGGTAGTACCTGTTAGGGTTCCATCTATGTGTTAAATAGAAAATGTATTTATGAAAAAAATTGTGTATCCATTAAGAAATTAATTTATTTCAAAACTTTATCGGCATTAAATGACCCACTGAGGTTGATATGCCGTAAAACAAAACAAACCGAACCAAATCTTCTTTCATCCAAATCATCCTCTCTCTCTCTCTCTCTCTCACACACACACACACACACACACACACACACACACACACGCGCGCGCACACACACACACACACAATTTCTTGTCTTATTTCTCATAGCTGCAATTTCATCCTCACTCCCAAAATGTAACCCTCCTAATCTTTTCCTCCAGTCTCTTGATCTTTCCCCCGTTTCTTCTCCCTAAATTTCCCTTTTAAAATATTTTCCCTCGACGTCCTATTCGATTCTAGTTTCGGATGCCCCATCATCAGCACCCGTTTCTTCCTCCCCAACCTTTCAACCACCAAGATAACAAACAACCCCACCCTCCTAAAATCAAACATATTTCCAACTGTCTTCACGCCACCGTTCCAAAATGTCGACGAACATCCCGAGGAACCATTATTGCCTTCTTAATTTACCTCCTCCTGACACTCACAAGAAACAAGACAGATAGAGGCAGAAATAGAAATATTTTAAAAAGACAGCGATTCGAAAAGCAGACTTATTATTATCTACAGGAAAATGTTCATTGATGCACAATGAACATCTGACATGTTATGGTGGAAGAGCAACCATGGTAAAGGGGATTGGAAGTGGAGAAATTTGAAGATTCGCGCTTTCTCAGGAGTGGGGGGGGAGGGTCATTCAAAACCTTCTCTAAACACAGTTTCGCGCTATTTTCAAACCTGTTTATTACTTAATCCAAAGCCGTTTCCAAGCGCGCCAAAACCCACCGTTTGTACTTTGTCATTTTTACTCAAATATTATTAACTTGTTTTATTTACTAAACTTTGTTTAGTTTAATACACAGACCCTACATTAATTACAATACCTGCTGTTACTCAGGGGTCACCTATCTAAGTGCTCAATACTAAATTAGCAGAGCAAGTTTAAAACCTAAAATATAAGATTATGGGACTATACTATCATTACTCAAGTAAATTTGTATATCATGATGTGTGATATTTGTCACAATATACAAATGCTTGACCAACCGATAGATAGATAGATAGATAGAGAGATAGATAGAAATAGAGATAGATAGATAGATAGAGAGATAGATAGATAGATAGAGATAGAGATAGATAGATAGATAGATATAGATAGATAGATAGATAGATAGATAGATATAGATATCTAAGTACTGAATAGGTTTATTGACACTTAATTTCTTTCTTTCTTATTATTTAATAAGCTTTGTTAGATCTGACACTCAAGTTGCTACAGTACCAGCAGTTACTAAGTGGTCGCCCATTTAAGTACTTGACAGGTTCATTGCTGCTTAACTTTTTCCTTTTTCTTATTATTTACTAAGCTTTGCTTGGTCTGAAACTCAAATTGCTACAGTACCTGCTGTTACTAAGCGGTCATCCATCTAATCACTGATCAGGTTCATCGTAGCTTAACTCCTTTTCTTATTATTTAAAAAGCTTTGCTTGGTCTGAAACTCAAATTGCTATGTTACCTGCAGTTACTAAGCGGTCACCCATCTAAGTACTGAACAGGTTCATCGCTGCTTAACGTCCTTTCTTTTTTTTGTTATTTACTAAGCTTTGCTGTTTGACATTCAGGTTGCTACAGTATCTGTGGTTACTAAGTGGTCACCCATTTAAGTACATGACAGGTTCCTCACTGCTTAACTTCTTCCATCCTTTTTCTTGTTATTTATTAAGCTTTTGTATTTTGACACACATGCCTCTTGTTGCTGTAAGCATCTGCTCTTACTATGAGGTTACCCATCTAAGTACTGAACAGGTTCATCACTGCTTAACTTCTTCCTTTCTTTTCTTGTTATTTACTAAGCTTTGCTTAGTCTAATACACAGACCTCATATTGCTTACAATACCTGCTGTTATTAAGAGGTCACCCATCTCATTTCTTTACAGGTTAATCACTGCTTAACTTCTTCCTTTCTTTTTCTTGAGACCTCATATTGCTTGCAGTACCTGCTGTTACTAATGGTTTAGTTTCTTTGTTTAATGACATATCAACCTTCGTGGGTTATTCAATGCCAAATACATCCCTGTAGAATAATAATAGTGGTACTATTTAATTCATAGCTACAAAAATAAGGGGATTCATACCTTCCCTAGAGTATTAGTACGAATAGCGCGAACTAGTTACTTCGATTTTGTATTGAGAAAAACATTATAAGTTATCAATTTCTAAATGAAGTTAATAAACTTTAGATAAATCTTTGAAAATCCGGATTCAATTGTAAGATGTCTGTTAAATGTCTTCTCGATAATGGTTGCCTCTTTCCAGTTTTAGCACTTCCGGCCGTTAGACGATCCGTACCGATCGCACGATTGGCGGGAAGTGATATTCTGGGATCTAAATGCTGATTTCGACATGTGAACACGCAATGCCTTTTGGTAGGTTTGGGGCAAATAGGGTGTTGTATTTTCCATGTGGGGGTGGTCGGTAAAAGAACCCCACGGAAGATGAGTGAAAGCAATTACAGAAATAGCAAGGACACCGACAGGCTCAGAGATAAATATGTATTATTCTCCCTATTAATATACTTGGTGCAAGAAACGCAATCATTAAGACAGACGGACATAGATAGATAGATAGATGTTAGCTCAGTCGGTAGAGCGTTCGGCTAGAAACCACGAGGTTCCTAGTTCGATACTGGTCCTTGCCAACTCAGCGTATGAGTAGCACAGGGATCTGTGCGGTAAAATAAGGAGCGGATGGTAGGTATGGCGCTCCACCTCAGACGCCAAAACAATCTCCTTGGTCTAGCGCTATTGAAAAGGGGATCGACTCCCTCGCTGACTGGCTGATACCGACATTTGGCCGCCCCTACGACTTTACTTTATATATATATATATATATATATATATATATATATATATATATACCAACCCCTCTGCACGAGC
>CM042161.1:49181603-49206603 GCA_023376005.1 Doryteuthis pealeii
AAAGAATACGCAAAAAAGAGCAAACAAAGATTACTTATGGCAGCCAACAAAAGCATATGTAATGTATGGACAAACAGAAAAACAACAAAAACTAGAAAACAAAAATGGGAAGAAAAACAATTATATGGACACTTCAAACGACAAATCTGAGAGGTTGCACATAAAAAGACTTGGACATGGTTAAGAAATGGAAACCTCAAAAGAGAAACTGAATCACTAATAATTGCTGCACAAAATAATGCCTTAAGAACAAATTATATCAAAGCAAAATTTGATAAGACGCAACGAAACAGTAAATGTAGACTGTGCGGTGACAGAGATGAGACTGTAAACATGTATTAAGTGAATGTAGCAAACTAGCACAACGGTAATACAAAGCTAGGCACAACTGGGCTGGGAAAGCGATCCACTGGGATTTATGCAAACAATAAAACTTTGATCATACAATAAAATGGTATATGCATAAACAAGAATATGTTCTTGAGAATGAAACGCATAAAATTCTTTGGGTCTTTGAAATAAAGACGTATCACCCTATCCCAGCTTGGAGACCAGACCTAGTGTTGGTTAACAAAAAAAAGTGAACGTGTCAACTGGTGGACTCTGCAGTTCCAGCAGATCAGAGGGTGAAGTTGAAGGAAAATGAAAAGATGGATAAATACCTGGACCTTGCCAGAGAATTGAAAAGCTGTGGAATATGAGAGTGAAAGTGATACCAATTGTAGTTGGTGCACTATGAACGGCCCCAGTAAACTTGGAAAAAGACTGGAGGATCTGGAAATCGGAGGAAGAATTGAACCATCCAAGTCTACTGCACTGCTGCAATCGGCTAGAATACTCAGAAGAGTCCTGGTGACCTGAGGAGACTTGTTGTCCCTCATCCTCCAGTGAAATACTCTCAGTTAACGCTTATGTAAAAAAAAAAAAACTCAAAAGGAGTGAAAATGATAATATCTAACTTTTTTTTCAAATATATATTCACAAGCCCCTCCACATGAGCAGGATGTGACAGAAGGTCAATTTTTTAATTGGAGTTTAACAGGTTTGAATTCAGAGTTTCTCTTCTCCTAGAACAAAGGTTAAAGAGCCTGACGTAAAAAAACTCAAAAGGAGTGAAAATAATAATATGAAGAAGTAACACAAGAGAAAAAAGAAGGGGAGTGAAGAAAATATGCAAAGAAATAGAATAGGAGCATAAAATTTGACGAGAAGATGAAGAAAATAATGAACTAAATTGCATCTGGGGGTTAGAATCTAATCTGAAGCTCTGAGGTGTTATCATTACTCTCAGGCCCACTAACTCGGTATTGTAGTACCTGCCAGGGTCCTACATAGGGGTCAAATAAATATTTTTTGGAAATTATAAGTATTCTTGAAACTATGCAACTGAGTACAAACAAATAATGATAATGATAATAATAATAATAATTATTATTATTATCACTCCTTTTGAGTTTTTCACATCAGCGTTAGCTGATGGCATTTCACTGGGTCTGAGTCTGGATGGTCTCAATTTTTCCTCCGATTTCCAGATCCTCCAGTCTTTTTTCCAAGTTTATTGGGACCGTTCCAAGTGCACCAACTACAATTGGTATCACTTTCACTCTCATATTCCACAGCTTTTTCAATTCTCTGGCAAGGTCTAGGTATTTATCCATCTTTTCATTTTCCTTCAGCTTCACCTGTGATCTGCTGGAAACTGCAAAGTTCACCAGTTGACACGTTCTCTTTTTTTTGTTAATCAACACTAGGTCTGGTCTCCTGGCTGGGATAGAATGATCCGTCTTTATCTCAAAGTCCCAGAGGATTATTTTTTATATTATTATATTATTATTATTATTATTATTATTATTATTATTATAAGTAGGAAGAGTTATTTGAAACCATATAATTACTTGAAAAAAGTACCTTGACCTCAGCATTAAATAACAGAACATGGGTTAACATGAAGCAGCAGCTGTAGAAGGAGGAGGAGGAGGAGGAGGGGTGGTGCTGGTGAGGTAATGGTTATCGACTAGAAGAAGAGAACTTTTCAGCTAGACGTGAATTATTCTCTTTCAGTAAACCACAGTGAAATCAAAGGGAAGTAACCCCCCCCAAAAAAAAAAAAAATTAAGTAATACTTTGAACTTGCCAGAAATCTGAAAAAAAACCAAACAAAACAAAACAAACAAATCAAAATACAAACAAAAAAACAAAAATACAAACAAACAAAAAAAAAGTAGAATACCAAAGCTGAGGAGACTTAACGCAACTCTAACTTCATTGAAGTTCACTAGATACAACTTCGTCACTCGAGGAAAATGATTAAGTAAAAAGAGACAAATAAAAGCAATATACGATATTAGGATGAAAGTTCGTATGATGACGTCATATCTGCTATTGATGACTTTTTTTGACCAATGGGATCCAACCACTGCAACACCAGTGGAAGGAGTGCGTAGACTGCAAGGGAGACTATGTTGACATATAAACCTCATCAGTCACGTTCCATGAGAGTATCTTGGTCAGCCTATGAACTTTTCAGCCGACACTCGTTGGCAATGGTTTTACTAATAGTAGCAGTAACAGCAGTAATGGTAGTTTTTGAGGGAAGAGATATATTTTTCTTACTTGGTGGCATATCAACCATCGTGGGTTATTTAATGCATAAATCCATCCTTGTAGAAGAACAGTAGTGGTACTAATTAACCCTTAGCTGGGGGATAAGGGGATGAATACCTTTCCCAAGGTATGAAAAGTGAACTTAATAACGCGACTCAAGTTCGAACTCGCTTACTATGAAGTCACAGTCCAGCACGAATGCCACTACACCACAGGGAGTGTCCCTTTTAAAAAAACCAAATAAAAGAAAACCTGAAGTGGTACAGTTCAATCTATAGCTGGGGGGATGGAGAGATTTCTACCTTTCCCAAGAGTAGTAGTCCGAAATTGAACGTGATAGTGTGACTAGAGTTCGCTTACTGCGGCGATGTCCAGTTCAGCACGTTAGCTACAATGCAACGGGTATAAGAACAATAGTGGTGTAAGGGCAGTCTCCCTTTTCTGAGGGTTTTGGTAAATCTCCTGTGTCTGGAGACCCTATGGTGGTCACGTGACACAGGAACCCAAGGAGGGAACCCTCTTCTTCTGATGCCACTGAACAAGCCTGGACGTGCTTGTCACTTCTCCCAGCAGACACCTATGGTGCATGCCAGACGCACAGAGACACGACACTGCTCACAGTAAGTGGTTTTAATGAACACTACTGTGTATGTTTGGACTCTTGTGACATTTTATAGTCTGGGGAACTTCGTTCTTCTATATATGTTATATTAAATCTTTATAATGGTACTATTTAACACATACCTGGGTAATCGGGTGATTTCAACCTTTCCCAAGAGTATTAGTATTAGAATATGAACGTAATAGTGCGAATGGAGTTCAAATGTGCTTACTACGGTGTCACAGTCCTGTACGTTCGCCACTAAATCTCTGGGGACTCTCCATTGAAAATGTGCGGGCAGTTCTTTTCTTAAATTTTAAAATTAGACCGTTTAGTAGAATATCTACTGAACAAGTTTCCATTCAAACAAGAGCAGCAATACACAAGAGCAGCAACACACAATAGAAGCGAGCTGATTAAAATTCTAAAAGCTCTTTTCTGCTGACTTCTCCGCTTTCTGTCTTGAAAGACCACCTAGCATTATCAGTATCAACGAAAGATTTATCGACGCACTGGTTTTCCTTTGCCTGGTCCCATCTATAGTTAAAATAAGAATTGGAAATATCACCTGGTGAGCGAAGCAAGATGTTAAGGGGAACACTCCTCAAACAAATTCCTTACCCGTGTTCATATTAAAACTTTGACGTCAATAAATTGGAAACACTGGTGGCTGCATTGACCCAACAAAATAGTAAATGTAGACTATGCGGTAATACAGATGAGACCGTAAACTGTGTACTATGCGAATGTAGCAAACTAGCACAACGGGAGTACAAAACTAGACACGACTGTGTTGGGAAGGTGATCCACTGGGAATTATGTAAAAGATTAAATTTTGACCATACAACAAAATGGTATATGCATAAACCAGAATCTGTTCTTGAGATTGAAACGCATAACATTCTCTGGGACTTTGAAAAAAAAAACGGATCACCTTATCCCAGCAAGAAGACCAGACCTAGTGTTGATTAAAAAAAAAGAAAGAACTTGTCAATTGGTGGATTTTGCAGTTCCAGCAGATCAGAGGGTGAAGCTAAAGGAAAATGAAAAAATGGACAAATACATGGACCTTGCCAGAGAACTGAAAAAGTTATGGAATATGAAAGTCAAAGTGATACCAATTGTAGTTGGAGCACTTGGAACGGTCCCAAAATGATTGGAAAAGGGTTTGAGAAAGTCTGGAAATCAGAGGAAGGATTGATACCATCCAGAACACTGCACTGCTGCAATCTGCCAGAATATTCAGAAGAGTCCTGGATACCTGAGGAGACCTGCTGTCACTCAGACTCCAGTGAAAGACCATCAGCTAACGCTGATGTGAAAAACTCAAAAGGAGTAAATAATGATAATAATAATAATACACATCAACACTAACACATGAGTTTAGTGAGGAAAACCGAGCGGTCTGGCGCCTCCTTGTAAAACAAGGGACGAACAGGAGTGAAAAAGAGAGGAAAGAAGCCGCCACAGAAAAGAGAGCCAGAAGAAGGAGAGATTAATAATAATAATAATAATAATAATAATATCTCTCCTGAGTTTTTCACATCAGTGTTAGCTGGTGGTCTTTCACTGGAGTCAGAGTGACAGCAAGTCCTTCATATTTTCAGGACTCTTCTGGGTATCTAGCCGATCTTAACAATGCTCTCATCTGGATGGGGTCAGTTCTACCTCTAATTTCCAATTCCTCCAGTCTTTTTCAAGCGTTTGGTGACCGTTCTAAGTTCATCAAATACTTATATGTATTTGACTCGTAGATGGTACCCTAGATGGAGCATCCGTCAAGGAACAACAAGGTTCCAGGTTCGATACTGGCCGTCGCCAACCCAGCGCATGAGTAGCTTGGATCTGTGGAGTAAAGTTGATGTTAGGTAGGACTTTTTACATAACAATATAAAGTATATGAAATAATATGTTTAGCTCAGTCGGTGGAGCATCCGTTAAGGAACCAGAAGGTTCCGGTTCGATACTGACCGTCGCCAACTCAGTGCATAAAACCAAACCAAACCAAACCAGGACACTGATTTTGTTGTTGTTTTGAAGACCCGTTTTTGTGATATGTAATTTGAAAGAAAATTAACAAAAACTTTAACAGTCAGTTATCGGATCTGCGCGGTAAAGTGGGGTAAAGCTGACGGTAGGTATGGCGATCCACTTCAGACGCAAAAAATCTCCCTGCTTTAGCGCTAAGGAAAAGTGAATAGGATTTGAACTCGTCTCCCCGTTTCCATTTCCTACGACTTCATCCATTACCACGCGCCTCCCAGTTATGTTATATAAGTAGGAATAATTTTGACCCTAAGATCTATTTGACCCACAGACGGGACTCTATTAGGGCTAGAGTAGATTTGAGGGTAATAACAATGGTACTTAAGAGGTACTTAAAACTCCACAGATATAGAAATGGAGCCTCACCACCAGATGCTGTATAGTATCATACCCAGGACACTGACCGCCGTGTCGGCTGGGGCGTTAGAATGCACCGACTGCACCTCTGCAGAGGGGTAAGACCCATGATGCTTAAGGTAGGACTTTTATTTTATTTCACAACATTATAGGCATTAAATGACCCACTGAGGTTGATATGCCGTAAAAGCAAACCAAACCAAACCAGGACACTGATTTTGTTGTTGTTTTGAAGACACGTTTTTGTGATATGTAATTTGAAAGAAAATTAACAAAAACTTCAGTCAGGTGGATGAGCAGTTCATGCCTTCAATATTCCACTTTGGCCCTATCTTGGGCTAGACGGGCTGTCGGAGAGACCCCCTCCGATCAATCGGCTGGTCACGTCAAGCCCTAGCACCTATATGATTTTCCCAACCCTATTGCCCATATGGCAAGCCCCTACCCCTTTTTATCATATGGGTGCTAGAAGGCAGTGACTGAGAGTCTACATGTCCTGAAAATGACGTTAAACTCTATCTGATGGCGAGGTTCCAGTTTTGGAGGTTTGGGTAATGTGGAGCGCCCCTTCTTCACCATTGCTCCCTGGTCCACTCTGATCTGGAGTGGTAGTACCTGTTAGGGTCCCATCTATGGGCTAAATAGGAAAACATGAGTTGAAAAACAAAATTGTATTATCCATTAAGAATTGATTTATTTCACAACTTTATCGGCATTAAATGACCCACTGAGGTTGATATGCCGTAAAACCAAACCAAACCAAACCAGGAACTGATTTTGTTGTTGTTTTGAAGAACGTTTTTGTGATATGTAATTTGAAAGAAAATTAACAAAAACTTCAGTCAGTTATCGTAGAAAGTTTTGGAAAACTTTCATGCAGAGGAATAATAATAACTCCAGCGAACCACACACTGAAAATGAAAGAAAACGAAAAGATAGACAAATACTTGGATCTTGCCAGAGAGCAAAATAAAATCTGTTGAACATGAAGATGACGGTGATACCAATTGTAGCTGCTGCATTTGGAACGACACCCAAGGGCTTCAAAAAGTGTTTGGAAGAATTAGCAGGAATTGATACTATAGAGACCACAGCTTTTTGAAAATAAACTAGAATACTTAAAAAGTCCCAGGTAACCTAGGAAACTTGCTGTCAGTCAAACACCATTGAGAGACCAGAAGTTACAACTTTTGTGAAAAAGGAGGGAAATAATAATAATAATAATAAACCTAGGTAGTAATATCTCATCCACAGAGAGAGATGTTAACACACGAATAGCAAAGGCATGGTCGGCCACTAACAGATTGTCAGTCATATGGAGGTCTGATCTCCCTGACAAGCTGAAGCGACAGTTCTTCCAGGCTGTGGTTATATCGTTGCTGCTATATGGCTGCACCACTTGGACCTTAACGAAGCGTCTTGAAAATAAGCTAGATGGAAGCTGCACAAGAATGCTACGTGCAGTCTTGAACAAATCGTGGAAGCAGCACCCCACGAAGAGACAGCTGTATGGTCACCTGCCCCCATCTCTCAAACTATCCGAGTGAGACGGACAAGGCATGCAGGACACTGCTGGAGAAGCAAGGACGAGCTCATAAGCGACGTTCTCCTGTGGAAGCCAACACATGGACATGCAAGTGTGGGGCGCCCAGCAAGGACCTACATTGACCAGCTATGCGAGGATGCTATATGCTCAGCAGAGGACCTCCCAGGTGCAATGAGTGATAGGGAGGGTTGGCGAGAGATTGTCATGGATATCCGTGCTGCAAGCGCGACATGATGATGATGAAATACCTAGGAATATTAGAAGCAGCTACCATCAAGCAAACGAAGATATAAGAGTATGTAAGACAAGGTTTTTGCATTTCATAATATAGAAGATAAAACCAAACCATGACACTGATGAGCAGTTCATTCCTTCAATATTCCACTTTGGCCCTATCTTGGGCTAGACGTCTGGTCATGTCAAGCCCTAGCACCTATATGATTTTCCCAACCCTATTGTCCTTATGGCAAGCCCCTACCCCTTTTTATCATATGGGTGCTAGAATGCGGTGGCTGAGGGTCTACATGTCCTGGGAATGACGTTAAACTCTATCTGATGGCGAGGTTCCAATTTTGGAGGTTTGGGGAATGTGGAGCGCCTCTTCACCACCATTGCTCCCTGGTCCACTCTGATCTGGAAGGGTAGTACCTGTTAGGGTCCCATCTATGGGTTAAATAGAAAAACATGAGTTGAAAAACAAAATTGTATTATCCATTAAGAATTGATTTATTTCACAACTTTATCGGCATTAAATGACCCACTGAGGTTGATATGCCGTAAAACCAAACCAAACCAAACCAAACCAGGACACTGATTTTGTTGTTGTTTTGAAGACCCGTTTTTGTGATATGTAATTTGAAAGAAAATTAACAAAAACTTTAACAGTCAGTTATCGTAGAAGGTTTATAAATCTGTAAAACGGATCTCGGAAAGCTTTTGACTGATTTTCAATTAAGATCTTTATGAATTAATAACAATAGCCAGAGGAAAATTTAGAGAAAAGTAAAGATAAATAAATAGAAATCTCAAATGAATCAATTATGAGGAAGACGACAGTCGCTTTATGAAACTCTAGTGACGAATAAAAGAAACAGCCGTGTGTACTTTAACAGTACAGTTTTTAAAAAATTATATATTTGCATGTTTTCGTAACAACAAAAATGGAACGTCGTAGCGGGATTCTTGCTTGTGCAATCGCATTAAATTTTCTCTTAAAAGAAGTGCTGTTGTCTAATTCAGTTTGCAACTTAATTATAATGATATAGAGTTTGCGTTCGCGCTTACACCTAACATAATTTATTAAAGGTGATAACTGCTAAATGGTAATAGTTTTATTTCTCTGATTTTTTTTTGATGAGGCTTGATAATTTGTACTCTGAGGATTATTCGGACTATTGTCCCCATCTTTATTGTTATCTGCACAAGGTTACCTAGTCCGAGAAGATTCCCGAAATCGATGAGAAACACATGAAGAAGGTCGCAGACCACATTGGCCGAAACGTTGTGTAGATAACAATAAAGATTAGTACAATAGTTCAAATAATCCTAATAATACAGATAATGCTTTTATTTGGTTTCTTTGTTTAATGGCATATCAACCTTCGAGGTTTATCTAATGCCAAAGCCATCCTTGTAGAAAAACAGTAGTGGTACTATTCTTATATGTTTTATTCTATTACTTTAATATTTTTTGTTTTAATTAGATATTTTTTGTACTCTTAAAACAGAGTTTTTCAACTATGTCTTAGAAACAGGTAATTTTACTTTTACATGATTAATTTTTTGCGAAAATTTATATTTTTACTCTATTTGATATTTTTTATTTTACTTTAACATTTAAATATTTTAATTTAATATATTTTTTGTTTTATTATTTCAATGTTTTTGCACACCGGTTGAAAAACTTTGTTTTAGAAACTGTAATTTCTACTTAAGTAATTTCTTTGAGAAAATGTATACCTTTTATTCTATTGTATAATGATGGTGTACCTCGATCAATTTATTGCCCAGCTCACTGTGCCGTGAGATGAAAAGGGTTGAAAAGCTCTGATCTAGACCATTTGGATGAAATCAGTTAGAATATTTAGAATAATCCTGGTGGCGAAGGGGTAATACTTTCCCATCCGAAAATGAGCGTAATAGCAAGACTGAAGTTCGAAATCGCTTACTACAATATCGCAGTCCAACACGTTAGCAACGACACCACGTGGTCTTCCTCAGATGGTAATTATACAACACTGTCGGATGTTTTTTGAGAAAGAACACTCAAAGAAGTAAGGTAATAAAGAATTGTCTTATCTTCGTTTAGAGGTGTGTCCTTTTAGATCTCGTGGTTTCTCACATCTAGTATTCGTAGGTCACGTGAAAAATGAGACCCCCTATTCTCAAACTCTCATTGGTCAGGAAGTGCTATTCGCAGAATTGCGTCCCGGCCTCCTGCCTTAAAAAACGCTATGCGGTGGGATATAATGAATATGTATATACCTTGGTACCCCCTCACTATAATCCGATTGGACAGTGTCATGTATAAATAGTCGACGCTGTGTTGGTCCTAAACCTAATGCCTACAAGCTAAACTTACTCGATAGACGGATTGCTATTCGACATACCAATTACTACATCGATAATATACCAAATACCAACTTCAGAATATATCCCTTAACCAGAATATATCACGGTGATAGCTGAAAAAACAACCATCCCTACGAATGAATATGAATTTGTAATTGATTGTTGGAAATAAATATATTCAAATAAAATGAAAATACCGAAAAAAGAGAGATATTTTTTAGCAGATTGAAGGCGTTTTTATCGACAAATTATTTTTTTAGTGGTTTAAAGGCGTTAAAAGTAAGCCATATTTTTATCGCCAAGTAAATGTAAATATTTAGCCCCCCCCTAATATATTTTAAAAGAGGGGGGGGGTTAGAATATTTACATTTACTTGTTGAAAAAAGACTGGAGGGGGTAAAATATCGCATTAACTTTTCGGGAAAAACGCTTTAAGCGCTGATTGTTTGTTTTTTTTTTTTTTTTCAGCTAGGGACTTCATTCGTAGGTGGGTTGTTTTTTCAGCTATCACCGCCTAGCATTTTTAAGTTAGAGGCCGGGATGCAATTCTGCGAATAGCACCGGTCATGACTCTCCTGAAGTGAACACCAATTCTTATCTCTCTCTAGTGAGATAAACACTATTGCCACGTTGTGGCGATGATATCAGCTTCATCATTCTATGAGAATTAAGTCTAACAGTTTTTTTTTCTGTATGATTAGAGACCTTATTTATCAATCGGCCTTTTTAGTTATCCTCAACAAAGTAATTACGGTTTACTTTTAAATTTTATCGGTTCAACTGTAAGGTTCAAAGTTATAATATCAATTATAAGTGGTTGAAATAAACAACTCCGACAATTGTGTTAAAATACAGAACATAATGGACTTTAATATACAAGCACGAGGAGGGACATTTATAACATTTACAAGAAATACGTGTAAGGTACAAGGTACAATAAGAACGTATACAATAGTTACCTACATGTACATATAAATGATATAGATAGAGTTATGGATAGTCCATAAGGTTAAAGTCACTTACTGACTTAGTCCGTACGTGGGGCGGGGGGGTAGGCACCCACGAGGGTAGGGTGTAGACACAAATGTCTAACCCATGTTGTCCAGTCCAAGAAGAAGGAGAAAAGAAAGGTTTTGAATCTGGCGCTTCCTGTTTAAATACAGAAAGACGCCTGGTGGTGAGAATAGAAACGAGAGGAAGATAACTCTTCCAAATCCAAGGGAAGACAATCCAACACAACCAATCACAGAACGTGATAGAACGAGAACGAAAAGTTGGATTCAAAATACGAAAAGAATTGAATTTATTTATTGTACAACTGGCTAATTGTATCCATGGTTACTGAAGCCCTCTGAGTGATTACGAATAGTCTGGGAGTAATGGAGATGAAGGGGTACTCCACACTCTCCGGAACCCCAAAATTGGAACTTCACCACTAGATGCAGTTTAATTTCATACCCAGTACACTAAAAACCTCAACCACTGCCTTTTAGCACATATATGATAAAAAGGAAGGGTGTGGTGTAATGGTTAAAGTCATGGGAAATGGACTCGTCGACCCGAGTTCAAATCCTGGACGTGGCGATTATTTCACTTAGCACTAATACCCTTGGGAAAGGTATGAATACTACTCGCCCTCCAGCTATGGGTAAATAGTAGGGCAGACTGGACTCTTTAACCTTGGTTAGGTAACCGGTCTAGGAGAAGGAAAACTCTGAATTCAAACCTGTTGTACTCCGCTTAAGAAATTGACCTTGTGTCGCATCCTGCTCGAGCGGGGTGGTTGGTAAATATACATATGATAAAAAGGGTTGAGAGCTTGCCATAGGAGCAATGGGGTTGGGACAATCATATAGGTGCTAGGGCTTGATGTCACCAGTTGATTGAGTGGAGAGGCCCTCTCCGACTGCCTATTTAGCCAAAGTAAGAGACAAAGTCGAGTGTTGCATGTCATGAACTGTTCTATCACCAGGATTCCGTACTTAAGCATCTCGGGATTAGAATCACGAAGAACTATACAAACTGCCAATAGAAAAAATGTCAGAAATACAGGAAAAAGTATGAGTGTGTTGTGAAGACTTGCTATCCCTTGATCTCCAAGCGCGAGTCTACTGATATGACTGGTGTGAGAACTCAAAATATAATCATAATTGTAAAGACGAAGAAAAAAGAGCAAAATGAAAAATAAATAAAAAAAGAAAAAGAAGGAAGAAAAAAAAAGAAAAAGAAGGAAAAGAAAAGAAGAAAGGGCGCGAAATCTAACAGTACGTATAAAGAAAAACCATTGAAAATAAAACTGCTAAATTATCTGTCATGAATGCCTCGTCGAAAAGCGAAACGGAGAAAAATATCACGTGACACGGGCAGGGAAGCGAAAAATGACCTTAGAGCGCGCGAATATTGGCGGCATTTTGGTATGTCAGGGGATTCAGCGGGAATATCAACTGGACACAGTGGAGTTCTGTTGGGAAGAGCAAGAATCCAGTCGGATAAGGGATCGGGAAAGAAAAATCCCCAAAAAGAAAAAAAAGAAATCAAAAACGAAATGAATCGACGATCAAGGATCAGATGCAATGTAGAAGGGCAAGGCAGTAGATAAAAATAAAACCCCCCCCAAAAAAAAAACGGGGGAGAGAGAGAGAGAGAGAGAGAGAGAGAGAGAGAGAGAGAGAGATGAAATGAGAAAAAAGGGGGGGGGGAGTGAGATAACATTGGGGAGTAAAAATAGAAATAAACTTGATATGGAAAGAAAAAAGATGAATAAATCTGAAAGAGGAATGAAAGAAAAAAAAGAAAAAAAAAAACAACAAATAAAGAAAAGAAGTAAAGAAAAAAAAAAAAAAACGAAGAAAGAAAAAAGAAGATAAATAATAAGAAAAAGAAAGAAAAAGAAAAAAAAACGAAAAGTAATAGTAAAAAGAAATATGAAAAAAAAGAGGAGAACAAGAAACAGAAGAATAATTATAAGAAAAAGAAAAAGGAGAAAAAGAAAAAAAAGAGAGAAAAGGAAAAGAAGAGAAAAGGAGAAGAAGAAAAAAGAGATAAAGAGAATTATGAGAAAAGAAAAAAGGAGTAAAAGAAGAAAAAGTAGTAAAAAGGAAAAAAGAGAAAGAAGAAAGGAAAAAGAAAAAAAGAAAAGAAAAAGAAAAAAAAGAAAAAAAGAAAAAAAGAAAGAAAAAAAGAAAAAAAAGAAAAAAAAAAGAAAGAAAAAGAAAAGAAAGAAAAAGAAAAAAAAAGACTAATATAATAGAATATCAACATTTAATGTTGACCAGGTTCACACATAATTTTTTGACATCGTATCACATTCAGATGAAATTTATATATATATATATATATATATATATATATATATATATATATATATATATATATAATATATGAAAAAAGTGGAAGTAAATCCGACAATGTGTAATGTGATAAAAACTGAAAAAACACAAGTTTCATTAACGAATGATGTTTATTAAGCTTACGCTGCACTGTTTCGGTCTATTTCGATAGACCTTCATAAACCAACGAAAACCCCGATGAAGATCTATCAAACCAGACCAAAACACTGCAGCATAGGCTTAATAAACATCATTCGCTAATGAAATTACATACGTATATTTTTTTAATGCTATTTTTTACCCAATCAGATACCCGATACAGTAAAAAACGTTTGTGACAACCTCCTTCAGTCAGATTTACCCTGATGAACCATTCGGGTGAAACCTAGGTAGATAGTGGCTGACTCATGTAGGTCCCATATATATATTATATATATATATATATATATATATATATATCAGACCTTATTATTAATCAACTAAATGAATAGATTTGAATTCAAGAATTTATCTTGATTATATATATATATATATATATATATATATATATATATATATATATATATATATATAATGGACTCTCCGGTCGATTATCGACATATGAGGGTTCATACCCACAATGAACTCCCACACAGGGATTTGTTTATAGTGGTGAAGGCTTGTGTTGGACCATCCACACTTTTTGGCACATTCGATAGGAAAGAATTGGTGCATCAAAAATTGCCACAAACCTAATCAACGACCGACCTCAGGAATTTTGAATTCAGAGTTATCCCTCTCCTAGACTGGTTACCTACCCAAGGCTGAAGAGCTCAGTCTGCCCTACTATTTAACCCACAGCTGGAGGGAGAATATATGGATTCATACCTTTCCCAAGGGTATTAGCGCTATATGAAATGCCAACAGCTTCGTCTAGAAATTGAACTCGAATCGACGAGTACATTTTCCACGACTCTAACCACTAGCCCACGACTCTAACCACTATGTAAAAATGGAAACAAAATGAATGAAAAACGAATAAAAAAGATAAACAACACGTAAAAAGAAAAAAGACAAAATGAAACAAAAATGAAAAATATGGAAGAAAGAAAGAAAGAAAGAAAGAAAGGAAAAAAATGAAAAAGTAACTTGTAAAAGAGAGTCAAACGAGAATGGAAACAACCCATCCCCCCAAAAAAGTAAAAAACAAGCAAAAAAAACAAAAGGATGAAATGAAAGCAAAGGAAAGTATAAAAATGGAGAAATGAATAATAATGAATAAAAGTTAAATAAAAAAGAAGGAAAAATAGGAAAATAGAATAAGGACGAAAATGAATGATATCTAAATAAAAGAAAAGAGTAATGAAAAAAATGAGAATGAAACATGTAAATAGAACATTATAGAATTACAAAAATGAATGAAAAATGAAGATGAGAAGAATAAAAGGAACGAAAAAGAATGAGAAAGAAATATAACAGATAAACGGGAACAAATATAAATGAAAAGAAAAAATGAAGGAAATTGATAGGAAAGAAATATCATAGAAAAAGAATAAAGCTAAAAAATGAAGGAAAATGTATGAAAAAGGAAGGAAATAAAAGTATTGAAAACGATAATAAAAAATAGTATGAGGACAAAAGGAAGAGAAAGGAAGAAAAGAAACAAAAATGAAGGAAATTGATAGGAAAGAAATATCAAAGAAAATGAAGGAAAATGTGAAAAAAATGGAAGGAAAAAGGAAAGAAAAAGTATTGAAAATGATAATATAGAATAGAATGAGGACAAAAGGAAGAGAAAGGAAGAAGAGAGAATGATAGAGATTGAAGAAAAAATAAGGATCATTATATATTTTGATCACGTCTATTTTTCCATTACTGACTTGGCTGAAAGATGAAGTGAAGGAAAAGAAAGGAAAAAAAGGAAAAAGAAAGGAAAAAGTGAAATGAAAGGTGTACAAAACTATTCAAATCAGAAAAGAATGATAGAATATAGAAAGAAATTAGGGGGAAAAAGATCGTTGTATGACACGTAACAGATATATAGGGACATGTAAAAAGGGAGGAAAAACAATGAAAAATATAAATGAAAAATAAATAGAAAGTGAATGGAAGGAAAGACAAGAGAAAAATGGATAGATGTTGTGAAGAGATAGAAAAAATCTAGTATGATATATCTAGAGTGAGGTTACCATTGTTGTATAGCCCATCATCAGGTATATACATCGA
This sequence comes from Doryteuthis pealeii, assembly GCA_023376005.1. Taxonomy (NCBI): domain Eukaryota; kingdom Metazoa; phylum Mollusca; class Cephalopoda; order Myopsida; family Loliginidae; genus Doryteuthis; species Doryteuthis pealeii. The sequence goes on from CM042161.1 coordinate 49,196,863, forward strand.
AATAGGAGACTCATGTGATGGAGAGAGAGACAGACAGATACAGAGTTGAGTCTTACTTGTTCTTCATTTCTTCTTGTCACGTCTAGTTGCCATGTTTCCTTGTTGTCTAGCTGTCTCCTTACTAAATAGAATTTAAAATAAAATAAACTAAACGAGTAGGAGAAAATAAAATAAAATATGAAAGAAAAAGGGGAAGTAAAAAAAGTGATGTGGAAAAGAAAAAGAAGAGGAATAAGAACCCCCAACAATGTATAGTTATATATATATATATATATATATATATATATATATATATATATAATCATGTCGCGCAAGTAGCACGGCATCCATGACAATCTCACGCCAACCCTACCTATCATTCATTTCCCCCCGGAAGCTCCTCTGCGCAGCATCCAGCATCCACACATAGTTGGTCAATATAGGTTCTGGCTGGGCGGCCCACACTAGCACGTTCATGTGTTGGCTTCCACAGGAGTATGTCGCTTATGAGCTCGTCCTTGCTTCTCCAGCAGTGTCCCGCATGCCTAGTCCGTCTTACTCGTATGGTTTGGGAGATGGGGGCAAGTGGCCATACAGCTGCCTCAGTGTGGGGTGCTGTTTCCACGACTTGTTTAAGACTGCACGCAGCATTCTTGTGCAGGTCCCATCTAGCTTATTTTCAAGGCGCTTTGTTAGGGTCCAGGTGGTGCATCCATACAGCAATAATGATGAAACCACAGCCTGGAAGAATTGTCGCTTTAGAAAACATAAAAAGAATTACACCAAGAAGTTGTACAGATATATAATATGAGAGAGAGAGAGAGAGAGAGAGAGAGAGAGAGAGAGAGAGAGAGAGAGAGAGAGTAATACAAATAATTTAAAAAGAAAAAGGTATACATAGTCATATAAATACAGAGCCAACAAATACAGAAAAGAAAGAAAAGAAAGAAAATATCGGTTAAGGCTGTGCAAGAAGCATAAAGAAGAAAAAAAGAAAGAAGTAAAAAGAAAAGAGGTGGAAATAAGAAAGTAAGAGAAGAAAAGAGAAGAAAAGCGAAGAGAAGAGAAAAAAGAAGAGAAAAGAAAAAAGGAAGAGAAAAGAAAAGTGAAGAGCTGAAATATTCAAATAATCTTCTTTTTATAATGGAGATTATGTGTTTATCTGTCTGTAACCGAAACTATATCACTACACGAGTCACAATTCCCTTAGTTATTTACCACACATTCTCCATGATTTTATTTTTATTTGAACCTCAATTATTAATAAAATTGTTTTACATTATTAATACTGCTGACTATATCTACATACTAATAACATGCAATTGTATTTATATATGCAACAAAATAGCAGTTTACAGTCTGAACGGGAACGCTAATTTTCATATTGATATTAAAAATTTGATTTTAATAAATATGTGCTTAGTATTATTGATTTTTAATTGTTTGGTTTTTATCTTAATGAATATTAGCAAAAATCTTGGGTATAAATCTTAACAGAAATCCATTAACAAGAAGAAATAAATGTAATTTTATTCTTTAAATTCCTTATTTAACTAAATAGTTAAATTAGGAAAATTTAGCAATGAAATACGGGAGTGATGGAAGAGTAAGTTGCAGTTGTTTTATTTTTCGATTATACCCGCCTCTGTTTCACTTTTTTGATCTGCATTCTTATTTATTTCTATTAGCTTTTCTAATTTAATTTAATATTTTATTACATTAAAACTTAAATACTTGCACCTGGAGGGTGCATATATTTGCTAGTAATAATAATAATAAGGATTTGGAAACCAGAAGAATAATTGAGACCATCCAAACTACTGCAATCGGCTAGAATACTCAGAAAAGTCCTGGAGACCTGAGGAGACTTGTTGTCACTCAGACTCCAGTGAAATACCATCAGCGTTAGCTGATGTGAAAAACTCAAAAGGAGTAATAATAATAATAATAATAATAATAATAATAATAATAAGGATTTGGAAATCAGAAGAAGAATTGAGACCACCCAAACTACTGCAATCGACTAGAATACTCAGAAGTGTCCCGGAGACCCGAGGAGACTTGTTGTCACTCAGACTCCAGTGTAATACCATCAGCGTTAGCTGATGTGAAAAACTCAAAAGGAGTGATAATAATATAATAATAATAATAATAATAATAATAATATAATAATAATAAGAAGAAGAAGAAGAAGAAGATTTGGAAAAGAAAGCGGGTACATAGAGTTGTGTAAAGACAGAGGCAATAGAGACGTAAAGAGATATCAGTAAAGGGTGTACAAGAAAAGATGTAGAGTCACAGACAACAGAAAAAAAAGGATGAAGAGAGATATCAGCTTTTAGAGAAAAACAAAGAAAAGAAAGAAGTTAAAATAAAATGGTGGAAATAAGAAAAAAAGAAAAAGAAAGAAGGAAGAGAAAAAAGGAAGAGAAAAAAGAAAGGAAAAAAGAAGAAAAATGTCATATGACATATTCAAATAATAATAATGATGATGATAATAAAGAAATTTGGAAAATAAAGAGGGCAAACATATTTGTATAAAAGGCAGAGACAGCAGAAAAAAACGTATCGGTAAAGAGTGTGAAAAAGAAAGAAAGAAAGAAAGAAAAAGAAAGAAGGAAGAGAAAAAGAAAAGAGAAAAGAAAAGGGTTTTGACATTTTCAAAGACAATTACTAACTACTACTACTACTACTACTACTACTGATAATAATAATAATAATAATAATAATAATAATAATAATAATAATAATAATAATAATAATAAAGAAATTTAGAAAAGAGTTTACATATAGTTATATAAAGACAGAGACAACAGAAACAAAAAAAACAAATAAAGAAAAAGAAAGAGAGAAAAAAGAAGAGAGAAAAAGAAAGAGAGAAAAGAAAAGAAAAGAAGAGAAAAGAAAATGTCTGACATATTCAAAACGGATTAGATTGGTGGAAAACAAAAACGGGAAGTGACTACTTCCTGAAGAAAAACTTTGTTTTTGTCTTCATTCTATTTTTGTTATTTCTTTGTTGTTTTTTTTTTTGTTTGTTTGTTTGTTTGTTGTGTTCGTTTCCCTTTCAATTCAGTTGCGACGACAGAAGCAGATCTGACATTTGAAAGCAAACACTAAAGTAATTCTAGCGAGAGTTTGCGGACAATAGGAGCAAGCCAGTTTATCTGACCATTCGACCGATAGGAAAAACTGGTGGACCTGGGTATCAGTTAGAATCATTTGACATTATAAAGTGCATTCGTTGATATTCGGTAGAGGCAAATGGTTAATCAAGGAGAATACACTGTAAACCGGGGTGGAGGGGTGAGGGGGAGATGGGTGAGACGGGATTAAGAAGAAAAAAGTCGAAAGAAGAATTAAGATAGAAAGAAAAAGAAAATGAAAGAGGAAGAGAGAAAAAAAAGAAAAAACCTAACAAAGTGTGGATATATAAAGAAAGAGAAAACATTAAAAATGGGAGAAAGAGGTTTATATATATATATATATATATATATATATATAATATATATATATAAAGAAGAAGAGAGAGAGAGAGAGAGAGAGAGAGAGAGAGAGAGAGAGAGAGAGAGAGAGAGGAGTAAAAGGCATTTCAAAAAGAAAGAAAGAAAGAATATATAGATATCTATAAAAGAAATACAGATAGAAAAATTAGAAAGAAGAATTAAGTTAATAATAAGAAGAAGGAGAGGGAGAAGGAAAATAATATATTGTAAGCAAAGAGAAAACATTGAAATGAAGGAAATAAAAGAACTGAAATAGATAAAAAGAAAATGAAAAAAAGGGTTAAGACGACGTATTCGTGAGTAAAAAGAGAGAAAAAGTAAAGGAAAGAAAAATAAGATGAATGGATGAATAAGAAGAAACGAAAGAAAAATAAGAAAAGAAGAAAAGGAAAATAAAGTAAAGAAAGAAAAGAAGCGAAAGAAGAAAAGAAGTTGAAAAATAAAAGAATGAAAAAGAAAGAATAAAAAGAAATATAGACCAATATTAATGTATTGTAAATATAACGGAGAAAAGAAAAAAAAAAGAGAGGAGCATGCTAAAAACCTGAGTGAATGAAAAAAGAGAAATGAATAAAAAGAATGAATGAGAAAAGAAATAACACAGTGTATGTGTGAGTCGAAGTACTGAAGAAGAAGAAAGTAATGAAAAAAAAAGAAGAAATAAGAGAAAGAAAGAGAGGATAAAAAATAAGCACAGAACAACAAAAAAGATAGAACATTAAAAGAATGAGATATAAATGAAAAAGGAAAAAAAAATAAAGATAAAAGTAATATGAGAAAGAAATAAAAAAAGGAAGACGAAGAAGGAGAATAATAGAAGCTAAAGGTGAATGAAGAAGAAAAGGGATGAAAGAAGAAAGGAAAAGAAAAAGGAGAGAAGAAAAAAGAAGAGAAGAAAAAAAGGAGAGAAGAAAAAAGAAGAAAAGAAAAAAAAAAAAAGAAAAGAAAAAGAAGAAAAGAAAAAAAGAAAAAGAAAAGAAAAAAGAACAAAAGAAAAAAGAAAAAAGAAAAAGAAAAGAAAAAAGAAAAGGAAAAAGAAGAAAAGAAAAAAGAAAAGAAAAAAGAAGAAAAGAAAAAAAAAAAAAAAAGAAAAGAAAAAAGAAAAGAAAAAAGAAGAAGAAAAGAAAAATGAAAAAATTTAATGACCCAAAAGAGGTTGATATGCCATAAAACAAAAACAACCAACCACTGTATAGTAATAAAATAGAAATGATAAAGAAGCAAACACCGCATGAATGGACTATTCTTGAGTCCATAAGTACCAGTTATCTTGGGCACTGGTTCAGTTGTGCTTAGCCAGTTACTGTTGATCAAACCAACGGTTGACTGACTGACTGACTGACTGACTTCAATAAATTCGAGAATAAAAAAGAAACATGTATCCAATAAAGAAAAATGTAGACCGGAGTAAATGGGTTAAGATAAAAGAAAAGAGGACCAAGAACGATTGAGAAGTCAAAAGAAGAAGAAGAAGAAAGCAAGGAAAGCATTGAGAAAAAAGCAATCAAGAACGAAAGAAAGAAAGAAAATGGTGGAAAACTCAAAAACCAAAGAAAAAAAATGAAATAAAAAAGCAGAAGAAAAAGAACGTGAATGAATCGGAGAAATAAAAAAGGAAATATAAAAAAATGAATGAAAAAAGTAAAAACAAAAGAAAAAAAAAGAAGATAAGTAAAAACGAAGACAAAAAAATGTTATGATAAAAAAGTGAAGTGATGAAAGGAAATAAGAAGAGAAGAAGAAGGAGAAAGAAAAAAGAAAAAGAAGAAGAAGAAGAAGAAAAAGAAGAAGAAGAAGAAGAGGAAAGAAAAGAAAAAGAAGAGGAAAAAGAAGAGGAAAAAGAAGAAAAAGAAGAAGAGGAAAAAGAAGAAGAAGAAGAAGAAAGAAAAGAAGAAAGAAAAAGAAGAAGAGAAGAAGAAGACGAAGAAGAGGAAAAAGAAGAAAGAAAAGAAGAAGAAGAAGAAGAAGAAGAAGAGGAAAAAGAAAAAGAAAAAGAAGAAGAAGAAGAAGAAGAAGAAGAAGAAGAAGAAGAAGAAGAAGAAAAGGAAAAAGAAGAAAGAAAAAGAAGAAGAGGAAAAAGAAGAAAGAAAAAGAAAAAGAAGAAGAAGAAGAGGAAAAAGAAGAAGAAGAAGAAGAAAAAGAAGAAAGAAAAGGGGTTATAATAAAGATTGGATATAAAGATAGAATAAGAAGAGGAGGAATTTTAGCGATTTTCTTCACACATCAAAGAACGAAAGTGAAATAATAAAAGCAATATTCACAATCAAATTTGACCGAAATGATTTCAAATTATGGGGGTGGGGGTCCATGTGCCGTAGTGGCTAACGTGCAGTGCTGCGGCATCGTAGTATTCAAGTTCGAACTCCAGTCGAGCTATTGTGTTCGTTTTCAGACTAATATTCTGGGACTTGAAACGGTCCTCAAATATTTATTTTCTAAACTAGAGGAACTGGAAATCAAAGGAAATATTGAGACCATCCAGACAACATCATTGTTGAGATCGGCTAGAATTCTCAGAAGAGTCTTGGAGACTCGAGGAGACTTGTTGTCACTCAGAGTCCAGCGAAGGACCATCAGCTTACGTTGGTGTGAAAAATGCACAAGGAATAATAATAATAATAATAATAATAATAATAATAATAATAATAATTCTTTACTAAGACATTTGGACAAGTTAAGACTTTATAATTTGAGCAAAAGACTTAATAATTTTTATTTGTGTCTAAACTATTGACTTTAAAAATCATTTGGTGAAATGGAGGTTATTTTGTTAAAACTAATGAGATATAATGGTTCTAGAAATAGTTGAGCCTGATTGACAGTTTCGGAATGGAAAAAAGGGGTAGGGACAGATCCGGGATAACGCTAACAATCACTTAATCTAAAGCGTCCAACCCCTCCCCAATCAACTTCATTCATTTCCCTTTTTTTGGAAAATCATAATCCCCCCTCTCTTGATTATTATCCTCCATTTCTTGTTAGTGTTGCTATTTTTCTTTCATTTTCTTCAAATCAATCTGAATTCCATCGTATTTTTCTTTTTTTACTTTTGATTCTTCAATTTCTTTCTCACCTTCACTAGCTTCTTCATCGTTTTAACCCTCTCCCTTCGACATCACTTTTACCTTCATCATTATCATAATCATCATCACCATTGTCTTCATCATTTTATCCCTTCTGCTTTATCTTCTTCAACACAGTTCTCATCTTTTCTCTTCTTCTTTCTTTCTTCTTTCTTCTTCTTCTTCTTCTTCTTCTTCTTCTTCTTCTTCTTCTTCTTCTTCTTCTTCTTCAAAACAGTTCTCATCTTCTTCTTCTTCTTCTTCTTCTTCTTCTTCTTCTTCTTCTTCTTCAAAACAGTTCTCATCTTTCTTCTTCTTCTTCTTTTTTCTCATCTTTTTCTTCTCTTCTTCTTCTTCTTTCTTCTCTCTTCTCTCTTCTTCTTCTTCTTCTTCTTCTTCAAAACAGTTCTCATCTTTCTTCTTCTTCTTTCAAAACAGTTCTCATCTTTCTTCTTCTTCTTCTTCTTCTTCTTCTTCTTCTTCTTCTTCTTCTTCTTCAAACAGTTCTCATCTTTCTTCTTCTTCTTTCTTCTTCTTCTTCTTCTTCTTCTTCTTCTTCTTCTTCTTCTTCTTCTTCTTCAAAACAGTTCTCATCTTTCTTCTTCTTCTTCTTCTTCTTCTTCTTCTTCTATCTTTCTTCTTCTCTTCTTCTTCTTCTTCTTCTTCTTCTTCTTCTTCTTCTTCTTCTTCTTCTTCAAAACAGTTCTCATCTTTCTTCTTCTTCTTCTTCTTCTTCTTCTTCTTCTTCTTCTTCTTTTTCAAAACAGTTCTCATCTTTCTTCTTCTTCTTCTTCTTCTTCTCTTCTTCTCTTCTTCTCTTCTTCTTCTTCTTCTTCTTCTTTTCTTCTTCTTCTTCTTCTTCTTCTTCTTCTTCTTCTTCTTCTTCTTCTTCTTCAGTTCTCATTTTCTTCTTCTCCTTCTTCTCATCTTTCTTCTTTCTTCTTCTTCTTCTGTTCTCATCTTTCTTCTTCTTCTTCTTCTTCTTCTTCTTCTTCTTCTTCTTCTTCTTCTTCTTCTTCTTCTTCTTCTTCTTCTTCTTCTTCTTCTTCTTTCTTCTTTCTTCTTCTTCCTCTCCGCCCCTCCACACCGATTGACATCATCATTATCCTTCCATACCTTCTTCTTCTTCATCTTAATCAACATCGTCCTCTTCTTTTTCACCGTCACTACCTTCATCGTTTTAACCTCATCGCCATCACCCTCATCATTTTATCTCTTCTGCTTACCTGCTTTACTTCTCCACCACCAATTGACATCATCATCATCATCCATCCATACCTTCTTCATCTTAATCAACATCCTCATCATTTTCCTCCTCCTTCACTTTTCCCCTCCCCTTGACACCATCATCATCATCATCACTTATTTTTCATCATTATTCCTCATTTCCTTTCCGTTAAGACGATAATGACAGACTAAAGTCACCACATCCGATTTCCCCCACCCTCCTCCTTTTTATTTGTCATTCGCTTAAAGCAGTGGTCCTCTAACCATATTTTTTAAAAACCATTAACTAGTGTGCGACCAGCTAGCTCGTATACTAATCCATGTGTATCAGAACAGAAGACCCATTTCCTGTCTTAGTTCTCACAATGTAACTTTCAACAGAGGCAATTCTCCCTGCTGTCCCCAAGGGGACTAGCTCAAGATTTTCGTTGGGTCTGGAACCTAACGAGACCTCTTTGATTCCTATTTTACTCTGGTGGACCCTCCATAACATTTCGATGTTTAAAAGTCCTATTGTATCTTTATAATTAAATATGTTTGACTTGCCTGGACCCCAAAATGTTATATGGTCCCCGGGGAGCATAGGATTGATAGCCACTGGGGTAATTTATGAGGAAGTGCGTCCCGGTCTCCTGCCTCAGAAATTGCTACCCGGTGACTATCAAAATAACGTCCCCAGCTATGTCGTCTCGGCGATGTTAGTTGAAAGAAAACAACCAACTTAGGGCGTTAAATGTATTTTAGATTCTCTTTTTTGTCGTAATTATTGTTATTTATCGTAATTTGTCGTAATTCTTGTTCATTTATAGAAATTTGTCGTAATTCTTGTTTATTTATAGAAATTTGTCGTAATTCTTGTTTATTTTTTGTAATTGTATTTATTGTAATTTGTCGTAATCCAACATCAGTTGGTATAAAACTGAAGTGAATTTGACCCGGAAGTTGTGAACTAAAAGTCTGTTTGGGGACAAACAAACTGAGAAATGTAATTTTACCTAAATGTGATTTAAAAAGCATTTTACAAGTAAAACTGTGTATTAAAAAAATGAATTAAAAAATAACCTTATTCTACAACTGAATTTTATGGTAAAAAATATCTGGAATTTTATTTCTTCTTTGATTCGTTTTTCACCTAGCCATTATTCTGCTTTTTGGTAGTAACTTCCGCTGCACCAAGAATCGAATATGGCAGCCTCGAAGTGTCCAAATACTTACATCAGACCCAACTGGGAAGATTCAGTAAGTTTAACTTTTAAATTTATAGAAGGTGGAAAATAGAGGGGGGAAAAAGATATTGTCGAGCCCCTCAGGGACTCCACGGGTCTGGGGACGGGTACACCCATCGGTTTGACGATATTACAGTGGATATGAAAATCCGTCGTCGTTAGAATAATCTTTTCTGACTGCTATCTCAAGTAAGCCGAATGCTTCTCTGCTTATCACACCACTCTCTACTCGCTTTGGTTATTTTCATGGGCATATAACCCAAACGTCCGGGCACATCAGTCGAATCTCGCGTCCGTTCAGTGCCTAAATCGCATTTGTTTTTGCATGCGGGAGGACGCGGGTTCGATCCCGGCAGGCAAGACAATGTCTTGCTCTTTTTCCTTTCTCGTTCTTCGTCATAAAATTTGATTATCCTGTAAATATTATTTAAAATCAAAATAAAATTTGTTAATGATAATCTGACTTTTATATACCTATAATTATACGTATTTATGAGATCAGGCTTGATATGAATAATTTTTAATTTAACAATTGTACTTGGTGCACCTGGAACGGTCCCAAAGGGATTGGAAAAGGAATTGGAAAATCTGAACATCAGACGAAAGATTGAGACCATCCAGAATACTGCACTGCTGCAATCTGCCAGAATACTCAGAAAAGTCTTGGAGACCTGAGGAGACTTGCTGTCACTCATGCCAATTGTAGTTGGTGCACTTGGAACGGTACCAATAAACTTGGAA
>CM042161.1:49211603-49214103 GCA_023376005.1 Doryteuthis pealeii
TAAATATGAAGAATAAAATGGAATAAGAACGAAGGAAAGAATAAGACAAAAAGATGCGAATGTGGTTGGTTGGTTGGATTTTATGGCATGTCAACCCTTATTGGGTTATTAAGAGGAATAAGAGGATAAGATGAGAATAAGAGAGAGTAAATATGAAGAGAATAAAATGGAATAAGAACGAAGGAAAGAATAAGACAAAAAGATGCGAATGTGGTTGGTTGGTTGGATTTTATGGCATGTCAACCCTTATTGGGTTATTAAGAGGAATAAGAGGATAAGATGAGAATAAGAGAGAGTAAATATGAAGAGAATAAGATGGAATAAGAACGAAGGAAAGAATAAGAAAAAAGACGATGGCGTAGTGTACACAACTTTAAAAAAAACCGGACGAGTGACTGAATAGGCCAATTTTTGAATCGCAATCTCTGGTGCAGTGACTGCAAACAAAAAGTGATGCTTGCTGGAGTTGCATTTATCTCTCCTTCCTTCTGGCTCTCTATTCTGTAGCAGCTTCTTTCCTCTCTCTCTTTCATTCCTTTTTCGTTCTTGTTTGACGAGGAGGCGCCAGGCCGCTCAGTTTTCTGAACCAGCCTCCCATGTGTTGGTGTTGATGTGGCATGTCTTCATATCCTTCTTGCAGACTTCTTTATTTTGAACTAATAAATGAATAACATAAAAGGTATGAATGTTCCTGTGGTGTCTGGCGGATGTTTAGTAATTCGGAAGGTTCTATCCTCTACTTCTTTGTATTTAGCGTAGATTTTAATGCTTGTTTATAGGGAAATATACATCTTTACCACTTGGCTGTACCAGCTGATCCTTTGGAAATGTTTATTTATTATTAGAAATAGAAAAAGGAATGCGTGTTTTAAGTTTGTTTATGGCTGCGAACAATAGTTTGAATTACAGGATATTTAAAAACAAAGCACGAAAGATGAGAGAAGCAAATAAAAGTTAAGGCAAAATAGGAAACAAACAAAGAAGAAGGAAAACAACAATAACAATAACAAAGGTAAGAAAATAGATAAATGAATAAATAAATAAAAGAAGAAAGACGTACTATTGCAGGAATTCTTGCACAGAGTAGAAGATATAAAGATGTGACAAAGAACGTTTTGAAAGATAAGACTTTTTCAAAACTCCCACAAAATGAAACGAAAAAGAAAAGAAAAATTAAAAAAAAAAAAAAAAAAAAAACCCCAAAGAAATTAAAAACAACAAAAGCAAAAACGAAACAAAACAAACCTTGCCAGAATACAAAACATTAAATTTGTTCATTTAATTTTTCTTTTTTTTTTTTTTGCTTTCTTTCTTGCATATAAAATCTATATAAAAGGTCCTTTAGTTTAAAATTAAAATATACGACAATAAAAATAAAGTCGCGCTTAACGCATGCGCATAAGCTCTGCGATCTGAAACAAAGCGCCATTGTAGTCTTGTTGGCGCCATTACGATACAAAGATCCCAGAAAAGCTTCTGGATCCCAAGATCAGACGAATATGGGGGGATGCGGATGTAGGCGGGGGGGGGGGGTGCGACTACGGAGGAACCCGTAGTAAACAAAGGCTTGTTATTGTCATTGTGTTGCCATTATTCTGCTTTTTCAGACGAAATAGTTTAACAACAACAACAACAACAACAACAACAAAATAACAGCAACAGCAGCAGCAGTATCAAGAACATTGATATTAATAAAGTAATAATCATGGCCACGATAATGATTATGATAATGACGATGGTGATGATGATGTTAAACATGGAAAAAAAACTGTGCAGTCATTTTATTGGAACCTAAAAGTATTTACACACACACACACACACACACACACACACACACACACACACACACAAACAAACAAACAAACAAACAAACTACAAAAAGTAAGTAAAAAAAACCCAGAAACAAATCAGAATTAAAAGAAAAGATATTGATTTCATCTAAAAAAAAAAAGTCGTAAAATATTTCAAGCTTAAATTAAAGGTCTCTTAAAATGAAGTACAGAGTTTTTATGGATCATTTTAAAGAAGTTCGTCTCGATTCAGTTGATGGAGGCGTTTGTCGCGTTTAATCGTATCTATTTACCCAACTTCACCTCCATGGACAGGATGGGACACAAGGTCAATTTTAAGCGAAGTATAGCTGGTTTGAATTCAGAGTTTTCCTTCTGATTGTCAAGTTGCCTAATCAAAGCGAAAAATCCCAGTCTGTTCTACTATTTACCCATAGAAAATGGGTGTGAAGAATAAATGAGTATATTCCTTTTCCGAAAGCGCGAAATGGACTTGTCGCCCCGAGTTCAATTCCTTGATGTGGTAATTGCATTTCACTTAGCGCTAATACCCTTGGGAAAGGTATAAATCCTACTCTCCCTCCAGCTATGGATAAATAGTAGTAAACTCCGCTTAAGTAAATGACCTTGTGTCACATCCTGCTCGTGCGGAGGGGTTGATATATATATATATATATATATATATATATTCCTTTTCCGAGAACATTTGC
>CM042161.1:49219103-49231603 GCA_023376005.1 Doryteuthis pealeii
TGCAGATATTATGAAGATTTGGTTTATATTCAAATATATTTAAAAATTAAAATATTCATAGAAATAGCATTGAAATTCTACTTAAAAATGTCCAGCATTTGTAAATCTCAAAAGGGATCAAATTAATACACCAAATCTTCCCTCTACCCAGGCGACGGTGGGTAGCCGCTTCTAGTCACTTCTAAAGGAAAGAATAATCAAATTCATAGGATGCAAGGACATCTTTTCTGTAAGAGATACAAAAGGGAATCCTATGGCTGCAAAGATCAGCTGCTCACAAAAAAGATGATCACAGATAACTTTCGATCCAAAAAGAAAATTCTAAGTATATATTTAATTCATTATTTGTTTATTTTCCTTTTATTCACTTGCCCGTTTTATATGTCTCTTTTGCGCTCGTAGATTCGTTTGTTGATATTTCTAGATGTCTCACCTATATAAATAAAATCTTTCTATTTTTAGGGAGTTTTATTTCATCTCTGCAAACTCCCTAAAAAATAGGATGATTTTTTCTATATAGGTGAGACATCTAGAAATATTAATTCATTATACAAACTAGCAAAATAAAAAACGCCCTCTAGGCGACGTAAAATAAATATTGCCTGAGGGAATGGGAGTTGAAAATTTGATATCAGAGAGTTTGTATCATAAGTAAAGTAAAATCATCAAATTTATTAAAGGAGTAAAAAATAAAATAAATTTATTAAAGGAGTAAAAAAAAAAAAAAAATTTGAAATGGAAACTTAGTTCTGATAACTTTTAATATATATTAAAATAATAAAAATATATATAGATATATAATACCAGTCATGTATTTATTAAAACTTGTTTAAAAAACCCAATGAGGACTGTCTAACATTGCATGTTCAAATTTTGAGTGTATTTATTCTACGTTATGACAATATTAGGTAGTGTGACGTAATCAGTGACGTCATTTTTGTTATAGACAAAAACCGGAAGCGAATCTCCATTATTAATACTAGCAAAATAAAAACGGCCTCCGGGCGATGTAAAAATAGATTTTTTGAAACATTACCTAAGGGATGGAAGTAAAAAATTCAATGTCAGCGAGTTTGTACCCTAAGTAAGTAAAATCATCAAATTTATTAAAGGATTAAAAAATAAAACAATTTGAAATGTAAACTTTAAATATGTATTAAAATAAAACAAACTACATATAGATATATAATACCAGTCATGTATTTATTGAAACTTGTTTTAAAAAACAATGAGGACTGTCTAATGTTGCATGTTCAAATTTTGAGTGTATTTATTCTATGTTATGACGATTTTGGGTAATGTGATGTAAGCAGTGACGTAATTTTTGTTACAGACAAAAACCGAAAGCGAATCTCCATTATTAATAAATAATAATGAAAGTAGATAAAATGCAAATAAAAATGTTGCATAAAAAAGTGATGCTACTATAGCAGAGTGGGTCTAAAACCTAAAATATGAAAATTATTTTCTCGTTGAGTCTGAATAAAAAAATATGAATTTCTGGGGAAATGCTTCGATAAAATAACTCATGTATTATTAAGATTATAGATAAGATATAATATAAGATATGCAACAATTATTACAAAAAACAAACAACAAAAAAAAAAAAAACAAACAAAAAACCTACAACTATAACTTAATAGAATTGAAGACTTCAACCCCAGTTTCAATATGGTATTGTAGTATACATAAATATAGTATTGTAGTATACATAAATAAGATGTAAAAAAAAAATGAATAAAAGAAAACAAAAACGGATGGGAGTTGAAGACAGTTGACAGAATTAGAAATTACTTTTGCCTAATAAGCACATGGAAAAATAATTTTTAATTTCAAATTTAGATTTAAAGACTGAAGTTTATACAAATTAAAGATATATATATATATATATATATATATATATATATATATATATATATATATATATATATATATATATATATATATATATAGAGAGAGAGAGAGAGAGAGAGAGAGAGAGAAATAATTCTAGACCAGACAAGTATATATATATATATAATTAGCTTCCTGAGGAAAGTGTACCTTGAACACTAGGTATCACCAATTTGCTCTGTAAAATTTACCCCCCCCCCACCAAAGCACACAACTGTCAGACATAAAAGAATGTATTAACAAAATCCATAGAACTTTCATTTAAATTTTATAAATCACTGACGTCACGGTTTCCTTACTTATTTAAGTTATATTCTTAACGATTAGTCAATATTTAATCTTAATTAGCATCCTATTTATCAACGATTTTTCTATAAAGGTCCGACTGAGATAAATTTTTCTCAAAACAACCCATAATATTTATGTGTTTGAAATCCTTCGATGTGTGTTATATATCATTAAGAAATAAACGTTTACATAGTGTATGGTGTGAACAATTTGCATACCGGTTTTAACAAAACTGTGTATAATAAATAATTACTTGGTGTAATTTATTTCTAATATCATTGTTTTATTCCCAAACGTATTAAAAGCAATCCTATGAATAATTTTATATTGAAATCAGTTAGAATAAAGTAAAAATAAGTTTAATACTTTTTGAGTTCTTATTCAATTTCATTAGTCTTTCGCATTTAATATCTTATTATAATGGAGATTATGTGTTTGTTTGTGTGTAACCGGAACTATATGACTACACAAGTTACTATCCATTTAGTTATTATACATCACATACTCCATGAATCATCTTTTATTTAAACCTCAATTATTAATAAAATTGTTTTTCATTATTAATACTGCTGGCCATATCTACGTACTAATAACATGCAATTGTATTTATATATACAACAAATAGCGGTTTACTGTGTGAACGGCAAGGCTAATTTGCATATTGATATTTAAAATTTGATTTTAATAAATATGTGCTTAGTATTATTGATTTCTAATGATTTGATCTTATCTTAATGAATATGAGCAAAAATCTCGGAGACAAATCTTAAAAGAAATCAATTAATAAAAAGAAATAACTGTAATTTTATTCTTTACTTCCTATTTAACTAAATAGTTAAATTTGAAAAGTTTAGCAAGGAAAGACGGAGGTGATGGAAGAGGAAGCTACAGCTGTTATATTTTTCGATTATACCCCTCTCTGTTTCAAATCATTTTATCTGCATTCTTATTTAGTTTCTTTAGACTTTCTAATTTAATATAATATTTTATGACATTAATACTTGCACCCGGAGGGTGCATATATTTGCTAGTATTATTTAATTCTATTAAAATTAAACACTTGTGCCCAGAAGGCATACATTTTTGCTAGTGAAAATTACTTTCTCCATAGAACTTTAGGTCGGTTTAGCTCAGTCGATAGAGCATCCACCTAGGACCCACAAAGTTCCGGGTTTGGCACTCAGCCAACTCAGCGACTGAGTAGCACAGCTTAGATCTGTGCGGTAAAGTGGAAAGCTGATGGTAGATGTACCGCTTTACCTCAGACGCAGAACAATCTCCCTGGTCTAGTGTCTGAAAAGAAGAAAGACTATCACTATCCGGCTGATACCAACAATAGGCCAGTACGTACTATATTTTGTATTGTTCTAATAACTCTCTCCATAGAATTCAAAAACACAGTCTCTGGATATAAAACAACTACTAAAAAATAAACTACCTATTCTGTATGGACGATTTAAAGTTATATGCAAAAGAAGTAAAGATTTAAAAGGTCAAACGAGCAATGTAAAAAGAGTTAGTGATATATATATATATATATATATATATATATATATATATATATATACCAACCCCTCCACACGAGCAGGATGTGACACAAAGTCAATTTCTTAAGCGGAGTTCAACCGGTATGAATTCAGAGTTTTCCTTCTAGACCGGTTGCCTAACCAAGGTTTAAGAGCCCAGTCTGCCCATTCATACTATTTATCCATATCTAGAGGGTGAGTAGGATTCATACCTTTCCCAAGGGTATTAGCGCTAAGTGAAATGCAATTACCACAGGATTTGATATATATATACATATATATATATATATATATATATATATATATATATAAAATCCTGGATGTGGTAATTGACTGGTTACCAAGCCATCGTTAAAGAGCCCAGTTTGTCCTGCTATTCACCCATAGCTGGAGTGAGAATTGGATTCATATCTTTCCCAAGGGTATTAACGCTATGTTAAATGCAAACAGCTTCGTCCAGGAATTGAACTCGGGTTGACGAGTCCATTTCCTATGACTCTAACCATTAGACCACACACACCCATTTAATGATGATATAGGGATGCAATTTAGTCTGGCCACATATCCAAATGTCACATTTAGGAAAGGCTCGTTAATAATGTCTGAAAAACATGCACGCTAGATAGAAACATGGAAATTACAAAGAACACAATAGATATCTAGAAATTAATGAATCATAGTATAAATAAAGAAAAAATAAGAAATTAATTCTATAGGAAAATAAATGACATATCAAGTAGAGAACTGAATGCAAAAAATAAAGTTATAGCAATTAAGACCCAGGCAAGACCAATTGTGACATAGAACTTTAATATAATACGTAAACTAAATGTTAGCCTTCTTTCTTTCGTTTTTTCTTCTTACTTAAATAATTAAAAACTATTTCCCTTCTTTCTTTCTTTCTTTCTTTCTTTTTTTTGTTCAATGGTTTTTTTTCTCTTCTTTTTTAGTTTTGTTTGTTTTGTTTTGTTTTGTTTTGTTTGTTTGTTTGTTTGTTTCTTTCTTAAATAATTAAAAACTATTTTTCCTTCATTCATCTTTCTTGCTTTTTTTTGTTCAATGTTTCTTTTTATCTTCTTTCTTTCTTTCTTTCTTTTTTTCTTCTTAAATAATCAAAAAACTATTTTCCCTTCTTTCTTTCTTTCTTTCTTTCTTAGATAATCAAAAAAACTATTTTCCCTTCTTTCTTTCTTTCTTTCTTTCTTTCTTTCTTTCTTTCTTAAATAATCACAAAACTATTTTCCCTTCTTTCTTTCTTTCTTTCTTTCTTTCTTTCTTAAATAATCAAAAACTATTTTCCCTTCTTTCTTTCTTTCTTTCTTTCTTTCTTTATTTCTTAAATAATCAAAAAACTATTTTCCATTCTTTCTTTCTTTCTTTCTTTCTTTCTTAAATAATCAAAAAACTATTTTCCATTCTTTCTTTCTTTCTTTCTTTCTTTTTTCTTTCTTAAATAATCAAAAAACTATTTTCCCTTCTTTCTTTTTTTTTCTTTCTTTCTTTCTTTCTTTCTTTCTTAAATAATCAAAAAGCTATTTTCTCTTCTTTCTTTCTTTCTTTCTTTCTTTCTTTCTTCTTTCTTTCTTTCTTAAATAATCAAAAAACTATTTCCCTTCTTTCTTTCTTTCTTTCTTCTTTCTTTCTTTCTTCTTGCTCTATGCTTTTCTCTTGTTTTTTTTTCATTTTTCTTTTTTTCTTTTTTGCTCTGTTCTTTTTTATCTTGTTTGTTTGTTCTTTCTTTATTTCTTTATTTCTTTCTAAAATAATCTAAAATCTATTTTCCCTTCTTTCCTTCTCACTAATTATTTTTCTCTACCACCCACACTGCACTTCTTATCGTTTATGATCTAAAAAAAAAAGATCTTTTACTCTTTCTACCAAATTTCGTGTCCCCAAAATTGTCCTTTGATATAAAGGTCTTCATTCAGGTCAAACGACCACTATCACTTAAATGCTTGCTATCACACTTCCAATTTCTCTCTACTGCAATATCTCCTTAATTTTTTTCTCTCCACTTTTTATTTTCGCTATTAGCGGTCACCCTGCCCCCCAAAACCTTGGATTTCAATCCCAAATAAATAAAAATAAAAATAAAAAGAATAAACAAGAATGACATACAAATATGAACCTAGAAAATAAAGCCCTTCAGCGTTCTTGAGGTCCGGTTGAAAGGAATAATTTCAGAGGCAATATTCACTAAAAAAGAAAAAAAAGTAAAAAGAAAAAAGAAAAAAAAGATGGCTGCCTGCACTTCCTGTTTTGTCATACCCTTGTTTTTCTATCAGTTTTCTTCCGTAGCCATCTTGGAAAAAAAAACCCTTTCTGGTGCCCTGACTTTCATCTTTCATGCTTTTCGCGCCTTTTGAGTTTTGCAATTTCTTTTTTCCCGCCATTTCTCGATTTGATGTTCCATTTCCTTTTCTCGTTCGGATCTCTCCGGAATTTCACAGAAACACAGAATTCCTTTCTTGAAGAATTTTGACCATCTTTAATGTGGGATGACTGGAGAGTTCCGGTAATTACAACCGGAATATTAACACTTATCTATTTTCTTTCTTTCTTTCTTTCTTTCTTTCTTTTCTTTTCTTTTCTTTTCTTTCTTTCTTTTTTCTTTCTTTCTTTTCTTTTCTTTTCTTTTCTTTGTTCTATTTTTCTTTATTTCGCACATCGTTTGAATTCTTTTCTTCCTCATTTTGACATAATTTAGAATGATTTTTCTTCTTTCTTTCTTTCATTTTTGTTTTTTTGTTTGTTTGTTTCACAAATCTTTTTTTTACTTCGAGTCTCCCTCGATTTTACATAATTCAGATCTCTTTCTTTCCCTTTCTTGTTTCCTCTTGATTTCTTTCTTTCTTTCTTTCTTACCTTTGAATATATACCTCTCAATTTGGTTCTTCTCATTTTCATTCAATGATATTTGTATTGTTTCTAATTTTCTTTCTCATACTTATCGTGTTTCGTATGTATGTATGTATGTCCTTTTGTGAAGAAGTTTCAATAACCATGTATGTATATATGCATGTATAAATTTATTTATGTAGAAATATCCTTATTCTCTGAATAAAAAAATGGTAACAACTTAAACAACCCGTGTCCTTTTTTTTTAATCAAAATTACTTGATTTGGCATTAAATGATATGCTAAAAAAAAGCAATGGTCTTTCTATCTATTGGTCAAGTCAACCTGAAAGCACCGGTTCCCACTAGTTCACCGAAGTTGGCCGTGGGATTCCAACTGCTCAGCCACCAGGACTCCGTTTTGGTGGCTGATCAGTCTAAGACATGAAATTCTCCACTATATATATATGTATTAGTAAAGAGAAAGGAAATGAATCCGACGGTATGAGTATAGATAAAAGGATATATATGAAAACAAACACAATATGCTGTTAAAGTGAAAAGATTTTATATCATATTCATAGCTAATATTGAACAATATTTCGATTTATAAAAATCATCTTCAGAGGTTGTTTATACTCCACTTATCAATAGCGGAGACGAAAATAATATGAATTTAAAACTAAAACATTGATGTTGCCAAAAAATTATGCGGAAGTTTAAAATATAAGCAACCGCCAACGCTTTTCTCGGTCAGCGACAGTTATGTATCTCTTGTTGTAACAGTTTTTGAAAAAGAAGACATATTCCAAACTCGATGATAGACAAATTCTCTTTTTCAAACAGGATGAGTATTAACCCGTTGACGGTAGGCCCACAACGGATTTTTCGAAAATAATTTTTATTTTTGTATTTAAATTTGTATTTTTCTATTTTTGTTTTGTCTTATGTATAAAGTAAAAAAGTATGAATGATGGTAAGGTTTTTGGGATAATGTGAAATTTAAATCTGTTGGGAAGTATATGACGGAAATGGTTTGTTGGGAAGTATATGACGGAAATGGTTATGTGAATGGTATTTTATGATTTCTGACTACATTATATGTATAAGGAGAAAATAAGAAAGAAGATTTTGGTTGAAAGCATGATAGACTATTTCAGGAGACCTAGAGGAATTAATCTTTCTGTCCCCATCTTCAGACGCAAAATGATGAATCTTTTATTATACTTAAATCGGTTGAACCCAGATTTTTCCACTATGATGGATATAGCCAAATAATATATATATATATATAATTATATATATATATATATATATATATATATATATATATATTATTTGGAAGATTAATGTAAAGGCATAATTTATATTATGGGGTTATGGTTTTAGTTTATTTTCTATAGTGGACACATATATCTAAGTAAATTGTCTACATACAGAATATAATAAGGAAAATTATTGCAAGGGTCTAAATTATAGTTGAGGGAGGTTATATCTAATTATATCCCCTCTCCCCATATATATATATATAATATATATATATATATATATATAATGGCGTTCAACTCGGGTTTGAGTAAGACCATTTCCTTTTTTTACCATCATAGTTAGGTACCAGTAGCATTTGACACTCTATCCTTGTGTTTTCTCAGATGACTCAGAAGAGACATACTCTTCTACATAAACTACATGTTGCAACTTTTCAACTTTGAATGTTACTGGGCTGAAAATCACCCTTTCTAATAGCCCGCTTTTTTGGAGTTTAATTCGGTTGGACTCAAATTCTTCCACAGACAGCTTAATGTGTACTCTTATTGTTAGAGTCACAGAGCACTAAGCTTACTGAAATAGACTATAATACAACAATTCTAAGTCTTTTGTTATATTTTTACTTATATATATATATATATATATATATATATATATATATATAAGTAAAAAAATTTTTTAATCTTTTAATTTGTACGTAACTAAACTATTGATTAGACTATATAGTATCACAAAGCCGTGATCTATCTATCTATCTATCTATCTATCTATCTATCTCTCTCTCTCTCTCTCTATATATATTATATATATATATATATATATATGTGTGTGTGTGTGTGTGTGTGTGTATTTAGGCAGCATTTTTCTTGTAGGCATATATTGTTAAATAATGCAGCCATTTTCTGTCTGCAAGTTTTGTCCTTTGTCTTTTCGTATTGCCGGATTATTTTTGTAATATCTGGCGAAAATTGACTGATGTATTTGCCATATGTCATTGACCAAGTACTTTCTGCCCTATCGTGGGCCATCCTCAAGGTATTCTGAAACCGTACAACAATGGACTATTCCATTTTCCATTTATATAGGTTGTGTTTATTATTGTTATTGTTATTATTATTAGTGTTATTATTATTATTGTCATTATTATTATTACTTTTGCTATTATAATTTTATAGTAATTATAGGCATTTTAGAATGCTGGTGCTATTATCAAAGTTTATTTTGTTTTGTTTTGGATTTTTTTGTCTAATATGCAGTGCTTCTAAGATTTTTAGTCGTTGTTTACATGATTGTGTTTCTATAATGGTAATAATGACATATGGCAAATACATCAGCCAATTTTCCCCAGATATTACAAAAATAATCCGGCAATACGAAAAACAAAGGACAAAACTTGCAGACAGAAAATGGCTGCATTATTTAACAATATATATATTATATATATATATATATATATATATATATATATATATATATATATATATATAGAGAGAGAGAGAGAGAGAGAGGGGGAGATAGATAGATAGATAGAGAGAGAGAGAGAGAGAGAGAGGGGGGAGATAGATAGATAGATAGATAGATAGACAGATCACGGCTTTGTGATACTATATAGTCTAATCAATAGTTTATTTACGTAGAAATTAAAAATTTTAAAAAAACTTGAACTTCTTAGAGAAAAAATTGTTGCTGATATACATTTTGACATAGACAAACTTTTCATAGTTTTGTTGGGGATTTTCAGACATTCTGTTAATACTCTCAACGGGATAAAACAAATTCTCTTTTCAATATCTTAAATTATGGAATAGGAGATTATTAATTGAAATATTCTTAGAATACAACGTTTGATGCAAGAATTTGATTCCAGACAGTCTTTACCAAAATCTTCAAGACTTCTTGAAGACACTCAGATCTTTAAATATCTTTAAATATAAACACGATTTTATGGACAGGTCGAGTGATTTTAGTAAACAGTTATTGGTGGACATCTATTTCTCTTCTATTGAACATTCCTTCTACCATTCCATTGGCACTAATTTCCTCAGGAGTTTAAAAAAAAAACATCTTTTGAGAAACGCCACCCACGAGCCCGTACCCACACAATCCCGTACCGACCCCCACCCGAGCAGACAATAGCCCATCTGGATTGGTAAAAAAGGCTTTTGTTCTCTCAACTCGTTGTCCTCTTAGGCAAACGACAAGAGGAAATTGAATTTTAAGGAAATTAATTTTTTTTTCTTCTTCATCTTCTTCTTCATCTTCTTCTTTCCTTTTGCTCCGTGAAAGAAGGATTTAGGTTTCTTTCCATCCCAAGGGTAAAATAAAATAGAATAAAATAAAATAAAATAAAAATGGTAATCGCAGACAAAAAATGGTGGACGTAGACAGACTATAAAAAAAAAAAAAATAAAAAAAAATCCCGCCTTTTTTGTTTTTGATTGACGCAGACGAACAGAAGTGTCACGTGACTTACCTTACCTGAAGTTTTGGTGTGTGTGTGTATGCATAATGTTATCAATGTACATTCTCCCCGAATTGGTTGGCACGAGCGCAATATATGTATACATATATATATATATATATATATGTATGTATATATATATGCATATATATATGTATGTATATATATATGCATATATATATGTATATATATATATGTATATATATATGTATATATATATGTATATATATATATGTATATATATGTATATGTATATATATATGTATATATATGTATATATATAGTATATATATGTATATTATATGTATATATGTATATATATATATGTATATGTATATATATATATATGTATATGTATATATATGTATATATACATATATATACATATATATACACATATATATATACATATATATACATATATATGTGCATATATATACATATACACACACACACACACACACACACACACACACACACACACACATATTATATATATATATATATATATATATACATATGAAGTGAATACCAACGATAAAATGTTTTTATGTGTGGCTATTTATAAATGTAGGAAGTTTAATAGTCAATTCTTATCCAAGTGCTGAAAGTGAACGTAAGGATTACAGAGGCAGACATATTGGTTCCTACCAGCATCAGAATACACAGCATGACCAACATTATGTCCCCATCAACACGAAAACATTGTAGATATTTAAGGTAAATATTAAATAAGACTAGTAATAGCCATATTGCATACGATTATTTGAGGGTGATCCCAAAGTTAAGGTCTTCAAAATATTTAGAAATCATAGAAACGTTTATTGTCAATGATGTTTTAAAGTTTCAAAATGTATCTCTTTTTCTACAGAATAGCCACCGTAAAAAAATTGTTTCTATTCATAACTTCAGTCTTTTATCTCTTTATTTATACTGTAATTAGTACAATATAAGACCAACTTGAACAAAATGTTACGCCCCCAGGGGGTCAAAATTAAGCGACCTGAAAAAAATGAGAAAGTTTTGAAATAAAATAAATAATGCATTATAAAGATCATTCATTGCTAAATAAGCACTGAAAATTTCATAATTCCCTGATTTTTGGTAAATTATTTTATGTAGGGGGGGGGGGGGCAGTCATTTTGTCAAAAACGCATTTTAGGCTCATTTTGCCAGTAGCTAAATTAAATCAATTATTTAAAGTCAGATTTTTGTCTAAGTCGAAAAGTAGTAACACAATGAGCATTAGTAAAAAATAAAATTAAAAAAAGGCAAAATAATATTACACATGTAATTTATTTCTAATACATTTAAAACGATTTTTTCGATCGCGTTTGGCCGCCAACGCTGCTTAAAATTCGTGTTCACTGTTTACAAAATAAATTGTAACATTCGCGATTGAAAAAAGAATTACCAAAAATCAGAAATTATCCGATTTTAATGAAATTTTCAGTTTTTTATTTCAAAACTTTAATTAGGTATTTCTACTATGATAAATTAATATTAAATGATTAATTAATATATTCATTTAAAATATGAGCAGCATGATTTTAAATTTAAAATGTCATATTATTTGATTCTAAAAAAATATTTTTTAAATAACTACTTTACTTTTCGCCATTTAGGTTAATGCATGTTCATGAGTTTTTAGTTCATGAGTTCTAAGCAAGATGGTGCCATATCCTTATTAAATGGCAAGCTTGTAAAAATAGCAGACCAGTTTATATACCTTGGTAGCAATATCACATCTACTGAAAGCAATGTCAACATACTGTAATAGAAAGATTATCGACCATTTGAAAATCTGATCACTTTGATAAAATAAAACGGGGATTCTTCCAAGCTCTAGCCATGTCATTACTGATATATGGTTGCACCTCTAATAAGTAAAAGTAAGTAAAATCGTCGGGGCGGCTTAATGTCGGTATCAGCTAGACAGCGAGGGAGTATATCCCCTTTTCACTAGCGCTAGAACAAGGAGATTATTTCAGCGTCCGAGGTGGGGCGCCACATCTACCATCAGGTCCTCAATTTACCGCACAGATCCCTGGGCTACTCATACGCTGAGTTGGCGAGGGTCGGTATCGAACCAGGAACCCTGTGATTTCTAGCCGAACGCTCTACCGATTGAGCTAAACTGGCCTTTGCAGTAATACTCTAACGATCGGAGAAAATGGTAGATGGTCAATACACAAAGATAATGCGTTCTATTTTGAACAAATCCTG
>CM042161.1:49241603-49244103 GCA_023376005.1 Doryteuthis pealeii
AGAAATGTAATTTCAAAAGAAAATTAATCAAACTTTCATCTATCTATCTATCTATCTATCTATCTATCTCATCTCTCTATCTATCTCTCTATCAATCATCAATCTTTCTCTCTCTCTATCTATCTATCAATCTATCTAATGGTTTTGTCGTATCTATCTATGTCTCTATCTCTCATTTTGTATCTATCTATCTATCAATCAATAAATCAATCAAGCTATCTCTCTATCTCTCTATCTATCTATCTATCTATCTATCTATCTATCAATAAATCTATCTATCTATCTATCAATCTATCTATCTATTGTTTTTGTCGTATCTATCTATGTATCTATCTCTCACTTTGTATCTATCTCTATATCTATCAATCTATTTCGGGTGTGCCGCATCAATGTATGTATCTATCTATCTCATTGTTTTCCTATCTATTGTTTTGTCATATCTATCTATCTATCTATCTATCTATCAATCAATAAATCAATCTTTCTCTCTATCTATCAATCTATCTATCTATCTATTGGTTTTGTCGTATCTATCTATGTATCTGTCTCTTATTTTGTATCTATCAAGCTATCTCTCTCTCTCTCTCTCTCTCTCTCTCTATCTCTCTCTCTATCTATCTATCTATCTATCTATCTATCTATTGGTTTTGTCGTATCTATGTATCTATCTATCATTTTGTATCTATCTCTATATCTATCTATCTATTTCGGGTGTGCCGCATCAATGTATGTATCTATCTATCTCATTGTTTTCGTATCTATTGTTTTGTCATATCTATCTATCTATCTATCTATCTATCTATCTATCAATAAATCAATCAATCAATCTATCTATCTATCTATTGGTTTTGTCCTATCTATCTATCTATCTATCTATCTATCTATCTATCTATCTCTCATTTTGTATCTATCTCTATATCTATCTATCTATTTCTGGTGTGCCGCATCAATGTATGTATGTATCTATCTCATTGTTTTCGTATCTATTGTTTTGTCATATCTATCTATCTATCTATCTATCTATCTATCTATCTATCTCAGTTTGTCCCTATCCATCCATCTCGGTTTTGTCGTATCTATCTATGTATCTATCTATCTCATTTTGTCCCTATCTATCTATCTATGTCGGGTTTGTCGTATGTATGTATGTATGTATGTATGTATGTATGCATCTATCTATCTATCTCATTTTGTCCTCTCTATCTCGCTTTTGTCGTATCTATCTATCTATCTATCTATCTATCTATCTATCTATCTATCTATTTATTTGTGTAATTCTTTAATTTTTAACATGTTTGGTTCCATTCGTTATATTTCCAGATACTGGCTTAATTGTTAAATGTTAATCACTTTTATGCAAAATGCTCGTGTTATCCCTCTTTCTGCGTGTTATCTATCTATCTATCTATCTATCTATCTATCTTTTTTTCGTTCTTCTTCTTCTCTATTGTATTAAGTCATCAGTTCTTTTGTTCATACGATGTTACTAGGGGATTATGGGTAAAAAACAACAACAACAAAATGAAAAAAAAAAGAAAAAGAAAAAAAAAGAATACATTCTTTTCAACAAAAGAAAGTAAACATATAAGAATTAAGTATTTGCAAACCCCCCCAAAAAAAAAGACACAAAAAACATAAAGTCCCCCCAAAAAAAACAAAAACAAAAAACAAGTGATAGCAACAACTCTGAACAAATGATATTTAAACCTTAGAAACAAGAGAAAATGGGTGAGGTGAGGGGAAGACGATGAAGGGGAGAAATCATCATCATCATCATCATCACAATAATAATAATAATAATAATAATAATAATAATAATAATCAACAGCAACAATACTTTAAAGGAAGAAAAAAAACGTATGTTGTTAACTGTAGAAACACCTTTCGCTAAGAAAGAAAAAAAAAGGATAAAATTCTTACGTCTTAATAAAATTGATCTAATGAATTCATTTTGCCAATGGGTTGTTTCTAAAGTTACTATTGTCTTTATTATTTATTTATCTTTTTCCTTTTTGTAGTGGGGAGTGGGGGTGGGGGGTCTTTTACCTATTTTTATCATTCGTTGCCTTTTCTCCTTCATTTATCTTCAGGTTTCATTGGTACTTACTTTTCTATTTTTGTTTGCATTTGAAGCCAAAAACCTTTATATATATATATATATAATATATATATATATATATATATATATATATATATATATATTTGTTGTCCTTGATTTCATCTCCCCTTTCATTATTCTTTCATTTAGTTCCTTTCTACCTTTTTTTTTCTACTTGGCCCGATACTTTAACTTCCTTTCTTAACTTTACCTAATTCTTTTTTCCATGTTTACACGGCTTCCCTTTTACTTGACATACATTTGTAATTCTCAACTTCCTCTCTTCTATTTCTAACACTATTTTTCCTTTTTCTTTCTCTCTTTTTCTTTCTTTCTTTCTTTCTCCTTTTTTCTTTCTTTCCTCTTTCTTTCTCCCTTTTCTTTTTTTCTTTCTTTCTTTCT
>CM042161.1:49254103-49264103 GCA_023376005.1 Doryteuthis pealeii
CGGGCGATTTAAAAATATATTTTTCAAACATACTGCCTGAGGGCTGGGAGTAAAAAATTCAATGTCAGCGAGTTTATACCCTAAATAAGTAAAATCATCAAATTCATCAAAGGATCAAAAAATAAAACAATTTGAAATGTAAACTTTAAATATGTATTAAAATAAAACAAACTATATAGAGATATATAATACCAGTCATGTATTTATTAAAACTTGTTTTAAAAGATAATGAGGACTGTCTAATGTTGCATGTTCAAATTTTGAATGTATTTATTCCATGTTATGACGATTTTGGGTAATGTGACGTAAGCAGTGACGTAACTTTTGTTACAGACAAAAACCAGAAGCGAATCTCCATTATTAATAGAAGATGTGATTTTGGTTACTTATATTTATTTTTTACGTTTGAGTTAAGAATTTTTTGTGTGAATGAATGTTCCCTGATGAAGTATTATAAACGAACAGTATGAATTTTATTTAGGATTACAGAAAAATTTGACAAAGAAGTACTAATTTTTCCTTAAACCAGTTATTCAGAAAAATATGTACTATGTGATATATATATACTATGATATTTATATATATATATACTATGATATTTAATATATAATATATATACTATGATATTTACCACGTGAACTACGATGGAAATAAAATGAGAAAGATATGGTATATAATTTTGTTTTTTACACCGGGGTTGCTAGAGACATGTAATTTATTTTAAGGGTAAAAGATTGAGAAACGCTGCTCTAGACGATAACCATAACACATCATCATCATCATCATCATCCTCATCATGTCGTGCAATTGCACGGATATCCATAACAATCTCTCACCAACCCACTATCATTCATTGTCCCAGAGTGGTCCTCTGCGCAGCATCCAGTATCATCGCAGAGTTGGTCAATGTAGGTCCTTTGTGGGCGGCCCACATTAGCATGTCCATGTGTTGGCTTCCACAGGAGAACGTCGCTTATGAGCTCTTCCTTACTTCTCCAGCAGTGTCCAGCATGCCTTGCTAGTATTACTCGGATGGTTTGTGAGATAGGGAGCAGGTGGCCATATGCTTTACAGATAAAAGAGGAATTCTTCCAAGCCCTAGCCATGTCAGTACTACCGTATGTTTAACCACTTAGATTTCAATAAAACCCTTGACAAAAAAGCTGGATGGAAACTAGACAAGGATGCTACATGCTGTTTTAAACAAACCCGAGAAGCAGCATCCAGACAACAACAGTTATACGGCCACTTATATCCCATCTCACAATGGAAACGCGTAGTGTAATGGTTAAAGTCATGGGAAATTGACTCGTCGCCCCGAGTTCAAATCCTGGATGTGATAATTGCATTTCCCTTAGCGCTAATACCCTTGGGAAAGGTATGAATCCTACTCTCCCTCCAGCTATGGATAAATAGTAGGGCAGACTGGGCTCTTAAACTTTGATTAGACAAAGTTTTTGGTTTAGAAAAATACTGGAATAATTGGAAATCAACGGAATAGCCGTTATCCTCCATACCACAGAATTGATAGGATCGGCTAGAACAATTAGAAGAGTCATGGAGACACGAAAATACTTGCTGTCATCCATATTCCATTGAAAGACCACTAGTTAAAACCGGAGGGAAAAACAACAAGAGGAAGAGACAGACGAGGCTGTTCATATCAGGAATGTAAAAGTCAGACACTTGGTCACAGAAAAATTCCACTCACTTTATGGACAATTTTGTAACTTCCATCTGAACCAGTATTAAAAATAGGAAAATGTGGAGTGGTATTTTCAAGTTCAAGGAAAAATCAATTATTTCAGAAATCTTAGCTCACATCCGATGGGGTTGGGATGAGGCTGTTTTCCTTATCCTCGAAATGTAGGACGTGACTTGTCACCCTCTCGGTAACTAACTGACAGCCCCTTTTCAAAAATCTTCAAGCCTCGCGTGTGGCTGTCTCTTGCACCTTCAAAGAAAGAAATATAGCTTGAGGGATTGAGACACTTATGGGAGAGGATTAAATAGAAAAATATGATAAAGAGAATCGTATGCTGGCACAAAGCCACAACATTGATGTAGTATATAAGATAAAGCCCATTACACTAGCAATTTCTATCTCTCCCTCTCCCTCTATCTCTCTCGCTATATATATATATATAGGTAGCTTAAAAATGTCTATATTCACTGAAGAGACGTGATACGTCGAAACACGGTATCTATGGGTGACTATATATATATATATATATATATATATATATATATATATATATATATATTACTTAAATAGATTTAATGATGAAAGAAACACATTACTTTCGTAATGGTTCGGATACGGACCGAAGGTACTCGGTCAGCCAAAAATGGCTCTTTCAGAGAAATCATTAAGACTGTAAGATCAAAACAATTATTAGGAAGTTTGAATATATATATATATAGGTGCGTCTTATATGCCGTCAAATCCGTTAATATATATATATATATATATATATATATATATAACGTATTTGACGGCATATAAGACGCACCGACATATAAGACGCACGGACATATAAGACGGACGCACATATAAGACG
This sequence comes from Doryteuthis pealeii, assembly GCA_023376005.1. Lineage (NCBI taxonomy): Eukaryota > Metazoa > Mollusca > Cephalopoda > Myopsida > Loliginidae > Doryteuthis > Doryteuthis pealeii. The sequence continues at coordinate 49,256,665 of CM042161.1, forward strand.
GACCCACATTTCAGCAGGTCAGATTCAGGAAAAAAAGTTTTTAATGTATTTAAGCATATATTGTTGAAAACACTTTAGCTGTGCATTACTGATTAATAATCTATTAATAATGGAGATTCGCTTCCGGTTTTTGTCTGTAACAAAAACTATATCACTGTTTACGTCACATTACCCAAAATCGTCATAACATAGAATAAATACACTCAAAATTTGAACATGCAACATTAGACAGTCCTCATTGTTTTTTTAAAACAAGTTTTAATAAATACATGACTGGTATTATATATCTATATATAGTTTGTTTTATTTTAATACATATTTAAAGTTTACATTTCAAATTGTTTTATTTTTTAATCCTTTAATGAATTTGATGATTTTACTTACTTAGGGTACAAACTCGCTGACATTGAATTTTTACTCCCACCCCTCAGACAATATGTTGCAAAAATCTATTTTTACATCACCCGGAGGGTGTTTTTTTTATTTTGTACTAGTAATAATAATGATAATAATAATAATGATAATAATAGTAGTATTTGTAATGATAATAATAATAACAAAACATTTGACACGAAAATAATACTCTACGGGAGGTCTCAAACTTCACCTACGATGTATAAGACGCAGGGAAAATTTTTGAGCCAAGATTTTGGAAAAAAAGTGCGTCCTATATGCCGTCAAATACGGTAATAGTAAAAAAAAAAAAACAAAAAACTACTGATTGAAATTGATTCATTGTTAAATTATTGATGAATAAATTACATTCTATTAAAATAGAAATAATTTATGACTCAACCCAATGTTCTAATTTCTTCTATACAGTAATATTCTATTAATTATTTAATATTTTCTTCGTCCAATCCTTTAAAACCAAGTTCTTTTCAACTTTATAAAAGTAAAAAAATGTCGTCGTCGGAGTGGTCTAAAGTCGGTATCCACAAACAGCGAGGGGGTATATCTCCTTTTCACTAGCGCTAGATTAAAGAGATTGTTTTGGCGTCTGAGGCGAAGGGCCACACCTACCATATGCTCCTCACTTTACCGCACAGATCCCTGTGCTACTCATACACTGAGTTGGCGAGGGCCAGTATCGAACCCAGGACATTGTGGTTCCTAGTCTGACTGAGCTAAACCAGCTATTGTTGGATAGAGAAGCTTTTTTAAAAAGATTTTGAAAATCTTGGTGTTTCGTCATTCTGGTCAAAAGCGTGCATATATATATATATATATATATATATATATATATATATATATATATATATACGAACTTCTCTAAACTCAAAAGGAGTTTAATAGGTTTGGATTCAGAGTTCATGAATTCGATTTATAAAATGATGGCCTAAACAAGATTAAAGAACTCAGTTCACCCTAATATTTACTCATAGCGGGAGGAAGAATAATTGGGTGCATACTTTTCTGAATGGTATTAACACTATGGTAAGTGCAAGCAGCCTCGTCCAGGATTTGAACTCAGGTCGCCGATTCCATTTTTGCGATGATAACCATGACGTGACCAGCCTCCAAAAGCGTACACACATGTACCGGAGGTCCTGACCTAAAAACAAAGGTTTTGAAAGAAAATAAAGTACAATAGAAAATTTATTTCATCACAAACTAAATTATTTCCAATTAGCTTTTAATTATCACATTAATCGAATTTTCTTGCGCACTATTTGTTTTTTTTTTTTTCGATTATTTGAATTGAAAAAATTTCAGCGCGTTCATTGTAAAGACGCTAAACGGTACGACGTTCATCCACAATTTTCAGTAATGATAATAATAATAACTAGTACAAAATAAAAAACACCCTCCGGGCGATGTAAAAATAGATTTTTGAAACATATTGCCTGAGGAGTGGGAGTAAAAATTCAATGTCAGCGAGTTTGTACCCTAAGTAAGTAAAATCATCAAATTCATTAAAGGATTAAAGAATAAAACAATTTGAAATGTAAACTTTAATATGTATTAAAATAAAACAAATTATATATAGATATATAATATCAGTCATTTATTCATTAAAACTTATTTTAAAAAAACAATGAGGACTGTCTAATGCTGCATATTCAAATTTTGAGTGTATTTATTGTTATGACGATTTTGGGTAATGTGCCGTAAGCAGTGACGTAGTTTTTGTTACATACAAAAACCGGGAGCGAATCTCCATTATTATTAATAATAATAATAATAATAATAATAATCCTTTTTGCTAGTATCTTAGGTATGAGACCTATCAGCTGTTCCTTATAAACATTCATCTTAATTCCACAGAATATTTATCTTTCCACAGATTATTTAACATTGCCTTAAAGGAGTTTAGAGATGGGGCATTCACTATTGATGATGGTAGTTTATTCCATATATTCACTACTCTGTTACTAAAATAATTTTGTCTTTCATTTGTTTTGCGAAATTTTTTAAAGAGTTTTAATTTATGACCCCTGGTATTGATAATTTGAGCAACATTTAATAGATCGAATTTCGTTGAAGAAAATCCATGGTATATTTATAGACTTTAATCATATCTCTTTTTCGTCGATAAACCCAAGTTGGTTAGTCAATCTTTAAGTCTTTCTTTATACGAAAGGTTTAAAAAAATCATTCATTACTTTAATAGAATTCATTTGAACTCCCTCAATGAGTTTTATGTCCTTGATTAGTCTTGGACTCCAGACCCCATTAACAAATTCCAAAATGAGGTCTCACCAATGCAGTGAATACATTTTTCAACATTTCTTTATCCATATATTCATATGACCTTCGTGTTAATCCTAATATATTTTTTTGATTTATTTACTTGTAATGTTTTTATTGAATTTCATTTTTTTCATTTTGTCGACTAGTGTATTCCCGAGTGGAGGAAGTTTGTAATTCTGTTTTTATTAAATCAATACATTCATCCAGTCGCTTGAGATAATACTAAACCACCTGCAATGATGCCAGTCCGTTCTGGGGACCTTTCGGTCAAAATGACGTCGCTTTCTCTGGACTCTCAGGACAATAGACTGACCTCAAGGAAAGACTGACGGATCAACACGTACAGCTAAGCTACGAATAAATAGTAAAATCACGCCAGCTCGCTTAACCAGAGATCTTCAGCTACGTGTCCAAACGCGGGTCAGTCACAAGGGAAAGTGATTTGACCACTATTCTATTGGCACGTCACGTACTATGTTTTATGTAACTTTAGACTTATTTGGATTAAAACGAGTGTGGTACAAGACAACGATTTCGAGCTCTTCATGAAGATTGGCCCTAATACCCGATCTGTAGACATTTCTAGCGAGCCTTTATCTCTATTTACATTTGAAACAGAAAATATTGCTATTACGTACTTTTGAGAATAATATCAAACCACATGCAATGACGTCAGTCCTCTCTGGGGATGCTTCGGTCAAAATTACGTCACTTTTTCAGAAATATGGACACCCTGTGAGAATCGAACTCACTATAACACTATAACAATATGTATTTAGCCAACACTTCTCCACGGGTAGGATGGGGCACAAGGTCAATTTAAGTCTATTTAACACAAGACCAAAAGTTTTGGGCACCCAGTGAGAATTGAACTCATTAAAAATATCCTCGTCAAGCTCTCAAAGTATTAAACTAAGACAATGTCCTTATTTACTCCGCTTAGGTCTGTTTGATACAAGATCAGAAATTTAGGGCACTTAGTGAGAATCGAACTCACAATGTTCTTGTTTAGCTCTCCATCTATTAAACTAAGAAACGATGCTCACTCAGCTGAGCTTATTATCGCACAAAGATAAAAAAAATTCAGGCACCAGAGTGAGAATCGAACTCGCAATGTTCTCGTCTAGCTGGCCAACCATTAAACAAGGTTCCATTATTTATTCAGCTTAACTTTGATTAGCACAATACTTGTAGTCTGTGGCACCCAGTGAGAATCGAATTGACAATGATTCTCGTCTAGCTGGCTAACCATTAATCTTTATCCTGCCAAACATGCAAACACTAATGCGATTATTAGTTCTTGCATTGGAGATGTTTTTAGACTTGAGAGAAATTTACTCTTGGAGAATTTTCTGAATTCTATCTTAACTTTTTCAACTGACTAATAAACACACAGAAATTATGATTCTGCACATTATGTAATTATTTTACAAGCAGGACCTGTGGATATACAACAGTATGATAATATACTTATTACAACGTTTGATATATTTACTTAAGAACTATTGAAAAAATACTTGAATTTGTAAAAAGTATAATATGTTGACTTTTTTATATATATATATATTACCATCCCCTCCGCACGGACAGGGTGTGACACAAGGTCAATTTATTAAGCGGAGTTCAACAGGTTTGAATTTAGAGTTTTCCTTCTCATAGACCGGTCGCCTAACCAAGGTTAAAGAGCCCAGTCTGCCCTACTATTTATCCATAGCTGGAGGGAGAGCAGGATTCATACCTTTCTCAAGGGTATTAGCGCTAAGTGAAATGCAATTACCACGCCCAGGATTTGAACTCGGGCGACGAATCCATTTCCCATGAATTTAACCATTACACACACGCTTCATAAATACTTTTTTTTTATATATAAGGTGTGTGTTGAAAGCCCACTCATACTTATAGACTCGGCAAGAACCATATGATCTCTCTTGGCCAATCACTGGCAGTACTCTGATACAATACTTAAATGAACAGTACTGGCCATAACTACTTTGAACCTTCGTGGATGACGGACATAGGATTAAATCACTGGACCTTTAACAATACGCAGGATAGGACTTATACGCAGATAGGACTTATTCGCTTACCAAAGGATTCCATAATTCAGGACTTACTTACTTTAAGCCCTTTTCAACTGGCCAAGGATGGCATTTAAAAACATAACATAATAATCTTGACTAGCAGAACCTGTGGATATACTACAATATGATAATTTAATTATGACAACGTTCGATACATTTACCTAAGAACTATTGCAAAATACTCCAAATTGTAAAAAGTATAATAATGTTGATTTAACTCTCACTCTTTTTTTCTTTCTTTCCATCTTTTCATTATGTTCGATTGAAACAGATTAGCGTTATCGCTTCGGCGCTGACTCCCTCTATATATCTTTCTTCTACTCTCTTTCTTTCTTTGTTTCTTTCTTACTATATTTTTTCTGTCTAGTATTCCTTTTTCTTCCTTTTCTTTCTTAATAATAACGAAATAGTCCATTTTCTAGCAAAGGTGGTGGCACTCATAAGAAATAAGAATTCGGTGGATAAGCAACACCATATAATCAGGATTTTCATCTTTACATTTCATCTTTGACAATTTGACGGTTTCATTTTTAACCAGAAGGTAGTACAAGATGATAACAGTCGGAAGATTAGGGAATAAGAGTATTGAAATATATATATTTACCAACCCCTCCACACAAGCAGGATGTAACACAAGGTCAATTTCTTAAGCGGAGTTTAACAGGTTTGAATTCAGAGTTTTCCTTCTCATAGACCGGTTGCCTAACCAAGGTTAAAGAGCCCAGTCTGCTCTACTATTTATCCATAGCTGGGGGGAGAGTATGATTCATACCTTTCCCAAGGGTATTAGCGCTAAGTGAAATGCAATTATCACATCCAGGATTTGAACTCGGGGCGACGAGTCCGTTTCCCATGACTTTAACCATTACGCCACGCGCTTCCCTTATGAAGATTAGGGAACAAGAGTATAAGAAATATAGAATATTGATTCCTGAATTTCCTATGCCAAAGCATTTTTCTTCAATTATTTAACAACTTAAACTCCAGTTTTAAATTCTCAATATAAAATGATATTAGGTTTTATTCTGTAAATGAATTAAAGTTTAATTAGTAAGTAATAAAGTCAGATGAGAGGCAATAGGCCTCTTGACTTTATTAAGCCTGTCAGCGAGGAAGTCTATCCCCTTTTCACTAGCGCTAGATAAGGGAGATAGTCTTTGGGTTTGAGATGGAGCGCCACACCTATCATCAGCTCTCCACTTTACTGCACAGATCCAGACTACTTATACGCTGGGTTGGTGGGACCGGTGTCGATCGCGAAACCTTGTAGTTCCAAAGCGGATTCTCTACCGATTGAGCTAAACCGGGCCCTATAGAGATAAAGATATAAATGAAAGAGTTTACATATATCTACCAAAACCCCTCCGCACAAGCAGGATGTGACACAAGGTCGATTTCTTTATCGAAGTTTAACAGGTTTGAATTCAGAATTTTCCTTCACCGAGATTGGTTGCCTCATCATGGTTAAAAAGCCCATCCTGTCCTACTATTTGCCCATAGCTGGAAGGAGAATAGTTAGATTCATACCTTTCCCAATGGTATTAGCGCTATGGGAAATGCAAACAGTCTCATCTAGGATTTGAACTCGTCCCGTCGTGTCCATTTTCAACGACGGTAACCATTACACTAATACGCACCGTATAAGTTTATAGCTTAGGAAAATGGTGTTCCATATAAGGAACAGTGGTGGAGGCGCGTGGTCTAATGGTTAGAGTCGTAGGAAATGGACTTGTCAACGCGAGTTCAATTCCTGGACGAAGCTGTTGAAATTTCACATGGCGCTAATACCATTGGGAAAGGTATGAATCCAATTCTCCCTCCAGCTATGGGTAAATAGCAGGGCAGACTGGACTCTTTAACCAGGTAACCGGTATAGGAGAAGGAAAACTCTGAATTCAAACCTGTTAAACAATGCGGTAAAGTAAGGTGCTGATAGTAGGTGTGGCGCTCCATCTCAGATGCAAAAAAACAATCTCCTTGGTCTAGCGCTAGTGAAAAGAGGTTAGACTCCCTCGCTGATTGGCTGATATCGACTTTAGGCCACCCCGATGACTTTACTTTTTACTTAAGCACCAGAATTGGAACCTCAATATTAGACTCTTTAACCATGGCTAGGTAACCAGTCTAGGAGAAGGAAAACTCTGAATTCAAACCTGTTAAACTCCGCTTAAGAAATTGACCTTGTGTCGCATCCTGCTCGTGCGAAGGGGGTTGGTAAATATATATAAGGAACAGTGGTAGGAAAAAATTTAATCTAATACAAGGTGCCATTATTTATCCAGCTAAGATTTGTTTGGCACAAGGCCAAAACTATGTGGCTCACGATACGACGCGTGGGGCCCAGGGTAAACTTGTATGTAATTAAATCATGTCTAGACGATTTGCATTTGAAAATATTCGCTGGGAAAAATCTTCAATTTGGTCGGTTCCAAACATCCAATCTCCGATCGATGAGACACTCGCGTTTTGATTTATCATCCCCCCCCCCATTGCGTCTGGGATTCGGAAATTCAGCCATCCTGTAATTGGACTGGTTTTCCTAGCGAGGATTATTAAGCTTATAATATCAGCTTTTTACAACGCCCGGTATCGTGTTCGCTTCTGATTGCCGTGTCTACATATATTTACGAACAGTCCCTTCATCATTTCCTGTTCTTAAACCGG
>CM042161.1:49269103-49284103 GCA_023376005.1 Doryteuthis pealeii
TGGGTGAACTTTCGGATCACTTTATAGAATAAGTTTCCTTACACACACACACACACACACACACATATATATATATATATATATATGTATGTGTGTGTGTGTGTGTGTGTGTGTGTGTGTGTGTGTGTGTGTGAAGAGAAATGGAAAGCTAATTTTTCACTCAGTATTTTTAGGTGGATTGATCAAAAAAGACTCTCACAATCTCCTTATTATCTGCGATAAATCTTATTTCCTTAAAACAAAAGCCCTGAAGAAGATCCACTAAACAGATTGAAACATTGCAGCTTTGGCTAATAAACTTACCACTCATTTTATTTAAACCTGTGTTTTTTCAAATTTTTCACTATACTACATATATATATATATATATATATATGACAGTACCTTTTACTTTTGGGTTTACAGGGTGATTGAATATACCCGGAGATTTTTGTGGAGACATACAATATTCAGTTTTGAGTTCCATTAAAACACAAACATCTTTATTCCCATTGTCCCCTGTCAACAGTTGATCTTTGTATGTCTTTCTGTTTCTCATCAAACAACGTTTCCCGACTGCGCATATTTATTTACCAACTCTATCACACGAACGGAATATGACACAAAACCAATTTTATAAGCGGAGATTAACATATTTGAATTCAGAGTTTTCCTTCTCTAGACCAGTTGCCGTATAAAGGTTAAAGATCCCAGTCTTCCCTACTAGTTATACATAGCTGAAAGGAGAATAGATTCATACATTTTTCAAATTGATACAGTGTTATGTGAAATGCAAACAGCCTTGTCTAGGATTCGATCTCGTCTTGTCGTGTTCATTTCTTACGACGATAACCATTACACATCCCACCTCCAAATGCGTATATGCATTTCTGGAAGCGCTTGGTGTAATGGTTAAAGTCATGGGAAATGGACTTGTCACCCCAAGTTCACATCCTGGATGTGGTAATTGCATTTCACTTAGCGCTAATACCCTTCAGAGAGGTATGAATCCTACTGTCTCTCCAATTGATAAATAGTTGGGCAGACTGGGCTCTTTAATCTTGGTTAGGCAACCGGTCTAGGAGAAGGAAAACTCTGAATTTAAACCTGTTAAATTGCGCTTAAGAAATTGATCTTGTGTCACATCCTGCTCGTGCGGTGGGGTTGGTAAATATATATATATGCATTTCTAAGTAGCGGAACAAATACCGACCGCTTGGATTCTAAGAATGAAGCTAAAAGCCCAAATGATTGCAAACATCTATTTACCAATTTCTAAGTTCCTAAGAATCGACTAGCATCCATATTCAGCATCGTCTGTAATTTTATTACTACGCGGAGTTTTTCTCTTGGGGTTTTCTTTTTCTTTTTTGTGGTGACCTCATCGAATAGAAACAAATCCTTGTTTCTATTTTAGACCCGAATAGAAATCGACACTGCTTTTATTTGCAAAACCGAGAAAGAAAAATAACCCCAGAGAAAGCAAACACGAAATAACGTAACGTTCCCTTTAATTCAGAAAGTAAAGTGTTACGAAACAAAACAAAAACAAAAATGAATACGGAGTTAAGAGAAAAAAAAATGAAAGAAACATTCGATTTCAAAATTGGAGAACTATTTGTTTCTTGGTTCGGCTAATCCCTTACTTTGGTCGAAGAATCTCATTTGATAAAAAAGGTTGTTTTGAATTTCCTTATTTAACATCATCCATGAATTCAGACCCCTTTTTTTGGTCTCGACTTGTTTAACAATTGCTAATTTACCAATCTGACTACTTAAAATACTCGTACAAACAGAGAGACAAAATGGAATCTAATAGAATTAATAGTGTTAGCATGAGCTAAGGCACGCCTGAACCGTTTTGGACGCATCAGGAAGATTTATTCTCTCTTGATCAATGCTAGATAAAAACATGGTGTTGGAGTAAAAAGTATATTTGCATTAATTTTGCATGTTCGTTTTTTAGGAATGGGACGTTTTTTTTATCGCACGAATCCCAAAATTGCGTAAAAAAAGCTTTTGGCATAGAAATGAACACATTTACTTTAGAAAGAAAAGACTAAAAATTCCACCATCTAATTACATTTTGAGCAGGATTTAAAAAAATACATACTTTATATGGTGAAGTCAAACATAGTTGTCTCTCCCTGGATCAATTCACTATAAATACTAAAATAATCTTCATCTTAACTGGACCACAGTTAAGTTATATTGAACAATGTTCAAGTTAAGCAATTACCTTGTTCGTCTTTCAAAACATTATCTATCTATCTATCCATCTGTGGTGAAGTCAAACATAGTTGTCTTCCCCTGGATCAGTTCACTATAAATACTAAAATAATCTTCACATTAACTGGACCATAGTTAAATTATATTGAAAAAGGTTTAAGTAAAGCAATTACCTTGTTCGTCTTTCAAAACATTATCTATCTATCTATCTATCTATCTATCTATGCTGAAGTCAAACATAGTTGTCTTCCCCTGGATCAGTTCACTATAAATACTAAAATAATCTTCATCTTACCTGGACCACAGTTAACTTATATTGAACAAAACTTAAGTAAATCAATCTCTCTGGAATCCGAGTTCAATCCTGATTGAAAGCAGTTAGAAAAAGAATTAATTAACACAACTCCTACCCCAGCTATGATTAGCGGAATGGGAAACAGGACTAAAAACCATGGACTAAAAAAAGGTTTAGGTTCAAAGTTCCGTAATGGCTCCCGAATACGACAAGAAAGTTCCCGAGTTCGAAAAGAAGGTTCCCGAGTCCGAGAAGGTTCCCGAGTCCGACAAGAAATACCCGAAGAAGGCCGGAGGGCATATCGGCCGAAACGTTGTACAAGTAACAATGAAGATGGGGAAATAGTCCGAATAACGCAGATAATACTAATCAATTACCTTGTTCGTCTTTCGAAACACTATCTATCTATCTATCTATCTGTGGTGAAGTCAAACATAGTTGTCTTCCCCTGGATAAGTTCACTATAAATACTAAAATAATCTTCACATTAACTGGACCATAGTTAAATTATATTGAATAAAGCTTGATTAAAGCAAATGATCGTTTTTTAACACACTTCTCAAAATATGAAGTGGTAAACAAACGGTAATATGTTTAAAGGCTTCAAAGTTATAATCACGAGAATGTCCCACTGGATGCCCCACTGGACGATCTAGGAAATGGTTTGGATAAACTTTTAATATCTTAAGGGCACATTGAAATTTATTGTCTATCAAATAAGATCACACTCATAGAATTTTTAGTACCTTCACTTTCGAGTGCCCCGACGTACGAGTATTTCAAGTTACGAGCTGTAACTGGACCGATTTTTTTTGTTTTGTGCTGAGAGCTAAAATTTGAGCTAAGATCCAGCTTCAGATACGCTTATGTCAATAAGATCACTAACAAATTTACGTTTCATTTTTTATAGCTCAGTCGGTAGAGCGTCCGACTAGGAACCACAAGGTTCCGGGTTCGATATCGGCACTCGCCAACTCAAAACATGGGGATCTGTGCGGTAAAGTAAAGAGCTGATGGTAGGTGTGGCGCTCCACCCCAGACGCTAAAAACTTTCTTTGTCTAGCGCTAGTGAAAAGGGGATATACTCCCTCGCTGTCTGGCTGATACCGACATTAGGCCACCCCGACGACTTACTTATGTTTTTATACAATACTGCACTATTTTTATTTTATTAAAAACACGTAACAAAATAATTTTGGGTATTTTTATGGGGGTGATTTGCTAGAGCGGATTAATGGCATTTCAATTTATTTCAATGGTGAAAATTGATTCGATATACGAGGAAAGTTTTTAGACGGTGGTTCCGGTGGTATACAGGCTAACATGCTGGACTCGAGTCACGCTATTACTATTACTATAAGGCTAATACTCTTATACCCTTATCTCCCCCAGCAATGGGTTAAATAGTACGACTACTGTTCTTCTACAAGGAACTACCTGTGATGTAATGGTTGTAAGAAATGGACTCTGCGAAACGAGTTAAAATCCTAGATGAGGGCCGTTGAATTTTACATAGCGCTAATATCATTGGAAATTGTATGAATCCAGCTACTCTCCCTCCAGCTATGGGTAAATAGTAAAGTAGAAACGGTCTTAAACCTTGGTACAGTAACTGGTCTAGAATTAAAACTTTGATTTCAAACCTGTTAAAAAAAATTGATCTTGTGTCACATCCTACTCTTTCTTTTTTGTTGTGGGGGTGGGGTGTCAATCTATTTAAAATCGATAATGGAGTAAAAATAAGTCTTGAATAATGTTGTTTACTTTGATTGTTATGTAACTGGGGGCAAAACATTGGGAAGGAGAAGGAATGAGGTGGGGTGGGGGAAGAAGAGTTTTTATATTTTGGATTCTTTGATTTGATTATCATTATTTGCCTTTTATTTATTCACTCCCCGCCTCCACCAAATACCTCCCCCTCTCTCTCTCCCCCTCTCTCTCTCCCCTCTCTCTCTCTCTCTCTCTCTCTCTCTCTCTCTCTATATATATATATATATATATATATATATATATATCCCTTTTACTAGTCATTTGTATTATCACACACACAAAGACAGACAGGCAGACACACACACACACACACACACACACACACACATATATATATATATGCAGATTACTTTTTATACGCTTCCCAATTTTCAGGGTGAGCACTCTGTGTAGAAGGGACTAATTGCGAAAATTCACCGCTTCGGCGAAATGCTAGTCCCACTTGTTTACAAGTTAAAGACCTCTGGTGAGTTTATTTCCGGTTTAGGAAATATAGCGATTATTCTGCCTTCTATTCTAGGCAGCTGCTTGTGGACCCATCGGTAAGAGACTTGACGAGCGAAAGTTCGTTCGGGTCTCGATCCCGACCAGAGGTAGCTGCTGAAAAATAAGTCTAGCTATACTGATGAGGGGTGAAACCCGAAACGCGCGTCTGCAGACTACTTTATATATATATATATATATATAATATATATAATAAGTCATCCACAGACACGTGTTTCGGCGGTTCACGCCTCTTCAGTGTGGCTAGACACAACTATCCTTGACCGCATGGTAGTCCGATATCTTATTCCCTCGCCCACTGAAAGCTGATGCGGGGACTGGTGTTTTTTTTAAAACTATATTAAGTACATAGGAATGTTTATGTATTTTACTGTCACTGAGAGATCAACTTTCCGGGGAAATGATCATTGCTTATTTGCTTAGTAGTGAGAGTTAATTTAAATTAAATTCAATATATATAAATTATATATATATATATCTATTTATAAAGGAAAAGCTGACTTACCGGTGAATTTGGTCACGATGAATAGTAAGTGTAGAATTCAGGTGGGTAAGTCAGCGCTATAACAAATACAAAGTGCTCAATACTAAGTAGAGCAAATTCATTATAAAATGGCTACAAGAGATAACCTACTCGAGTTTCACCATAAGGATCTTTAGGGTTAAATCCACCGAATTAATCGAGATACCGATTAATAGCAGTCGATTTCACGTGTATGGTCATTGCAATATATATATATGGTCATTGTAATATATATATATATATATATATATATATATATATATTACTTCCGCTCTTTCTTTCTTTCTTTCTTTCTTTTTTCTTTCACAAATTTCACCTTTCCCATTGTTAGCCACTTTCTCTTTTCTATTCTTTCTTTTTTTCTTTCGTTCTTTCTTTCTTTCTTATTTTCTGTCACAAATTTCACCTTTCTCATTTTCAATCACTTCCCCATTCTTTAATTGTGAAAAATGTCTGTTCCTCACTTTTCATTTATTTCTTTAAACCCTTTTCGATTTCCTTTCTCTCAATTTCATTTAAGTTCATTTCTTTCTTTCTTTCTTTTTTTCTCTTTCTTTCTTTCTTTCTTTTTTCTTTTTTCCTTTCTTTTTTCTCTTTTTTTCTTTCTTTCTTACCTTCTTTCAACGACAATTTCATTCTTTCTTTTTTCTTTCTTTTCTTTTTTTTTTCTCTTCTTTCTCTTCTTTCTTTCAACGCCAATTTCATTCTTTCTTTTTTTTTTTTTTTTCTTTTTCTTTCTTTCTTTCTTTTCTTTCTTTCTTTCTTTCTTTTTCTCTTTCTTTCTTTCTTTCTTTCTTTCTTTCTTTCTTTCTTTCTTTCTTTTCTTTCTTCTTCTCTCTTTCTTTCAACCCCAATTTCATTCATTCTTTTTTTCTTTCTTTCTTTCTTTCTTTCTTTTTTCTTTCTTTCTCTTTCTTTCTTTCTTTTTTTCTTCTCTCTTTCTTTCAACCCCAATTTCATTCTTTCTTTTTTTTTTTTTTTTTTTTTTTTCTTTCTTTCTTTCTTTCTTTTTTTTCTTTCTTTCTTTCTTTCTTACGACCCCAATTTCTTTCATTCATTCATTCTTCTTTTCTTTCTTCTTTCTTTAAAAATCTCGTCTATTCGTCCCCTCCTTTCACACATTTCCTTCTTTCTTACTTCCCCTTTTCTTTCTTTTCTCCTCTTAACGATCCTTCTTCTTTTTGTCCCGCCTTTCCGCTTGACTTTACCGTTCTTCATTTCCTTCCATAAACGATGTCCTTTTTCCCTTTCGCCATCTTGTAATCCCAACCAAACGACGTGTCCAACCTATTCAAATATTCAACTCTTCTCTGTGTACAATGGCGTCTCTCATCAGATTAACTGTTGCTCTGGCAAACCAGCTCATCAATCTCTGTCACCCCCCAACCTTAAACGCGCCAAAAAGTGGACACTGTATTTCGATGAGTTGAAAAATAGGAAAATCGGCTCAAAATGAGTTGAGGAAACCGTGGTAAGATAACTGAAAGGCTCTGTGGAACGCAGGTTTTACTTCGGAGTCTCCTTCTCCTAGATGGATGATATTGTGGCGTTAGTTTCGTATTTGCCTGGGGAGTTGTCTGCCCGTTTAGTTCGCTGGTTCCAGCTAGGGGCTGTTTATATTTAAGCGGGTGGTTTGAACGTCTCTTTCTCTTTTCCGGTTGCTCGACCACGAGACACGACTATGGGTTAGACTCTGGTCTACCCCTCTTGTTGGGGCTTTGACTCCCCCCCCTTATATTACTGTAAGTGATTCACACAGCATGGACTATTCCTAGTCTCATGTCTGTACTTTTATGTTTATATTTTTACTATTCATGAATGTGTCTTTATCTCCACTTTTGTATGTATGTTTATGAACACCTCTATGTATTATGTACCCTGTTTATCCATGTGCTGTACCATATTAAATGTTTTGTCTATCAACCTTTGTCGGAGTTTGTATCTTCAAGAATATATCAGTTTAAATCTTATAATCTGACAAGAACTACGGGTCCATCACACCGAGAAGAGAAAAAACTGCTGAATCAAAGTGGATCAGACAAAATGACTTTGTCATATATATTTAACTAGAAACGTTTACCCGGCGTCGCCAGGGTGGAAGGTTTTTTTTTAAAGTTAGTCTCGCAGATCCATTATTACTGAATCATGAGTTGGATACCGCAGGATGCCCCATTAAAATTCTGCAGTTCATTGATCCACATTGATATTTATAATATAAATTTGCTTATATCATTTTTGTTATACAAAGAATTTTATACTTTTTATATACAATTAGCTCAGTCGGTAGAGTGTTTGGCTAGAAATCACCAGGTTCTTGGTTCAATACCGACCTTGCCAATTCTGCGTATGAATTGCACAGGGATATTTGCGGTAAAGTGAGGAACTGATGGTAGGTGTGGCGCTCCACCTCAGATGCTAAATAATCTCCTTGGTCTAGCGTTATTGGAAAGGGATAGACTCTCTCGATGTCTGGCTGATACCGACATTATGCCGCACCGACGACGACCTTTTTATATATTGTTTGCACACAGAAAAGTAACTAATGATAAAATCCGTTTCAATCCGTTGTGACTTTAAGTAACTATTTTTTTAAATTCAAATAACTTATAGATAAATTTACCAACTCCACCGCACGAGTAGGATGGGGCACAAGGTCAAATTTCTTAAGCGGAGTTTAACAGGTTTGAATTCAGAGTTTTCCTTCTCCTAGACTGGTTGCCTAACCAAGGTTAACGAGCCTAGTCCGACCTACTATTTACCCATAGCCGGAGGAAGAATAGTTAGATTCATACCTTTCCCAACAGTATTAGCGCTATGGGAATTGCAAGTAGCATCATCCTGGATTTGAACTCGTCTTGCCGTGTCCATTTCCTATGACGATATCCATTACATTACGCGCTTCTCTCTCTCTAATTCTCTCTCCTCACCCCTCTCTCTCTCTAATTCTCTCTCTCTCTATATATATATATATATATATATATATATATATAATATATATGCTATATATAGCTTCAATCTCAACACTTTTATGACACACTTTGTATATATATATATATATATATATATATATATATATATATATATATATAGCTACATTGGGATTGTCACTGTTTCAAGCTTTTACTGAAAAAAAATGCAGTTTTTGGGAAGAGTGCTCAATATAAAAATAGAGCTATTATATAAATATATATATTTTATTTGTGAATAATTAAATTAATATTTATGGTTTTAATGTGTTTATGGACCATTCCCACTCGTGAGTATTTGGAATACTTTTTATTACAAAAACTTTGCTCTGTTTACAAATAATTAAACATTGAGCTTAAAAACCTGAATTTCTACAACAAACTACTAGTAGAGAATAGAACCAGCCTAGAATCATTGGTACCAAGATTGGTGTATATTATATATATATATATATATATATTATATATATATATATATATCTTTCTCTGTGTCTGTATTTACCCATCTTCTCCACCACGGGTAGGATGGGATACAAGGTCAATTTTAAGCGGAGTACAGTTGGTTTGAATTCAGATTTTGAATTTAGAGATTTTTTTTCTATATTGCTTGTCTTACCAAGGCTAAATAACCCAGTCTGCCCTACTAAGTAAAACACAAACCGCTATGTCCAGGATTTGAACACGGGTCACCAATTCCACCGTTATGCTAAACGAATCCTTTTGAGCCTTTTTACGTAGCACACTGGAAAACAAGATGCTTTTAAAATCCATTGTCAAAGAGTTCAGTCGGCAATGGCGGATCTGCTGGATATTATCGATATGAAAGTTTCGATTATGACTTATCGTCTATGATTTAGTGCGAAATGATACCAGAAATTGGTAGTTGGACTTTTTGTCAATTCCAGTCGCAATATATTTGGCGGATTCCCATCTATATGAAAAATGTACATTCGATAAGGGGATATATATATATTTAGGTTAAAAGTGCGTATGTGTGTGTGAGTGTGGAGGGGGGAACATGAAGGAACGGATTAAAAACGTTTCGAGGGTGACAAAGAGAAAAGAGACAGAAAGGTAGATGGAAATATATCAATATGATCGAAGAGAAAAGTGGAGAAAATAAGAAAGAAGGAAGAGGAATAAAGAAAGAAAGAAAGAAAGAAAGAAAGAAAGAAAAAGGAAAGTAAGAAAGAGAGAAAAAAAAGAAAGCGGCATAAACAAGAAAGAAAAAAAAATATAGAGGAAAAAGAGTAAAGAGAAGAAAAAAAGAGAAAAAGAGAGGAGATTTCAGGAGAGGAAGAAGAGGGAGAGAAATAATAATAAATGAGAGAGAGAGAGAGAGGAGAGAGAGAGAGAGAGAGAGAGAGAGAGAGAGAGAGAGAGAGAGAGAGAAGAGAGAGAGAATAAAGATGCAAGTATAGATAAAGAGGTGATTAAGATGTAGTCTAATTGCGTAGAGAGAGGAGAGAGAGAAGAGAGAGAGAGAGAGAGAGAGAGAGAGAGAGAGAGATAAATAAATATGCAGTATAGATAAAGAGGTGATTAAGATGTAATCTAATTGCGTAGGAGATAGAGAGAGAGAGGAGAGGAGAAAGAGAGGAAAGAGAGAGGGAGAGAGAGAGGAGAGAGAGGGAGAGAGAGAGAAGGAAAATAGAATAAATTGAGGGAAAGAGAAAATATAGAATGGTTAAAGGATAAAGAAATGAAATGACATAAATAAAAGAAAGAAAGAAAGAGTGAGAGAAAGAAATGAAAAAGGAAGGAAATAAAGAAATATCAAATGAGTGAAAAAAAAGAATAAGTAAATGAATAAAAGTACGTTTGAAGAAATGCATAAATAAAAGAAAGGAAGAAGGAAAGAAACCGAGAATGAAAGAAACAAATAATGTAAAAAAAGAATTAAATAAACAAAGAAGAAAGGAAGAAAGAAAAATACGAAGTAAGAACGTAAGAACGAAAAAACAGAATGGAAGAAAAAGGGAAGAAAAAAAGATAGAGAGGACGAACAGACGAAAGAACGTACAAAAGAACGAAAATAATAATAATAATAATAATAATAATAATAATAATAATAATAATAATCAGTGAAGGAAATAAAAAAAGCAAAGAAAAAAGAATAAAATAAATAAATAAATAAACAAAATCACAAAAGAAAGAAAGAACAAAATAAATAAGAAAAGATAGAAAAAAGGATGAATGAATGAAAGAAAGAAAGAACGAAAGAACAAATGAAATAACAAATGAAATAAATATAGAACGAGAGAAAGAACAAAAGAAAGAAAGACTGAACGAAGGAAAGAAAAGACAGAGAAAAGAAAAAAAGAAAGAAAGGCAGAACTAAAAAGAAAGAAAGAAACGATAGAAAGAAAGAATTGACAGAGATAAACGAAATAACGAAAGAATGAAGAAAAAGAAAAGACGAAATAAGAGCAAAAGAAAGGTAAAAGAAGGAAGGAATAAAAGAGCAAACGAAAGAATGAACGAATGACGAAAATAAATGAAGAGGGAAAGAAAGAAAGAAAGAACAAAAGAAAGAAAGACTGAATGAAGGAAATAAATAAAGAAGAAACGAAGAAAAAAGAAAAGTAGAAATAAAAGCAAAATAAAGAAACGAAAGAAAATGGTGGAACCTAAAAAAAGAAAGAAAGAAAGAAAGAAAGAAAGAACGAAAAAAAAAGAAAGAAATAAAGAAAAGAACGAAAGAAAGAAAGAAAGAAAGAAAAAGAAAGAAAAAGAAAAAGAAAGAAAGAAAGAAAGAAAAGAAAAAGAAAGAAATAAAGAACGAAAGAAAGAAGAAAAAAAGAAAGAAATAAAGAAAGGAGAAAGAAAGAAGAAAGAAGAAAGAAAGAAAGAAAGAACGAAAGAAAGAAAGAAAAGAAGAAATAAAGAATGAAAGAAAGAAACGAAAGAAAAGAAAGAAAGAAAGAAAGAAAGAAATAAAGAAAGAAAGAAAGAAAGAAAGAAAAGAAAGAATGAAAGAAAGAAAAGAAGAGAAGAAGAAAGAAAGAAAGAAAGAAAGAAGGAAAGAAAGAAAGAAGAAAAGAAAGAAAGAAAGAACGAAAAAAAAAAAAATAAGAAAGAAAGAAAGAAAGAAAAAGAAAAGAAAGAAGAAGAAAGAAAGAAATAAAAAGAAGAAAAATGAAAGAGAAAGAAAGAAAGAAAGAAAGAAAGTCTTTTGTGATTTGCCATCTACAGGTGCATGTCCGCCATTTTTTTTTTATTGTTTCATGGACGCTGTAGGGGTTTTTCTTTTTCGCTTTTCTCGTCCTTCGTGCCTATTACTTACCCGCTGTTCCCAGTCCGTCCTCTTGCCAGCGGATTAAGCGACATTTAAGCTGCGGCCTCTAAGGTCAGTTCTGACCAGTTCTCATTTGGTCAGAAGGTTTAAGGGGGGGGGTGTAGGCCATCGATTTTCCCCGGAAAACATCGCCTCGAGAAATACTGCCTCCTGCTGTCCCAATGTATGGAACATTTTATTCGTCGATAATTGTTGTCCGACAGACACAACCGTTGTAGTAGTCAGATTAAATTGTCATCATCATCATCATCATCATCATCATCATAATATAATAATAATAATAATAATAATATATAATAATAATAATTATATTATGATTATTATTATTATTATTATTATTAGCGGGACCCGTGGAATTTCCACGAAACGAAAAAAAAAATCAAGATGAGCTATTTAAACCAGAAAGGATGATTTGGAATTTCAATAATATAAAGAAGAAGAAGAAGAAGAAGAAGAAGAAGAAGAAGAAGAAGAAGAAGAAGAAGAAGAAGAAGCGGGAGTTACTTTGCCGAAGAAATACGAATTTATGTTTTCTCTCTCCAAAATGAAAACAACATTTCTCTGAACATTTACCGTTTACTTATTTTGTTGTGCCTTGTGTGTGTTTAAAAAATACTTAGTCATATCTGCCGGCAAGAAATTGAGGAGTAAAATTTTCCTCTACAGAGAAGGGAAATAGTATTTTCTGAAAACACGATGCTTGTATATTCTACGTTTTGCTTGTGTTTTGAAATGAATTATTTAATGAAATAATTATTTCAAGTTTTGCTGACTTTAACTTTTCGAGTTTAATACTTGATAAATTTGAACATTTTGAAATTCCAGATACATTTTATTTTTTTCCGGGATATTCTCCTTCTTAAAAAAAAACAAAACAAAAAACGGTCGGTTTTTGGCACCTTTTATTTTCCGCCTGTTGCTACAATTGTTGCGTGATGAAAGGGTTGCATTTATATATATAAGCCTGAATATATACATGGTGAAACGTAAATATGCTATCAGACTGTAATGCTCTACTAAATCCGCTCTACAAACGTATTGAGCACTCTTATATTACTTATAACACGACTTATTAGTTGATTATTTTATCGACGGCCAAAGTAGCAACTAACTCGGTATCTAATATTCACCGATAAGTCACCAATTTTTCATATATATATATATATATATATATATATATATATATATATATATGCTCCTATAAATTTGGTATGAGCTCTCTAACTGGTAATTGAAAGTAACTCTCACTACTAAGCATATGGGCAATGATCGTTTCCCCGGAAATTTGATCTCTCTGTGACCGTAAAATACATAAAAAACCTATGTACTTAATACTTTAAAAACACCAGTCCCGCTACAGTTGTCAGTGGGCGAGGGGATAAGATATCAGACTGCCAAACGGTCAATTCTGAGTTCGACCGTAGCCAAGGATAGTTGTTGTGTCTAGTCACACTGAAGAGGTGTGAAACGCCGAAACACGTATCTGTAGATGACTTATATATATATATATATATATTATATATATATATATATATATATATATCATCCATACACCGTGACCATGTTTCGACGTTTCATGTCTGTTCACTGTGGCTAGACACAGCAACTACCTCTGACCAAGAGCGAAATCCGACTGACTTTTTGTCAGCACGATTCGTTAACCTCTCGGCTATTTGACAGCTGCCGTAAACGGAGAGTGTTTAAACTACTAAATACATACATTTCTTTATATGTTTTACGATCACCAGAGAGATCCAGTCTGTAAACAGTCGACCATTGCTTTATGCAGTCACCCCTAGAGAGCTCTACCGGGTGATGGATATATATATATATATATATATATTTATATGTGGTGGAAAGCGTGGTGTAATGGTTAAAGTCATGGGAAATGGACTCGTTGCCACGAGTTCAAATCCTGGCTGTAGTAATTGCATTTCACTTAGCGCTAATATCCTTGGGAAAGGTATGATTCCTACTCTCCCTCCAGCTATGAATAAATAGATGGGTAGACTGGGCTCTTTAACCTTAGATAGGCAACCAGTCTAGGAGAAGGAAAACTCTGAATTTAAACCTGTTGAACTCCGCTTAAGAAATTGAACTTGTGTCACACCCTACTCGTGCAGGAGGGGTTGGTAAATATATATATATATATATATATATATATATATGGGGAAAATTGGTAGAGTATACTAGTTATATATATATATATATATATGAGAAAAGTAGACAAGGGATGTTATGGAAAATGGATGTTTATTGTCGACGATGCAACGTTTCGGTCTATCAGACCTTCTTCAGGACTTGGATATATTCTTGCTTCAATGATGGACATTCTCAAATGGTGAAAACACTAGTTTTGAGAATGTCCATAATTGAAGCCAGAATTATATCCAAGTCCTGAAGAAGGTCTAATAGACCGAAACGTTGCATCGTCGACAATAAACATCCAGTTTCCATAACATCCGGTTTTTGTCAACTTTTCTCCACATATTGTCGGATTAACCTCCTCAAATTTCTCCCATATATATATATATATATATATATATATATATAATATATATATATATATGAATAAAATCAGAGATGAAATATTATGATGTTAATGTTCGACACCTTCATATGCTAAAACTTTTCCTCTTCATTCTCCATTATATTATATATATATATATATATATATATATATATATATATATATATATGGGATAGAACTCAAGATATCTTTACTAATGTCTACAACGGAATTTCTTGTATTGTAGTATCTTTTCTGCACGAACATGTATTTTTGTTAAGGTTTCATAAAACTCAGAAGGTAAAATTCTCAGCCCTACTAAATAGATATGAAAACAGTTATATTCTACATAATTCAGTTCACAGGTGGACAACCGATTCGTCATTTTCAGGTTTTCTTTAACGCTTCATAAAGAAATTAAGCAGTGATAGATATGCTCATAACTTAGATGAATGACTTCTTTGAAATAGCACGTACCGTTAGAAATCTAAGACCAGACAAAGAAAAACTCAGTAAATTCTGTGATTTGCAGTCATTTCACACTTCAAACATCGGTTCCTTCTAAAGTTAAGCAATGATGATTCTGCTCAGTACTTAGATGGGTGAACATGTTGGGACAGGGGATACTGTCGTCAAATCTGAGACCACTGTCCCGACTAAGCAAAGCTAAGTAAATTCTAAAAACTAAAATGTCGTTTAATTCCATGTCAAATCACCCAACCCCTTCAAATTTTCTGATTTTTTTTCCGGGTGTGGACTATGTTAATTTTAGACAATCCCAAAGCTTCCAAATCCAAAAATTTGGTGGGTTCGCAAAAATTGGCGACATTCTGTTCTTCGGTTCTGAGCAAAAATTAAACTATCTTTTTGGTACTAATAATGTTCAATATATGTGAAATAATAATAAGATTTTTTTGTAATAGATGC
>CM042161.1:49286603-49321603 GCA_023376005.1 Doryteuthis pealeii
ATGGACATGCATAGCTGACCAACAAGGATTTACATTCACTGACACCAAATGTAGTCTAGATGACCTATCGAAAGTGGTAGCCGATAGAGAGAGATGATTAGAGAGAGAGAGAGAGAGAGAGAGAGAGAGAGAGAGACAGACAGACAGACAGACAGACAGACAGACTTGTTGTGAGCGATTATCTCCCCTTGTGGAATGAGATTGATATTGGAAAAGGATTATTTTCTTTTACCATTAGAGGGCGTCATAACCTTGCTATTTAAACTTAACCCGGGAAGCTCTCTTTCTCTCTCTCTCTCTCTCTCTCTTCTCTTCTCACTTCTCTTCTTCTTCTTCTTCTTCTTCTTCTTCTTCTATCCACCAAAGATGCACTAGACAAGTTGTGTCTCTGTTCATTAAGGCTTGGGAGCTTGCCCACACCCAACTATAGTCTTGTACTCGTGTATGTACGTAACCTTTTCTACATACTGTGATTCCACTGAAGTTATACGCACCAGTTGCTTTATTACGACGGCTATTCGATACAATAAGTGCCTACTTCTCTATTCTCCATTTAGTAGCCTCAAGATTATCTACAAAGACTTTTTTCCTTAGTACCTTCGTTCTAGCTGTTCTGTATTTTGTGTTAAATGATGCTCAGACAATAAAGTCTGTATTTTTTATATGTATCTCTTTGTTTAAAGTTGTGTATATTCACTCACGTTACGAAGCTTTTCTGAGGCCTCCTAACGTATTATAAGAAACAGTTTAGCTAGTGAAACTAAAACTATATTTAACTCTTATAGAGTCAAAGTGTTGTATACTCCCTTTCTTTACTTCTATTATTCTTCTGCTCATCTTACGTTCTTCTTCTAGCGTCTGGACTTCGTCTTGGGGACTTCGTGTCTGGTCTTCCATTGGGGATTTCTCTTTATCAGAAGCCCTGTGTCATTGGTAGTTTTTAGATAATAACCAAGACTTCGATTTGCTTTAGATCATATTTTATTCCGAAATCCCCACCAGACTAACGGCGCAGATTGGGTACGGCAGTGCGCTTAACACGACTTACCACCTTCGTGGGTTGGCTGATACTGACTAAAAACTCTTTCTAGTCTAAACCGGAAGAGGGTCTTCTCCACCGATTCTCACAGTATCCACTGGAAGGATCAGGATGAGGTCAAGCCTTGTCACTCAATCCTTCAAGGCCACCGGCTGCAACTTATAACAGCTATTTTGGTTTCTACACTACTGTAAATAAGTGTTAGGATACTAATAATTATGTGACAAAAGTAATCCGTCCTATCAGCACGAAGTGATGATGATGATGATGATAATGATGAAAAAGAAGAAATAGCAGAGAAAAAAAGAATAAAAGAAAAACAAAAAAAGAATGGGAAAAAAATCAAAAGAAAATTAAAATCGTCAAATAAAAACAAACAAAAAAAAGCAAAACACAAAACAAGTGGGAGGAAAAATCGAGAAGAAAATGCCAGAAAAAAACGTAGAATTTCCCGTAAAAACAAACATTAATCAACGGAAAATCAATACATCATAATCGATTTCTTTTCAAATGTCCTTGTTGCCAATTTTCGGACACAGGAAATAAAGAAGAGTATCGAATATCGATGTTATAGAGAATATCAGTGGCTGATTGTTGCCCGGCGTTGGAGCAGAACCTGGCAAATTTCTTTGAAGATGTGAACAATCATTCATTGACTTTTTGTCTCTTTCAAGGGTGGCACAAGGTTTCATTATTTTTGGGCGCGAAAAAACAGTGAGGGATGAATTGATGGACTTTAAAAACTGCTCCCTCATATAGAAGATCATTGAATGAAAATTGGACGGGTCAATAATTAGAACAATTACATTATGTGGCGCAGGTGAGAAGAAGAACTCTGCTAATCCACATTGCAAACTATTAAACCACGTGACCATAAGGTATATAATGGCTTATCTAATCAAATCTTAAATAATTATATCAAACTCAGGATCTTTATTTCAGGGGGTAATCATGAGAAGAATGAGTTAGGAAACAAGGTCATTTTTTTTAAAGCGGAGTAAAGCTGGTTTGAATTCAAAGTTTTCCTTCTCCTAGACTGGTTGCCTAACCAAGATTAAAGAACACAGTACGCCCTATTATTTATACATATCTGTGAGAGGGAGGACATACGTATTCATGCTTTTCCAAATGATATTTGTGCGAAGTAAAGCTGGTTTGAATTCAAAGTTTTCCTTCTCCAAGACTGGTTGCCTAACCAAGATTAAAGAACACAATACGTTCAATTATGCATAAATATCTGTGAGAGTATTGTTGAAATCGGCTAGAATACTAAACATTCATCATAGTATGCATCTCAGTTTAAAAACTCAGTCCCATGAGAACTATTAAGTGACAAGATGGCCAAAGACTTTGAATTTAAAAAAAAAACTACTACTACTACTACTACTACTACTACTACTAGTACTACCTCACATGCACATTCTGTATCCAAATTAAAATCGACACCGTCGGATGTCGAAATTTTATTTATCGTCTTTATACGTAGTGTATATTCAATATAGTACCCAGAAATTAAGGAATATAATAGTTATTTACTAAGTTTAGATTAGTTGTGAAATATGGCGAGAAGTATGAGGGCACTTAGCGAAAATAAAACTCACTAACTCTGCTAATCCACATTGCAAACTATTAAACCACGTGACCATAAGGCATAGAATGGTTTATCTAATCAAATCTTAAATAATTATATCAAACTCAGGATCTTTATTTCAGGGAATAATCATGGGAAGAATGCGTTAGGAAACAAGGTCGATTTTTAAAGCAGAGTAAAGCTGGTTAGAATTCAAAGTTTTCCTTCTCCTAGACTAGTTGTGTTGCATACCTCTTTCCTTACTTTCTTCTATTCTTCTTCTGGCGTCTTTGATATCTTAAGTTCTTCTAGGTCAGTCTTGTTACCAAGACATTCATTAATCACGAAACCATATTATTTTCGTAAGCTTTTATTTCTTAACTAAAAACTTTTCATCTGACTAACATAGCGCGCGTATGCAGTGAGTCCAGTTAAGGCAGTACATCTTCTCTGCCTGACGTCCAAACTGAAACTGAAGCCCCAACCAGGTCCCACGTGACTTCACGTATTTCGCGGGCTTTCTGTAATATTCCATGGAAAGTCCCGCCCGTGATATGAAAAGGGCCATCCCTTTAGAAATACAGGGGATTGACAATAATCTTATGCAACCACATAGATTATGTAACAGTTGCCTAACCAAGATTAAAGAACACAGTACGTCCAATTATGTATAAATATCTGTGCTAGAATTGTTGAAATCGGCTAGAATACTAAGAAGATTTCTGCAGAAATTGCTATCACTCAGACTCCAGTGAATTAAAGAAAGAACTCGGTTGCTTACTGTATCTCCAGTTGCTTAAGTGATCATATTAAATATTGAATAGGCCAATCGCTGCTTAACTTCGGTAATCTAGAGGGAACCGGTCTTTTCAGCGGTTAAGCACACAGTGGTAGTTACCAGAGACCATAGTCTATGCACCAGAAATTACCAGGCAAATATAATTTTAAAAATATTACAGACCCAATATGTATATGATGTGGAAAGCACTTTGAAACTATAGACAACACACTATCTGGTTGGCTGGTTGGATGGATGGTTTGGTTTTGGTTTTGGTTTGTTTTGTTTTACGGCATATCAACCTCAGTGGGTCATTTAATGCCGATAAAGTTGTGAAATAAATCAATTCTTAATGGATAAGACAATTTTTTATAAATACATTTTTCTATTTAACCCATAGATGGGACCCTAACAAGTACTACCACGGGTCAGAGTGGACCAGGGAGCAATGGTGATGAAACGGTGCTCCGCATTCCCCAAACCTCCAGAACCGGAACCTCATCATCAAATAGAGTTTAACGTCATTCCCAGGACATGTAGACCCTCAGTCACCGCCTCCTAGCACTCATGCTGAACTATGTAACGCATAAATGGAAGCCTAAAAGCTACTACCACTCTAGGTCAGAGTGGACCTGGGAGTAATATGACACTTTTCACATATATATATTCCAACCATATATATATATATATATATATATATATATATAATATTGATTAATTTAGTGGATTTAACCCTGAAGATCCTTATGGTGAAATTCGAGTAATTTATTTCTGTACACACTATAATAATAAATCCGCTCTACTTACGTATTGTGCACTTTATATTTGTTATAACGCTGACTTAACCGGGTAAAACTTGTACTAACCAAATATTGAGACCAACCCAATATTTTCACTGGTAAATCATTTCTTTTTCATATACACATATATGTATATAAATATATGTATACATATTATATATTATATTTTACTGAAATATATATGTATATATATAGATATAATATATTATATTTTCACATATATATTCCAATCATATATATATACATATATATATATATATATATATATATATATATATATATATATATATATATATGGTGAAAAATATTTTAATATAATATAAAATAACTAAATACATTATGTATTTTCGAAGCATGGCAATATAAATCCGGAAAAAAATAGAAGAAATTTGAAATTCAAAAATCGTATCAGCCGACTTTCCTGTCTTGTTCTGATTAAAAATGACATTATCAATAATATATCCATTTCACATCCTGTCTGGAAAAAAAAACTAGTGAGATTAAAAGTCATACAGAATATATCTCTAATATATATAAATGTAAAAATAATTAAAAAGAAATATTGAAATATTAAAAAATATTATCATTGATTAAAGAAATTATTTGGCCATACATAAAGTTCAACCAAGAAATGATTATATATATATATATATATATATATATATATATATATATATATATATGTAATATACCAAGCGTGTTGGTAGATCCTTGCGGAGAGAAAAAAACCAGCAGAAAATTTGATTGTAAAAATACACTACCAAACATCAACCAGGAAGAAAAAAAATTTTGAAAAAAAGAAAGGACCAAGATATTCGTACCAACAAAAAATAATCTATTGGTACAGTATTTGGCCAAAAGAAAAAACAATTTATATGTATATATATGTATATAAGATATATATATATTCATATAACCGCTAGGATAAGCTAATATGCAAAAAGTGCTCGATACCTAAGTAGAGCCAAAAATATATATATATGTATATATATATATACAGACACTGAATCTCTATTATAATAAGGTATGAGGTTTTAGCTGGGTTACACACACACACACACACACACACACACACACACACACAAATATATATATATATATGTGTGTATATATATATATATATATATAATGTGCTATATCCATAAGTAAATAGCGCTCATTTCATTGGATAGAGCATTAGACCTGTTCAAAAATCAACTTTTTCTTTTTTCATACCCTCCTGCACGGTTTACCATGTTTTTTGTCCTGGAAAAGCCGAAAATCACAACTATTTTTGTCTAAAACTTTGGGAACCTTTGCCTCATGAAGCATGAAGTTCTATTATATACGCGTTTTCTGAAACGCCAGTTTCAGAGCTTTTTGAGGTTTGTTTTCATCTATTTTTCCACCAATAAATGGGCATAAGCAGGATAAAGCAAATAATTAGATGCTGACTGAAACATCAAAATGTATAGAAACATTTATGTAAATGTGATTTTTACAGACAAATTAAAAAAAAACCCTGTAAAAATCTGGATTTTTTGTGTGTTGACAGAGTACTATATTAGAGTACATTCAACAGGAAAAAGTATAACATACAGTCTAGTCAGTCTGAATAATTTACTTCACTCTAGTCACAAATTCACAATGGTTTTAGCATGACATATCATGGTCTATTATGTTTGTTGCAGATCTGTTGAGACCTGCTAATAAATCCAGAGATAATTCCCAAGATAACTTCACTATGGCATTAAGCAAGGAGCTCCGAGGACGCAAGGTTGACATATCAGAACCTCCACCTGCAGTCCAGAGACAAGCGTCACGCCGACCTGCTATTAGATCTGCTACAGAAATCTTCCTGGTCGGATACCCATCACCCAGCATCAGTGGCTCCCAGTTGCCCACCAACAGACAGGCCTTCCAGTACTTCCTACATCTCCAGAGTTTGCCAGAAAATGTAGGGAATCGTGTACTTCAAGAACTCGCCAATGAAACAGATGACTAGGATCAAGACCATGAGCAAGTACAATACAGCGCAGCATTTCATGATACTTCACAAAAAACACAGAGGTCTAGCAAGGAATAAAGGTAGAACAGGTGACCCAGGATGGAAAAGGAATGCCTTTGTCCTGTAATTAGATAGCCTGTTCGACATAGGAGCTTCAGATGCCATCCAGAAAATAGAGAACAACCGACTACTATCAAGGGAGAAAAAGGACGAGGACAGCAGGTTCTACCAGGATCAGAAGACAGAGAGAAAGGCCCACATGCCTGGTCATGACAAGATATTTAAAACTACGTGACGTAATTTTAATGAATGGAAGATTTATTTTACGTCGGCGTCCCCATTTAAACAAACGGAAACACTGCAGGGTCGGCTTATTAAACATCATTCGTTAATGAAACTTGTGTTTTCTCAATTTTTATAATATTACATATTGTCGGATTTACTTCCACTTTTTCTGGAAGGAGATTATGATATTCTGGATCCCAAGCCATATAGGTGTGACGGGGAATGAAAGAGCTGACTCTGCAGCTAAATCGGCTCTAGATCTGATTCCCGACAAGTTCAAGATACCATTTGATTTGAAATTTAAAATTTATAGATTCCTTCATGCAAAATGGCAACAACAATGGAATAACAACATCCACAATAAACTCTTCCTAATCAAACCCATCTTGGGAGGCTGGAGACCAACTTTAAGGAAGTCTAGAAAAGAACAAGTCATTGTATCCCGATTACGCATTGGTCATACAAGACTAACCCACTCCTATATACTCAAACAAGAACAACAACCACAATGTGGAACATGTCAAACATCTTTGACAGTTAAACACTTTTTCATGGAATGCAGGATTTTTTCTCACATCAGAAACCGTTATTTTAAAGCAAACAATATGAAAGATCTGTTTGAAAAAGTCAACATGTAGGATATTCTCTCTTTTTTGGGGGAAATAAAACTATACCATAGAATATAGACATGAAACAAATCAATACCATACAACATAATCCCCAATAATGCTAACACATTGTTAAAACCAATTACTAAAAAGTATAAATATAAATACACGATATGTATCACTTCCTAACCGTTAGGCATGACATAACCCCATACGGGTTGATATGCCGTTAAAATCAATAAACAAACAACAATTTTCCTTTATAGCAAACATTCTATACACGGTCTATATTTAATAAATATCCCTCTACAGTGACGACTGATGTACACAGAGTCACGTGGCTATATTTACCCGCCAAAAAAAAAAAAAATACAAACATAGAAATGATGAGAGAATAATGGACAGGGAATGACATCATAACAAGAAATTTGCTCCTTTCATT
This sequence comes from Doryteuthis pealeii, assembly GCA_023376005.1. Taxonomy (NCBI): domain Eukaryota; kingdom Metazoa; phylum Mollusca; class Cephalopoda; order Myopsida; family Loliginidae; genus Doryteuthis; species Doryteuthis pealeii. The sequence goes on from CM042161.1 coordinate 49,294,113, forward strand.
TCCGGTTGACCTGTTCACGTGATATTTGCCACTTCCGGCCCTTTTCTTTCCGGTGGCACTTGGTCGGTTCCATTCAGTTTTTAAATTTGACAGAGCAGATTTTGTCAGTGGTAAGAATAGATTGAACACTGTTTCGTCGGGTGTTCCCGGGGTTCCGTCAGTTCGTCCCCCATCCGGTCGGTCGGCCGTCCTCACGTAGGTCCGTCCATTCGACTGGAACAGTGCCACGTGGACACTGCCCAACACTATTTGAATGGTCTTATCATTCGCTTGGCTGGATCTGACAATGATGGAGGATAAACAATGGTGTGGGTGGAAGAGGGTAGGGGAGTCGGGCAAGTGATATTTTGGATAAGAATTCCAACCTTTTTCTTTTAACTTTTCTTTCTTTTTTATCACTTCTATTTCGCACTATTTGATATGCTTCTTTTATTTCTTGCTCGAGCATTCTTTCTTTCTTTCTTTCTTTTTTCTTTTTCTTCTTTATTTCATATTCCCATTTTTATTCTCAGATTTTCGTTCTTGACGTTTTCTTAAGATGAAACATTTTTCTTTTTTTAAACCAATTCCGATCTTTATGTTTAAGTAATCTCTAAAATTTGGTTTCTTTCTTTCTTTCTTTCTTTCTTCTTTCTTTCTTTCTTTCTTTGATTTTTGTTTAATGGCATATCAATCTTTGTGGGTTATTCAATGCTAAAGCTATCATTTCTTTCTTTCTTTCTTTCTTTCTTTCTTTCTTGTTTCTTTTGATTTTTGTTTAATGGCATATCAATCTTTGTGGGTTATTCAATGCCAAAGCTATCATTTCTTTCTTTCTTTTCTTTTCTTTCTTTCTTTCTTTCTTTCTGGTTTCTTTTGATTTTTGTTTAATGGCATATCAATCTTTGTGGGTTATTCAATACCAAAGCTATCATTTCTTTCTTTCTTCTTTCTTTCTTTCTTTCTAAACTTTATTCTTTCCTTTTTATTTTATTATCGTTTTCCCCCCTCTTCCACTTTTCTTTCGGTAATTTTTTTCGATTCATTCCTCCTATCGTTCCTTTTATTCTTAACGCCATTTTCATCTTCCCCCTTTTTTCTTCCTTCTTTTTCCTTTCATTCTTCCTCCATCCTTTTGTTCCCCCTTTTTTTCTTAACGTCTAAACGCTTATTGTTCTTTCCATTCTTTCCTTCTTTCTCTTCTTTCCTCTTCGTTCCCCACCCTCTCTCTCTTTCCTTCCTTCTTTCCTCTCTCATCATTCTTCTTCTTCTTCTTCTTCTTCTTCTTCTTCTTCACATTTTATTTCATTTCTCTCTCTCTCTCTCTCTCTCTCTCTTTCTCTCCCTCTCTCTCTCAATTTTTACCTTAAAATTTTAATCTCTTTTCTATTCTCATCTTTACACATTCACTTTTTTCCTTTTCTTTTACGCCCTCTCAATCTTTTTCTTTTTTCTTTCTTTCTTTCTGTCTGTCTGTCTGTCTGTCTCTGCCTTTTCTAGCTGCAACGATCCTCCGGCACTATGCAAATTATACTGTTAGTTTCGACACAAGAACACTATAAATAAATAATACAAATGATCGCACCAATATGACCGAATACGGTACCCCCACCCCCTGCTCATTTGCAGATGATAATTCTAGCTACACTTTCACCCACAAACCGAAAATGGTCGCGAATGGAAAGGGTTTCCCCTCATCGCCTGCGTTGTCGTCCGGACAATCAACCGGCTGATTGTACAACGTGCCCAACCTAATTAACTGTCTCTTTTTGCCCAAATGGATTATTTCACCCTTTCTAACAATAGGCTTGAAATAACGTCTTTACAGCACTCCACCCCCATTACCACCAAGAATCCCAAAATACATTACAGAAGCACCCATTGTTAGCTGATCCCCGGCCCTTTCCGATCCCCACCCCATCAGTCAAAAGCTGAAAGTCGAAAAGGTGCGTAAATGGAGTTGACTTCTGACTGGAGGGTTATCAGTATTTACTAGGCGCTCCTTAGTCTGGCAAAAGGCCACCAGTAATAATTCACCATAATAATTTACAAAGCCAGATAATATGGGGCACCCAGTGACAATCGAACTCATTAACAATGATCTGCTAGTTTTTTTTTTTTTTACGGCAGATCAACATCGGTGGGTTATTTAATGCCGGCAAAGTTTTGAAATTATTCGTAACGGTAGTTTGGATGAAAACTTTTTGAACTCAATTCTTTTTATAAACAATTTTTTTCTTTAACTCATAGATGAGAACCTAACAGGTACTACCACTCCGGGTCAGAGTGGACCTGGGAGTAAAGGGGTGCTACACATTCCCCAGACCCCAGAACTGGAACTTCACCATCAGATAGTTTAACGTCCTCCTCAGGACATGAAGACCCTCAGCCACTGCCTTCTAGCACATATATGATAAAAGGGTTGGGGTTTGCCACAAGGACAATAGGGTTGAAGACAATCATATCGGTGCTAAGGCTTGACATAGTCAGTCGATTGATTGGGGGAGGGTGTTCTATGACCGACCGTCTAGCCGTCTAGCCTAAGTAAGGGTCAAAGTGGTGTGCTGCATGTCATGGACTGCTCAGCCACGAGGATCCCGCCCTTAATTGATCTTTTAGAATAGTGTCTATTCTTAGAATAAATAATATACTAACACGATAAAGTGTCCCTAAAGCTGTCTCTGTCACTTTGTTTATTTGTCTGTCCGGGTTCTCATCATCATCATCATCATCATGTCACGCATGTAACACGGATATGCAGGACAATCTCTCGCCAACCCTCCCTATCACTCATTGCCCCTGGGAGGTCCTCTACGTGGCAACCAGCATTCTCGCATAGTTGGTCAATATAGGTCCTTGGCGGGCAGCCCACATTAGTATGTCCATGTGTTGAGAACATAAGGAGAACGTCGCTTATGAGCTCGTCATTTATTCTCTAGCAGTGTCCTGCATGCCTAGTCCGTCTCACTCGGATGGTTTGTGAGATAGGGGCCAGGTGGCCATACAGCTGCTTCCTTGTGGGGTGTTCTAAACAAGCATTATACTAAGCTTAGCTTAGATTTGGCACAAAGCCAGAAATATGGATCACCCGGTGAGGATCAAACTCACAATGATCTGCTTAGTCAGGCTCAATATTCATTATTCTACACGAAATTAATAATTTACTAAGCTTAACGTAATCAGCAGTATGATATTCATTCAATCCCTAAAGCAAAGGCGTGGGGTGGCCTAAAGTCCGTATCAGCCAATCAGCGAGGGAGTCTATCTCCTTTTCACTAGCGCTAGACTAAGGAGATTGTTTTTTAACCTCTGATGTGGAGCGCCACACCTACCATCAGCTCCTTACTTTACCGCACAGATCCCTGTGCTACTCATACGCTGAGTTGGCGAGGGCCGGTATCGAACTAGGAACCTGGTGGTTTCTAGCCGAACGCTCTACCGACTGAGCTAACCTTAGGCCAAAACATGACACAAGGTCGGTTTGATGTGGGTATTCCCCGCAGGAAGTAAGCCTCATTAGGTGAAAAAATTGCTTAGGTTTCGTTGGCATTCCCCTCGAGGGTCACCTCAGGCATCGGATATTAAACACAGCACGTACCACTTTTACGCGAAGGAGCAGGTGCTAAGATCCCATGGAAGTACATTGGTTTATTTCTCACCTGTCCGATACAAATGCTAGGTAAGAATTAAGCACCCAGTATGAACCGCACTCACTAACCATTGTTAACTAGTTTAGCTCAGTCGGTAGAGCATCCGCCAACGAATCGGAAAGTTCCGGGTTAAATACCGGTTCTTCCCAAGTGTTTCACTTCAGCAAAACAATTTCCCTGTGTTAGCGAAAAGAGGGATAGACTCCTTCGCTGTTCGGCATATACCGATGTAAGATTCAAAGTTAATTAATGAACATACAATTCCGACACGTTGTGAGACAAAACATTTACTATATATAACAGCACATGGAAACGATAAGATGCATAATGTACAGGAGAATAGAACATTTAAATACATATACAATATTTAGGTATAAACAAGATACCCAAATGTACCTAACATGTAAATGTTACAGACATGGAACTAAAGGATAGTCCATGCTGTATAAAGGACTTACATTAATGTAATGGGGTGGGGCAAAAGCCCACCGAGAAGGGGGGTAGATAGACTCTAGCCCATAGCAGTTCTTGAGAAGATCCAGCTCAAAGAGAAAAACAAGTTCCAATGAACGCGCTTTAAAAAACCAGAGGTCCCCTAGTGGGAACAAACAGCAACGCAGCGAGAAGATAACTCTTCCGGCAAAGAGAAGATAATCCCCTATACCGACAATAGACTATTCCTAAGACCGTACTATACTATACATGAAGCCATTGATAATTTACAAAGTTTAGAAACCTTATTAAGTTATATAGCATATATATATGCTTTTAGTGACGTAATATATGTAGAACTCGTACAGCAAACAAATAAAGTGACAGAGGCAGTTTCAAGCATACTTTATCGTTTTAATATAGCATGGCTAACAACAAATAAATAAATTTATATATAGAACTATAAGCAATAGCTCTTAAGTAAACATATCAAACGTTGTAATAATTAAATTATCATACTGGGCTATATTCACAGGTATGATTAACAGTTTAGTCTTTGTCTCCACACATACTACACTTGCTATTCTGTTGCGTCTTATCTATTTCCCTTCAATACAGTTTGTTCTTATGGCATTGCTTTCTGCTGTTCTAGTGAGAGATTCAGTTTAATTCTAACAGTTTATTAAACAACAAAATAAGAACAAACAATGTCCTTCCTAAATTTATATATAGAGTCAAATTTGAGAGACTCATCAGTCTGATGGAGAGGGAAATTAAGGATATCTGGTATCTTCTGTTTGAGTCATCCTCTCAGAGATCAATTTTGGTCGACTGGTCGTGGAACTGGTCCGAAGATGTCTATTGAATATAGGTGCCAAAATTTCTGTGTCCTTCAATTTAGCACCATGCATAGAAATAAACGTATTTTACTGAGCCAACACTTTTGTTGGTAATGCCTACCTAAAACCTATTTGAATGGAGGCGCCTGGCATAATGGTTAGAGTCGCAGGAAATGAACTCGTCGACCCGAGTTCAAATCCTGGACAAGGATGTTTGCATTTCCCATAGCGCTAATACCCTTGGGAAAAGTATGAATCCAACAAAACTCCCTCCAGCTATCAGTGAATAGTAGGGCAGGCTGGGCTCTTCAGCCTTGGTTAGGCAACCTATCTAGAAAAAGGAAAACTCTGAATTCAAACCAGTTAAACCCCGCTTAAGAAATTGACCTAGTGTCGCATCCTGCTCGGGCGGAGCGTTTGGTATATATATATATATATATATATATATATATATATATATATATATATATATATAGCCAGAACATTTTCCTGAACTTTTTGATATTTATATACACTTTTACTGCAAACTCTTTTGAGCTTTTTGTTTTTAATGATAAAAATGCTGATAATTTAAAAAAATAAAATTTATTCCATTTTTAACATAAAATACGCATTTTAAATTTTTTTTTGAAAATTCCGGTACTGATCGAGAGCATTCTGTGCCTCGTGATTAATGATATATTTATTTCGTCTTTCCGTTTACAATGTTGCTTTGATAAAGACCTCTTCATATTGGTCGAAACAGATTTCTGTCAGCAAAACTTTTAACATCTTGTTGTTTTTTCTACAAACTTTCTACACACACACACACACACACACACACACACACATATATATATATATATATATATATATATATATATATATATATATATATATATCGGAAGCCAGAAATATGCAGTACCCAGTAAGAATCGGACTCACTAACAATGGTCTGCTAACCTAACTTGCAAACCATTACACCAAGCGAGATGTCTGCACTTGTGATATGAAATATTTTATTTTGAGCAACGCATGCAGAACAGCTTATTCCATTCAATGTTTTCAGTTTAGTCTTGTGTAGAACAAAGCATCCTCAGTTGTGTCCCCTATCGTCCATCAAAAGATTCCCTTTGATGTTGCAATGTTTACAAATCCTTAAACCGAACATCTTACATATGGCATTTTAGTTGTATCTTTATAATCGGTATCTTCAACGTTCCCCCGGCATTTGTTTCCCGTTTTTGAAACAACACTGGGCAGATAGTTATTATGCTGGAGAGTACTCAGTGTTTTCTATAATTCTTTATTTAATGCAAGACTGCAAAGAAAGACGTTTGGCGCTCTCTCCAGCATAATAGCTCTCCTGTTCTTCAGACTCTTTGAGGGAAGAGATGCACCATAGAGGAGAGCATGAGAACCATAGACAGTATTTGAGCCCGGAATATCATTATGAGCCTAATGCAAGCATACAGTTCTTTGTTTCTTCTTGAGATTGGTGATAAGCAGAAAAAATATATTTGATGCGATTTTGTGTCGTATTTTAGAGTTATCTCCCCTCCTCAAAATAACTCTTTTTGTTTATTACGAGCCAGAATATGCGACAAATGGGTTGATATGTATTTCATCTATGGGTCAAATTAATCTTTTTATAATTCATTCGTACTAGCACCCCCCAACCCCCCCCAAAAAAACAAACAAACAAATACCCTCCGGGTGGTGTAAAAGTTAATTTTTTTAAAGATATTATCTGAGGAGGGTGTAGAATAATCATATTGGTTCGAATTACCATCGAATTGGTAAGACAAGGCAGCAAGTAGTCGTAACTGAATACAAACATATCCTGCTGCAATAACACTGCAAAATGCCAGGTTATTTATGAAGCCTCATAGCATCATAGAAACCAAGCAGGGAATGGAATCACCCAAATGCAAGAATGGACTATTCTTGATTTCAATAAGCACCAACTGTCTTGGCACTAAGTTGTGCTTAGCTAGTTGCTGATGTTCAAACCATCAGTACACTGACTCTCTTCAACAGGGTGGAGTTAAACATTCAATGTCGGAGGGTTTGTATCATAAGTAAGTAAAATTATCAAATTCATTAACGGTGTAAAAAGAAATAAAACAATTTGAAATGTAAACTTAGTTCTGTCCCCCTCATATAAAATGTTGCGTGCATCTATTAATTATTAATTAAATAATTATTTTGAATAAATTACATCTTGATACATAGAAAAATATGACTCTGTAGTGAATTTTGAATTTTTTTGCCTACAATTTTTTTTTTGCGAGTCAAGAAAAATGTCAGCAGTCAATGACGTAAATGTCATTAGTAAAATATGGAATCACGACATTTAAATGATGTTTACTCTGCATAAAAAAATAATTCAAATCCTAGACATGTCACAAAAAACAATTTTTGTCTCAGATGTGTCAATATTCTACTTCCATAAAATATATTTCAAACAAATTAGATTAAATCGTTTACATTAATGGCACATCTTTTTTTAAAGATGAAGCAGAGAAAAAAATTATGGAATCACTCAATTTGGAGGAAAATTGTGATATGAATGGCAAACGGACCGGAGCTCGATTAAAAATTTACGAGGAAATTTTTAAAAAGGGGTGGAACGCGTTTCCTATAAAACTGATCAATCGACCGTGGAAATTGAAATCAATTTGTTGTTGACCGTAAAGTTCCTATCAGCGGAGTCTACGACACACCGACTGTAATCACAGTACCCGGAAGACAGAATTATCACAGTACCCGGAAAACAGAATTAACCCAGTACCCGGAAGACTGAATTATCACAGTACCCGGAAGACTGAATTATCACAGTACCCGGAAGACAGAATCATCACAGTACCCGGAAGACTGAATTATCACAGTACCCGGAAGACAGAATTATCACAGTACCCGGAAGACTGAATTATCACAGTACCCGGAAGACAGAATTATCACAGTATACAGAAGAAAGAATTATCACAGTACCCGGAAGACAGAATTATCACAGTACCCGGATGACTGAATTATCATAGTAACCGGAAAACTACATTGAAACAGTACTACATTATCGCACAACTGCAACAATGAATTATGACAGTACACAGAAGACAGTATTATTGTTGCATAGTCTCTTTACCGACCCTAAATATCTATATGTTATATACTTCTCTTACTTCTTACTCTGGTCTATTCTTCTGGCCGGCTTTGCTTGTGATCGTCTATCATCTATCTTTGGTCTGGGATATCTTCTAAGGACTCATCTGGTCTTCTATTGAGGATTCCGGGTCTGGTTTCTGTTGGGGATCGTTCCTTATCAGAAGCCCTGTGTCATTGTTAGCTTTTAGTAATAACTACAAGACTTCGATTTACGATGATGTTACTTTATTCGTAGAACCCCAGACCAGACAATCACGCAGTGAGACTCACATCTTGCTAGCTTCGCTTCTAAGTTCTAACTCTAACTAACTGAGTTGCTTACCCATTAAACCGGAAGGGCCTTCTATTGCCTTCCGTTTCTCGCGATCATCCCCAGAATGCAAGGTCAGAGTGAGGTCAAACACTGTCACTCACTCTCAAGGCCATCAGCTGCACTAATATGATTTCTACACTATTGTCATAATCATTAGGTATCTAATGATTATGTAACATTATCACTGTACCCGGAAGACTGCATTATTACAGTACACGGAAACAGAATTATCATAGTACCCAGAAGACTGCTTATCACAGTACCGGAAGACTGAATTATCACAGTACCCGGAAGACAGAATTATCACAGTACCCGGAAGACTGAATTATCACAGTACCCGGAAGACTGAATCATAGTACCGGAAAACTACATTGAAGCAGAACTACATTATCGCACAACTGCAAGAATGAATTATGACAGTACACAGAAGACATTATTATCACTGTACCCGGAAGACTGCATTGTCACAGTACCCGGAAGACTCCCCTACAACAATATTAAGCTACATTTCGTTACGAACTCGTTACACTTAATTTGCTAAATTCACTTAATTTGTTACTCTCATAACAAATCGTTTCTCTCTTTATTAAAACAGAAATTTTATACTTGTAAAATCCTAAAATCTGCTGGCTATAAATGACCACATTGGCAGATGTCGACGCTAAATGTAATCAATTCCTTGTTATGAATATTTCTTTTATTAATTAAACAATAATTAATATGACTTCAATTAATTATTAGATAATGAATGAAGTTGAGAGCATCTTCGGATTGTATGTCCGAAAATAAAGATCTTCGTCGATTGGCTCGTTTTTATTATATTAAACCCCGATACCCCAACCCCTTACCGTCTACCAACCACTAATCACGAAAACCGTCTCACCATAGCAACTGCATAAAATTGTTATTCCTAGGGTAACCCTGGCCTCGCCCTAACCCAAATTCCCCTGTCTTTTCTTAAATTAATCTATTTAAAAAAGCTTGAAATTTTCTCTTGACCGCAAAATTCAACTGTTTTCTTTTTAAAAATCTGAACCTAACGGTTTGGCATTGAAAAAGAAACACATTAATAATTTGCTTCTCATAAAATGGCGGCATTTGACAATTAATCTTAAATTGGTGGTTTGCCGCTTTTTTCCCGAGGGAAAATGACTCTGAACAGTTTTGTTTATGTAGACAATATAAATTTATGAGACTCTTAAACCTTAGTAGTGCTCACCCAACAGTTCATTTCATGTATGAAAGTAAGATCTATTCGGTTTTCTAAGAGGCCAAAATGTGACACAAGGTCGGTTTAATGTATGGATTACACCACAGGAAACTATCTGCAACCCCCACACCCCCAACCCGAGGAGTAGGTACAAAAATTGCTTATATTCTTTCGGCATTATGTTCCTTCGGCATTCAGTGGTGTCTAATGCACCGGTCAATAATTTGTTTTTGAAGCATTGACGGGTTAATTTGGTGTGTTTCGTGTGCAACGTGCCGGTAGCTCAGAGATAGAGTTTTTGACTCTGCGTGCTGGGTTCTCGGGTTCAATCTCTGTCGGAGGGAGATCGTAGGTATACACCGCTGATGAGACTTAATAAAGTTGAAACAGCTGTACGGTGTTCCACGCGTCGTACGCGTTATTCGCCGAGTCTGATGTCATGATTATCTTCAATAATTATCGAATTTTATACGATATACGCATTGTAATTGCCTTCAATAATAATAATAATAATAATAATAATAATAATATATATATATATATATATATATATGAATAAGATATAATGAAAAAACAAACGATGTTTACAACTGAATAAGGCTCATCAGAAAAGAAAGTGTGCAAACCGTTTCGGGCCCAATTCTCTTGACGGTTTTAAAAAGCAATTGGCCCCGAAAACGGTTTGCACACTTTCTCTTCTGATAGCCTATTTCAGTTGTAAACATCGTTTTTTTTTCATTATATCTTATTCATACTGTCGGATTAATTTCCATTTTATTTTCACACACACATATATATATTATATATATATATATATATATATATATATATATATATATAAGGACCTACATGAGCCAGACACTATCTATATAGATTTACCCCGAATGGTTCTTCAGGATAATTCTGACTAAAGGAGGTTGTCAGAATCTTTTTTTATTGCTGTATCGGCTATCTGATTGGTTAAAAATTAGCAATAGTGTTAAAAAATTCAAATTTCGTAAGACGGCTTTGTTACAATTCCTTCAGTCAGAATTATCCTGAAGAACCATTCGGGTGAAACCTAGGTAGACTGTCTCTGACTCATGAAGATCCTTATAATCATACTCTAATTAATGTATTGAGCACTTTCTACATATAAAACTTAGAAGACTCCCCCAGTGTTTTTTTTTCTTTTGGCCACTGATGATTATATTCAGAAAGTACGGATGTGCCGGTCTTTTATTTTTATAATTTTTTTCCCCAGATGTCAGTTTGAACATTTTTTTTATTTTGAAAAACAGAATTACCTGGTTTTTTTCCACACCTGTAGAGTTTAGAAATAATATATATATATATATATATATATTCCGGCCCTGATCGAGAGCGTTCTGTGCCTCGTGATTAACGATATATTTATTTCATCTTTCCTTTTACATATAGTTGCTTTGATAAAGACCGCTTCATATGGTTGAAACAGATTTATGCCAGCAAAACTATTAACATCTTGTTTTTTCTACAAACTTTCTACACATATATATATATATATATATATATATATATGTATATATATATATATATATATATATATATATATATATCCTGGGTGAGGCTGTCGTATTTCACATAGCGCTAATACATTGGGAAAGGTATGTATTCTACTAAGTCCCCCACTGCTTTGTAGGCAAACACTGGAGAGGAAAAGGTTAAGGGAGGTTTAAACCCTGGCAGAAAAAGGTTTTGGTTTGAAAATTGTATTGGCGAGAAGGTATCAGTAACCAAGCAGCGCTGACTTCATGTACACGCCACCCTATCTTAGATATAAATGCTCTATTCACGATATTGAGCACTGTTAACGTATAAATGTAACACAATATTACCAATATTAAAATATATATGTATATATACACATATATGTATATTATATACATATACTGATAGATATGTATATGTAAATGATATATGGATATGAATTTATACATATGCATTCACATGTATTCGTATATATATATATTGTTTACTTAGGATTAACTTTCGTTACTTGAAACCATATAAGAGCATACAACAAATGATTATTACTAAATAGAAATAATTACCTGAAGCCACATATTAGGTAGGAATACTTTATATATATATATATATATATATATATATATATATATATATAATATATATATATTCAGATTCATACATTTCCTGTTGAATTCTCCGACGACCACAACAAACATATATACGAACAAACTGTATTAGTTTTTTATATATATATATATATATATATATATATATATATATATATATATATATATATATATATACTTGACAAAACGTGACCCATTGGGTCACCCATTCATTTCTGGGTAGATAATTGAGATTAGGGAAAACAGGAGTTAGCAACGCGAATAAAATTAAAAAAACAAAACAGTAAATACGACCGGACGATACCTTAAAATCATTTTGTTAGCTTTCTAAGAAAGGAAATGTTTGACCTCATTTAAGCTACGGGTTGCTAGTTGTGAAATTTAACATAGAAATACATTTCAAATTCTCCCGGCTCTCTCTCTCTCTTTCTACTCTCCAGAGAAACTAACATTATATAATGAGAAGGTAGTCAAGAGATACATAGACGGAAAGAAAGTGATAGACACAGAGTAAAGTAAGAGATTGGTCGGTTTTTTACTTAATTGCAAATTACGACTAATTAGAACCAATTTATACAGAATTATTTTCAAACATAATTCAATCTTAAAAGTAGGGAATATCGTGTCATTAAACGAAACAGTCAAAAGCCTTTAGGAAGCAAAAGTTGATTATCTCTGCATTAGTATAATATATATATATATATATAATATATATATATATATATATATATATTTGTGTGTGTGTGTGTGTGTGTGTGTGTGTTTGTGTATGTGTGTGTCTGTTCACCTTGTCTATGATTAGTTCCTATCTATCAAAAACCAGGAGGTCATTTGACCTCATATATTTTCATTTTAACTATGATGATTTTCTCATTTGGCACTTGGCCTTATCTCAAACAAAACTGGCTTTGTATTCACTTTAAAGACACCGATTATCAAATTTATCTTTCAACTTGAAATGGACAGACCCGACTGATAAGTTGATAAACTCACACATTTTTCTCATATGTTCTACCCACAGACAATTGACTTCATCTCCCCCCCCAATCCCGAACACTTCCAACACTACCACTACCCCTCATTGAGCTAATCTTAATACCCCCCCCCTTTCAGAAAAAGGTGTGTTTTCAGTTCTGCATCTGATGGTGAGGCAGTGATTCTGGGGATTGTGGGGGAGACCCCGTCTGCCATTACTCTCAGATCCGTTCTGAAGTAGTACATGGTAAGTAAAAGTAAAGTCGTCGGGGCGGCCTAATGTCGGTATCAGCCAATCAGCGAGGGAGTCTATCCCCTTTTCACTAGCACTAGACCAAGGAGATTGTTTTTTGCGTCTGAGGTGGAGCGCCACACCTTCCGTCAGCTCCTTACTTTACCGCACAGATCCCTGTGCTACTCATACGCTGAGTTGACGAGGACCGGTATCGTACTAGGAACTGTGGTTTCTAGCTAAACGCTCTACCGACTGAGGTTAATTTATCACCTATGGGTAAGATGAATCCATTTGAAAAGTTCTCGTATTTGATAGGAATAATTGATACCATATAAGTAAGTTATTTGTCTGGATTTTTAGATGAGGCTTTATATATTTTGATTTTTCGGACTGTTGTTCTTATCTTATTGTGAAATATACATACACAACATTTCAGCTGTTGTATTCTCCGGCCTTCAGATCTTCATTGTAATCCATTGGGGGTAGACTACTGTAGCGTTGCAGAATGAGAGCATTCCAATCCAATGGATTACAAGAAACACATGAAGAAAGCCGAAAGTTACGGTGGTCGAAACGTCATGTATGTATATTTTACAATAAAGAAGAGGATAACAGAAAAAAAATCAAAATAATACATAACTGTAATTGTTTATATTAAGAATAATTACATGAAGCTATCATTTTTTTACTCAGTATTATTATTAATAATTACTTGAAACCATATAAATATGTCCAATTAAAAAATTATTATTAGATAGAAATAATTACTTGAAATCACATATTTATTCGTATTAGATGGGAATACTTGCAACCAAGAAATGTCTGCAAATTATTTGTATTATATATATATATATATATATATATATATATATATATCTTTGAAAGGAAGGAAAAACTCAACACCGTTATTTTTCTGTTATGCAATTCAAATTATTCTGACTTCCCATCTGATGAGACTTGATTTGGGGAGCTTTATTAAATCAACTTAGATTTATAAAGGCCCCAATTTTGGTCGAAATAAATTCATTATGGAATAACGGTGTTGAGTTTTTCCTTCCTTTCAAAGATAGATATTGCTCTGTATATAATCTAAAAAGTTTATAATACATTGAGCTCTCTGTACTGATTTAAAGATTCACTGTATTTATACATACTGGATCATACAATAATAATACAGTGTGTCTTAGAAATCACATATAGAATCATCTCTTACTACCAAGTTTTGGATACCTCACATCTCTCTCTGTCTCTGTCTCTGTCTCTGTCTCTCTGTCTCTGTCTCTGTCTCTGTCTCTCTCTCTCTCTCTCTCTCTCTCTCTATATATATATATATATATATATATATGCCAAAAACGCTTAAAAACAAATAGACAATGTTGGTTGTTTTTACGGCATATCAACCGTTTTCGGTTCTTTTAATACTAAATCAAGTCATTATTCTTACATGTTGTTTACAATACTACTGTTGCTCAAGTGGTCACCCGATAAGAATTGAACATGATCATCACTACTTAACTTTAGTGATCCAGTGGTTTCAGCTTGACTTGACCGTAATCTGTAAAACAGTAAATATGAATGTACAATGAAAGCAATTCTCAAACATCTAAGTATAAAATAACCCTAGACTAGTTGACATGTCGTTAAAATCAGTCAATCACTTAAATTAAAAAAATTGAAATTAAAATTTAGCTGAAGGCGGTTACACTGCTGAGCAACTTATGAATAAAAAAGGGTTGACGTTTATCAATACCAGGGGTCATAAATTAAAACCCTTTAAAAAAATTTGTAAAGCAAATGTAAGACAAAATTATTTTAGTAACAGAATGGTGAATACATGGAATAAACTACCATCATCAATAGTGAATGCCCCATCTCTAAACTCCTTTAAGGCAATGTTAGATAATCTGTGGAAAGATTATAAATATTCTGTGGAATTAAGATGAATGTTTATAAAGGAACAGCTGACAGGTCTCAGACCTAATATACTATCGTGAAAAGATATTATTATTATTAGTATTATTTACTCATTTTGAGTTTTCACATCAGCATTAGCTGTTGGTCTTTCACTGGAGTCTGAGTGACAGCAAGTCTCCTCAGGTCTCCAGGACTCTTCTGAGTATGATGGCAGATTGCAGCAGTGCAGTGTTCTGAATGGTTTCAATCCTTCCTCTGATTTCCAAACTTTCCAAACCCTTTTCTAATCCTTTTGGGACCGTCCAAGTGCACCAACTACAATTGGTATCACTTTGACTTTCATATTCCATAACTTTTTCAGTTCTCTGGCAAGGTCCAGATATTTGTTCATTTTTTCATTTTCCTGTAGCTTCACCCTGTGATCTGCTGGAACTGTAAAATCCACCAGTTGACAAGTTTTTTTTTGTTTATCAACACTAGGTCTGGTCTTCTTGCTGGAACAAGGTGATCCGTTTTTATTTCAAAGTCCCAGAGAATTTTATGTGTTTCGTTCTCAAGAACAGATTCTGGTTTATGCATATACCATTTTGTTGTATGGTCAAAATTAAATTTTTTACATAATTCCCAGTGAATCAATTATTATTATTATTATTATTATTATTATTATTATTACTACTACTACTATTATTATTGTTTATAAATTTGGTGTTTGGATGAATCAGTGCCAATTTAAAGAACAACTTATGGAAGACCAACCTCAACAGCGCAGTTTCACTGTTAATCAGTAAAGGGGTTTTAGAGGTGATTCGACTAATATAAATATTGCTGGAATGGGTGTGATGCATACCAAAGGGGATTATTTTGAAGAAAAATCAACGCTTCATTCATTGTTAATTTTCATCTTGGTAAATACAGCTTTAGTCTCTCTACTTTTAAAATACCCCAGGTATAATATATTCTGACGGTAGATGAAATTGTAACACCCTGAACGATGATATCAATTTTGACCTACCTATGGAGTCTATCAATAATATATTTCGACAATCTATTATTCAAAATTTGTACAAGATAATTTATTTTTCTTTATTGAAAATGTTTACCAAATTCTATATGTAAGCTTTTTGTAATTGCATTTCACTTAGCGCTAATACCCTTGGGGAAGCTATGAATCCTACTCTCCCTCCAGCTATGGGTAAATAGCAGGGCAGACTGGGTTCTTTAACCATGACTAGGTAACCAGTCTAGGAGAAGGAAAACTCTGAATTCAAACCTGTTGATCTCCGCTTAAGAAATTGACCTTGTGTCGTATCCTGCTCGTGCGGAGGGGTTGGTAAATATATATATATATTATATATGTAAGCATTTTAATTTTGACAATATGATATGAGAACGCATAGTAACAATAGATCTTTGCAATCTCAGCGGACCACAGAGAAAAAAAGACTGAACCCCCCCCAAAAAAAAAAACAAAATAAAAATAGAAAAGACGTATACTTGGACCTAGCCAGAGGACTAAAAAACAACAAACTGTGAAACATGAAGGTAAAGGCAGTAACAATTGTAACAAGAGCCCTTGAAACAGTCCCCGAGAGTTTGGAGAGAAGTCTAGATGAATTGAAAATCAGAGGAAGAGTCGAGTGCAAACAGCAGCGTTATTAAGATCAGCTAGAATATTCAAAAGTGCCCTGGAAACATGAGGAGACTTGCTGTCACTCAGTCTCCAGTGAAATACCACCACCTCAGGCTAGTGTGAAAAACTCTCAAGGTTTCTCGCAGATCCTCTACCACTGAATAGCGAGTTCGATTCTCGCTGGATGCCCCATAATTGAAATCTTATGTTACATTCAAAATGCGGCGAACGCATGGGGTTAATACTCTTTCTATTATGTTTGAATTTAAACCTTTTAAAGATATTACTCGTGTATAGGTCGACACCAATTTTTTTGGTCTATTACATCATAACCGTGGCCTCTTAACTCTCTACTTTATGTAATCCTCAGAAGGGCACTTTGTTTCCGGTAGTAGCTGTAAATCTCAAAAGGGTATTTTCATTTCCGGCAGTAGTTGTGTCGTAAACAAATTCAGAGTTTGATGCCATTCCAAATAACATTACTTTCTGTATAAATATAAAGAGAATCGCACGCAGTTTTATATTGGTTGTCAAGAGACCGAGGGGACTCTAGTGCCAGAGATTTTCGCCAGCACTTAAATGTTAACAAATAGAGAAAATTTAATATCAATCGACGTTTATCTTCCAGTGCTTGTAAAATCGGCAAAAACTCGGGAGGAATAAATAATAATAAGTCATTCTATCAGCCTCGGGGCGTTAGTGAATTTGCTGCAAAGGAGATTCCCAAACGACTCGAACCTCCCATCCTCCACCGCCGCCTCCTCCTTTAAAATCCAGAACGCTAAGCTCTTTGTTCCTAAGAGAGAAAGAGACTCTGGGAAATGTACAGACCGTACAATGAAGAGACTTCTCTCTCTAATCTTTGCTATGGCCTCTGGCAATCTTTCATCTCTGTTTGGCAGTTAGAGCCTCTTCACAGGTTCTACAAACAACGTCTTCGTTGTACTCTCGTATTATTTTAGGAACGGTAAGGTGGAACCTTGTTTTAGATTCAAATACTTGTACACATGCTGGGCCGGTTCTTATGCAAATTTAACATCACTATCGAGAGATTACAAGATTTGAAAGATGCGATACACTAACAAGATATTCATAAAGTCTTTTCTTTTAAAGCAGTGAGAAAAAGGATTCTAAGTTTCTTTGTTTTATGGCATACTAACCTTCATGGATATTTAATTCTAAAGCCATCTTTGTTGAAAGATGCGATACACTAACAAGATATTCATAAAGTCTTGTCCTTTCTTTTTAAAGCAGTGAGAAAAAAGGATTCTAAGTTTCTTTGTTTTATGGCATATTAACCATCGTGGGATATTTAATGCCAAAGCCATCTTTTTAGAAGAACAACAGGGATAATATTTAACCAATAGCTGGGGAGTCAAGGCGTTTATACCGTTCCCAAGGGTATTAGTTCGAAAGTGAATGTAATAGCGTGACTGGAGTTCGAACTAAATTTCTACTATGTCGCAGTTTAGCACGTTAGCCACTACGCTATGAGCACTCTCCCGTGGAAAATGAGAGTTTTTCTTAATTTTTTCTTAAATTTTTGGGACACATTTAGGTTAAATCCTACGTAACGGACATAAATTCCACCATTGTATGTCACCCCGCCGAAAGAAAAAAATACTAAAAATCAAGGAATTAACCGAATGCAATGAAATTTTCAGTGTTGATATATTAATGAATAAACAATATAATGCACCAGTTATTTTATTTGAAAACTCTTACATTTTTTCAGGTCAGTTAACTTTGAACCACGTATCTTTGAGGCGTAACACAGATTCACAAACATACGTGGTTCAAAGTTAATTGACCCGAAAAAATCTAAAAGTTTTTAAATAAAATAACTAATGCATTATATCTTTTATTCATTAATGTATCAACACTGAACATTTCATTAAATTCGGTTAATTCCTTGATTTTTAGTATTTTTTTTTCTTTCGGCGGAGGTGACATACAATGGTGGAATTTATGTCCGTTAAGTAGGATTTAATTCAGATTGAATATTTAAGTATCATTTGACAGCATTTATTAATATGCGGGAGTTCCAACAAATGACAGTGTATTATGTATTCTTACACACACACACACACACACACACATATATATATATAGGGGGCCGGGTTAGCTCAGTCGGTAGAGCGTTCGGCTAGAAACCACAAGGTTCCTAGTTCGATACCGGTCCCCCGCCAACTCAGCGTATGAGTAGCACAGGGATCTGTGCGGTAAAGTAAGGAGCTGATGGTAGGTGTGGCGCTCCACCTCAGATGCTAAAACAATCTCCTTGGTCTAGCGCTATTGAAAAGGGGATAGACTCCCTCGCTGACTGGCTGATACCGACTTTAGGGCGCCCCGTCGACTTTTACTTTTACTTATATATATATATATATATATATATATATATATATATATAGGAGAGATATGAGGAACATAAAGACAGGACTCAGAACAAAAGTGTGTAGGATATATTTCGCTAGAGCTTTGAACTCAGCATCATCAGTCTTTTTATTGATTATCAAAGGTATCATACAAGTGTTTTATAGAGAGAAAAGTGGGGGTGGATGGGAGAAAAGGTCAAGTGGGTGGGTTAGTGTTTGTGAGGAAAGAGTTTGATGGGTCAAATGGGGATCATTGGGAAGAAAGGGAAGGAGATGTCCTTGTGTTCCTCATATCTCTACTACATTCTGTCGGATTTATTTCAATCTTCTTCCATCATATATATATATCTTATTATAATGGAGATTGTGTGTTTTTCTGTCTGTAACCGAAACTATATTACTACTCAAGTCACAATTCCCTTCGTTATTTACATCACATTCTCCATGATTTTATTTATATTTAAACCTCAATTATTAATAAAATTGCTTCTCCTTTGTATTAGTGTTGTCCATATCTACATACAAATAACATGCAATTGTATTTATATATACAAAAACTAGCGGTTTACAGTGTGAATGGGAAGGCTAATTTGCATATTGATATTAAAATTGTGATTTTATTAAATATGTGCTTAGTATTATTGATTTCTAATTATTTGGTTTTATTTTAATGAATATAAGCAAAAATCTCTTCAATGAATCTTAAATGAAATCCATTAACAAGTAAAAATAACTGTCATTTTATTCTTTATTTCCTAATTTAACTAAATAGTTAAATAAGTAAAATTCAGCAATGAAAGACGGGAGTGATGGAAGAGTAAGTTTCCTTTCTATTTTTCTATTATACCCCCACTCTGTTACATATTTTTTTATCTGCCTTCTTATTAGACTTTCTAATTTAATACGATATTTCATTACATTAAAACTTAAATACTTGCACCCGGAGGGTGCATATATTTGCTAGTATATATATATATATATATATATATATATATATAATATATATATATATATCAATCCCTCTGCACGAGTAAGATACATAGTCAATTCCTTAAGCGGAATTTAACAGGTTAGAATTCACTTGATGTAAATAATTCAGTTAAAAGATTAAGTACAGCTAGTTTTCGTTCTTTAAATACAATAATTATTTTTTTATCTCTCCCTCGTACGATGTCTTTGTACTATGGTAAAATGTTTACCTCTTGCACAGTTCCCTGTTGATCGCCTATCCACCCATTGTGTTCATTCGCAAACTCCTTATTTTGTACATTATCTACTGATAATTAATCTTTAATAAAAGCGACTCTTCGTATTTTATATTTTATAATGACCATCTTATGATATATAATATCATATATAATATAGATAAGTACTGCTAACTTGACTTCTTTAAATACAAATAATTAACCGAGACTTTTAAAAAAATCACGCAAAGGCCATTATTTCTATTTTAGTAATATAACCAATAAGGGATATGAGCAAGTAATCCTAGTTTGACACCTTTAAATACTAATTAGTATCCTAGATTTTAATAGAAGCGATTCCATGTCTTTTATAATTGATAATGACTATCTTATTACCCATATGTAATACGGATAAGTACTGATAGTCTTACTCCTTTAGATACAAACTTGCAACGGCTACCCGGTGTCGCTTGGGTAGAGGGAGATTGTTTTTGTGTCTGAGGTGGAGCACCACATCTACCATCATGTCAGCAAAGAGTCTTGACCATAATTTGAACCCGATTTGCTGATTCTATTTGCCATGACAATAATCATTGTTTCATCTGTACCCCTTAATGTCAAATATCTTGACAGAAGGTTCTTGACACTGGCATACCACAAGGAAGGTAGTGACTAACCGGGAAAACCATTCTCCCATGACTATATCCATTCCCAGACAGTAACAGCAAAATAATAGTTATTCTCATTGTCTCCCGAGACAGGGACTAGTTATAGGCTACGAAGACAACGCAATATATTGGTTTATTTCTGTTTTATAGCGCTGTAAAGTGAAATGATTTTGTCTCTATTCTTGACTACGTTGTCTTCTTTCTCGATACCTATGACACCTGTCTACTAAATTGTGTGCAGCGAAATGACCTTTTTTTTTTAGCGATTGTTAAAACTCTGAAAATGGTTTTCTGGGTCTTGAAATTTTATTCTTCGGATTCGCTGCCAGAGTAGCAGTCATTATATTGAGGAATCTAATTATTTTTCAAGGTTTGGAAGAAGAGTGGGATGTAGCATGAAGAAGAAGAAGAAGAAGAAGAAGAAGGAGAAGAAGAAGAGGGAGGAGGAGCATGAGGAGGAGGAGGAGGAGGAGGAGGAGGAGGGGGCGATGATGAAGTGGAGAAAGCAAAATAAAGAGGCGGTCAGACTTTGTAAGAAGGAGAAAAAGAAAGGATAGGATGAGGAGGATACTATTTTAAAAAAAGCAACGAAGAAGAAAATGAGAAGCAGAAGCGAAAGAAAAAGAAAAAGACAACCACTGCAAGAAGAAAAAGAAGAAGAAGAAGAAGAAGAAGAAGAAGAAGAGGAAATAAAAAAGAAGAAGAAGAAATAAAGAAAAAACAAAGAATAAACAAAGAAGCAGAAGAAGAAGAGGAAATAAAGAAGAAGAAGAAATAAAGAAGAAAGAAGAAGAAGAAAAGAAGAGAAGAAAGAAAAAAAAAAAGAAGAAGAAGAAGAAAAGAAAAAAAAGAAGAAGAAGAAGAAGAAGAAGAAGAAGAAGAAATCATTGGAGGAAATAGATGGTAAAAGATGAGAAAACAAAACCAAGAAGGAAAAAAGTGAAGAATAAGATAAGGAAACAGAAGCGAAAAAAAAAAGATTAATTATTACGAGAAGAAGAAGCTGAGACGGTAGTGGGGTGGGGGAGTTGGTGAGAAGGAAAAAGGAAAGAGATACAAAGAGCGCGAAGCAGAAGTGAAGGAAAAATGAATAAATCATTGGAAGAAAAGAAAAGAAAAAAGAACGAAATACCAATTGGGTGGTTGATTTTAATGACACGTCAACACGTCTAGAGTTATTTTATGCCTAGAGGTTAGGGAATCTTGTTCATAGAACGTTAGTATTTATATTTTTGTGTAATTGTTTCTTAAGTGCTTTCTTGGTAACAATAAAATTGTATATAAATGATTAATATTAGATAGAAAAATTGAAACCATATGAATATGCAGTTTTTTGGATGAGATAATTCTTAAAACCATACAACTGTGGGAACATTATTTGTACTAGCAAAATAAAAAGTCACACTCCGGGCGATGTAAAAATAATTTTTTGAAAGATATTGCCTGAGGGGATGGGAGCTGAAAATTCAATGTCATAGAGTATATACCATAAGTATGTAAAATCGTCAAATTTATTAAAGGAGTAAAAAAAAGAAGAAAGAAAGACAATTTGAAATGGAAACAGTTCCGATAACTTTAAATATCATATTAGAATGAAACAATCTATATATAAATATATAACGCCGGGCATCTATTTATTGAAACGATGATTGTCTAACGTTGCATGCTCACATCTTGAGTATATTTATTCTATGTTATGACGTTGGATAATGTGACGTAAGCAGTGACGCAGATTTTGTTACAGACAAAAACCGGAAGCGAATCTCCATTATCAATAGATTAGATAGGAAATTCTTGATATCTTATTATAATGGAGATTGTGTGTTTTGCTGTCTGTAACCGAAACTAAATCACTACTCAAGTCACAATTCCCTTAGTAATTGACTTCACATTCACCATGAATTTATACTTATTTTAACCTCAATTATTAATAAAATTGTTTTACATTATTTATACTGTTAACCATATCTACATACTAATAACATGCAATTGTATTTATATATACAACAAAATAGCGGTTTACAGTGTGAATGGGAAGGCTAATTTGCATATTGATATTAAAAATGTAATTTTAATAAATATGTGCTTAGTATTATTGGTTTCTAACTGTTTGGTTTTATTTTAATGAATATAAGCAAAAATCTCTTCAATTAATCTTAAATGAAATCCATTAACAAGAAAAGATAAGTGTCATTTTATTCTTTACTTCCTCTTTTAACTAAATACTTAAATTAGAAAAAATAACAATGAAAGACGAGAGTGATGGAAGAGTAAATTTCAGTTGTTCTATTTTTCGATTATACCCTCCTCTGTTTCAAATCGTTTTATCTGCATTCTTATTTAGTTTCATTAGCGTTTCTAATTTAATACGATATTTCATTACATTAAAACTTAAATACTTGCACCCGGAGGGTGCATATATTTGCTAGTATAAATAAGATAGCATCTAATACATAAAATGTGAAAATAAACGTATGATGAACACAATTTTCCTAGCCTCTGGGTATAAAATAACTCTGGACGGGATGGCATGCCATTAAAATGAATCATATCCTGCCGGCATTTATTAAACCTAGAGTATTTTTCTCCTTTATTCTTTATTTATATTCCAGAGTAATATTTTGATTATTGTCCAACGGGTCGCTTGTTAAAACTGATTGGTTGTGTTTCTCTAAAATAGATTTCCTCAGACAATTTCACGTGACTATGATAGCCACCTTCTGGAATGAATAAATATATTTAGAAACAGAATTACCTGAAATTTTAAAGCGTCATCCTGATTACCATTGTCTGAAAATGAGAAGATTGTCTAGTCTTATTTCTAAAGGTTGCTTTCGTGTAATTTTACGGTTGGTCACCGAAGGAATCGGAGCCAAATATAGCGATATGGATGAGATTATGGCTACGGAACTTATGTTGTAGCCGTTACATGTACTGAGAATTGAGAGAGGATCCTTGGCAAAAAATCATGGCGGTAAAAATAGGTAAAAAATGGCGGCCGCTTTGAAAGACATGATTTTATTATAAGGAGGAAATATCGTGAGATTGGAAAGAGGAATGATTGTCAGATTTGATTAGGGAAAAGAAAGAAAGAAAGAAAGAAAGAAAGAAGGGCGAAGTGAAGAAGAGGTAGAAAAAAAGAAAGAAAAAAGAAAGAAGAAGAGAAAGACGAAAATAGAAAGAAGAGCGACCAAAAATAAAATCGAAAGAAAAAGGTTAATATAAGCAGATTTAATTAGGGAAGAAAGAAAGAAAGAAAGAAAGAAAGAAAGAAGAAGGACAAAGTGAAGAAGAGGTAGAAAAAAAGAAAGAAAAAGAAAGAAGAGGGAAAGACGAAAATAGAAAGAAGAGCGACCAAAATAAAATCGAAAAGAAAAAGGTTAATATAAGCAGATTTAATTAGGGAAAGAAAGAAGAAAGAAAGAAAGAAAGAAGAGCGCAGTGAAGAAGACGTAGAAAAAAGAAGAAAAATGAAGGAAAAGGAGAAAGAACAAAAGTCAAAAATAAAATTAAAAAATGGATTTAATATAAACATATTTCATGTGGAAAAGAAATAAAGATAGAATGAAAAAAGGGTGCATTGAAGAAGAAGAAGTAGAAAAAAGAAGAAAAAAAGAAGGAAAAGGAGAAAGAAGAAAAGACAAATATGAAATCGAAAAGAAAGGGGTTAAAATAAGCAGATTTAATTAGGGAAAGAAAGAAAGAAAGACAGAAAGAAAGAAAGAAGGGTGCATTGAAGAAGTAGAAAAAAGAAGAAAGAAAAAGGAAAAAGAAAGAAGAAAAAACAAAAATAAAATCGAAAAAAGGGGTCATTATAAACAGATTTGATTGGTGGAAAGAAAGAAACATCGAATGAAAGATCGAACGAAAGGGGGCTCAGAAAAGAAGAAAACGAATAGGAAAAAGAAAAAGAGAAAGAGAAAGAGAAAGAAGAAAGGCAAAAATAGAATAAAAATGGAAGAGGTTAATATAAGTTAATATAGGTTAATATAAGAGGTTAATAGACACTTCTAAGTATTCTAGCCGATCTTAACAATACTGTAGTCTGAATGGTCTCGATTCTTCCCCTGATCTCCAATTCTTCTAGTCTCTTTTCCAAGCCCTTGGGGACCATTCCAACCACACTAACTACAATTGCTATCACTTTTAACTTCATGACCCAAAGCTTTTGCAGCTCTCTAGCAAGATCCAGGTATTTTTCTATCTTTTTAAAATTTTTATTTCTGCTCTAAAATCCGCTGAAATGACAAAATCCACTAGTAGACAAATTCTTTTCTTTTTATTGATTAACACTAGGTACGGTCTTCTTACTGGGATTAGGTAAACCGTTTGTATTTCAAATTCCCAAAGAATTTAATGCTTTTCATTCTCTAAGACGGATTCTGGTTTGTGCATATACCATTTGAAAGTATGATCAAATTTTAATCCCTTGCATAATTCCTAGTGAATCACTTTTCTCACCCAATCATGTCTAATCATGCTCTTCTTTTGTACTAGTGAAAGAAAGAAAGTGAGAACAAAAGTGAGGTAGAAGAGCTTGAACGAGCGAAGAAGAAGAAGAAGAAGAAGAAGAAGAAGAAGAAGAAGAAGAACAAGAACAAGAACAAGAACAAGAACAAGTGGAGGAGGATGAGTTTTAGAAAAAGAAGAATACAAAAAGCTATAATAAAAATAAGAATTGAAAAAGAGGGTGTGAAACATTGAGAAGATGAAGAACAAGAAGAACAAGAAGAAGAGAAGAGAGAAGAAGAAGAATTTTAAGGGAAAAGACGGAGTTAAACATTGCAAAGAAGAAGAAGAAGAAGAAGAAGAAGAAGAAGAAGAAAAGAATTTTAAGGGAAAAAGACGGAGTTAAAACATTGCAAAGATGCAGAAGAAGAAGAAGAAGAAGAAGAAGAAGAAGAAGAAGAAGAAGAAGAATTTTAAGGGAAAAAGACGGAGTTAAACATTGCAAAGATGCAGAAGAAGAAGAAGAAGAAGAAGAAGAATCAAAGAAGAAGAAAGAATTGAAAGATAAACTGAGAAACACAATAATAATACGGTTGAAGGCTGATATTTTGTTATCACTCCTGAAGATATGCAATTCGCGTGGCTTGTCAATTACCCCGATTGATTGTCACGCGGGAAAGTTGTACTTGAAGAAACTGTTTCATTTTTAGTTTGTCAGAACAAAGATTCACAATCGGTTGTTTCCAACGAGATCACGTAAGCATTTTTCGCCAGTTTGACCGCGAGGTCACCGCAAATGGATTTCATTGTTTACATTTCCAAAGCGCCGAAAAGCGCAACGTCTTGAGGTTAATTTATTTTGGCAATTCAATTAGGGGAGAGGTCAAATGTTTCCATACAATACAGTGCGAAAGCTGCAGGGTCAGTGAAATGTCCTTCTTTATTCCTCAATTGATTCAAATCTAAGACTCAATCTTAAATCTGTAATATTTCATATCGTTTAAGGGCAGGGTTAGCTCAGTCGGTAGAGCGTTCGGCTAGAAACCACGAGGTTCCTAGTTCGACACCAACCCTCGCCAACTCAGCGTATGAGTAGTACAGGGATCTGTGTGGTAAAGCAAGGAGTTGATGGTAGGTGTGCGTTCCACCTCAGACGCTAAAATAATCTTCTTTATCTAGCGCTAGTGAAAAGGGGATATACTCCCTCATTAATTGGCTGATACCGACTTTAGGCCACCCGACGACTTTACTTTATGGGACCAGTTTGGCTCAGTCGGTCGAGTGTTCGGCTAGTAATCCCAAGGTTCTGGGTTCGATACCGGCCCTCGCCAACTCAGCATATGAGTAGCACAGGGATCTGTGCGGTAAAGTACGGAGCTGATGGTAGATGTGGCGCTACACCTCAGACGTTAAAATAATCTTCTTGGTCTAGCGCTTGTGAAAAGTGGGTAATTGGCTAATACCGACAATTTTACAAGGCCACCCCGACGACTTTACTTACTTACAAGCAACTATGATTCGGTAGCACAAATATTATTGTATAGAAACATTTCGAGGAACTGTCGTTAGGGGGAAAATGATTTGCAGAATATTTAAAAATGTGTTTGTTCCAATTCATATGCGACACGCTCGTATATGAATTTGAACCAACTCAATGTTTGCATTATTTGGATTATTCGGACTGTTAGTATTATTTGTATTATTCGGACTATTATCCTCATCTTCATTGTTATCTGTACAACGTTTCGGCCGATGTGCCCTCCGGTCTTCTTCAGGTATTTCTTGTCGGACTCGGGAACCTTTTCGGACTCGGGAACCTTCTTTCCGAACCCGAGAATCTTCTTGTCGTAATCGGGAGCCAAGAAGGTTCCCGAGTCCGAGAAGGTTCCCGAGTTCGACAAGAAATCACCAAGAAGGCCGGAGGGCACATCGACCGAAACGTTGTACAGATAACAATGAAGACGAGAATAATAGCCCGACTAACGCTGAAAATACTAATCATCAAGCGTCATCTCAAACATTCAGAGAAATTCGGACAGTTGTTCTCATCTTTATTGTTATCTGCACAATCTTTCGGTTGATGTGCTCTCCGGCCTGCTTCAGGTATGTCTTGTCGGGCTCGGGAACCTCCTTGAACTTAGGAACCTTCTACTCGAACTCGGGAACCTTCTGGTCGAACTCGGGGACCTTTATGTCGTAATCGGGAGCCTTCACCGAACTTAGAACCTAACATTTTATTCAATCCATAAGGCTTCCAATAACAATAAAGATGAGGACAATAGTCCGAATAATCCAAATAATACCAATTATCAAGCCTCATCTCAAAAATTCAGAGAAATAGTGGAGATAACAATAAAGATGAGGAGAATAGTCCGAATAA
>CM042161.1:49326603-49346603 GCA_023376005.1 Doryteuthis pealeii
GAGTGGTGGTGTGTGTGTTGGAACGGAAAAATTTGAATGATGATGTCAGCATAGACGCCTGAGTGAGGAATGGTATGTGGCGAAGGGGAGAAAGGAGGAGTGAGAGGTGAGAGTTTTGAGATTCAGCTCGGCCGTCAAAGAGTTCAGACGTGCCATGAGGCTGTTCTCCCCGCGCGTGATATGGGCATAAAGATAAAATAAAAACTTGATCAAGTAACAAAAAATGTCTTGGTAATTCAATTTAAGTGAAAACAAAATCAGCCCAAAAACAAAGCCCTAGTTAGGAAGAAGTTAGATGGAGCAACTCAACTAGACAGAAACATGGTAACTGGAAGAGTAAAGATGTCAACAAGAGATAAAGTAAGACCAACCCCTAACCAAGTAAGTCTCTCTGTCTAATATCTCTCCCTGTCACTGAAGAACTCTCTCTGAAGTCTCATTCTCACACGCCAATTATGTGCGCGATGTCAATGTGGCTATGTAATATCACCACTTTTGGTCTAGTGACCAGCATAGTACCACATAGATAAATTCATGCCTTTCCATGAGCTCTAGTGAAATATATACTGCGTCGTTCAGGAATTGAACTCGGGATGCCGATTTCATTTCATACGGTACTAATGGTTACATATATGCACTAATAAAACTTGTTCCTTTGCTCGCATCCCCACTACAGACAGGATGCGACACATGCCCATTTTTGAAAGCGGATTTACTCCCCCATACTTTCAGATTGATAGATAATTAAGAAGAATATATAGACTAAGCTAAGTGAGGCCTATGGCTACACACATTTGCTTCTAACAGCGTAGTGTTATGCAATGGCCCCCTACATCAAATGTTTGTAGGTTTCATAGAAAGGTTATTTTTGATTGAAATAGGCATTGGGAAATATTGCATTTTGAGTTTTAGCAGTTGGATTTCTGGTGTGCTTTGGAGAGATATATATAGTGTTTATGCAAAATATTACCTTGTTCCTTTTTTTGAAAAAGTGTGTATGTACGTGCG
Organism: Doryteuthis pealeii; assembly: GCA_023376005.1. Lineage (NCBI taxonomy): Eukaryota > Metazoa > Mollusca > Cephalopoda > Myopsida > Loliginidae > Doryteuthis > Doryteuthis pealeii. The sequence continues at coordinate 49,327,612 of CM042161.1, forward strand.
TATATATCTATATATCGATCCCCGTCTGTTCATATCTATCTATCAATTTATTTATCTTGCTTATCTGTATCCAAATTCATTGATTACAATTGAATTCCTAGAATTTATTCATTCTTTTCTCTTTTAATGATTTAATATAGAAACGGAAATCAAAACAAGTCATCAAATAATGAAAAATAATGGATATGCTCTTTAATTCTAATATGGAAGGGTCTGATTGTACTTCCTATATAATCAAGATTTACATTTTTGCATTTGATCTTGGACGATTTGGAGGATCTGATTTTTAACCTGAGGGTGTCGCAAGATCATAACGGTCGAAAGATTAAGGAACACAAGTATTAATATATAGATAATAATAATAATAATAATAATAATAATAATAATAATAATAATAATAATAATAGACACGACTGGGTTGTGAAGGTGATCCACTGGGAATTATGCAAAAAATTAAATTTTGACCACACAACAAAATGGTATATGCATAAACCAGAATCTGTTCTTGAGAACGAAACGCACAAAATTCTCGGGGACTTTGAGATAAAAACGGATCACCTTATCCCAGCAAGAAGGCCAGACCTAGTGTTGATAAACAAAAAAGAAAGAACTTGTCAACTGGTGGATTTTGCAGTGCCAGCAGATCACAGGGTGAAGTTAAAGGAAAATGAAAAAATAGACAAATATCTGGACCTTGCCAGAGAACTGAAAAAGTTGTGGAATATGAAAGTGAAAGTGATACCAATTGTAGTTGGTGCACTTGGAACAGTCCCAAAAGGATTAGAAAAGGGCTTTGAAAGTTTGGATATCAGAGGAAGGATTGAAACCATTCAGAACACTGCACTGCTGCAATCTGCCAGAATACTCAGAAGAGTCCTGGAGACCTGAGGAGACTTGCTGTCACTCAGACTCCAGTGAAAGACCATCGGCTAACACTGATGTGAAAACTCAAAAGGAGTAAATAATAATAGAAAACACAAGATTATGAGTATAAACAATAGGTCATCATCAAGGCATCATTTTATTTTATGTGTGTGTTTGAAATTGAAAACAGTGAATTGCCAGAGCGCTGAATATCTATACATATATAAAGGGCAGTTGTGTGTATGCGTATGTCACAAAACTTACACCATTTATCGTTTAACTTGCTCTAAATGTCTTCATTTCTATATAGTAAGTACATAAAGAACATATCCACACACGTGCATCCTCATTCCATAAACATCTAATCAAATGCAAAAATAAGGACAATAATTTCTCCTTTGAAATAGAGACAATAATACGCAACATTGGTAATCTCAGAATTAGAGAAAGTTTATTAATAGCTAAATTACACCCTCGCATAAACAGTAGGTTAAAATTAAACACTGAATATATAATTAGTTAACATACACATTCCATAAATACACACATATATATTTTTAAAAAATATATAAATAAATAAAAGGAATGAAATTGAAATTGATTGAACAACGGATATCACGGCTTTTCCGCGTGATGTTATAACAACCCAGGAGACGCGTGTTTATAAAATCCAAAACAAAAAAAACAAAACAAACAACAAAAACACACAAGACCGTGTCCATTTCAAAAACAGTCTCTGAAGATGAAGTTTCTTCGAAATTGATTAAACACTGGTCATTATTTTGATTTTTTATACGCATTGTAATTGCCTTCTTAATATAAATAAATAATTAATAATGAAAAATAAAAACATGATTTATGAACGTATACAAACATATAAAATGTCGGCAATAATGAATTAGTGTATCTTTTTCTCGCTTACAAATAGCGCCCTCTCTCTTGGGAAAATAAAAACATATATCAGCGAAGTGACCAACTTCAATATTAAAATCAAATAGCAGAACCACTGTTTGTAGTCGTGTTACACAACTAATACCGTGGGAACATAAAATCCAATATATTCACGCTAAAAGCTTAAGTGATAAAACGCTGGTCTCATGTTTTGAGGTTTCTTATCTAGTGCTTTATCGAGAAAAGACTGTACGAGGGAGAACTAAAAATTTCATAGACTAAAACGTTCATATGATGGCGTCATATCTGCAGTTGATGACTTTTTTGCCAATGGGATTCAAGCTCTGCAACACCTATAGAAAAAGAGCGTGGACCATAAGGGGAACTATGTTGAAAAATGAATATCATTTTGTCACATGACATGGGAGTATCTTGGTCGTGATTTTCAGTCGACCCTCATATTATATAGGCTTAGAATTTTGAAAAAAAAATAATTACAGGACCGATTTAGTTCAGTTAGTAGAGCATCCGACTAGGAACCACAAGGTTCCTGGTTCGATACCGGCCCTCGCCACCTCAGCGTATAAGTAGCACAGGATCTGTGCAGTAAAGTAAGGAACTGATGGTAGATGTGGTGCCTAAAACGGGCGCTAAAACAAGCCCCTTCGTCTAGCGCTAGGGAAAAGGGGATAGACTCCCCCGCTGTCCGACTTTAGGCCACACACACACACACACGCACACACACACACACACACACACACACACACATATATATATATATATATATATATGATTTGTACACATAAAAATACTCATTTCAATATATATATATATGATTCACTCTATTTCATACTATAAATTGTAAATATTAGCTTTTTTCTTCTAAGTTTTTACTTTTAAAAAATTAAATTAAACATCTTTCTTTAAAGTAAACTAAAACTTGCAGAATTCTGCCCCACCCTGTATTAGAAAACTCGGTAATTTATGAGGAAGACCGTCCCGGTCTCCTGCCTCAAAACTTGCTACTGGTGACTGCTGAAAAACCAACCTCAGCTACGATTGAAGTCCGTAGCCGAAGCAGTGTCGATAAAAACGTTGTTTTATTTCATTATATTATTTTATTAAGGCATATTGGAAAATAGTTTGTATCTTTTTCTGAAAAGCAGATAAATAGATAGGAACAGAGATAGAGGGATGGATAGATATAAACAAAGTAACATAGATAAGAACAAATTGATATAAATAGATGGATAGATAGTTTTGAATGGACTGATATATAGATAAATAGATATGAACATAGATTTTTATGAAAATATAAAAGAATATCTAAACATTCAGATTTTCTTTTATTCATGTTTGTTTAATGTCTTGTTTTTAGTTTAAATAAACAGGAATATCTAAATATTTAGATTTTTTTATACTTGGAATTGATTGGTGGAAATAAATATATTAAAATAAAAAGAAAATACCGAAAAAAATAAACGTTTTGTATTTTTTATATATAATTGAATGTCGACCCCCCCCAAAAAAAAAACGCCCCAAATTGGTTGTTTTCTTTCAAGTGACACTGCCTCGGCTACGGACTTCAATCGTAGCTAGGTTGGTTTTTCAGCAGTGACCTGTAGCAAGTTTTAAGGCAGGAGACCGGGACGGTCTTCCTCATAAATTACCGAAAACTCTTGAGCCAACCTCATATTTTGTTTGTACAGATAACATTGGTTTTGTGTACAGCCGTGTCCTGCGTTGTCGTGTGTTGGATCGGAATTTGTCAACTCGTCGCCTTATTATAAATAATTACGTAAAACAGTAAGAAGCTTTCACCGGCCTAATCATGGCATCATGAAGAGAGAGGAAAGCAGTTTGCGTGCCACGGTTTGTGCCAGCGCGAAATGACAGTGTTTTTCGCTGGACAAAACCATTGGTTGGTCGGTTGACCCTTCGTTGCGCTGGTGTTTCGCTCAATTGAGTCTGACAAAATGTAGGAAGGAGTCATTAGAAAATCTTAGGAGAACAGGAGAGAAGACATCGAGGGAAAATCAAGAAGAAGGACAATTGGAGATGGGGAAATGAAGAAGAAGAAAAAGAAGTATGACAACTGGAGATGGGGAAATGAAGAAGAAGAAGAAGAAGAAGAAGAAGTTGGTTAGATGATGATATAATAAGGGGAAAATACAACAACTACCACTACTACTACTACTACTACTACTACTACTACTACTACTACTACTACTAATAATAATAATAATAATAAGAAGAAGAAGAAGAAGAAAAACGAATATATGTGATGTAAGAAGAAAAGAAATGGGTTAGATGATGATATAATAAGGGCAAAATATTACTACTGCTACAACTATTACAACTATTACTACTACAACAACTACTACTCCTACTCCTCCTCCTTCTCTTACTACTACTACTACTACTACTACTACTAAGAAGAAGAAGAAGAAGTAGAAGAAGAAGGCAAAGAAGAAGAAAAATGAAGTAAAAATAGAAATTATGTAAGAAGAAAAGAACAAAGATACTACTACTACTACTACTACTAATAATAATAATGATAATAATAATAATAATAATAATAAGAAGAAGAAGAAGAAGAAGAAGAAGAAGAAGAAAAGAAGAAGAAGAAGAATTGGAGAAATGTAAGAAAAAATGAAATAAAAAGTCGGACTGATGTAAGTAGAAATGTAAATGATTACAATATGATATAAAGACACTATTCAACTACTACTATTACTGATACTAATACTAATACTAATAATTTTACTGCTAATAATAAGAAGAATTAAAAGAAAAAGAATTATCGGTCACAGTGGAGAAATGTACGGAAAAAGATAAAAAAACAGAAAGGAGTTGAGGGCAAAATAATGATAATAATCCATTTACGCTGGTATTAAAAAATTAGTAATAATAATAATAATAATAATAATAATGATAATAATGATAATAATAATAATAATAATAATGTAGATTACATGTGACGGAAACAAGGAGGAAAAGCTCTTGCCATCATTGGAGATTGCGTAGATGCGACAATTCAAACAATCGAAGAATACAAGTAAAAAGAACAAAGAAAGACTAATTTCAGCAGTCAGGAAAAGCAAATTTTGTTATATATGGTCATACAGAAATACAACAAAAGCTAGAAAAAAGAAATGGGAAAAAAACCAACTATATATATTTACCAACCCCTCCGAACGAGCAGGATGCGTCAATTTTTAAGCGGAGTTTAACAGAATTCAGAGTGTTCCTTCTCCTAGACTGGTTACCTATCCCAGGTCAAAGAGCCCAGCCTGCCCTACTATTTAGACATAGCTTGACGGAGAATATATGGATTCATACCTTTCCCAAGGGTATTAGCACTATGTGAAATGCAAACATCCTTGTCTAGGATTTGAACACGGGTTAACGAGTCCATTTTCTATGACTCTAACCATTACACCAGACACCTCTAAACCAACTATATGGATACTTCAAGCGACAAACTGAGATATCATATATGAGAAGACCTGGACATCACTAAGAAGAGGAAACCCCAAGAGACTTTTTTGGTTGGTTTGATTTTACGGCATGTCAACACTTACCCTAAGGGAGAAAGTGAAGCTCTCATAATTGGAGCACAAGACAATGCTCTAAGAACAAACGCAACAGAATAACAAGTATAAAATAACGAACGGTTAATCATAGAATAAGCGAATGCAGCAAATTAGCACAAAGGGAGTACAAGCCTAGGTACAACTGGACGGGAAAGGTGATCCACACGGAATTGTGCAAGAAATTAAATTTTTACCATACAACTAAATGGTATATGCACAAAATATACACGGAATCTGTCCGAGAGAATGAGACACAAAACATTATCTGGGATTTTGAGATACAGACGAATCACTTAATACCGGCTTGGAGATCAGACCTAGTGTTAAAGAAGAAGAAGAAGAAGAAGAAGAAGAAGAAGAAGAAGAAGAAGAACAACAACAACAACAACAACAACAACAAGAGGAAGAACTTGCCATCTCGTAGATTTTGCCGTCCCGACGTATCACAGAGTAAAAATGAAAGAAAACGAAAACGAAACGATAGACAAATGCTTGTACCTTGCCAGAGAACTGAAGAAAATAAAAACTAAAAAAAAACCCCAAAAACTTGGAACCGTCACCAAGGGTTTGGAGAAGAGTCTGGGTAAATTGGAAATCAGAGGAAGAATGGAAACTATCTAAACAACAGCATTATTAAGATCGGCTAGAATACTCAGAGGAGAACTGGAGACCTGAAGAGACTTGCTGTCATTCAGCTTCCAGTAAATGACCACTATCTAGCGCTGGTGTGAAAAACTGTCAAGGAATGAAATAATGATATGAAGGGAAAGAAAAAGATGTAAATAAATATAACGGTAAAAGACTACTACTACTACTACTACTACTACTACTACTACTAATAATAATAATAATAATAATAATAATAATAATAGTTCGGGCACTAGGAACGGTCTCCAAAAGCTTAGAAAAAAGTCTTGAGGAACTGGAAATCAGAGGAAGAATTGAGACCATCCAGACAACAGCATTGTTGAAATCAGCCGGAATACTCAAGAGTGTCATGGAGACTCGAGGAGACTTGTTGTCACTCAAATTCCGGTGAATGACCATCAGCTCAATGTGAAAAATTGATGCGAATAACTCACTCACGGAATAATAACAATAAAAATAATAATGAAACTTTATTGAAATTTGAATAGATGAAAACAGTGGTGTTACGTTTCTAAAAATGGTGTTAAAGGCCATCAGTTAAAGCTGGTGTCAAAAACTAATAATAATAATAATAATAATAATAATAATAATAATAATAATAATAATAATAATAATAAATCCCATCCAGGAGACCAGACCTAGTGTTGATTAACAAGAAGAAGATAATCTTGTAAAATTTGGCCGTCCCGGCCGACCACCGAATAATAATGAAAGAAAACGAAAAGATAGACTAATACTTGGACCTTGCCAGAGAACTGAGAAAACTGTGGAACATGAGGGTGAAGGTTGTATCAATTGTGAATTGTGCCCTTATAGAACGGTCCCCAGAGGTTTGGAAAAGAATTTGGGTGAATTGGAAAACCGGAGAAGAATCGACCCCATCCAAACTACAGCACTGTTAAGATCGGTTAGAATGCTCATAGTCCTGGAGACTTGCTGTCACTCAGCCTCCAGGGAACCACCGGCTACAGCAGTTGGGAATAACTCGATAATAATAATAATAATAATAATAATAATAATAACCAGACCTAGTGTTGATAAACAAAAAAGAAAGAACTTGTCAACTGGTGGATTTTGCAGTGCCAGCAGATCACAGGGTTAAGCTAAAGGAAAATGAAAAAATGGACAAATATCTGGACCTTGCCAGAGAACTAAAAAAGTTATGGAACATGAAAGTGAAAGTGTAGTTGGTGCACTTGGAACTGTCCGAAAAGGATTAGAAAAGGGTTTGGAAAGTTTGGATATCAAAGGAAGGATTGAAACCATTCAGAACACTGCGCTGCTGCAATCTGCCAGAATACTCAGAAGATCCCTGGAGACCTGAGGAAACTTGCTGTCACTCAGACTCCAGTGAAATACCATCAGCTAACACTGGTGTGAAAACTCAAAATAATAATAATCTGGACCTTGCCAGAGAACGGAAAAAGCTATGGAATATAAAAGTCAAAGTGATACCAATTGTAGTTGGTGCACTTGGAACGGTCCCAAAAACCTTGGAAAAAAATTGGAGAATCTGAAAATCAGAGAAAGATTTGAGACCATCCAGAATACTGCATTACTGCAATCTACTAGAATACTCAGAAGAGTCCTGAAGACCTGAGGAGACTTGTTGTCACTCAGATTCCAGTGAAATACCATCAGCTAACGTTGATGTGAAGAACTCTATAATAATAATAATAATAATAATAATAATAATAATAATAATAATAATAATAAGAAGAAGAAGAAGAAGAAGAAGAAGAAAAAAAAGAAGAAAATAAATATAATGGCTAAAGAGGATTAGTACTACTACTTCTAATAATACTACTACTAACAGTAAAGAGAAGAAGGGGAGAAATGTAACAACAAAAGACCCCTAAAAATCCCAACAAAACTAACAAAAATACAATGGATGTAAATAAATACGGTGCGGCTAAGTAGTGACCACCGTCTCATTGAATGGTCAATATCAGCCCAGGTCCGTGCTCGGGCCAAACTGCTTCCGGTCATATACAAGTGTGTCGCATTGACGAATGTCATGCATTAACAGTATCCATAGGCAAGGTGGATAAGGGCAAGAACAGACTGATGCATAAAAGTGTGTCGGACCTGTCAACCTTCACTGCCTTTACCACTCACGGAAGGCTCTTTATAAAGAGATAGGCAATGGAAGGCTGATCGGAGGGCGGAGGGAAAGAGTTAGGGCGCGGGAGACGGGGAGACGCGTTTGTTCAATGGACAATGGGCAGTAGGCGGAAATCCCTCGCGCTCAACGGACGGAATTCGTGAGTCTAATTAACTTGTCAGGTGATCTCTGTTGCAATCGCGAACCAACTGCGCCTACTTCGTCACGTCTACGAACCCCACGTTCCCCCCCCTTGTCGATGGCCCATTGTGCCCATTCTTGGCCCAGCACTTCGGATCTGTTTTGTGGTGCGTGCCACACGAAGAGAATTTTTACTTGGCATTTAGAGAGCTTAAAATCGACTGTCTTTGTAAGTTGAATTTTGACTATTCTTTCGTTTTTTTTTTAATCTTGTTTTTTTATTTCCCCCCAAAGAAAAGCTTTTAAGTCACAAACAAATCATTGCCAAACGGGATTAGCTAAATCAGAATTGAGCCGACCCTCTTAGATTAAATCACTGCATAATAATAACGATACCAGTCCTCGCCAACTCAGCGCATGAGCAACCCTGATGTGTGTGGTAAAAAGAAGCTGAAAATAGGTGTGTTGTTCAACCTCAGACTAAAAAAAAACACTCTCCCTGGTCTAAAGTAATTAAATTCGTCAGGGTAGCCTAAAGTCAGTATCAGCCATAATAATATGAAGGGAAAGTAAAAGATATAAATAAATATAACGGTATAATACTACTACTACTACTACTACTACTACTAATAATAATAATAATAAGAATAATAATAGTTTGGGTATTTGGAACGGTCTCCAAAAGCTTAGAAAAAAGTCTTGAGGAACTGGAAATCAGATGAAGAATTGAGACAATCCAGACAACAGCATTGTTGAAATCAGCCGGAATACTCAAGAGTGTCATGGAGACTCGAGGAGACTTGTTGTCACTCAAATTCCGGTGAATGACCATCAGCTCAATGTGAAAAATTGATGCGAATAACTCACTCACGGAATAATAACAATAAAAATAATAATGAAACTTTATTGAAATTTGAATAGATGAAAACAGTGGTGTTACGTTTCTAAAAATGGTGTTAAAGGCCATCAGTTAAAGCTGGTGTCAAAAACTAATAATAATAATAATAATAATAATAATAATAAATCCCACCCAGAAGACAAGTCCTAGTGTTGATTAACAAGAAGAAGATAATCTGTCATCTCGTAAAATGTGGCCGTCCCGGCCGACCACCGAATGATAATTAAAAAAAAACAGGTTTTCCTTCTAGACCGGTTAAAGACCCTAATGTATCCTACCCATAGCTGGAGGTATAATTAGAATGCAAATTACTATATTGCATAAACCCTTTCCTTGTCTTTCGCGTTCTCGCTTGCACAGCATGGATAAACTTGCCCCTCCAAAACTCGCTAGTGTTGTTACATAATCTATGCGGTTGCGAAAAAGCATCATTGTCAATCCCCTGTATTTCTAAAGGGATGGCCCTTTTCATATCACGGGCGGGACTTTCCATGGAATATTACAGAAAGCCCGCGAAATACGTGAAGTCATGTGGGACCTGGTTGGGTCCTCAGTTTCAGTTTAGACGTCGGGCAGAGAAGATGTCCTGCCTTAACTGGAACTCACTGCATACGCGCGCTATATTAGTCAGATGTTAGTTACATGAAATGTTTAGTTAAGTAAATAAAAGCTTAAGAAAATAACACGGTTTTGTGGTTGGTGAATGTCTTGGTAACAAGACTGATCTAGAAGAAGAAATGAGTTAAGTGCGACCGAGACGAAGTCGAGATGTTAGAAGAGACGCTAGAAGAAGACTTAAGATAGAAAAGATGAACAACAGAAGAATAGAAGAAAGAAAGGGGTATGCAACAGAGTAACAAAAGTTCTGGGACGAACTGGTTCTCAAGGACAGAGTACACAGGTCCGAGTTGAATTCATTGATGACAGTAATTGGTCAATTATCCGAAATGTCAAGGGACCAATCAGTGAAGGAGATCTTCTAACACTGCTTGAACCAGAAATAGAAGCCAGAAGATTACAACTGTAATAAGCTGCTCCTGCTGCTATTTTCAACACAGACACTTTTTTATTTATCAGAATAAATCATTGGAAGTAGGTGACTTAGTGCAAGATATTGAATATAAATAGAATAGAAAAAAATTAAATTTTAATTGAATCTCCCAAGTTTGAGGAAAATATTAATTACAAATTTGTTTCTGTTGTTGGTTGCAGCTTTCTAGTCTACTGTATGTTTGATTGATTGATTTTAATGACTTGTCAACCTGTCTAGGATTATTTTATGCCTAGAGGTCAGGGAATCGCATTCATTGTACGTTCATATTTACATTTATTGTATAGTTTTTTCTTTCTTTTGCATATGGTCCTAATGAATAGAAATAATTTTTAAACAGATCTATTTGAATGATAAATGGAACTCTAACAGGTTATATCCCTCCAGGTCAGAGTGGACCTGGGAGCAATGGCAATATGAAGGGGTAACTCTACTTTCTCCATTTGTTCAAGATGAAAATAAATATAAAAATGAAAGTGTCTTATTGTACACCGATTTATTTTAACTGTTGTCTTCTTCCTAGGTACACATATTTAGGTGCAACAAGGGAACCTTCGAAGCTGTAGCTGTGTAAATACAATTGTACGGCTGCGTTATCTGGACTTTAATCAAACGCTTGAAGAAAAAAAAAGATAGATGGGAACTACAAAAAGATGTGTTATGTCTTGAATAAATCCTGGGAGCAGCAACCAACAAAACAGAAGCTGTATGGCCACCTACTTCCCATCTGACAAACCATGGAGAAGTAGGGACGAACTAATATGCGTTCTCCTATACCCTCCTACACAGACAGTGTTGGCTGGCCAGAAAAAATCTCACATCCATCAGTTGCTCGAGCGATGATGAAATAGATAAAGGGAATCTGCATGACTTTATATATATGTGTGTGTTGTTATATAATGGACGTGACGTGGAACCGGGAGAATGGCATGAGGTATGGATTAGTATGGAAGGTTTTTTGTCAGGAACTCAAGAGAACGGAAAAGTTTAACCGATGATTTGGTATAGACTTGGTGTTTTTTGATCGGACGAGCAAATGATGCCTAGTGAAGTGAGGTGAGAGATCAGTGAAAACTGAGTCTGCGAATATGCGTTAAGGGGACAAGACATGAAATGTCTTGCTTTTGGCAGTTGTAATCTGGGGAAATAAAATACTCCAGAGAAAAAAAAGAGGCGGACTTGTGTTATTACTAAAATCTCCAAATGGCACAAGGCAAGATATCCCTCAGCACCAATTTGGTTCCAGATTCCATGACATCATAGAACTGCCAACAATACAACAGTTGCAACAACCAGGATTCAAGGATGTCCTGATGTAGTACCGGTAAAGAGATAAGGATATACAAATATTTCGCAATATTACTTACACATGTGTTTCGGTCAGTGTGAAAATATTCCGCACACAGAGAAGATTCAACCTTCATCAGAGTGAAATTTTATTTTGAATGAAAAATAATTCAAAATTTTATTTTGAATAATTTAAAATTTTATTTTGAATGAAAAATAATTCAAAATTTTGAATGAAAAATAATTTCAAAATAAAATTTCACTCTGATGAAGGTCGAATCTTCTCTGTGTGCGGAATATTTTCACACGGATGAACTGACCGAAACACATGTGTAAGTGATATTGATAAAATTCATCTTTAATTATCCATTCTATTCTTTCTTTTCTTTATTCATTCTTCCTCATATTATCGGATTCATTTTCAATTTCCATTTTTTACATATTTCTTCATCCACACACAGTTTCGCTTCATTAGAAGAAGAGACGCACCGTAAGAACGTGATCACATCATCTCTCCCATTCGAAAATGAGTGCAAAACGTAACGAAGAGTTGGCAAGTCATCATCTCACTCAATCCGAATAGGAGAAGGTAAAGTAAACAAACGTATTTAACACATCTCTCCAGCCCGATAAAGTGAGCATGTAGTATTATATATATATATATATATATATATATATATATATATATATATATATATATATATATGTGTGTGTGTGTGTGTGAAAAATAGATGGAATTAATCCAAAAGTATGAAATTTAACATTTTTGAAAAAAAACAAATGATGTTATATAATTGCTGACAGAAATCTGTTTCGACCGGCTCGATAAATCAGTCATCATCAAGAGAAACATATGAAAGAAAGGCGGGAAAAACCGTTAGAAGATTGGGTACAAACAAACGCTATATTCAATGCTGGAATTAAAAAAAAATGCGAGTTCTGTGTTAAAAATAAAATAAATTTTATTTTTAAAAATCAGAAGCATTATAGTTCATAGTAAAACTCAAAAGAGTTTGATGTAAAATTATATAAAAGTGTATAGTGAGTATCAAAAAGTCTTTCTCTCTCATATGTTGCTCTTGATGATAACCGATTTATCGAGCCGGTGGAAACAGATTTCTGTCAGCAATTATATAACATCATTTGTTTTTTCAAAAATTTTAAATTTCATATATATATATATATATATATATATATATATATATATATATATGTAAAACACCTGTAGCACTGTATTGTTTACAAACAATAAAGTAGCACGCAATGTATTATGTATTGTAATGTTTTAACGTTAATTTTTTACAGATAATATTTTTCTTTGGCATTATAAATTTGGGAACTTAGATTTTTTTGGTAATCTTGCTAACATAAGCGTATCTGAAACTCACTCGTACCTTAAATTTTTGCGATCAACACAAAATATTGACCGAGTAACAGCTCATAACTGGGAAAATTCCTATTTTGGCTAACTCAAGACCCACAACGTTTGATGCAAATATGACATAGGAAGGACGCCCTTCCCATTGTATCAGATAGACTAGATAATAAAATTTGATGCTTATGCACCATCATATGTCTCTTAAGACCAGAAGCTGACTTACAGACATTGTTACAGATTGCACAACACACACACACACACACACACACACATATATATATATATATATATGTATATATATCACTTTCAAACTGTTACGCTTAGAAAAGGTATTAACCCCTCATCTCCCAGATCTGGATTAAATAGTACCACTAACGTTCTTCTACAAGTGTGGCTTTGGCATTACATAACCCATAAACCTGCCATTAATCAAAAGAAACCAAAACAAGTTAAATAAACTATTTCATAAAAGTCCAAAAATACATGTTAAATCTAATTCTGCCCATGAAGGTAAGATGAAATCTTTTTTAAACAGTTATTCCAATTAACTCTTTGCCTACTTTAAGACGCTCTCAGCGGCTCTCCCACAACACCCAAGTAAAGTACAAAAACTGATGGCTAGTTCATTATAATTGAGTAGAAGGTCCCAGATTACAATAATAATAGGACCTTATTTGAATAGAAGTGACCCTATATAAATAGTGAACTTTGAAATATTCCATTGTACAGGTGAAAAAATACCAAGAAAATTTGGTATAACCGCGGGGAAATTTGGTAGGCAAAAAGTTAATTGCATTATAATATATAAGAAAGGTTTTCTTTTAATCCACAGATTTGTTCTTTGCAAATCTTCAAGGGAAATTTTAATCTTTACATATATAAAGGCCAGTTGTGTGTACGTATGTATATATGTCTGGAGGAAACAACGAAAATAAAACAATTAACAATAAAGTATATATATATATATATATATATATATATATATATATATTCACTATCACTAGAGCTTGCTTTTTTGTGCAAAAGTAATAATTTTATCTATATTTGGGAAGACATTTGAAAATTAAAATTTCCATAGTAACAGAATGGAAAGTCATTAGCGCGTTATTTTATTTATTTTATTTTATTGTTTGGTATGCCTTATATTTTTTCTTACTTTGAAATATTCATTGACTGAATTAATCACATCATTTATATCATTTTTTAAATATTTTTTTAAAATGGTAAATTATATTTACGTGGGGATTCAATTTGCAAGGATTCAATTTGCAATAAGTAATAATGGATTTACGAGACTAACTTTTAAAATCTCTCCTCTATCCATGCGACGCCAGGTGGTCACTTCTAGTTTCAAATAAATCTCTAAATGTCCTTGTTTTAATCCATTTTAATTTTACCACGCAAAACAACCCAAGACCATCCAGATAGCTTTGAAAATTATAAACCCTCTAGGATAATTATTGTATTTTGTCAGCATATGATATTTTTACAAGGGTTGTTTTGAGGACTACAAACCATTAGAACTTATCAGATATATAATTTCTTATTTTTAATTTTGGTAGTCAGTACTCTATTGATTTGGAAATTTGGTAGGCAAAAAGTTAAAGGCATATAGATAAATGAGTATATATATATATATATATATATTATATATATATATATATATATACCAACCCCTCCGCACGAGCAGGATGCGACATAAGGTCAATTTCTTAAGCTGAGTTTAACAGGTTTTAATGTAGAGTATTCCTTCTCCTAGACTGGTTACCTAGTCATCGTTAAAAAGCCCAGTCCACTCTACTATTTACTCATAGCTGGAGTGGGAGTATATATTTATTTACCAACATCTCGGCACGAGCAGGATGTGACATAAGGTCAATTTCTTAAGCTGAGTTTAACAGGTTTGAATGCAGAGTTTTCCTTCTCCTAGATTGGTTACCTATCCAAGGTTAAGGACCCATAGCTGGAAGGAGTATATATGGATTCATGCCTATCCTACATGTATTAGCGCTATGTTAAATGCAAACAGACCTGTCCAGGATTTGAACTCGGGTCGACAAGTCAGTTTCCTACAACTCTTACAATTACTCCACGCATCTTCACAATAAAACCGTAAGCCTCTTTTGGGACCCAGCCTCACGCCCCTGGCAGAGATCCCTTAAAATTCAGATCAGGGTCCCTTCTCACAAGTCATGGAATCCAATCAGTTGACCGTCTTCTCTATGATCAGAATGTTTACAAATATTACCTTCAATTTATGGCACAACGAAGCGAGTATCAATGCCTCTTTAAATTCTCGTAACGTGCTTTCTCTAGCCGGACATCGATGATCACTACGGCCATTTCATCGGACGACCACCATGAAAATGATCCGGGTAGTGTGTGTGTAGGGCGAGGGTGTCTATAAAATACCGTCAACAAAGACAAATGGCTGAAGATAAAACTTGTCTCTTGGCGACGGTCGCTCCTCGAAGCAGTTTGGCCAGAGCTTTGAAAAGCGTTCCTATGGAAACATTCACACGTCAAATTGAGTGGGCGTGTCTTCTGTAGACTTTGCTTCGTATTCTGGCTGAACTATTGTGCGGCCGACGTGGCTCGTCTGATAATGACGCTGACGCTTTTGTTGCACTATTTGATAATTGTTCAAGTTAGGATCACACATTTTACAAGCATATAAAACTATTTTCAGTACGTCTTTTTAGGGGCCTGTGGTTTTAATACGGTTCGCTCTTTTTTAGTTGCATGATTTACTTTTTAGACTTCTCGAAAGAAACTGTTGAAGTTATCTATCTATCTATCTATCTATCTATCTATCTATATATATATATATATATATATATATATATATATATATATATTTGTTCATATCTATCTATCTATGTATCTATCTATCAAACCTTGCAAGCTAGCTATCGCCTTCTCTCTCAATTTATATTTGTTTCAACCTGATTATATCTATCTATCTATCTATCTATATATCTATATCTATATCTATATCTATCTCTCTCTCTCTCTCTCTCTCTATATATATATATATATAGATATATAGATATATATATAGATAGATAGATAGATAGATATAATCAGGTTGAAACAAATATAATTGAGAGAGAAGGCGATAGCTAGCTTGCAAGGTTTGATAGATAGATACATAGATAGATAGATATATATATATATATATATATATATATATATATATATATATGTTCATATCTATCTATCTATCTATGTATCTATCTATCAAACCTTGCTAGCTAGCTATCGCCTTCTCTCTCAATTTATATTTGTTTCAACCTGATTATATCTATCTATCTATCTATCTATCTATCTATTTATCTATCTATCTCAATCTACATTTGTCTAAGCCCGTTCATATCTATCTCTATCTATCTATCTATCTATATTGGTATGCTCGTGACAGATATCGTATTTTGTGGTGTTAGACGTTCAAATTCAGGCCAAGTCCAAGACATCGAACGCACCTATTAGATCCTGGTGCAACATAATTATAATATGTTCTATCGTGAAGCACACTAGTATACTCAATACTACGTGCGTAGGGCACCCCATCGTGGTCCAATGGTTAGCAAGCTAGCAGGACCAGTGGATATACTACAGTATGATGATTTAATTATTACAACGTTTGATATGTTTACTTAAGAGCTATTGCAAAATAGTTCAATATGTAAAAAGGATAATAATCTTGATTTAACTCTTTCTCATTCTTTTTTTTATTTCTTTCCGTCTTTTCTTCATTTCATTACGTTCGACTGAAACATATTAGAGTTATCGATTCCGCGCACCCACTTCTCTCTATCATTCCCTTACTTTCTTTCTTTTATATAATATTGTTTCTGTGTAGCATGTTTCTTTTCTTCTCTTTATTTATAATAAAAACGAAATGGTCCATTATTTAGTTGAGGTAACGACACTCATAAGAAATCAGAATTCAACGGATAAGCAACACCTGATAATAAGGATTTACATTTTTGCATTACACCTTGAACGGGTTGGACGGTCTCATCTTTAACCAGAGGGTGCTGCAAGATGATAACGGTAGGTGGATTAAGGAACAAGAATATTTATATATAGATAGCGACAGTATGAAAATTGAATAGATAAAGGAATATAGCTGAGGAAGAAAAATAAATAGTTAATGAAACTTTTATTTTTAACCAGAGGGTGTTGCAAGATGATAACGGTCGGAAGATTACGGAACAAAAGTATTATTACTGAATTGCGATTTTGATCCTTGAGTCACATCCTACAGGTTTGATGGATACGTACTCACGACTGTGTACGTGTGAACTTTCTCTCTCTGTGTGTGTGTGTGTGTGTGTGTGTGTGTATGTGTGTGTGTGTGTGTGTCGGTATGTCTGTCAGTGTGTCTATCTATGTGTCTGTCTGTGTGTCTGTTTGCGATACAAATAGAACAGTCGATTTGCTTCATTACTACCAACCAAAAATTCTCACTCCAATCAGAACCAAAAAAACAACAACAAAAAAAAAAAAAAAAAAAAAAAAAAAAAGAAAAAAAAAAGAAAAAAGAAAAAAAGAATAAAAATCCGTTAAAAAATGAGAGTCACGTTTCCTTTGTGTACAAGATTTATAAACTGATTACAGTAAAAGTCCGTGTTTCTCTCGCAGACAAAGGACTAATTAAATCGAAGCTCGTATGTGTGGAGAAAGAAAAAATCCCAGGGGTAGCGAGAGCCTCCATTTTCACCACGATGGTCACTCAACTTTCGTGTTGAGGTGAGCGAAAACATCTTTCTCTTCGCCTAGCAAAATTGGCAAATGAAATCTCCGATGCCAAAGGCCGGGACTAATCGAATAATAAAACAAATGAGGTCGGTGTCGTTCGCTGCTTCTGTTTCAATTCAAAGTCACAAAGTCAATATTTAACTAAGTAAACTGCACGAATTCAACTACTTTGCCAACTGAACCGGGTCGCTTACCTATCGTTCTTGGCTCGTAGTGACAAGACATATATTTTTTTTAAAGGGACAGGTATGCAATGAGAAAACTGCTTCCTTGTATCAAGAGTGGAGCTTAGAGAGTAATGCCTTTTTTTATCTTTGCGTAAATTACATCAGATTCAGAGAGCACAATAACCTATAGTTACTTTACACTTACCAAATTCTGAGAGTAGCTCCAGTGGTAATGAGGACCAGTTTAAAAGAGACAGGTATACAATGAGAAAACTGCTTCCTTGTATCAAGAGTGGAGCTTAGAGAGTAATGCCTCTTTTTAAACTTTGTGTAAACTACATTAATTCAGGGAGCACAATAACCTACACTTACGTTACACTTCCCGAATACTGAGAGTAGTTCCAGTGGTTATGAGGACCAGTTTAAAAGCGACAGGTATACAATGAGAAATCTGAATACTTATATCATATCAAGAGTGGAGTTTCGGGAGTAATGCCTCTTTTTTTTAATCTTTGCGTAAACTACATCAGATTCAGGGAGCACAATAACCTACAATTACTTTACACTTCCCGAATTCTGAGAGTAGCTTCAGTGGCAATGAGGACTAGTCTAAAAGAGACGGATAAAAAAAGAGAAACCTGCTTCCTTGTATCATATTAAGAGTGGAGCTTAGAGAGTAATGCCTCTTTTTATCTTTGCGTAAACTACATCAGATCAGAGAACCCAATACCCTACACTTATTTTACACTTCCCGAATACTGAGAGTAGCTCCAGTGGTTATGAGGACCAGTTTAAAAGTGTCAGGTATACAATGAAAAATCTGTTTCCTTGTATCATATTAAGAGTGGATCTTCGAGAGTAATGACTCTTTTTTTATCTTCGCATAAACAAGATATTGATTAATTACAGCTAACTGTGGGCGTTCACGTTGTAATTATAAATCCGCTTTATTTACATATTGAGCACTTTATATTTGTTTTAACGCTGACTTATCTGAGTAACACTTCTACCAACCAAATATTGAGCCAAAACAATATTTCTCCCGGTAAGTCATTCCTTTTACTATATATATATATATATATATATATATATATATATATATATATATACATGAGTATATATAAAAAAAGATATGAAAACATGAAAACACCACAAAATGCTGTTAAAGTGAAAACATTTTATAATTTCGCTGTTATTGAACAA
>CM042161.1:49351603-49356603 GCA_023376005.1 Doryteuthis pealeii
CAATATTGTGCATAGAGCATTTATATCTAAGTTAGGGTAGCGTGGACATGGAATCAACGGCGCTTGTTTACTAACAGTTTCTCGCCTATGGAATTATTCAAACCATAGCATAGGGGCGAAACTTTCAATAACCAAGCGCCGTTGATAGCTACCCTAACTTGATAAACCCAAGTTAATCCTAGTGTATGTATCGTTTTATTCAGAACATGATTTATCTATCTATCTATCTATCTATCTATCTATCTATATATATATATATATATAATATATATATATATAGACATTCACAGTGTTTCGACGTATTACGTCTCTTCAGTGTGGCTAAACATTAGCAGGCTACCTCCAGCCCGATTGATTTATGATCAGTCAGGCTTTAACCACTCAGCTATCAGCGCCTACAGACTCGGATGATTCTTTTAGGTGATAAATACATACACGTATAAATGTAAAGCCAGCCAGAAAGTGCTCCATTCGTTTATGGGAGAGAATTGCATTTAAGCTTAGTCGGAGGTTGTCAGCGAAAATCTCCTCCAAAGTGCTCACCACCACCAGTATTGGGGAGCATATATAGTCATCCACAGACACCATGTTTCGCCGTATCACGTCTCTTCGGTGTGACTAAATTAAGAGGCTACCTTGGATGCCAGGATGGAAACCTGATCGATTTATCATCAGTCAGGCTTCAGCACCTACAGTCTGGGACGAGGATTTTAATTGTTAGATACATACATATGTATAAGGTCGTCAAAGAGGCATTTTAGAATGTGTGTACTGTATTAAACAAAAATTAATTAAACAAAAATTAATTAAACAAAATTAATTTCCAATACAGTACACACATTCTAAAATGCTTAAAACACCTTTCTCACCAATTCTTCTCCTTCCAGCCTTCACATTAATATAATTAAAAAAAAAACTGGAATACATCACCCCTGATGATGGCACTTCGAAGTGCCGAAAGTACTAGGGAACTGAACTTTGTTGGACTTATACACCAATCCCCCCCCCAAACATTAAAAAGTTGGCCAGAAAATTAGAAAAGATCAAAAATAAAATTGTTAAACAGGAGATGTGCCTTTTCTTTAATTCTACACACACACACACACACACACACACACACACACACACACACACACACATATATATATATATATATATTTTTTTTTTTTCGCGCGAAAATCCTTTCTTAGTCGTCGTCATAGCAATGTCTTGGGGTAAGTGTACTTTAGGCTCGTGGGGTCACAGTTGAAATATGTAAGCATATTCCTCCTATCACCTGAGGTAGGTTGGGGGAGTACAACTGTCCTTTAGACATATGGATAGTAGTAATCGCATTGACATTCTTTTGCCAAGAATATTACCCGACTGAATCTCACTTCTTTGCACGCCCACGCATTCCTTGGGGTTTTTACAAATAGAGTTTTCTTTTAATTCTAACATATATACTAGTTGATATACCAGTGATACGTCACAATATATATATATATATATATATATATATATATATATAAATGAGATTTTTTTTGGATGTTTGTTTATTTTTTAGAAGCATTGCTGAATACAGTATATATATTAAATATTTTATATTTTTGCTTGAAGGCAATTACAATGCGAATATCGCATAAATTCGATAATTATAGAAGATAATAATGACAAGTGAATTTCGCAATGAATTACTCGGCGTGAAACAGTCTGTACGATATTTTAAACGCCGAGTAATTCTTTGCGAAATTTACTTGTCATTATTATCTTCTATAATTATCGAATTTATGCGATATTCGCATTGTAATTACCTTCAAGCAAAAATATAAAATATTTAATATATATATATATATATCAACCCCTTGGTACGGGCAGGATGTGATACAAGGTCAATTTCTTAAGCGGAGTTTAACAGGTTTGAATTCAGAAGTTTCCTTCTCCTAGATTGGTTACCTAGCCATGGTTAAAGAGCCCAGTCTGCCCTACTATTTACCCATAGCAGAAGGGGGTGTAGTTGGATGCATACCTTCCTCGAGGTATTATCGCCATGTTAAATGTAAGCAGACTCGTATGGGTTTTGAACTCGGGGTGACGAGTCCATTACCTACGTCTCTAACCATTATAGCACGTGCCCCCTCTCCCTCCCGCTCTCCTTCTCTCTCTCTTCTTTCTATATATATATATATATATATATATATATATATATATATATATATACGCACACTCACATATATACACACATTTCTATACACACACACACACATATATATATATATTCACACACATGTACACACACACACTGATATATATGTGTGTGTGTATGTGTAATGGTTAAAGTGTGGAAGCGTGTGGTGCAATGGTTAAAGTCATGGGAAATGGAAAGTTCAAATCCTGGACGCGGTAACTGCATTTTCACTTAGCGCAAATACCTTGGGAAAGGTATGAATCCAATTCTCCCTCCAGCTATGGGTAAATACACTCAAAATTTGAACATGCAACATTAGACAGTCCTCATTGTTTTTTAAAACATTTTAATAAATACATGACTGGTATTATATATCTATATATAGTTTGTTTTATTTTAATACATATTTAAAGTTTACATTCCAAATTGTTTTATTTTTTAATCCTTTAATGAATTTGATTATTTTTACTTACTTAGGGTGCAAACTCGCTGACATTGAATTTTTTACTCCCACCCCTCAGGCAATATGTTTCATAAATTTATTTTTACATCGCCCGGAGGGTGTTTTTTTATTTTGTACTAGTATATATTAAAGAGAGAGAAAAAACAGACGGACAGAAAGACAGACAGAAACCGGGACAGAGAGAAAATACAAGTATACAGAAAAAAAATCCATAAAGAACCTTAAAAGCAAGAACTGTCTAGAATTACAGCTGTGTCTATTTAGCGATGTTATTCTACTCTTTTCTTTTCTCTCACTCTCTCTCCTTTCTTTTTTCCATCCAACCACTAATCACGTGTGCGTGCCAATCCATTGCCGGAGAATGAAGACCAATCTGTCTTGCTGGGCCGCCTCATCATTATTTACAAACAACTCCATATTTCATGTCTCTCTGTACTTTCCAATTGCACAACCGACAACAAAGCAATACAAGACGCAAGATTCACTTCCATACACACGTACATCAGTCCTTAAGTGATACAAACACACACACACACACACACACACACACACACACACACACACACATATATATATATATATATATATATTTGGGAATAAAAGGCCTTAAATACCATGGGTATCGTGGTTATGGACCATTTCCACTCGCGAGTATGCCCACGAGCTTCTTCAGACCATTCTAGCAGTAGTTTGTTGTAGAGTTCAGGTTCCGTATGAACTCAATGTTTAATTATTGCAAACAGAGCAAAGTTAGTTGGGAATAAAAGGCCGTAAATACCATGGGTATCGTGGTTATGGACCATTTCCACTCGCGAGTATGCCCACGAGCTTCTTCAGATCATTCTACCAGTAGTTTGTTGTAGAGTTCAGGTTCTATATGAGAGCTCAATGTTTAATTATTGTAAACAGAGCAAAGTTATTTGGGAATAAAAGGCCTTAAATACCATGGGTATCGTGGTTATGGACCATTTCCACTCGCGAGTATGCCCACGAGCTTCTTCAGACCATTGAAGAAGCTCGTGGGCATACTCGCGAGTGGAAATAACTTATCACTACTAGAGAATTAGGACCCGTCAAGAATCACTTTGTACCAAGAGACTTGGTATCTCACCAAAGTATATATATATATATATATATATATATATATATATATTATATATTTACCAACTGCTCCCAGAGGCAGGATGTGATACAAGGCCAATTTTTTAACGGAGCTTAACAGGTTTGTATTCCGAATTTTCTTTCTTCTGGACTGGTTTGCCATACCAAGTTTAAAGAGCCCAGTCAGCCCATAACCGATATCTATCTATCTATCTATATCTATCTATCTATATATATATATATATATATATATATATATATATATTTTTTGCACTCAACTTTCCTCTCCGACCCAAACAACTACGGCGATGATGTATCAGGGCAGGCACGGGCAGGATGTGAGACAAGGTCAATTTCTCAACAGAGTTTAACGGGTTTGAATTTATAGTTTTCCTTCTCCTAGACTCAGACATGTGGATAGGTACGCATCTTGCGTCACTGACGTATAAAAATCTAAAAGGACGCAGAAAAATCATACCCATGTGTCGTAGTTTTTTTTTCTTCTCCACCATTTCAGCTAACTGTAAATACATTTTAATATTTTCTTGGAAACGAATTACTCCGTATTGGGTATAAGGCTGGGGCTTTAGTTCATAGATAAAAACTCTTTTTTGGGACCCATCAAATTTTCCGAGGAATCTCTCAAATCAAATCCGTGCGTCCCAGGATGCATTAAATTAAAAAGTAATCAGCATCACTGTAGACTCGTTGCCATACCAAGGTTATACAGCCCAGTCTGTCCTACTATTTACCAATAGGTAGAAGGAAAGTAGGTAAGTTCATAGCTTTCCCAGGGGTATTAGCGCTATGTGAAATGCAAAAAGTCTCGTCCAGGATTTGAATTCGCGTCAACGAGTCCGTTTCCTACGAATCTGACCATTACGCCACGCACCTCCACCATAAGCGATACATAAGGGCACCTCTAGTGGTGTGAACTCTGATAAAACTGAGTTCATGTCTTTCAAAAACAAAAGCGACATCTCAACCATCGATGGCAAACTCCTTAACTCTGTAGAACAATTTAGATACTTAGGCAGCAACATCTCCTCTAGAGAAAACGACGTTAATGCTCGTATAGGAAAGGCATGGACCGCAATAGATAAATTAACGATCATAGGGAGATCCAATCTCACAAACAAATTAAAGAGACAGTTCTTACAGGCCGTTGTCGTGTCAGTACTGCTGTATGGCTGCACCACCTGGACCCTAACTGAGCGACTAGAGAATAAACTGGATTGGTGCTGCACAAAATGCTGCGGGCGATCCTGA
>CM042161.1:49361603-49386603 GCA_023376005.1 Doryteuthis pealeii
AACGTATGTCATGAATAAAGGGCAACCGTGATGAAAAAATAGATAGATATAGATAGACTAGCATATATATGCACCCTCCGGGTGCAAGTATTTTAGTTAACTTTTATAATAAAATATGATATTAAATTAGAAAGGCTAATGAAAATTGAATGAGAATGTAGATAAAAAGATTTTGAAACAGAGGGGGTATGATTGAAAAATAGAACAACTTTGAAACTAACTCTTCCATCATTTCCGTTACTCCCGATTGGTAAATTTTCCTAATAAACTGTTTAGTTAAAATAGAAGTAAAGAATAATATTACAGTTATTTTTTCTTTTTAAGGGATTTCTTTTAAGATTTATTGAAGAGATTGTTGCTCAGAAATCAATAATACTAAGCATATATTTATTAAAATCAATTTTTTAAGATCAATATGCAAATTAGCTTTCCATTCATACTGTAAACCTCTATTTGTGTATATATAAATACAATTGCATGTTATTAGCATGTAGATATGGTCAACAGTGTAAGTATGTAAAACAATTTTATTAATAATTGAGGTTTAAATAAAAAAAAAATCATGGAGAATATGATGTAAATAACTAAAGGAACTGTGACTTGCAATAGTAATATAGTTTCGGTTACAGACAGACAAACCCACAATCTCCATTATAATAAGAATATAGATATATACAGAGAGAGAGAGAGAGAGAGAGAGAGGATGATGCGTCTGCTTGGGGAGAAGAAAAGATAGTGTAACTAGGATGACAAAATGTGTATGTGTATGTGTGTCTGTTTGTGTTTTGTACGTGTGTGTGTATGTTAGAGAGAGAGAGAGAGAGAGAGAGAGAGAGAGAGAGAGAGAGAGAGAGAGAGAGAGAGAGTAATTTGTCGAGTAATGTGTGTGAATAATAGAAAGCAAAACTAACGAAAAATATTACCCCCTCCGCTCAGACGAACAACAACAACAATAATAATAATAATAATAGATGATTTAAAAATTAAAAATTAAAAATAAAAAATGCCATGAGTCGCATTAATTATGTGCATAGAAAATTTAAAAATTCCGAAAGAAAATTCGCTGGATTTGAAAAAAAATTTTTTGCCATAATTGTAATTTTGGTGGAGGAAGTATAAGGAAGTACAAGATAGATTCGCACTTTAATGCATCATTGTTAATAGCAATAAAAATATTTTGTTGCCGTCGTTGGTTTTATTAATATTATTGTCAATGAAATTATGTTTTATTATAATGGAGATTGTGTATTTTTCTCTCTGTAACCGAAACTATATTACTACTCAAGTCAAATAGTTATTAACGTCACATTCTCAGTGATTTTATTTGTATTCAAACCTCAATTATCAATAAATTGTTTTACATTATTAATACTGATGACCATATCTATACAACAAAAAAGCGCTTAACAGTATGAACGAAGGCCAATTTGCATATTGATATTAAAAATTGATTTTAATAAATATGTGATTAGTATTATTGATTTCTAATTGTTTTGTTTTATATTGATGAATATAAGAAAAATTATTTTCAAAAAGTCTTAATAGAAATCCATCAACAAGAAGTAGCTCTAATTTTATTCTTTACTTCCTATTTTAATTAAATAGTCAAATTAGGAAAATTTAGCAATGAAAGGCGGGAGTGATGGAAAGGTAAGTTTCAGTTGCTCTATATTTCGATTATATCCCCTCTATTTTAAATCTTTTTATCTGCATTCTTATTTAGTTTCATTACTTTTTCTAATTCACTATAATATTTTATTACATTAAAACTTAAATACCTGCACATGGGGAGTGCATATATTTGTTCGTTATTATAATAGAGATTATGTATCTATCTGCAACCAAAACTAGATCCCACCGACGCCATGAATCCCTTAGCTATTTACGTTATATTCCGATAATTATTTAATAATCATTATTTAATCTTAATTATCATATTATTCATTGACGATATCTCTATTTAAGTCTAGTTCAGTTAGATTTGTCTAAAAAAGCCCGTGTTATTAATGCGTTTAAAATCTGGCAATGCTATATATCACTAAGAAATATACGTTTACATAGTATATGGTGTGGATAATTTGTATACTGGTTTTAACAAATAATATCAACAATATGTTAGGAATCAATAATACCAAGTAATTATTTATTAAACTGATTTTGTTAAAATCAGTATGCAAATTAACCACGCCATATACGATGTAAAGAAAGTTATCTCGGCAAAACTTTAATGGAGACATTGTTAATGTGTTGTATTGTCCTCGGCCGGAAAACGAAGCTTCCGACAAAAAGACAAAGAGAAATACAAAAATATATAAAAAAAAGGGAAAACGGAAGCGAAGCTTTCCGGTCAAAGAAGCAGGGAGAAGATAAAGGAATATATAACAAATGTTCGTTATCTGATCAAAAGATAAAGATGTGTAGGAGTATCTATCAATATAAAAGGCCTGAGGGTTCGAGCCGAGGGCAGTCAGACAGGAGTCAGCGGACGGAGAACAAGTGAGCGACAGACGCTCACGGTCCATTGCAGCCAACGGCTGTAGGACCCACCAGCCCCTTTACCTCAACATCGCCAGTCATCCCAACAATAGTAGTAGTCATTGTCAACGCTCGCCACCCACCATGCGAGGAAGAAAGAAATAAACTCAAAGTTTTTACAATACCCATGTGTTGTGATTTTCTAAGTCCGACTACTACATACTTCGCAACGACTACTTACTTACACGATTTAGAGTAGCAAAGAAGCCAGTACGTAACAAATGAATAAAATATTAATTAAGATTAAATGATAAGTATGTAATAATCATTGGGAATATAATGTAAATAACTACTGGAGCACGGAAGGGATTTGTTGTCACTCGGTCCCCAGTGAAGGTCACCAGGTAGTTCTGGATTGAAAGCTCACAAAGACTAACATAATAATAATAATAATAATAATAATAATAATAATAATAATAATAATAATCGCCTAATCCCGGCCAGGAGACCGAACCTAATATTGATTTACAAGAAAAAGAGAACCTGTCATCTCATGGACTTTGCTGTCCCGGCCGACCACCGAGTGAAAATGAAAGAAAGCAAAAAGATAGAAAAATACTTAGACCTTGCCAGAGAACTGAGGAAACTTTGGAACATGAAAGTGATGGTCGTACCAATTGTAATTGGTGCCCTTGGAACGACCCACAAAGCTCTGGAAAAGAATTTGGGTGAACTGGAAATAATAATAAGAATCGAGACCATCCATTTTATTAACTACAGCACTGTTAAGATCGGCTAGAATATCCAGTAGAGTCCTGGAGATCTGAGGAGACTTGCTGTCACTCAGCCTCCAGTGAACCACCAGCTACTACAGATATGAAAAACTAATAATAATAATAATAATAATAATAATAATAATAATAATAATAAAATTCTCTTGGACTTTGAGATACATACGGATCACCTTATCCCGAACTGAAGACCAGACCTAGGTGTTAATTAATAAGATTAACAGCACTTGCCATCTAGTGGATTTTTCTGTCCCGTCGGACCGTAGTGTGAAAATGAAAGAAAAGGAAATGATAAAAATATAGTTGGTCCTTGCTAGAAAACTGAGAAAAACTGTGGAGCATGAAGGTGTAGATGGTACCAATTGTAGTTGGGCCCTTGGAACATCCCCCAAGAGTTTAGAAAGAAGATTGGAAGAATCGGAAATCAGAGGACGACCATCCCAACAACAGAATTGTTGAGATCGGCTAGATAACTCAGAAAATCCTGTGAGACCTGCTGTCACTTAGATTCCAGTGAATAACCAGCAGCTATCGCCAATTTAAAAAAAGAAACTCACCAGGAATAATATAATAATAATAATAATAATAATAATATTTTGTTGGGGAAAATTGAATAATTGCTAGGAGTTATCAAAAGAAAACAATGCTGGTGGTTTTCTGAAGTGGTGGCGGGTAAAGGAGAACACAAGAAAAGGAATGTGGAGGAAGAGGAAGAGGAAGAGAAAGAGGTAGTGAAAAATTAGGTGGACTCCTGAGAATCTTCATCGTAAATACACACACACACACACACACACACACACACACACACACGCACATGCACATGCACAGATCCCAAACAGTAACAATATTAAAAATGTTAGTGGTCGCATTTATTAGTTTTTTGACGAAGTCGAGAAAAGAGGAGAAGGAGAATGGCGGCGGTTTGAAAAATTTGAAATAATTAATTTGGTATCTCTCCGCGGGCGTTCTGTAAATCAAATTCGGATTTTGGCTTTCCGTATTGTTCGCCCGTTTTTCTTCATTGTCCGTCAAAACAATTTGCACAACCGGGTAGAATTCTGGTTTGACGTTCGACGTTGACAAAGGGTTAAAACAACCAAATAAAATATTTCAAAATTGCAACTCTTGCGAAAAAAAAGGAAATACCTAAAAATAAAGCCCTGGAGTTAAAAGAAAACATTCACCCGAAAGAAAAAGAGAGCCTAATGACATTAATGTGTAAACATATCATTGCGGAAATGTTTGTTTGTTTATTGATTTTAATGGCATATCAACCCGTCTGGGGTTATGTCATGCCTAACTGTTAGGAAGTGATACATATCGTGTATTTATATCTATACTTTTTAGTAATTGGTTTTAAAATGTGTTAGCATTATTGAGAATTATGTTGTATGGTATTGATTTGTTTCATGTCTATATTCTATGGTATAATTTTATTTCTCTCAAAAAGGAGAGAATATCCTCTATGTTGACATTTTCAAACAGATCTTTCATATTGTTTGCTTTAAAATAACGGTTTCTGATGTGAGCAAAAACCTACATTCCATGAATAAATGTTTAACTGTCAAAGGTGTTTGACATGTTCCACATTGTGGTTGTTGTTCTTGTTTTAGTATATAGGAGTGCGTTAGTCTTGTATGACCAATGTGTAATCGGAACACAATGACTTGTTACTTTTTAGACTTTCTTAGATTTGATCCCCGACAATTTTAAGATACCATATACTGATTTGAAACTTAAAATTAATAGATTCCTTCATACAAAATGGCAACAACAATGGAATAACAACATCCACAATAAACTCTTCCTAATCAAACCTACTTTTGGAGGCTGGAGACCAACTTTAAGGAAGTCTAGAAAGGAAACAAATAATTGTGCTGGAAATTATTAAAAAAAGAAAAAAAACAAAAACGAAGAAAGAAAAGATACCGAGTGTGATGGAAATATTTCAAATTTTCACCTGTGTGATGCAAGTAAAGTGAGGCAAGAGGCAATGGTAGCTCCAACTAACGAATGTCGTACCATTTTTTTTTCAGATACGTTCAGTTATGATCATGTCTTGAACGGTTGCAAATCGTGTGTTTGCAATTAAAACGTTTTTAAGACTGGTGGATATGTAATTGCTACTCAGAGAGTGTTTTTATGCTCATTTCATGTTACGTCAGAATGATGTTGTTCCGAATAGAAAATCGATACTGCTAATTATCAAATTAAACAGATTTTAAAATTTTAAAACGTTTTATTAAAAACTGAACACAATGGAACTTATATAATCAATCATTTACAAATGTATCAGATTTTGGCATTAAATAACCCACAAGGGGTTGATATTCCGTTAAACAAATAAACCAAACGAAACAAACGGATCACTTAGAAACAAACAAAAATTATGTGTAAATTATTCGCATTAGATAAGAATACTTGATATGATATAACTGTGTGCAAACAAATGATTATTATTAGTAAATAGTTACTTGAAACCATATAATTGTGCAATCGACTGCACCTCTGCAGAGGGGTAAGACTCTCCCAATGGACCCACCTGTTGGACGTGGGTGGCGACCCGTGATGCTTAGGGATAGCACCCAGGTAGTTGATCAGTCCATGACTTGCAATACTCCACTTTGACCCTTTCTTGGGCTATATGGACGGCCGGAGCACTCCCTTTCAAAACAATCGGTTGGTCACGTCAAGCCCTAGTACCTATATGATAGTCCTAACCCTATTGCCCTTATGGCAAACCCAAACCCTTTTTATCATATGGGTGCTAGAAGGCGGTGACTGAGGGTCTACATGCCCTGGGAATGACCTTAAACTCTATCTGATGGTGAGGTTCAAGTTTTGGAGGTTTGGGGAATGTGGAGCACCCCTTCATCACCATTTCTCCCAGATTCACTCTGACCGGAGTGGTAGTACCTATCAGGGCCCCATCAAAGGGTTAAATAGAAAAATGTGTTTAGAAAAAAATTGAGTATCCATTAAGAATGAGTTTATTTCAAAATTTTATCGGCATTAAATGACACACTGAGGTTGATATGCCGTAAACCAAACCAAACCAAACCAATAGAAATTGTGAGCAAATAAAAATGAGATTAAAAAATGATTGAAATGAAACATTGAAAATATAAATAGTAATGATTATATATAATCAAACATTTAAAAATGGATCAAATTTCGTCAGCATTACATAACCCATGACGAGTCGATATGCCGTTAAACAAATAAACAAAACTATTATAGCTTTCAACTGATTTTCTATTAAATCATGACTAAACTATTTCTTAGAAAAATTCATGTCCAAATTTGATGGCGCATGTTTTTATTTTTCCTCATTATTAGAATTTTCTATAATAACTGTGTACTTCGATACACTTCGATCCATATAGAATCAACATTTACACAACGATATTAGGCAGCTCCAAGAAAATTAAACCCTTCTTAAAATTCTTTTTTGTGATTTAAAAAAATATTAGTTCGATTTAACTAAGTTAGAAATTTGACTGGATGGACAATAAATGACATTATAACGAACACTTTTTAATTGCAATTTATGTTATATAAACGTGAAACTGAGAGTTGCGTTTTATATATTTATGTATTTTGAATTAGAGAAAGGAAAATAAAATGCTCGGTTACAGGTGTAAGAGCTATATCTATTTGGTAGGAGATTCTATACAATGAAAAGGCGTTTGTTACCATGGGTTTCAAAGCAGTGTATTAGCCGCTTATCACCAGGACAAAGCGCCTTGGATTATCATTGTCCTGATGATATGCGGCTTTGAAACTAGTAGTAACGAACAATTTTGAATTGTATAGTATTTCATAACAACTATATATATATATATATATATATATATATATATATATATATGTGTGTGTGTGTGTGTGTGTGTGTGTATGTGTATTATGAGAAACTATACAAGACAGGTGTGTAATACACCCCACACCAAAATGGGAAAGCCCACCTCTGTATCGTAGAACGATAGATGACCGAAAAAATATTCCAAAGATTTGGCATCCGCGTAAATCCCGAGTCGCTCTGTTTTACACTTTTCGGCGTTTAATCGTAAATATATATATATAATATATATAATATATATATATATATATATATATATATATATATATAATGAGTAAGAAAAGGTGGAATGAAAACATCACACAATGCTGTTAAAGAAGAAAACATTTATAATATAATCATAGCTGATACTGATCAATATTTCGATTTACAAAAATCATCATCAGAGCTCATTCACTCCCCGTAGTTGTTTGGGTCGGAGAGGAAAGTCAAATAGTTTACAAAACAAAAACCTTAATACTGCAAAAAAGAACGAAAGACGTTACAATATTCACCAACGTGGACATTCGCGCCATAATATATTGGAGTGAATGAGCTCTGATGATGATTTTTGTAAAATCGAAATATTGATCAGTATCAGCTATGATTATATTATGAATTGTTTTCTTCTTTAACAGCATGTGTGATGTTTTCATTCCACTTTTCTTACTCATATTGTCGGATTCATTTCCTTTCTTTTAACTTTATATATATATATATATATATATATATATATATATATATAATAATATATTATATATATCAGGTATGGGTAAAATAGTAGGGTGTATTGCGTTTGAGACTTAGTAGACCGACTCGTCTATTTTGGGAATCTGAACTTAAAGCCTTTGCTAAGGGCCAATATTTTCATATCTTATAGACCTTACGGAAAACCCAATTATATCAATGGACTGCGAAAAAGGTTAGAGGGGATATATATATATTAATATATTTATATATATATATATATTATATATATATTATATATATTCAGGGTGACTTTTATTGTCTCACAATTAAAATTT
Source organism: Doryteuthis pealeii (assembly GCA_023376005.1). Lineage (NCBI taxonomy): Eukaryota > Metazoa > Mollusca > Cephalopoda > Myopsida > Loliginidae > Doryteuthis > Doryteuthis pealeii. The sequence continues at coordinate 49,369,733 of CM042161.1, forward strand.
AGGCATGCAAACGTGCGCGCACGACTCGCTCAACGCACACATACACATGCCTTTAAAACCTGTGGCAACAAACACATTTGAATTGTATTGTATCTCATAACAACTTTATATATATGTATGTATGTATATGATATATATATATATATATATATATATATAATATGTATATATATATATAATATCATGTATGAATACAATAATAGGGTGGACTGCGTTCTAGCCTTAGTAGACTTTTATTGTTTTACAATTAATAATATAAGCATGCAAATGTGCGTGTACTACACACACACACACACACACACACACACATACACACGCATACATACACACAAACGTCTTAATATATAATTATATATATATACACACACACACACACACACATATATTATATATATATATATATATATATAAATATATTATTATATATATATAATCTCATTTTGACAGGACAATGAACCTTTACTAGAATTTATCTTATTCATTTTTCCTAAATATTTGTACAATGAATTCTTTTGTGAATGACATTAACTACTAACTGCCCTTGATTGTTCCCAGTTTTTGTCAGTTTGTGAGTTGCTTGCACACGTTTATGGTCTCAAAGAAACAAAGAATTTAGGTTTTGATTGGTTAGACCTTCCTCAAGAATCTATCTTCCTTTCTCTTTGTTTCACTATTTTATCTCCGCCTCTCTCTCTCACCCCTCTTCTCTCTCTCTCTCTCTCTCTCTCTCCTCTCTCTTCTCTCTCTCTCTCTACCTCTCTTCATCGTTCCTTTCTACTTTCAGCATAAATTCATATTTGAATCTTCCCATTTTCTATGAAAATAAACATCTTAAATCAATATTGGTAATGAAGTCTTTTTGAAATATTATTTTCAATTCACACGCACACACCACACACACACACACACACACACACACACACACACACACACACACACACACACACAACACACCGCGCGCACGAACATATGTATTAATCCGACAGTATGTGGAGAAATGTAGACAACCCGGGATTTACACACTGCATTGAAGTTTTATTATTCGTCGTAATGTCGACGTTCAAACGTTTTTTAAGCAAGACTTTGTGTTTTTAATACGTCATTCTTATTACAAAACCTGAAACCCCCCCTCAAAAAAAAAAAAACGAAAGTTAAACGGTCGAGAAAGTTCAAGAGCGCCAAAAAAGTGAAACAGCCTCATCTTGGATGTGAACCCGGGGTCACCGATTCCAATTGTTCTGTGATGATAACCGCTTACGTCATGCTCGCCCCCCTACTAACGTCGTAATGTCGACGTTCAAACGTTTTTAAGCAAGACGTCAATTCTTTATTACAAAACCTGAAAAAAACAAAAAAAACAACAAAAAACAAAAAAAAAAGAAACGAAAGTTAAACGGTCGAGAGAGTTCAAGAGTGCCAAAAAGTGATTAAAACAGCCTCATCTTCGATGAGAACTCGGGTCACCGATTCCATTGTTATGTGATGATAACCGTTACGTTATGCTCGCCCCCTAACAAACGTGCGATGCCTAAAAAATATACGAAAAATCTGTCTGTAAAGTAAAATCTTTTAACCGTTGAACTTTCTTAGGTTGTAGTTTTTTTAATTAGGAATTATTTTTTAACCTGTCTTATCTATTTGGGAATTGGTCGAAAATGTAATTTGTTCAGACTGAGCGACAAAACTTCAAAGAGAGTAAAGAAGTGATAAGGTGTAAGAACGCACAGGAAATAAATAAATCAAAAAGCTTTATTGGTGAGAAAATTCACCAGAGAATAAATATAGAAATATTTATAACAGAAATTTTGTGATATCAGCAGAACGATTTGAAATATATTTTTTCTGATGTTCTTTTTAAGTGCATCAGTACTAAGCAAGCTAAATATTGTTAATGAAAGGGCAATACTTTTTAATATTATCAGGGTAGTGCTCAATATCTGTGATATAGCTATTATTTCATAATAATAAATAGATATATAAATATATATTAGTTTGTGTATACATATCTACTAGAAAGACGTCACCTGTTGGGTCACCCATTGAGTTCTGGGTATATAATTGTGATCAGAAAAGAAGTGAATTAATTAAAAAAAAAGAAAACAAGAAAAGAAATAGGAACGGAGAATTAAAAAAAATCATTAAAATCATTTTGTAAGATTTTTAAGAAAGGGTGACCAAATTTAAATGGGCCTGATTCTTGAAATTCTATTAATATCCAAGGTGTTGAGAAGCTAAGTGGTGGGCATGAATGAAAATTATTTGTTTATGTAATATCAAAAATAATCCCTCCCAACTTACTTCACCATAATTTTTATTGACAAACAAAACTGTAGTGAAAAAAGTTTTGAAAATAAAGTAACATAGTTTTATACTTCTTCGGTAGTTATATTACTCCCCCTCCCAAAAAAAAACCCCCAAAAAACCCCAAAATACCCCCAACAAAAAAAACCCACCCCCAAAAACCCCCAACAACAACAAAAACAAACAAACAAAAAAACGCTTTTCACAATTTTTGCCATGACAAAAGTGAAAGGGAAGGTTGGGGATATTTAGTGTTAGGTAAGGGAGTGGTAAAGAGATTTCTCTTGACTGCTGGTTTGGTGGTGATGACAGGGATCAAATAACAGACAGCATTCAGCAAGTGACACTCGTCTTCCAAATTACGCTCAAATAGATATAATAGCGAGGGGAATGGATTATATTGATAGATAAGAAGATAAGTGAGAGCTGGTTTTGTTTTGTGAGTAAGGAATATTTTAGTATTCAATTTTAGTCATTAAACTGAACAGGAAAAAAGCCTTAGGGAAACAAACATTGATTCACTCAGTTTTAGTATAATAATAGATTACATGGATATTGAACCCAAGAGTCGCATGTAAAACATTAATCCGACAGTTTGTGGAGAAATGTAGACCAACACGGGATGTTACACTGTATTGATGTTTATTATTGGTCGTAATGTCGATGTTCGAACGTTTCGGTTTATATAAAAACCTTCTTAAGACATAATGAAACAAGTAAAGGAAAACATATTTCCAAACTCAACTCATTCAAAAACATCCATCATCTTTTTAACAAAACAATCTTCCCCTCCATATATATATATATATATATATATATATATATATATATATATGTGTGTGTTGTGTGTGTGTGTGTGTGTGTGTGTGTGTGTGTGTGTTTGTGTTTCTTCTGTTAGTTCTTTTTATTAGACAAGTCTTTTTATCTATATATTATTTGTCCGCCAAGGAACCACAAGATTCCTGGTTCGATACTGGTCCTCGCCAACTCAACGTAGGAATGATAGCCGGGGAAAATATATTCGGCCAAAATCACTGCGTTTGACTAAGACATTTGACCCCTCTCATTCTGTACGCTTGTCTTGAGATTGCACTACTTCTTGTTTTATGTATAAGTATCTGTTAGCACCAGATACAAGTGCTGAATAAAATATATATCAAGCACACTATTTGTATGTGTATCTTTTACTAACCTCAACGATACAACACTATCTATCTATCTATCTATCTATCTGAGGTAAAGTCAAACATAGTTGTCTCTCCCTGGATCAGTTTAGTCCCATCTATGGGTTAAATAGAAAAACATGAGTTTATAAACAAAATTGTATTATCCATTTAAGAATTGAATTATTTCAAAACTTTATCGGCATTAAACTGAGGTTGATATGCCGTAAAACAAAACAAACAAAAACAGACAAAAACTGGATCAGTTTAGTAAAAATACTAAATAATCTTCTTCTTAGCTGGACCACTTAATGAGTAATTTACAATTGTCAATGTAGGAACGTTGGAAAGTGCTATATATCCATCATCTTGTTTGTTCCCAAATAAATTTCTTTATTCAAAGTTTCTTGAAAAAATCTCCAGATTTCACCATAGTTGCAGAATGAGTGAATTATTGTGGTATGTGTCACTCCCATATTGTCTTCTTCAGAATATTCTAGAATATTATAAAATCGGGACAATAGTATTTCATTTTCAAAGAGTGTGAGAAGTGAAGTTTTCTCTCCCTTGATAAGTTTACTCTAGATATTAAAGAATCTCTTCCCTTAACTAGACCACAGTTAAGTTATATTGAATAAAGCACAGGAAAGAAATTACTTTGTCTTTTTTTTACATGTTGCTTGTATTAAATTTTAAATAAAAAAAACCCAAAGAAATCAAAATAACTGTGGCTGTAGAATAATATTACTTTATTATTTCGATAAGAGAGAAGGGATAAGGCAAGCTTTCTCTCCAAGATGAAAACTGCACCTTACCTGGACTACAGTTAAGTTATGACAAATAAAGTTTGAGTAAAGCAATTACCTTGTGCGTCTTTCATTACACGGCATATCAGCCAACTCTAGAAATGTTTACAAAAACTACGTTTAGAAAGATGAAGATAAAAATGATGCTGATAGAATGGATACATCTAATATCGTTGATTATTATTTACGGAATGTGGACGATGATGACACTTTAAGCACTTAAGCAGCTCTTAGGGGAATTCTCTTTTGAAAAAAAAAAAACCCCAACAAAATAAACAAAAAATAAACCACGGGAAAAATTGTCGTCAGGGTAGAAAGAAGAATAAAGAAATTTAAAAAAATAGAGATAGAGTAGGAGTTGAAGTAGGAGGAGAACAATAGAAGATGTGGGAGAGGATGTAATGACTTCTGATAAAAAAATTAAAAAAAAAAAAACAAAAACAAAAAAAAAAACAAACAAAAAAAAAACAGTCCTGGATCAAGCCAAAATTAAAGAAAAAAAATTAAATAAAATTCATACAGTTCCAACTGTTCTGCCAGGAACTCACCTTAGGCGTCCGGTTAATCCGTCAGGCTGTCTCAATTTCGCAACTGTGAAAAACAGAGGACGGCCTTGAGTGGTATTGGCTATCGGATAATGATGGAAGAGTGTGGGGGGGGGCAGGGGAGGGCATTATAGATCGGTGCGTTAAGCCGGGGGAAGAATTGGAAGTTGAAATGAAAATCGAACGATGATTACTGATGTGGGAATTAAAATTTGCTCCTTCCGATTTCTTTTCTTAACTCACACACACAAACACACACATGCATTTAAATATACTCATACATACATATGTACGTACACACAAAGACACTCACAAACACACACAAACGTACAGACACACACACACACACACACACATGCACATGTATATACTACGCAGAAAGACACTCACAAACACACACAAACCTACAAACACACACAAACCTACAAACACACACATGCATATACCCACATACATACACACAAAGACACTCACAACGACACAAAAACAGACACACACTTACACATACATACATACATACTTACACACAAAAACACTCGCAAACACACACAACACACACACACACACACACACACACACACACACATACACATACGCACACAAACACACACAAACAAACACATAAACACACACACACAAAACACACAAACAAACACATAAATCACACACACACACACACACACACACACACACACAGAAACACATAGAAACCCATATAAACACACACTCATACCACACACATACACACACACACACACAACATAGTGAGACACAAACAGACACACAACACACAAACACACACATACACACATACACACCAATATAAACACGTATAGAAACAAACATACAATCCCCTACACAAATACTCATACAACGCATACACACAACAAACACACATACACATAAACAAAAACACATATACACACATATATTCACACACACACACACACACACAGACACACACACGGCGCGCGCTCGCGCGCGCTCGCAAACATTTAAAAAACTTTTTTTTCTTTTTCATTCTAATCTCCCAGTTGTGCCTAAAAGCATTGATATTCAACGGAGGGAATGAATGAATGTTTGTGATGGTCCCATGGAAGTAAAAAGAATTTCTGTTGAAGAGTTATCATCCGGAAGTCACTATTTTTTAATTGTGAAGGAAAAGTGAAGCAAACTAGAAAAAAAGAAGAAAAAAACCCCAATCAAATAAGCCCGCAAACAGGGAAAAATAAAACAAGTTAAATGAAGTAGAATAAATTTAAGGCAAATGAAAAACACCCATGAGATAAATTTTTCAGTGTCGAAGAAGAAAAGGCATTACTCTGGTAATAATAATAATAATAATAATAATAATAATAATAATAATAATAGCAGATCACAGGGTGTAGCTGAAGAAAAATGAAAATATGGATAAATACCTGGACCTTGCCAGAGAATTGAAAAAGCTGTGAAATATGAGAGTGAAAGTGATACCAATTGTAGTTGGTGCACTTGGAACGGTCCCAATAAACTTGGAAAAAAGACTGGAGGATCTGGAAATCAGAGGAAGAATTGAGACCATCCAGACTACTGCAATCGGCTAGAATACTCAGAAGAGTCCTGGAGATATGAAGAGACTTGTTGTCACTCAGCAAAATAACACCAGTAAAATAACATCAGCTAACGGGAACCGTAGATACGGTATGATAATCTATTACAATGTTTGATATGTATACTTAAGAGTTGTTGCTAATTAGTACAATATCTGGTTGAAAATAGAGAAAAAAGTGGATATAACAACACAGCAACTAAATTCAATTGATATTTCGACTCTGTAATTAATGAAGCTTCCTCAGAATTTATTGTGGAGACAAATGCTTTTTACAGTCTGCTTTTAAATTACCTTTTCGGTATAAAAGCAGACTGTAAAAAGTATTTGTCCCCACAATAAATTCTGAGGAAGCTACACTAAATCAGAGGCGAAATATCAATTGAATTTAGTTGCTGTGTTGTTATATCCAACTGTTTCCTCTATTTTCAATTACATTTTGTCGGACTTACTCAATCCTTCACTCCTCATAGTTCAATGTATAAAAATATAATGATTTAACCCCTCTCACTCTCTCTCTTTCTTTTTCCGTGTTTCCATTCCATTAAAAAGAAAATCTTCCTCGCTCTCGCCCTTTTCTATATTTCCACCCTTTTCTTTCTTCTTTCTATATGTTATATACTTTTTCACTAAACCAAATCGATACAATGTTTATACCTTTTTTTTTTACTTCTTCTAGTCGTCTTCTCTTGTGGCCGGCTTTGGTTCTAATCGTCTATCTTCTAACATCTTGGTCTGGTCTCTTCTATGGGGATTCCGGGTCTGGTTTCTGTTAGGGATCACTCCTTATCAGAAGCCCTGTGTCATTGTTAGTTTTTGGTAATAAATACAAGACTTCGATTTACGTTGATGTTACTTTATTTGTAAATCCCCAAACCAGACAATCTGCGCAGATCCTTACATCTTGCTAGCTCGGCTTCTAACTTCTAACTGACTTAAAATTACTATATCCTTAAACCGGAAGGGCCCTCTATGGGGGTTCCGGTTCTCACGATTTATCCCCGGAAGGCAAGGTCACAGTGAGGTCAAGCGCTGTCACTCACTCTCAAGGCCATCAACTGCATTAATCGCTATTATGATTTCTACAATACCTTATAAAAGCATTAGCGATCCAATAATTATGTAACATTTATTTCTTATTACATTTTCTTTCTTTTACTTTCTGATATTTAAAAAACTTGAGATAATAGGAAGAATCGAAACCATAACACTGCTAAAATCAGCTAGAATTCTTGAATTATCCTGGAGGTCTGATATGACAAAAACATACAATAGCAATAAATTTAATGCACTTGGTGGAACGTCTCTTACGTTACTTTGACCCTTAAAAATAGTCGAGAACATTTCAGAATCACCTCCTATATATGTGTTGCATATTCTTCTCATAACTTTCAGTTATCTTCTTCTGATGTCCAATTTTGAGTTGTCTGGGTTTTCCACTTCGCACCGAGACTGTCTCTCTCGCTTCTATTTTTGTTAGTTCTTCTTAAATCAAGAACACAGAGACATATTTTGGTGTACACATACATGTTTATTTTCCTGATACCCATATAACTCACGCATGCATGAGAAAAAAACAATATAGATGGATTACCCATCTGCAAAACATGGCAGTTGACATGACTGATAATTCTAACTACTTTCTCAGGCTCCCCCAATCACGTGATCCTCCTGGTCCAATCAGAGACGGTTGCTCGGAGGGAACACTACTGTCATTCAAACGATATGAACTTTTATGTGGAAGCGCATGGTGTAATGGTTAGAATCCTAGGAAATGGACTCGTCGACCCGAGTTCAATTCATGGACGAAGCTGTTTTCATTTCACATAGCGCTAATACCCTTGGGAAATGTATGCATCCAATTACTCTCCCCTGGAACTATGCGTAAATAGTAGGACAGACTGGGCTCTTTAACCTTGGATAGGTAAATAGACTAGGAGAAGGAAAACCTGTTAAACTCCACTTAAGAAATTGACCTTGTGTCGCATCCTGCTCATGCAAATATATATATATATGAACTTTTATCCTGTACTGTGTGATTTTCCAGTAATTGTACACTTCATTACAAAAATGATTGGCTATTCCTATTCATGTAACATACATTGAATTGGGCCAAATGCTGCAGAGCATCTTGTATTATTCTCATTATACTTCTCTTGTATATATCTTCTATTTTCTTTTTAATCTTCTATGGTGACCAGATTAGCTGGACTTGAGTTCTTTATCTGGCTCTCTTTGGGTTGTCTTGTGTTGTCGAATCTCTGCATATCCATTTCTTGTTGTTATTAACGGATACAAAGACCCAGTGTATGTTTGACATCTCTCTTATTTGTCCAAAACCTATAACCGTGGAGAATTAACCTCTGGATAGTAAAACGCCCGAGACTAATCTGCTTGACTAACTCAATCATTCTAACGGACTGGGTGCTCACATGACTAAACCAACCCATACCTGTCTATAAATTTCATATACACTTCTGATGTTCTTAAAGTGGAAAACATGCACAATTTACAGAAAAATATGTGATGCTTATGGAAAGGCTTTTTTAGCCACAAAGTGTTTGCAAATGGACAAAAATAAGACTGTCACCACGAACGAGTCAAAAAGACAGTCCATGACTCTCTGGTAAAGAAAAAGTTCTGGTGCAAACGTTCAGTAAAGAAGGTCGCGCTGACCCATAGCTTTTGATTTCCTTGAATATGGTGCAACTGTAAACCGTGCTTCCAATTGTCAATTCCATAGACGAAATTCAACTTATTGAATAACCCTTGTACACCAAAGTAAAAATTGATAAGACTCCAGGTAAATAGGAAAATGTTACCTTTTTTGGTGTTTGTGCTTATATATATATATATATATATATATATATAGAGAGAGAGAGAGAGAGAGAGAGAGAGAGAGAGAGACAGAGAGAGACAGAGAGAGAGAGATCACTGGAAAATGAAAAAAAAGTATCATTCATAAATAAAGGGCAACCGTGTAAACAAATGGATAGATATATAGATAGATATAGATATACACTGAAAGTGAGAGAGAGAGAGAGAGAGAAGAGAGAGAGAAGAGAAGAGAGAGGAGAGAGAGAAGAGAGAGAGAGAGAAGTAGAATGGCAACATGTTTGTGTGTGTATGTATTCGTCTGTGCTTGTGTGTGTGTGTGTGCGAGAGAGAGAAAGAGCGAGCGAGAGAGAGAGAGAGAGAGAGAGAGAGAGAGAGAGAGAGACAGAGACAGAGACAGAAGGTACGAGGGCTCCTGAAAAGATCTTGACCCCACCAACTAGTGAATGACATAATGCAATGTATTCTATTCCCAATGCAATTTAACGCACCTAACAGATCATTTCTCAATTATTATTTTTTTTTACTATTATAAACAATAAACAAACAAACAACAAACGAAACATTAGTATACTTTTTTCGAAAATCTCCTTGGTTTTGCTGTGAACTTTTCAGAACTATCTCCTACATAGGATGAATTGTGCCAAGGGACATCTGAGACAGTCCAGACCAGGATGTTGTTGGGGGTCTGCGAGGATGCCATAAAATGGTGCTGTCATTAAATCTACACCGATAACCAGCTGTCATCCGGTGTAAAAATGCAAATGCAAGAAATACTACTACTACTACTACTACTACTACTACTACTAATAATAATAAAAATAATAATAATAATAATAAGTAAGGTGATGATGACCATAATAAAATGAAAGAAATACTTCTCAAAATTAATAATGAGACGCATAAAATTCTCTGTGACTTCGAGGTACAAAATGGACCCAGCCAGACCAAGTCTTAATTATATTAAAAAAAAAAGAACATAACGTGTCACCGAGAGGATTTTGCCGTTTCAGCGGAACTATGGAATGAAAATAAAATAAAACGAAACCATAGACAAATACTTGTATCATGGCAGATAACATTAAAAGCCGAGAAAAATGAAGGCGATGGTGATATCCATAGTAACTGGAGCACTTGGAATGGTCCCCAAAGGCTTGAGAAAGAGATTATTGAAACTGGTTGGTTGGTTATTTTATTTATGGCATATAAACCAGTGTGGGTTATTCAATTCAAAATCTTCTTTTTTTTAAATACATTATTTGTAAACGAATAGTTTGTAGGTAAATATTTTTGTTTGGTTTAGTTTCATAAACCAGTAGTAATAATTTTCATTTTGAATTTCATATTGGACGATTTGTACGCTCTCATTTTTAACCTCAGTTTGTTGCAAGATGATAACGGTCGGATGATTAAGGAACAAGAATATTAATATATAGATCGTGACAGTATGAAAATTGAATGAATAAAGGAATACAGCTAAAGAAAAAAAATTAATTGTTAATGAAACTGTAAATTTATCCAATCTTTTAATAGCAAAATCTCAACTTTGCACATTGCGATACTTTCAGCAAATAAATAAATGAAGAGTCGACAAATAAATAAAATTGATTAGAAAATGAAGGGACGTTTTGGAATTTGTTTTTATACTTTATTTAGATTAAAAATATAACAGACAGAAAGAAGAAGCCTATAACGAAAATAGAGAAAGAAGAAGAGAAAGAAAGAAATAGACAGACAGACAGACAGACAGATGTGTATACACACGCTAATAACCTCCCACAAGATAAGACAAACAAATAAACAAGCAAATAAAAATACCCACCACATACCAAACGTTTCACAAGGAAGAATTTTAAGAAATGCTTCTACGATAAAATTAATGAGAAACTTAAGGGAAATATAGAGAGAAAAAATTATTGGCAAATATATAAACAAAATAAAGACAAAAAACTCTCCACTTTTAAAAAAACTTTTTTTGGTCTCTTTTTTATGTATTAAAAGGCTTCATAGAAAGAAGAAGAAGAAGAAGAAGAAGAAGAAGAAGAAGAAGAAACACTTTCCCTTTTTAAAAACTTTTTGACTTTCTTTTTCTGTATTAATAGATGGAAAGAAGAAGAAAGCAACACTTTCCCTTTTTAAAAACTTTTTGACTTCTTCTTTTTCTGTATTAAAGGCTCGATGGAAAGAAGAAGAAGAAGAAGAAGAAGAAGAAGAAGAGAAGAAGGAAGAGAGAAAGAAGAAGAAGAAGAAGAGGAAGAAAGAAGAAAAGACAAAAAAAAAAAAGGTATTAAGAGGCTCGATGAAAAGAAGAAGAAGAAGAAGAAAAGAAAAGAAGAATGAGAAGGAAAAGGATGAGAAAGAAGAAGGATGAGAAAGAAGAAGAAGAAGAAGAAGAAGAAGAAGAAGAAAGAAGAAGAAAAAAGAAAGAAAAAAAACTATCTCCTTTTTAAAAACTTTTTTCCTTCTTTTTTCTGTATTAAAAGTCTCGATGAAGAAGAAGAAGAAGAAGAAGAAGAGGAGGAAAAAGGAAGAAGAAGAAGAAGAAGAAGAAGAAGAAGAAGAAGAAGAAGAAGAAGAAGAAGAAGAAAAGAAGTCTGTATTAAAGTCTCAATAGAAAGAAGAAGAAGAAGAAGAAGATGAAGGAAAAAGGATGAAAAAGAAGAAGAAGAAGAAGAAGAAGAAGAAAAAGAAGAAGAAGAAGAAGAAGAAGAAGAAAGAAGAAGAAGAAGAAGAAGATATATAAAAATAGAGTAAAAAAAAACTGATCCGCATTCAATTTAAAAGAAAGAATTGCAAAGAAATAAAGTGATAAATTCCTAATAGTGTAATGGAAAGAAAGTTGGTGTTGAGTTCACTTGTCTAATTAATAGGAACCTTCCAACTCTTTTAGAGGAACGACAGTGTGTGTGCCATCTGCGCATGAAAAGACAGAAAAAAGGACTGAGCCAGGGGCGTTGCCTTAAACCTGCTATCTTATGGCATGCTGATGCAATTGTTTGCCAATTGGTAATGAAACGAAAGAGTGATGATGTATGGTGTCATGTGACAAAAAAAGACATGACTCACGAGACGACAGGCGACTAATTTTGAAAATGCATTCGTTAATTTATTTTTCTTTGTTTCTTGTCCCAGGCAGAAGATTGAAGTCATAGGACTGAAATAGAATGACAAATTGTCAATCTATCTATCTATCTATCTATCTATCTATCTACTCCCCATCTCTCTCTCACTCTTTAGATATATACCCCCTCTACTCACCCCCTTTCTATATATATATATACCTCTCATTCTCTCTCTCTCCCCTCTCTCTCTCTCTCTCTCTATATATATATATATATATACCCCTTTCAATATATATCTAACCCTCTCGCTTTCTCACTCACTCTTACTTTCTCTCTCTCTCTCTATATATATATATATATATATATATATTAGGTATTATATATATTACAAGGGTAATATATATATATATATATATATATATATATATATATATATATATATATATATATAGATAGATAGATAGAGAGAGGGGTATATATCTAATTATATATTGAGAGAGAGGGGTACATAATATATCTATGTTTATATATATGTATATATATATGTATATATATATATATATATATATCTTTCTCTCTCTATATATATACCTCTCTCTTTTTTTCTCTCTCTATATATATATACTTCAATCTCTCTCTTTCTCCCTCTTTCTCTCTCTCTCTCTCTCTCTCTCTCTCTCTATATATATATATATTATATATATATGACAATGTATCTATGCATGTGTATATCTTTCTGTCTGTCTTTGTCTACGTAACAATGTATGTATATATGTATTCACTACAGATTTCCCTTCCTCATCACTGAAATAATGTTTGCCTCTCAAACCCTATTTCATGGGGCTGAAGAGATGATAGTCTGAAGGCGAAAATCTGGTGAACATGGAGGATGCAGATCTGTAGTGAAGAGTTGGCTCAAAGAACAGTCAACAGAAATTTACGGGACAGGGATACATCTTATTCAAAGGTGGACATTGCTATTGAAAGAAACGGTGACTATGTGGAGAAGTAGGGATGTGATTAACATAGGACCAGCTTCATTTTGATGTATGATAATATGGTAATTATACCTCTCTTAAATAAAAGGGCATTACTTTTTGGCTCAACCTCGTATTTGAAAATACGAATTTAAATGTTATTCTTCTTCATGATGAAAAAGATGGATGGAGTAATGGCTGGGTCACCAAGAGCAGCTTCCTGTGGTATGGTGACATCAACAATGTGGCGCGGGTTTTATATTTTAGCTCGGAATTGTAGAGGACAAGTTGCTTGGAACTTTGCGTGTAGCAGATGGAGTAAAATTGATTTCCCAGGCACATATTGCACATGCAACGGTCGACTACCTGACTCAAATGGGTTTCAGAAATTGTAGATTAATGGACTGGCCAGCATTTTCTCCAGATCTGAACCCAATTTAAAATCTCTGGAGCCTTGTCAAGAGGAAGATGGGCGTCACTTTGTAACCAAAGAAGAAGAAGAAGAAGTATGGCACGCTATTGGGACAAGTGTGGAAGCTATTAGAGTTGAAGAAATTCAAAATTCAACAATGTTAATTGATCACTGACTAACACATATGAAGGAGCGTCGGCAAGATCTTATGTTTCAAAGTAAATCATTTGTATCAGAATTTTGTTGGCAAAAGTAATTAACACTGTTAATTTTAAGGCTTCAATGTTTTATGTATCACATCTCTCAATAAGTCCCGGGCCTAACATATAGATGGTGCTACTAAAAAAAATCCATATGATTTTTATAAGGCACTAACCTTCAAATGGCACGTGTCAAAATTTAGGCTCAATCGGATTATTATTTTACAAATTACAGTTTTAGCTCAGTTAGTAGAGCTTCCTGGTTCCATACCGACCCTCGCCAACTCAGCGTATGAGTAGCACAGGGATATGTGCGGTAAAGTAAGGAACTGATGGTAGGTGTAGCGTTTCACATTCAGACACCAAAACAATCTCCTTGGTTTAGCGCTAGTAAAAAGGAGATAGACTCCTTCGCTGTCTGACTGATACCGACTTTAGGCCACCCGACGACTTTACTTACTGTTGTAAATGTTATGCGAAGTTTTTATAGTTTATTTATTCCTTCATTCAATATACCATTTGGTTTGGTTTGGTTTGGTTGTTTAATGATATTGTGGGGATTATCTTCCCTTTGCTAGGAAGAGTTATCTTCCCGCGGTGTTACCGGTTGTTCCCACTAGGGGACCTCTGGTATTTAAGCGCCTAGTTTAAACGTCTCTTCCTCTTTTAGCTAGATCTCCGGAACGGGCACATGGGTTAGACTAGTGTCTACCCCTTTATCGGTGGGGCTACGCCCCCTCCTAGTAAGTGATTTCTATGTACGGACGCTCCAGTCCTTTTATGTATGTATGTTTATGTACACTATCCTATTCTATCTTCTATTGTTTATGTATCTTGTTTATTCATGTGCTGTATTATATAAAATGTTTTGTCTCAGAAATGTGTCGGAGTTGTATGTTCAGTTATAACATTGAATCTTACAATATATTAACCCTCGTGGGTTATTTAATGCCAAAGCCATCTTTGTAGAAAAGTACTAGTACTACCTAACCCACACCTGGAGCGGTGAAGGAGATCATACGTTCCCCCAAGAGTATTACCAAGGTAGTAGGGTCGACTCCAACTCCTCTATTTTTTGGAAGCTCCGACTCTTCTTTATATTATTAAGTGATTATGAATGAACTGATGAATGTAAGACGTGGCTGTATAGGATTGTATAGATGAACATCACTTATGAGTTTATGTATATGAATATGTATATTCTGAGTGAGTGCGTACACGTGTTCACACACACACACACACACACACACACACACACACACACACACACACACAAATGTATATTTAATAAGATAGATCTGAAGATGTATTAAATTTTCATATTCCTCCTTTTTCGATCGAGGCAGTCAGTTATCAGGTCGGCAGCAAGATTCCATTTGATCTTGGAACGCGAGGAAAAGATGGAATGTATTGATTTGTTTCTATCTGAAGAGAACTTCTTAAAATACCTCAAGAATATTTTGACAGACTGAACACGTGTTGGAAAAAAATAAATGAAATAGGCCATATGAAACTTTAATACGTTTTCCAACACTATATATATATATATATATATATATATATATATATATATATATATATATATAAAACTACTATAGTCTGGGATAGACACCGGTTCAGCTTTCACTGGAATGGTGCGCCAAATTGCACATCCTTTGCACTGTCCATAAACTCACATACGCATCCCCTAATACACTAAATACATACGCATATCACTTCATCCAATCATAAACATCTTATGCCCGTAAAAACCTTTTGAATTTTTGGATTATTTCGATTTTCCTTGTATTCGGATCAACGTCACCTGATGAATGCATACGATTTTGCATGTATGAAACCTAAGGTTGTGACTGTTCTAATCGCCATCAAATAAATAGATATGTAATACCTTTATATATTTATTTTATTATATTATATCATATTATATATATATATATATATATATATATATATATATAACGAAAGAGATAGATAGATAGATAGATAGATAGGTGGATACGAACAGACTATGAGAGAGAGAGAGAGAGAGAGAGAGAGAGAGAGAGAGAGAGAGAAGAGAGAGAGAGAGAGAGAGAGAGATACACAGAGAGGGGGAGGATTAAAGAGAAGAAAAGAGAGACAGACAGAAAATAGGAACAATGAAATAGAGAGAGAGAGGGAGAGAGAGAGAGAGAGAGAGAGAGAGAGAGAGAGAGAGAGAGAGAGGGATGTGCAGACTGAGATAGATAATGTATATATAAAGATTTATTCATATATATATATATATATATATATATATATAGAGAGAGAGAGAGAGAGAGAGAGAGAGAGAAAATATAAAATAAAATCGTTTAAATTCGACTTATACACGAGTGTATATGGTAGGCTTTCACACATCTGAAGATTTGACCATGACATTATAGAAATAGCTTGTAATTCTAACTATGATGAATCATGTCTGCAATCCTTCAAAAACATTTAATGTGTTAAGACAATAATTACCATGATAAATACCCCCGCAAAAAAAGAAGTTATCATTATCAAGAGATGCTGTCGCTATGGATTGCTTTGGTTTCTCACTCGCTATCTGTCCCTATCGGCTATCATACTTGCCAAGTCCTTTCGACGGCATTGAGTACTCACACAGTATTGATGAATGTAAGTTTTTGCTGGTCGTCCAACATTGGTGTCACGGTGTACGAGTCCATTGGAGAACGTTGCTTATGAGTTCGTCCTTACTTCTTCAGCATTGCACAACATATCTTACTGATTTGCGAGATGAGAGCGTAGGTCGTCATGAAACATCTGTTTTTGTAGAGTGATGCTTCCAGGATTTGTTTAAAACAGAATGAAGCATCTTTGTGTCATTCCATTTGATTTTTTTGTTTTTCAAGGCGTAGGTATTTATAGGAGAACGTTGCCTATGAGTTCGTTCTTACTTCTTCAGCGTTGCACAACATATCTTACTGGTTTGCGAGATGAGAGCGTAGGTCGTCATGAAAC
>CM042161.1:49391603-49396603 GCA_023376005.1 Doryteuthis pealeii
TGTGCAGTAAAGTGAGGAGCTTACGGTAGGTGTGGCGCCTCGCCTCAGTCGCCAAAACATGCTCTCTGGTCTAGTGCTAGTGAAAAGGGGATACACTCCCTCGCTGATTGGCTGATACCAACTTTAAGCCACCCCGACGACTTTCCTTACTTATATCTTTCAATATTTTGATTCCGTTCATTCTTTCTTTTTTCTTTTTTTTCTTTTTCTTTTTGTTCGAATATTTTGGATATATAAAGTGTGCTACAATACACCACTTAAATTTATAGCCTAGGCGACGTCACGTGGTTTAAACCTCAGTCAATCAACAGCACTAATGCGTGGCTGTTTGACTACTTAATCACTGATACTGAGAGACGTCCATTTGCAATTATTGGCGAAGGACATGCAATACTGAGGAGCACCAAGGAACAACCAAAGGATTCTTTACCAAGGATTTCGGCTGGACAGGCGCTCTTGCTTGGAGCCTAAAGGAAGGCCCATAAAATCGTATCACATTTTTCTTTTTGGTTTGTATTTTTTCTTGTTATTTCTTTTTTGTTTTTTTATTTTTATTCTTTCTTTCGGTGTTTTATTTCAGTTCATTCTTCTTTTTTGTGTTTCGTTCTTTTAATTTGCATTCTTGTTCTTTTATTTTTTTTTATTTTTTTGCTTCTGTTCATTCTTTCTTTTATACTTTATTTTTTTTTCTTTCATTCCTTTTATTTTGCTTCGTTCTTTCTTTCTTCTTTCTTTCGTATTTTCTTATTTTTCATTCTTTCTGTTCATTTTTGTGTTTCTTTCTTTTTATTTGCATTTTTTTGTTCTTTTATTTTTTTGGTTCATTCTTTCTTTTATATTTTTCTTTCTTTTTCTTTTTATTTCATTCCCTTTATTTTGCTTCGTTCTTTTCTTTCTTCTTTCTTTCGTATTTTCTTATTTTTCCTTCTTTCTGTTCTTTTTTGTTCTTTCTTTCTTTCTTTCTTTCTTACTTTCTTTCTTTCTTTCTTTCGTTCTTCCTTTGGCATGTCTTCCTTTCTTTCATTTTTTTGTGTGAATAAAACTCACTTTACGTCACGTTTCAACATTCTTCCTCCCCTCCCACACACACACATTCACTGATCTCACTCAACTTATCCAGTTTGCACGAAAACTTTCGGCTCACCTTTTTGTTATTATCTTTCCTTCCAATTTCTCGTGAGTGAATAAAGAATAACATTCGGCAGAAATATTCTAAATGAACTAATAACAACAAACAACAACAACTACAACACACACACACACACACACACACACACACACACACACACACACACACACACACACACACACACACGTATTCATACAGAACACACATGCATTTGTACACATGTATTCACATCCCAAAGATGACTAGGGAATTTTTTTGTTGAAAATCTGGAGCATATCAAAAGTTGAATATGACTCATCAAAATTTGAACCTTTAAATAGATTAATATTATAATAAAATTTCAAAAATAAAGTTATAAAGAAAAATGAAGGAAAACGTGGAGAGTATAATCTATGATAAAATTTAATGAGTAAACATCGTCTTTTTAAAAAAAGAAGTTATTTTTTCATTTCTGCGAATATGTGGGCAAGATTGTCTTTCTATAAACAGTTTTGTTGATAAAGAACACACACACACACACACACACACACACACACACATAACATTCCTATGTACTTAATATAGTTTAAAAACACCAGTCCCCGCATCAGCTGTCAGTGGGCGAGGGGATAAGATATCGGACTACCATGCGGTCAGTCTGAGTTCGACCCTAGCCTAAGGATAGTTGTGTCTAGCCACACCGAAGGTGTGAAACGCCGAAACACGTGTCTGTGGATGACTTATTAATATATGCTCCCAAAAATTTGGTAATGAGCTCTCTAATTGGTAATTTAAATTAACTCTCACTACTAAGCAAATAAGCAATGATCATTTGTCCGGAAATTTGATCTCTCAGTGATCGTAAAATATATATACATTCCTATGTACTTAATATAGTTTAAAAACACCAGTCCCCGCATCAGCTGTCAGTGGGCGAGGGGATAAGATATCGGACTACCATGCGGTCAGTCTGAGTTCGACCCTAGCCTTAGGATAGTTGTGTCTAGCCACACTGAAGAGGCGTGAAACGCCGACACACGTGTCTGTAGATGACTTATTAATATATATATATATATATATATATATATATATATATATATAGTATATTAATGGGTATTTCCCTTGTTTGTTGAGGCTGTCGAACGACAGCCTTAAACGGGAGAATTAAACATAAAAAAGAAAAAAAAACGTATGGTTACCAAAAGTCGGAAAAAGAAAGCGAAGTATTATGCATATATATATATATATATATATATATATATATTAGTGTGTGTTTGTGTCTTTTTTAATTTACCATCAGCTTCTCAAGGTTTATCTCTCTTTTTCTCCTTTTCTCTTTTTATACTTTTCTAACTCATCATCATCATCATCATCATCTCTCTCTTTCTCTTTATACTTTTACCAACATTTTCTGTTGGCATCCCTTTATCTCTCTTCTTTTAACACACACACACACACACACACACATATATATATATATATATATATATATATATATATATATATCTTATTATAATGGAGATTGTGTGTTTTTCTGTCTGTAACCGAAACTATATCATGACTTAAGTCACAATTCCATTTGTTATTTACTTCACATTCTCCATGATTTTATTTTGTTTTAAACTCAATTATTGATAAAATTGTTTTATATTATTAATACGGTCTACATGCTAATGACATGCAATTATATTTATATATACAACAAAATAGCAGTTCACAGTGTGAACGGGAAGGCTAATTTGCATATTGATATTAAAAATTTGATTTTTATAAATATGTGTTTGATATTATTAATTTCTAATTCTTTGGTTTTATCTTAAATAATATGAGCAACAATCTCTTTTCAATAAATCTTAAAAGTAACCTATTAACAAGAAGAAATAATTGCAGTTTTTTTCTTTACTTCCTATTTTAACTAAATAGTTAAATTAGGAAAATTCAGCAATGAAAGATAGGAGTGATGAAAGAGTAAGTTTCAGCTGTTGTATTATTCTATTATACCCACCTCAGTTTCAAATCATTTTATCTGCATTTTTATTTAGTTTCATTAGCTTTTCTAATTTAACATGATACTTTATTAAATTAAAACTTAAATACTTGCGCCCGGAGGGTGCATATATTTGCTAGTATATATATATATATATATATATATATATATATATATCTGTCTGTATCTCGGTATGTACATCTCTCTCCATCTCTCAGTCTTCACATCTCACTCTTTCTTTCCCGACGTCAGTCTGTACATTATCTATTTATCTATTTCCATTTCTGTCTATCTGTCCCACTTCCTCACAGTCTATCTATCTATCTATCTCTCTATCTATCCCTCTCTATTTATCTCTCGAACATCTAGCAAACATGTCTCTGTATATTTTCTACTGACCTTTCCAATAAAGACTGAAAGAAAGCAAATAGTTCTCGTATCAACATAAACTTTTCTTTTCTCTTAGCAGAGCAAATATTCCAATTTGCCTGTTTCCGTTAGATGAATTAGTTGAGGAAATTAGCTGGAATGTATGATTTATGTCGGTTATTTATTCATGCTAAATCGTCGACAACTCTAATTAACACCTTGGAAAAACAAAAATAAAATGGTGCATGTAAAGTATTTGTGTATTAAGCACAGCACTTGCTTAAGGAAAACATCCGGTTTCTATCTTTCTTCTTCTCCAGTCAGAATAGGTCATTGCAAAAGAAGAAGAAGAAGGAGAAGGAGAAGGAAAGGGAGAAGAATGAGAATGAGAAGGAGAAGGAGAAGGAGATGAAGAAGAAGAAAGAAGAGAGGGAAAGAAGAAAAAGAAAAGAAGAAGAATGAGAAGGAGAAGAAGAGGGAGAAGAAGAAGAAGAAGGAGAAGAGGGAGAAGAAGAAAAGAAGGAAGAAAAGAAGAAGAAGAAGAAGAAAAGAAGAAGAAGAAGGAGAGGGAGAAGAATGAGAATGAGAAGAAGAAGAAGAAGAAGAAGAAGAGGAGAGGGAGAGAATGAGAATGAGAAAGAAGAAGAAGAGGAGAGGAGAAGAATGAGAATGAGAATGAGAAGAGAAGAAGAGGAGAAGAATGAGAATGAAGAAGAGAAGAATGAGAATGAGAATGAGAAGAAGAAGAAGAAGAGGGAGAAGAATGTGAATGAGAATGAGAAGAAGAAGAAGAGGGAAAAGAATGTGAATGAGAAGAAGAAGAAGGAGAAGAAGAAGAAGAAGAAGAAGAAGAAGAAGAAGAAGAAGAAGAAGAAGAAGAAGAAAATGGAGAGTTGATGATGATCTTCAGAAGAAAATGAAAGAGAAAAGATAAGAAAGAGAAATACGAAAATAAGAGGAAGAGAAACCTCGAAAGAAAGACGATGAATGAGAAGAAATGTTTTAAAAAAGGAGTAGTAGTAGCATTAGTATAATAATAATAATAATAATAATAATAATAATAATAAGAAGAAGAAGAAGAAGAAGAAGAGGAGAGATGATTATTATCATCCTCATAAGAAGAAGAAATTGAAAGAGAAAAAGTAATAAAGAAAAATATGAAAAAAAGAGGAATATAAATTTAATAAGAAAAAAGGCAATTATTATAAGAAATATTTTTTCAAAAAATATTATTATTATTATTATTATTATTATTATTATTATTATTATTAGAAGAAGAAGAAGAAGAAGAAGAAGAAGAAAGGAAAATACTAAAATAAGAGTAACTGTAACCTAGCATGGAGAAAGGCGAACAATTAGAAAAAAATAATTTTTAAAAAGAAGAGGAAGCGGAAGTGGCTAGTAACAGTAGAAGAACAGAGTCAAATAAAAGAAAAGAAAATACGAAAATAACAGGAACAGAAACACCCAAAAAAGCATATGAAGAATTAGAAGAAACATGTAAAAAAGGGTGAAGAAGAAGAAGAAGAAGAAGAA
>CM042161.1:49401603-49406438 GCA_023376005.1 Doryteuthis pealeii
GAAAGAGGTGTTAGAACTGTTTGCATGTCTCGTTTTAAATTTACTTTCTTGTGAAATCCAAAAGGGATTCTCTCTGGGATAATAGTCAACTCAAGTCGATCCAAAAGAAAATTTAAAGAAAAAAAACAAAATTCAATGCCATTTTTTTCTTTATTTTTAGGAACGAAAAATTACCATCGGCTGTGTTAAAATAATGTTATCGATATTGAAGGCAAACAACTTAAAATAAATACATATAAAATTTGGAATGAAAAAAAAAGGATGTCAAACGAAAAGAAACGTGTCAAGAAAAGTATTTAGAAATTTTTTGGGGGTTCGTCTTTTATTTTTCTTTTCGTTCCGCCACCTGCTGATTTCCAGGGAAATTTTACATTCCACCAGCAAACATTCCCGAGCGAGAAACTTAGCAGGGGAGTAACAGCAGTGATTGTAACAGGCTAGAAAATGAAATAACATGGGAAATGAAAAATAAAAAATGACAGAAAAGAAAGTTAAAAGAAAAGAAAGAAACATGATGATGATGATGATGATGATGGTGATGACAACAACAACAACAACAACAATTATAGAATTGAGAATTTGTGCGGTTATAAAAATCTGTAAACTTATCACAGGAGTGAAATATTTTTTTTTCTCTTTGAACGAAACGACGTTGAATAAAAAAATAAAAAAAAATAAGTAGAGAATTAAAAAAAAAGAAAAAGAAGTCAAAATTCAAATGTCGCTCTGACGAACGATAAAGAAATATAATAACAAGCACCATCCCGTGCAACCTGAAAAGTTCATATATATATATATATATATATATATATTATATATATATATATATATATATATATATTTATGTGTGTGTGTGTGTGTGTGTTGTGTGTATATATATGTATATGATATATATGCATATATATGTATATGTATTTATATGCATATGTATATAATATATATACATTGTGTGTGTGTGTGGTATATATTGTATATGAAATATATATGCATATATATGTATATGTTTTATATGCATATGTATAATTATATATGTGTGTGTACATATGTGTGTTCTTCACATGTGTATATATTGTGTATATATATATATGTGTGTATACATATATATGTGTGTATCTATATTTATATATATATATATATATATATATATATATGTATGTATGTGTGCGTATATGTGTATATGTGTGTGTGTGTGAGGATTTACATTCCAGCGGACTATAGAGTAAAAATAAAGGAAAGCGAAAAGATAACCAAATACTTGAATTTTGCCAGAAGAGAGCTGACACTTTTGTGGAACATGAAGGTGTCAATGATATCAATTGTAGTTGGAGACCTTGGAACGATACCTGGAAAGGGACTGGGATCAAAGGAAGATTCAAGACCATCTAGACCACAACACTTTTAAGATCAGTGAGAATACTTATATGTTTCTGGGGACATGAAGAGACTTAAATGAAAAATCGCAAGACTGGTGTGAAAAAACTCCGAGGAGTAAAGTAATAATGGACTTTAAATTACAGACGGTTCACCTAATCCCGGCTAGGAGACCAGACCTAGTATTATTAACAACAGCAAGAAGAAGAAAACGTGTCCTTTCGTAGATTTAGCCGTCCCATCGGATCACTGAGTGAAAACGAGGATTTTTAGTAGATGATCTTAGCAAGGACCGAACCAGGAACCTTACGATTCCTAGAGCTAAACTGGTCCTTTCATGTACTTAGGTATTTCTAACTATATTCAAGTGTGTGTGTGTATGTATACGTGTGTGTGTATGTGTGTGTGTGTGTGTGTGTGTGAGAGAGGAGAGAGAGAGAGAGAGAGAGAGAGTCTTCGTTTGTCTGTCTGTGCGTGCGTTGAGTGGCCTCTACGGTCGTTGGCATGCACGTTAGAGCAAAATATTCAAGTGTGTGTGTGTGTGTGTGAGAGAGAGAGAGAGAGAGAGAGAGAGAGAGAGAGAGAGAAGAGAGAGAGAGAGAGAGAGAGAGAGAGAGATATGAAAAAAACAACAACCTTGGAACATGAAGGTAAAGGTCGTACGTGTTAAGTTTTTAAATGCCATCCTTGGCCAGTTGAAAAAGTAAGTAAGTCCTGAGTTATGGAATCCTTTGGTAAGTGAATAAGTCCTATCCTGCGTAGTGTTAAAGGTCCAGTGATTTAATCCTATGTCCGTAGTCCACGAAAGTCAAAGCAGTTATGGTCAGTATGCTCCATTTAAGTATTTTATCAACAGCAGAGTACTGCCAGTGATTGGTCAAGAGTTTGATCACATGGTTCTCGCCGAGTCTATAAGTAGGAGCTGGTATCTAGCACACACCTTATATGTCAAAATTCCCAACAGTACGAATTGTATTTGGAGCCCTTATAACGGTTCTCAATGGTTTGGAAAAGAGTCTAGAGGAATTAGAAATTCGAAGAAGAATCGAGACCATCCAAACCACAAAACTGTTAATATCAGCTAGAATACTGAGGAGACTTGCTGTCACTCAACCTCCAGTGAACCACCAGCTTAGGAGAGTGTGAATAATAATATTAATAATAATATTAATAGGTGATCCCCGTGGAATTGTGCAAGAAACTAAATTTTAAAAACAAAAAAAAAAAAGTAAAGAAAATATCGATGCATAAACCAGAATCTGTTATTGAGAATGAAATGCATAAAATTCTCTGGGACTTAAGATAAAGACATATCACTAATTCTAGCCAGGAGACCAGACTTATTTTTGATTAACAAAAAAGAAAAAAAAAAAGAAGAAAAAAAAAAGAACTTGTCAACTGGTAGACTTTGCAGTCCCAACACATCACAGGGTGACGATGAAGGAAAATGAAAAGATTCACAAATTCTTGGACCTTACTAGAGAATTGAAAAAGCTGTGGAATATGAGGATCAATTGTAGTTGGTGTACTTAGAACGCCCCAAAAAACTTGGAAAAAAGACTAGAGGAACTGGGAATCAGGGGAAGAATTGAGACATTCCAGACTACTGCATTGCTGCAATCGGCTAGAATACTCAGAAGAGTCATAGAAACCTGAGGAGACTTGTTGTCACTCAGACTCCAGTGATACCACACTAACGCTGGTGTGAAAAACTCACATAATAATAATAATAATAATAATAATAATAATAATAATAATAATAATATCGGCTGAAATACTCTGGAGACCCGAGGAGACTTGCTGTCACTTAGCCTCCAGTGAACCACTAGGCGGCTGTGAAAAACTCTAATGGAGTAATAATGATAATAATATTTCTCTGAATGTTTGAGATGAGGCTTGAAGATTAGTATTATCTGCGTTATTCGGACTATTGTCCCCATCTTGTTGAAACGTTGTACAAATAACAATGAAGATGGGGACAATAGTCCGAATAACGCAGATAATACTACTACTACTACTACTACTACTAATAATAATAATAATAATAATGACTTGGAAAAAGACTGCAGGAATTGGAAACCAGAGGAAGAATCGAGACCATTCAGACATCTTTTCTAAGATTGGCTAGATACAGATGAGTCCTGGAGACCTAAAGAGAATTACTCTGACTCAAACTCCAGTGAAAGACTGCCAGCATCAGCTTGTATTAAAAACTAACAAGGAGTAACATAACAATTAAAAAAACAAAAAACAAACAAATCCAGATATAGTGGTGAAGGACTATAAAAGAAAAACTTACCTGCAAACTGATGAGTCAGTACCAACAGATAACATTTAATCAAAGAGTAATTAATAAGATAAGTTGGTTGGTTGGTTTGTTGATTTTAACGGCATATCAACCCGTCCGGGGTTATATCATGCCTAACGGTTAGGGTGCAATACATATTGTGTATTCATATATATACTTATTAGTAATTGGTTTTAACAATGTGTTAGCATTATTGGGGATTATATTGTATGGCATTGATTTGTTTCATGTCTATATTCTATGGTATAATTTTATTTCCCAAAAAGGAGAAATATCCTCTATGTTAACATTTTCAAACAATTTTCATATTGTTTGCTTTAAAATAACGGTTTCTGATATGAGCAAAAAATCCGCATTCCATGAATAAGTGTTTAACTGTCAGGGGTGTTTGACATGTTTCACATTGTGGTTGTTGTTCTTGTTTGAGTATATAAGAGTGTGTTAGTTTTGTATGACCAATGCATTAATCGGGACATAATGACTTGTTCCTTTCTAGACTTCCTGCAGCCTCCCAAAGTCGGTTTGATTAGGAAGAGTTTAATGTAGATGTTGTTATTCCAGTGTTGTTGCCATTTTGTATGAAGGAATCTATTAATTTTAGGTTTCAAGTCAGTATATGGTATAAGTAAATACAAAGACCTGGAAAGAGAAATAAAAAAAGCGGCGCCTTGAAACCATCAGCGTACAAGTGATAGTAGGAGCATTGGGTATGATTAAGAGACATAAGTTCATAAGTATGAGGCATCTAGCGAGGATCGAACTCGTTATTCAGTTGTAATGCATCTGCGAGACTAACTTACTAACCATTACACCACGGTGGGACATCCTTTTCTTTACTCAACCTGTTCGCCACGGGTTAGGTGTAACATAAGGTCCTAAGTATTGGGCATCCAGCGAGGATCGAATCGCTATTCAGTAATAATGGATCAGCTGGATTAACCTGCTACCATTACACTACGTTTTGTTGAATAAATAAAAAATTCTGTGTTTGAGGGGGTCGCACAATGAAGTCCGCTGCAACTGGTTAAGTTTGTCGCTGTTCTATTTGGTCTTTTTTCACTAGTTTTAAACTAAGTTTACGTCGTTTAGTCCTCACCGGGGGCCGCGCCACTCTGATTCTGTCGTTCTCCTTAGACCAGCTACTTATGGAAGTAAC
>CM042161.1:49406538-49416538 GCA_023376005.1 Doryteuthis pealeii
TATAGGAGAAACGTTTGCCTATGAGTTGTTCTTACTCTTTCAAGCATTGCACACATATCTTACTGGTTTGCTGAGATGAGAGCTCGTAGGTCGTCATGAAACATCTGTTTGTAGAGTGATGCCTTCCAGGATTGTTAAAACAGAATAAGCATCTTTGTGTCGTTCCCATCTGATTTTTTGGGTTGTCAAGCGAGGTATTTATAGACCGCAGAACGTTGCCTATGAGTTCGTTCTTACTTCTCAGCATTGCACAACATATCTTACTGGTTTGCGAGATTGAGAGCGTAGGTCGTCATTGAACATCTGTTTTGTAGAGTGATGCTTCCAGGATTTGTTTAAAAACAGAATTAAAGCATCTTTGTGTCGTTCCCATCTGATTTTTTGGTTTGTCAAGGCGCTAGGTATTTATAGGAGAACGTTGCCTATGAGTTCGTTCTTACTTCTTCAGCATTGCCACACAACATATCTTACTGGGTTTTGCTGAGATGAGAGCGTAGGTCGGTCATGGAACATCTGTTTTGTAGAAGGATGGCTTCCAGGTATTTGTTTAAAACGAATAAAGCATCTTTTGTCGTTTCCCATCATGATTTTTTGGTTTGTCAAGGCGTAAGGTATTTATAGGAGAACGTTGCCTATGAGTTCGTTCTTACTTCTTCAGCAGCAAACATATCTTTACTGGTTGCGAGATGAGAGCGTAGGTCGTCCATAAACATCTGTTTTGTAGAGTGATGCTTCCAGGATTGTTAAAACAGAATGAAGCATCTTTGTGTCGGTTCCCATCTGATTTTTTGGTTTGTCAAGGCGTCTAGGTATTATAGAAGAACGTTGCCTAGGAGTTCGTTCTTCTTCTCCTGGAGATTGTAGCTTATGTTGTTTGGTCTTACTTGGAAGGTTCGCGAGATGGGGAGTAGGTGGCCATACAGCAGCTGTTTTGCTGGAGATTTCCACGATTGGTTTAAAACAGCAAAGCTGGGCCCTTTTGTAGAAACCATATTAGCTTTTTCTCCAAGTGTTTCTCAGATGCCAAATGGTAAAACCATACAATAACACTGACCAATTACAGTTTCAAAGAATTCCCGTTTGGTTTTATCAAAGAGATCAGATTACGATTTAAGGTTATTAACCATCATCGGCTGTCGAGTAGTTTTCCATGGACTCCATTATTCTATATATCTTATTATAATGGAGATTGTGGGTTTGTCTGTCTGTAACCGAAACTATATTACTATACAAGTCACAATTCCCTTTGTTATTTACATCACATTCTCTATGATTTTATTTATATTTAAACCTCAATTATTAATAAAATTATTTTACATCATTAAGACTGTTGACCATATCTACATATTAATTAACATGCAATTGTATTTATATATGCAACAAAAATAGCGGATTACAGTGTGAATGGGAAGGCTAATTTGCATATTGATCTTAAAAAATTTGATTTTAATAAATATATGCTTAGTATTATTGATTGTTTGGTTTTATCTTAATGAATATGAGCAAACATCTCAGGGATAAATCTTAAAAGAAAAAACCAATTACCAAGAAGAAATAACTGTCATTTATTCTTTACTTCCTATTTTAACTAAATAGTTAAATTAGGAAAAATTACCAAAGACAGACGGGAGTAATGGAAAATGATGGAAGAGTTAGTTTCAAAGTTGTTCTATTTTTCAATCATACCCCCTCTGTTCCAAATCTTTTTATCTGCATTCTTATCAGTTTCTTTAGCCTTTCTAATTTAATATGATATTTATTATATCAAAACTTAAATACTTGCACCCGGAGGGTGAGTATATTTTCTAGTAGTAGTAAGTAACGTCGTCGGGGTGGCCTAAAGTCGGTATCAGCCAATCAGTGAGGGAGTCTATCCCCTTTTCACAAGCGCTAGACCAAAGAGATTTTTTTGCGTCTGAGGTGGAGCAGCACACCTACCATCAGTTCCTTACTTCACCGCACAGATCCCTGTGCTACTCATATGCTTAGTTGGCAAGGGCCAGTATCGATCTAAGAACCTTGTGGTTTCTAGCCGAACGCTCTACCGACTGAGCTAATCCGACACTATCATTCTTAATATAATGGACCCTATTTAAACATTCTAACTACAGGTGCGCACCTAATTTATGACTGCTTATGAATTATGTAACATAAGGTTTTCAACATTCGACTTGTATACGAATATATACGGCGATTACTCAATGTACGCATTCACACGACGGGTGTGTGTGTGGAGGGTAATGTCAGCTCATCAAATAACAAAAAAAGATGACTGTTTATAGAGGTACGTAGTAATTGTCTTCTAATCTGTCACCGAACACTTTATTCCATCAGAAAGTCAAAGTAAATCTCGCGGTTAATCTTTTAATCTATTTCCCGCCAATTTTCACGCGGGAAATGTGTAACCCCCACCCCCCCAAACACACCCACCCACCACACACCTACGCTATTATGAGTCTCTTATAAAGAGACCCAGGAAAAAAACCCCGGACGAACGTCTTGTGGGTCGACAGAAAGAAGATGATTGAGAGACTGAGAACGACGCATGCGCACATCACACCCGCATAAAAAGAATTCACACCATGGCTACCAATTGTGCGTGTGTCCCATAATTAGTGATCGGCGAGCTGGTGAGGTTGGCTAACAGCTTGTACCCGTCTTCTGTTTTGTTCCTATTCGATGCCACCCCACTTGGCCACATTTTTTATGCTTGCGGGTTGGTGGGTAGGTGGGTGCATGCGGGGGTCGGAATGGAAAAATGTTTTCTGAGAAAGAATATGGCGGTGTCGGATTGCACCTTTTGTACTCAGTGGCCCCATATAGGATTCTTTTACAGAAAGGAAGCGCTTTACGACAAGAGCCAACCTGGAGAATTTGGGCAATTGGCGATGCCAAATAGTTCTTAAAATTAATGTCTCTGAGAAACAGACAATTATACACACACAACACACACACATACACAGACACACACACAGACATACACACAGACATAGACACACACACACACACATACACACACACAAAGACACAGACACAGACACACACAGACGCGCGTACAACACACACCACACACAGACAGACCACACACACACACACACACACACACATGCCAACAAGTTCTTAAAATTATGTCTCTGAGCAACAGACAATTATACACACACACCACAACACACACACATACACCGACACACACACAGAATAGACACACACATACAACACAAACAAAAGACACAGACACAGACACACACAGACGCGCATACACACACACACACAGACACAGACACACACACACACACATGCCAAATAGTTCTTTAAATTAATGTCTCTGAGCAACAGACAATTATACGCACACACACACACACACATACACAGACACACACACAGACATAGACACAACACACATACACACACACACACACACACAAAGACACAGACACAGACACACACAGACGC
Source organism: Doryteuthis pealeii (assembly GCA_023376005.1). Classification (NCBI taxonomy): domain Eukaryota; kingdom Metazoa; phylum Mollusca; class Cephalopoda; order Myopsida; family Loliginidae; genus Doryteuthis; species Doryteuthis pealeii. The sequence goes on from CM042161.1 coordinate 49,409,992, forward strand.
GCATACACACACACACAGACACAGACACACACACACACACACATGCATGCCAAATAGTTTCTTAAAATTAATGTCTCTTAGCAACAGACAATTATACACACACACACACACACACGTACACAGACACACACACAGACATAGACACACACACACAAATAAACACACACAAAGACACAGACACAGACACACACAGACGCGCGTACACACACACACACAGACACAGACACACACACACAGACACACACACACACACACACAAACACACACACACACACACACACACATGCCAAATAGTTCTTAAAATTAATGTCTCTGAGCAACAGACAATTATACACAGACACACACCACACACAGACACACACACACACAGACATAGACACACACACACAAAAACACAGACACACACACACACACACACACAGACATAGACACACAAATAGACACAAAGACACAGACAGACAGACAGACAGACAGACACACACACATATATATATATATATATTATATATTATTATATGAGAGTTCGTTTTGTAACTGCTATTATAGTGGGAAATGAACGCGGTAATCCGAGTTCAATCCTGAAATAGGTTTTTACTTTACGCATAGAGCTAATACCCCATGAAAAAGATAAGTATACGATTAATGTCCCTCCAGCTATGGTTAAATAGTAGACCGGATTGTGGTCTTTAATCTTTCTATATGGCAAACAGTACAGGAATTCAATACCTGTTAATCTACTCTTAAAAAATACGTATGACTTTTTATAACATGCGTAGACATTGGGTATATATTTAAAAGAGAATAGCAAATATGAAAAGTGTTAGTATTATCTGCGTTATTCGGACTATTGTCCTCATCTTGATTGTTATCTGTACAACGTTTCGGCCGATATGCCCTCCGGCCTTCTTCAGGTATTTCTTGTCGGACTCGGGAACCTTCTCGGACTCGGGAACCTTCTTTTCAGACTCGGGAACTTTCTTGTCGTAATCTGGAACCTTCTTGTCGGAATCGGAAGCCATCACAGAAATTTGAACCTAACCCTTTATTCAATCCATATATAGATATATAATACCAGTCATGTATTTTTTTAAAAAACAATGAGGACTGTCTAATGTTGCATGTTCAAATTATGACGATTTTGGTTAATGTGACGTAAGCAGTGACGTAATTTTGTTACAGACAAAAAACGGAAGGGAATCTCCATTATTAATAGATAGTTTATTTCTTTTAGTACTTACTTATAAGTAAAGTCGTCGTCGTGGGTGGCCTAAAGTCGGTATCAGGCAATCAGCGAGGGAGTCGATCCCCTTTTCAATATAGCGCTAGACCAAGGAGATTATTTTAGCGTCTGAGGTGGAGCGCCACACCTACCATCAGCTCCTTACTTTACCGCACAGATCCCTGTGCTACTCATACGCTGAGTTGGCGAGGACCGGTATCGAACTAGGAACCTTGTGGTTTCTAGCCGAAAAGAACTGTAAAGAGTTCCACAAATTAATTGATTTTTATTTATTAAATTTTATAATTTAATTAGTAAAAATCAAAAACTAAATTTTGTACTTTTCCTTTTTATAAACATAATAAAGTGTATGCGCGATTTTAATGCTCAATGACATCTTTTTCTTATATAGATATATGATAATGTGTCATAGCAATTTAAGACAATTTTCTAAATGAATTAAATGTTTCGGACCGATAATTGAAAACTTTGTTAGTTAAGAAATATGGGTGACCTCTTCACGTTAAAATGTATGAGAAGTCATACATTGTGAATGTACCTGTAAGTTAGAATATTTAAATTAAGTTCTGTTTGATTTCGAATTAAAAGGTCCCCATGGAAAATTACCTGTGACGGTTGGGTGACCTGAGAATAGTCTAGTTAGTTAAGGAGATGCGACCCGGTTTTCAAAGAGTGAAGACGTATTGTCGACTCTTCCGGGATCCATGTCCATCCCGCGGCGGAATCAATCAAGGACTAATGAATTAAAAAAAAACTTGATCAATAAAAACCAAGTCTTGCTGTTAATTAAATCTAAAGACAATGTTAAGCCGAGCCAGCATAACGAAGAACAGAAAAAAAGATCAACATTCAGCAGAATCCCTTAATAGAAGTCAATCAGACAACATGGCGGCCGACAAGATAGAACCATTAGATGACCAAGGTAGAGTTAACAAGAAGAGAAGCTGTAGGAAGTCTACCATATAAGATCTACCATCTCTAATCTAATATATATACATTAAATTAAGGTCTGTTTGATTTAAAATCAAGGGGTCTCTATTGTAAGTTACCGGCAATGGACGGTTAATGACCTTGACCCCTTGAACAAGGCGCGCGATTGAGCGACATTAAAATATAGTTAGTTATTCAGATGCGACCCAGCTTTCAGAGAGTGTATACGTAATAGTCGGCTTTGACAGGATCTATCTCTCCCCGCACCGGAATCAATTATGGGCTAGATAAAACTTGATCATGTAAAACCAAGTCTTGTAGTTAATTGGCAAAGGTATGAATTCAACTACTCTCCCTCCAGTTATGGGTAAATAGTAGGACAGACTGGGCTCTTTAAGCTTGGTTAGGCAACCAGTCTAGGAGAAGGAAAACTTAATTAAAACCTCTTAAACTCCGCTTGGGATGGTCGCTACTAGAATAGGCTCAGTCCTAATTAGAAATCTATTTCACTAATCTATTTCTTTGTTTGGATTCCATTTATTATTTATTTTTCTATTTTACTTTGAGATTTTTTCTTCTTTTCTTTTTCTTCTTTTTTCATTCTTTGTTTTTTCTTTTTTTTCTTCTTCGCTTTACATCCTTTTTTCTCACTATCCTTTTTTTATATTATTTCTTCCTTTCTGTCTTATTTGATTTTATCAGGGATATGTGCAGTAAAGTGAGGAGCTTACGGTAGGTGTGGCGCCTCGTCTCAGTCGCCAAAACATGCTCTCTGGTCTAGTGCTAGTGAAAAGGGGATACACTCCCTCGCTGATTGGCTGATACCAACTTTAAGCCACCCCGACGACTTTCTTTACTTATATCTTTCAATATTTTGATTCCGTTCATTCTTTCTTTTTTTCTTTTTTTTTCTTTTTCTTTTTGTTCGAATATTTTGGATATATAAGGTGTGCTACAATACACCACTTAAATTTATAGCCTAGGCGACGTCACGTGGTTTAAACCTCAGTCAATCAACAGCACTAATGCGTGGCTGTTTGACTACTTAATCACTGATACTGAGAGACGTCCATTTGCAATTATTGGCGAAGGACATGCAATACTGAGGAGCACCAAGGAACAACCAAAGGATTCTTTACCAAGGATTTCGGCTGGACAGGCGCTCTTGCTTGGAGCCTAAAGGAAGGCCCATAAAATCGTATCACATTTTTCTTTTTGGTTTGTATTCTTTCTTGTTATTTCTTTTTTGTTTTTTTAAATTTTTATTCTTTCTTTCGGTGTTTTATTTCAGTTCATTCTTTCTTTTTTGTGTTTCGTTCTTTTTATTTGCATTCTTTGTTCTTTTTTTTTTTGGTTATTTTTTGCTTCTGTTCATTCTTTCTTTTATACTTTATTTCTTTTTCTTTTTCTTTCATTCCTTTTATTTTGCTTCGTTCTTTCTTTCTTCTTTCTTTCGTATTTTCTTATTTTTCCTTCTTTCTGTTCATTTTTGTGTTTCTTTCTATTTGCATTTTTTTGTTCTTTTATTTTTTGTTGTTCATTCTTTCTTTTATATTTTTCTTTCTTTTTCTTTTTATTTCATTCCCTTTATTTTGCTTCGTTCTTTTCTTTCTTCTTTCTTTCGTATTTTCTTATTTTTCCTTCTTTCTGTTCTTTTTTGTTCTTTCTTTCTTTCTTTCTTTCTTTCTTTCTTTGGCATGTCTTCCTTTCTTTCATTTTTTTGTGTGAATAAAACTCACTTTACGTCACGTTTCAACATTCTTCCTCCCCTCCCACACACACACATTCACTGATCTCACTCAACTTATCCAGTTTGCACGAAAACTTTCGGCTCACCTTTTTGTTATTATCTTTCCTTCCAATTTCTCGTGAGTGAATAAAGAATAACATTCGGCAGAAATATTCTAAATGAACTAATAACAACAAAACAACAACAACTACAACACACACAACACACACACACACACACACACACACACACACACACACACACATACTTACGCACGTATTCATACAGAACACACATGCATTTGTACACATGTATTCACATCCCCAAAGATGACTAGGGAATTTTTTTGTTGAAAATCTGGAGCATATCAAAAGTTGAATATGACTCATCAAAATTTGAACCTTTAAATAGATTAATATTATAATAAAATTTCAAAAATAAAGTTATAAAGAAAAATGAAGGAAAACGTGGAGAGTATAATCTATGATAAAATTTAATGAGTAAACATCGTCTTTTTAAAAAAAGAAGTTATTTTTTCATTTCTGCGAATATGTGGGCAAGATTGTCTTTCTATAAACAGTTTTGTTGATAAAGAACACACACACACATACACATACACATAACATTCCTATGTACTTAATATAGTTTAAAAACACCAGTCTCCGCATCAGCTGTCAGTGGGCGAGGGGATAAGATATCGGACTACCCTAGCCTAAGGATAGTTGTGTCTAGCCACACCGAAGGTGTGAAACGCCGAAACACGTGTCTGTGGATGACTTATTAATATATGCTCCCCAAAATTTGGTAATGAGCTCTCTAATTGGTAATTTAAATTAACTCTCACTACTAAGCAAATAAGCAATGACCATTTGTCCGGAAATTTTATCTCTCAGTGATCGTAAAATATATATACATTCCTATGTACTTAATATAGTTTAAAAACACCAGTCCCCGCATCAGCTGTCAGTGGGCAAGGGGATAAGATATCGGACTACCATGCGGTCAGTCTGAGTTCGACCCTAGCCTTAGGATAGTTGTGTCTAGCCACACTGAAGAGGCGTGAAACGCCGACACACGTGTCTGTAGATGACTTATTAATATATATATATATATATATATATATATATATATATATATATAGTATATTAATGGGTATTTCCCTTGTTTGTTGAGGCTGTCAAACGACAGCCTTAAACGGGAGAATTAAACATAAAAAAGAAAAAAAACGTATGGGTTGCCAAAAGTCGGAAAAAGAAAGCAAAGTATTATGCAATATATATATATATATATATATATATATATATATATATATATATATATATATATATATTAGTGTGTGCTTGTGTCTTTTTTAATTTACCATCAGCTTCTCAAGGTTTATCTCTCTTTTTCTCCTTTTCTCTTTTATACTTTTCTAACTCATCATCATCATCATCATCTCTCTCTTTCTCTTATACTTTACCAACATTTTCTGTTGGCATCCCTTTACCTCTCTCTCTTTACACACACACACACACATACACAACAATATATATATATATATATATATATATATATATATATATCTTATTATAATGGAGATTGTGTGTTTTCTGTCTGTAACCGAAACTATATCATGACTTAAGTCACAATTCCATTTGTTATTTACTTCACATTCTCCATGATTTTATTTTGTTTTAAACTCAATTATTGATAAAAATTGTTTTATATTATTAATACGGTCTACATGCTAATGACATGCAATTATATTTATATATACAACAAAATAGCAGTTCACAGTGTGAACGGGAAGGCTAATTTGCATATTGATATTAAAATTTGATTTTTATAAATATGTGTTTGATATTATTAATTTCTAATTCTTTGGTTTTATCTTAAATAATATGAGCAACAATCTCTTTTCAATAAATCTTTAAAAGTAACCTATTAACAAGAAGAAATAATTGCAGTTTTTTTCTTTACTTCCTATTTTAACTAAATAGTTAAATTAGGAAAATTCAGCAATGAAAGATAGGAGTGATGAAAGAGTAAGTTTCAGCTGTTGTATTATTCTATTATACCCACCTCAGTTTCAAATCATTTTATCTGCATTTTTATTTAGTTTCATTAGCTTTTCTAATTTAACATGATACTTTATTAAATTAAAACTTAAATACTTGCGCCCGGAGGGTGCATATATTTGCTAGTATATATATATATATATATATATATATATATATATATATATCTGTCTGTATCTCGGTATGTACATCTCTCTCCATCTCTCAGTCTTCACATCTCACTCTTTCTTTCCCGACGTCAGTCTGTACATTATCTATTTATCTATTTCCATTTCTGTCTATCTGTCCCACTTCCTCACAGTCTATCTATCTATCTATCTATCTCTCTATCTATCCCTCTCTATTTATCTCTCGAACATCTAGCAAACATGTCTCTGTATATTTTCTACTGACCTTTCCAATAAAGACTGAAAGAAAGCAAATAGTTCTCGTATCAACATAAACTTTTCTTTTCTCTTAGCAGAGCAAATATTCCAATTTGCCTGTTTCCGTTTGATGAATTAGTTGAGGAAATTAGCTGGAATGTATGATTTATGTCGGTTATTTATTCATGCTAAATCGTCGACAACTCTAATTAACACCTTGGAA
>CM042161.1:49421538-49436538 GCA_023376005.1 Doryteuthis pealeii
CAGCTACGGCAAGTGTGAAAACTTCATAATCATAATAACATTGATAGGTGATCCAAATCTTGTCCTCTAACCCTGCGTAGATGAGCACTTCAGCTAGTTCATACATGCTAAGCATAATACAATTCATACAATTTATTTCGAATACTTGTGAAATCTGAAGAAAGAGGTGTTAGAACTGTTTGCATGTCTCGTTTTAAATTTACTTTCTTGTGAAATCCAAAAGGGATTCTCTCTGGGATAATAGTCAACTCAAGTCGATCCAAAAGAAAATTTAAAGAAAAAAACAAATTCAATGCCATTTTTTTTCTTTATTTTTAGGAACGAAAAATTACCATCGGCTGTGTTAAAAATAATGTTATCGATATTGAAGGCAAACAACTTAAAATAAATACATATAAAATTTGGAATGAAAAAAAAAAGGATGTCAAACGAAAAGAAACGTGTCAAGAAAAGATATTTAGAAATATTTTAGGGGGTTCGTCTTTTATTTCTTCTTTCGTTCCGGCCACCTGCTGATTTCCAGGGAAATTTTACATTCCACCAGCAAACATTCCCGGAGCGAGAAACTTAGCAGGGGAGTAACAGCAGTGATTGTAACAGCTAGAAAATGAAAATAACATGGGAAATGAAAATAAAAATGACAGAAAAGGAAAGTAAAAAAAAGAAAGAAAAATGATGATGATGATGATGATGATGGCGATGACAACAACAACAACAACAACAATTATAAATAGAGAATTTGTTGCGGTTATAAAAATCTTGTAAACTTATCACAGAGTGAAAATATTTTTTTCTCTTTGAACGAAACGACGTTGAATAAAAATAAAAAAAAGAAGTAGAGAATTAAAAAAAAAAAAAAAAAAAGAAGTCAAAATTAAATGTCGCTCTGACGAACGATAAAGAAATATAATAACAAGCACCATCCCGTGCAAAGCCTGAAAAGTTCATAAATATATATGTATATATATATATATATATATATATATGTGTGTGTGTGTGTGTGTGTGTGTGTGTATATATATGTATATGAATATATATGCATATATATGTATATGTATTTATATGCATATGTATATATATATATATATGTGTGTGTGTGTGTGTATATATATGTATATGAATATATTTGCATATATATGTATATGTATTTATATGCATATGTATATATATATATGTGTGTGTACATATGTGTCTTCACATGTGTATATATTGTGTATATATATATATGTGTGTATACATATATATGTGTGTATCTATATTTATATATATATATATATATATATATATATATGTATGTATGTGTGCGTATATGTGTATATGTGTGTGTGTGTGAGGATTTACATTCCAGCGGACTATAGAGTAAAAATAAAGGAAAGCGAAAAGATAACCAAATACTTGAAATTTGCCAGAAGAGAGCTGACACTTTGTGGAACATGAAGGTGTATGATATCAATTGTAGTTGGAGACCTTGGAACGATACCTGGAAAGGGACGGGATCAAAGGAAGATTCAAGACCATCTAGACCACAACACTTTTAAGATCAGTGAGAATACTTATATGTTTCTGGGGACATGAAGAGACTAAATGAAAATGCAAGACTGGTGTAAAAAAACTCCGAGGAGTAAAGTAATAATGGACTTTAAATTACAACGGTCACCTAATCCCGGCTAGGAGCCAACCTAGTATATTAACAACAGCAAGAAGAAGAAACGTGTCCTTTCGTAGATTTAGCCGTCCCATCGGATCACTGAGTGAAAACGAGGATTTTAGTAGATGTAGCAAGGACCGAACCAGGAACCTTACGATTCCTAGAGCTAAACTGGTCCTTTCATGTACTTAGGTATTTTCAATAATTCAAGTGTGTGTGTGTATGTATACGTGTGTGTGTATGTGTGTGTGTGTGGTGTGTGTGTGAGAGAGAGAGAGAGAGAGAGAGAGAGAGATCCTGTGCGTGCGTTGAGTGTACGGTCGTTGCGCATGCACGTTAGAAGCAAAATATTCAAGTGTGTGTGTGTGTGTGTAGAGAGAGAGAGAGAGAGGAGAGAGAGAGAGAGAAGAGAGAGAGAGGAGAGAGAGAGAGAGATATAAAAAAACAAAAACCTTGGAACATGAAGGTAAAGGTCGTACGTGTTAAGTTTTTAAATGCCATCCTTGGCCAGTGGTAGTAAGTCCTGAGTTATGGAATCCTTGGTAAGTGAATAAGTCCTATCCTGCGTAGTGTTAAAGGTCCATGATTTAATCCTATGTCCGTAGTCCACGAGTCAAAGCAGTTATGGTCAGTATGCTCCATTTAAGTATTTTATCAACAGCAGAGTACTGCCAGTGATTGGTCAAGAGTTTGATAAGTCCTGGTATCTAGCACACACCTTATATGTCAAATTCCAACAGTACGAATTGTATTTGAGCCCTTATAACGGTTCTCAATGGTTTGGAAAAGAGTCTAGAGGATTAGAAATTCGAAGAAGAATCGAGACCATCCAACACAACAAACTGTTAATATCAGCTAGAATACTGAGGAGACTTGCTGTCACTCAACCTCCAGTGAACCACCAGCTTAGGAGAGTGTGAATAATAATATTAATAATAATATTAATAGGTGATCCCCGTGGATTGTGCAAGAAACTAAATTTAAAAACAAAAAAAAAAAGTAAAGAAAATAATGCATAACCAGAATCAAAAACTTTAAGATAAAGAATTCTAGCCAGGAGACCAGACCTAGTTTTGATTAAAAAAAAAAAAAAAAAAGAAGAAAAAAAAAAGAGAACTTGTCAACTGGTAGACTTTGCAGTCCCAACACATCCAGGGTGACGATGAAGGAAAAGGAAAAGATTCACAAATACTTGGACCTTACCAGAGAATTGAAAAAACTGTGGAATATGAGGATCAATTGTAGTTGGTGTACTTAGAACGTCCCAAAAAACTTGGAAAAAAGACTAGAGTAACTGGGAATCAGGGGAAGAATTGAAACATTCCAGACTACTGCATTGTTGCAATCGGCTAGAATACTCAGAAGAGTCCTGGAGACCTGAGAAGACTTGTTGGCACTCAGACTCCAGTGATACCACAATAACACTGGTGTGAAAAACTCACACGATAATAATAATAATAATAATAATAATAATAATAATATCGGCTGAAATACTCTGGAGACCTGAGGAGACTTGCTGTCACTTAGCCTCCAGTGAACCACTGGCTAAGGCGGGTGTGAAAAACTCTAATGGAATAATAATAATAATAATAATAATAATAATAATAATAATAATAATGACTTGGAAAAAGACAAGCAGGAATTGGAAATCAGAGGAAGAATCGAGACCATTCAGACATCTTTTCTAAGATCGGCTAGATACAGAAGAGTCCTGGAGACCTAAAAAGAATTGCTCTCACTCAAAATCCAGTGAAAGACTGCCAGCATCAGCTTGTATGATAAACTAGCAAGGAGCAACATAACAAAAAAAACAAAACAAAAAAAAACAATACCCAGCTATAGTGGTGAAGGACTATAAAAGAAAAACTTACCTGCAAACTGATTAGTCAGTACCAACAGATAATAACATTTTAATCAAAGAGTAATTAATAAGATAAGTTGGTTGGTTGGTTTATTGATTTTAACGGCATATCAACCCGTCCGGGTTATGTCATGTCTAACGGTTAGGAAGTGATACATATCGTGTATTTATATTTCTACTTTTTAGTAATTGTTTTTAACAATCTGTTAGCATTATTGGGAATTATATTGTATGGCATTGATTTGTTTCGTGTCTATATTCTATGGTATAATTTTATTTCCCTCAAAAAAAGAGAGAATATCCTCTATGTTAACATTTAACATATTGTTTGCTTTAAAATAACGGTTTCTGATGTGAGCAAAAAATCCGCATTCTATGAATAAGTGTTTGTCAGGGGTGTTTGACATGTTTCACATTGTGGTTGTTGTTCTTGTTTGAGTATATAAGAGTGTGTTAGTTTTGTATGACCAATGCATAATCGGGACATAATGACTTGTTCCTTTCTAGACTTCCTGCAGCCTCCCAAAGTCGGTTTGATTAGGAAGAGTTTATTGTGGATACAGTTATTCCAGTGTTGTTGCCATTTTGTATGAAGGAATCTATTAATTTTAGGTTTCAAGTCAGTATATGGTATAAGTAAATACAAAGACCTGGAAAGAGAAATTAAAAAAGCGGCGCCTTGAAACCAACAGCGTACAAGTGATAGTAGGAGTCTTGGGTATGATTAAGAGAAGGACATAAGTTCATAAGTATGGGGCATCCAGCGAGAATCGAACTCGTTATTCAGTTGTAATGCATCTGCGAGACTAACTTACTAACCATTACACCACGATGGGACATGCTTTTCGTTACTCAACCTGTTCGCCACGGGTTAGATGTAACATAAGGTTGTAAGTATTGGGCACCAGCGAGGATCGAATTCGCTATTCAGTAATAATGGATCAACTAGATTAATCTGCTACCATTACACTACGTTTGTTGAATAAATAAAAAATTCTGTGTTGAGGGGCGTCCACAATGAAGTCCGCTGCAAACTGGTTAAGTTCGTCGCTGTTCTTTTGTCTTTTCTCACTAGTTTTAACTAAAGTCTTACGTCGTTTAGTCTCTGCCGGGGCGCGCGTCACTCTGATTCTGTCGTTCTCCTTAGATTCCAGCTACTTATGGAAGTAACCTTCCAGCATCCGGGCACCTGAACCGAACCTCGCGTCCGTGCAACGCCCAAGTCTCACTTTGTTGCATTCGAACGGACGCGGGTTTGACTCCGGCAAGCAAGACAATGTCTTGCTCTTTTCCTTAATGCATACGGCAGTTCTTGTTCTCCATCACAGATGGGACGTTCCTTTCTTTACCCAACCCGTTCACCACGGATTGGATGTGACACAAGGTCACAAGTAAAGGGCATCCAGCAAGAATTGAACTCGCTGTTCAGTAGTAATGGATCAGCGAGGCTAGGTGGCTAACCATTTGTATATGGATAAGCGTATACGTTATCACAAATCTATTAATAATGGAGATTCGTTTCCGGTTTTTGTCTGTAACAAAAATTACGTCACTGCTTACGTCACATTCCCCAAAATCGTCATAATAGAATAAATACACTCAAAATTTGAACATGCAGCATTAGACAGTCCTCATTGTTTTTTAAAACAAGTTTTAATAAATACATGACTGGTATTATATATCTATATACAATTTATTTTATTTTAATACATATTTAAAGTTTACATTTCAAATTGTTTAATTTTTTAAAATCCTTTAATGAATTTGATGATTTTACTTACTTGGGGTACAAACTCGCTGACATTGAATTTTTTACTCCCACCCCTCAGGCAATATGTTTCAAAAATCTATTTTTACATCGGCCGGAGAGTGTTTTTTTATTTTGTACTAGTATGAATAATGAAACATTTCCCTGAAAGAATACAGTAGTGGTACTATTTAACATAAATCTGGGGGGATGATACATTTTATACCTTTCTCAAGGGTATTAGTCTGAAAGGGAATGTAATAGTGGGACTGAGGTACAAACTTGCTTACTATGAGGTTGAAGTCCAACACTATGCCACAAGGCTACCAACCCTTCAGTGTTAGTGTATCATTGGATATATTAATGCTAATATTGGACCTTGATGAGTGGAGACATGACTAAATACCCTATCCTCGTACCAACTGACCCAATAGGGAGATACCAATTCTACCAAAAAATAGATCCCCATTTTATAAGAATTTGATCAGTATCCATCTTTATACAGACACAAAAACATCTTGAATTATTTCCAGAAATATATAAACAAATGGGCAGATATTTTATTACACATCTTTCCCAATTCACACAAGCCACATATACATCTACCTAAGATCCGCCATTGAGAGACCAAAAAATTGATAAACATCCCGTTGCAAACAAATGGGACCCCTAAGTACAAAAGAACGGGTCGGTCGAACTTGAAAACATTTTCTTTAAATAAAAGGAAAGAAAAATTGAAAAACAAGACAGAAATTACAAAAAAGACAAGCGGTGTTGGTTCTTTAAAACATTTAAAAAATATTTTTTTACACTTCACTATCCAAGTTGTTTACTTGGGATTTTACAGAGACGAACACAACATTTAAACAGTTCCAGTTACGAATGTTACGGATTTCAAAGAAACAAGAAAGCAAGAAAAAAAAAAAAAAGAAAGAAACTTAAAAAAAAAACAAAAAAAACAAAACAAAACAATAAAACCCTAAATAAGAAACAATTTCTCCCTTTTGTACCCGGCTAATTACATTTGAAAAAAAAAATCGTGTGAACGTCTTTTTGTACGCTTGGTTGTGTTTCAACGTATATGTGAATTTACCGTGTATATTACATCACGTTTTGCGCTCTCCTAAAAAAAAAAAAAAAAAAACTAAAACAAAAAATGGCTGAATTCTTTTGTAAGAAAAAAAAAACCCTAGTCAACATGGAACATTTAACTAGAGGACAACAAAATAATGTTTTGAATTCTGGAAGGACGTAGGATTTTCCCAGAGCAAGTAAACTATGGAAGGAAATAGGATTTTCACTGCTTCCCAAACCAAAACGGTGTTGGCAGAAGATTTGACTTGAGAGTGGATATTCACCCAACCAGTTCACCACGGATAGGATGTGACACAAGGTCGTAAATATAGGGCATCCAGCAAGGAACTAACTCGCCTTTCAGTAGAAATTGGTGTGCGAGACTAGCTTGTTAACCATTACTGTTAAGTTACGCTATCATGTGTTGTATACCACTTATAACATCGTACGTCGAACATCGGGTATACAAACGAGAGAAAATTCGGATGAGAGAGATATCAGAGAGAGAGAGATAGAGAGAGAGAGAGAAAGAGAGAGGAGAGAGAGAGAGAGAGAGAGAGAGAGAGAGAGAGAGAGAACTAAGGTGAGAGATTCGGAGAGAGAGAGATATCGGAGAGAGGAGAGAGAGAGAGAGAGAGAAACTCGGTGAGAGAGATATCGGAGAGAGAGGAGAGAGAGAGATATCGGAGAGAGAGAGAGAGAGAGAGAGAGAGAGAGAGAGAGAGAGAGAGAGAGAGAGAGAGAGAGAGGAGAGAGAGAGAGATCGGAGACGAGAGAGGGGGAGAGAGAGAAAATCGGGTGAGGAGATATTGGAGAGAGAGAGAGAGAGGAGAGAGAGAGAGAGAGAAAGAGAAGAGAGAGAAACTCGGGTGAGAGAGATCGAGAGAGAGAGAGAGAGAGAGAGAGAGAGAGAGAGAGAGAGAGAGAGAGAGAGAGAGAGAGAGATTTGAGACTTACTTGTTGCTTCATTACTTCCTGCTATTTTGTGTGGCTGTTTTCTTTTCTTCTTCTCTGGCCGAAAATGTTGTCTTGTCTCTTCTAACTGCTTCTTCTAAGGGCTAGTTTTTTTAGTCATGCAATTAATCAACTCACAAAACTTTTATTTTCTCGATCAAGACTTATTTTTCTTGCCCATGTTATCCCGCGCGGGGAAGTTAGTTAACAACCCAGCAAAGAGATGCACGTGTTCTCTACTACTTCTGATTCTGATGTTGAAACTGAAAATCAAAACTAACTAAATCACGTGACTCGCGAGATTCGCACTGCTGGGGTCAGGGTTACCAACGGACCAGGTATTTTTCCACTTGGTCCCCTTAAATTATCGCTATAGGGCCCGTCAAAAATCCATATATATATATATATATATATATATATATTAATGGATGTGGAGGCTGGAAGGAGGAGAATTGCTGGGAAATGTGTGTACTGCATTGGAAATTAAATTGCTTTATGTATAAAGCTTCTAGTATTTAGAGTTTTTGTTATATATATATTGTATTTTGGCAGTATTTAATTATTTAAGCAAGTTTTATTAAAGATACGACATAATTCTTTTTTCCATAAAAGAATCATATTGTCAGTATCATGATTACAGCGGCTTGTTACACACTTAAAAAAGTATTTTAATTTTTAAACTCTCTAAAAACAATTTCTTTAACAAGAAATTTTCTTCAGACGAGGACCTAAGAAAATTTTTTAAAAAGCATAAAAGAAATATTCCGGTTTGTCTTATCACTTTTTGTTCATCTTATATATTATATATATATATATATATATATATATATATATATATTATATATAGCATTTCACATAGCGCTAATACCCTTGGGAAAGGTATGAATCCAGCTATGGATAAATAGCAGGGCAGACTAAGACTCTTTAACCATGGCTAGGTAACCAGTATAGGAGAAGGAAAACTCTGAATTCAAAGCTGTTAAACTCCGCGTAAGAAATTGACCTTGTGTCGCATTCTGCTCGTGCGGAGGGGTTGGTATATATATATATATATATATATATATATATATATTCAGAAAATTGCAAAGACAGAATAGTGGAGAAACGAGATCCAATCAGAGAGCAATGAACGAGAAGGATAGACTAAAAGTTTTTATAAACAAATAACAGCAATGGCTGACCTAAAAAATTGCCGATTAGCGGATGCGTGACGGACGACTGTCACCGGACATTGAGCTATTATAAATTGTCCATTCTCTGCTTGGTCAATCTTTTCTTCCATTTTTCTTTTCATTTCTTTCTACACCATCTTAGTCTTTTTTGTTTTTCTTCTACGTTTTTTTTTCTTTGTCTCTTTTTCAATTTTTCAGTTTCTCAACTTTGTCTCTTTTTCTTTCTTTTCTTTTTTTCTTTCTTTCTTTTTAAATTTTTCTTTTCTTTCAGTACGAAAAAAGAAAAATTTAAAAAGAAAGAAAGAAAGAAAAGAAAGAAAGTTTAATTCGGGGTTTTGTTTTTACGTTCCATTTAGTCTCAATAATTATTTTTAAAAATTCAAAATGCTCCTTATTTCTATTTTCCTACTTTTACGTTTTTCTTCTTTTTTTCTCCTTCACTTTCTATTTTAATATTTAGAGTCTCTTTGTCTGTGTTTTTCTTTTCTTTTCCTTTCTTTTTTTTTTCTCTATTTTCTATCTCAGTACTACTTCAACCTTTCTTTCCTTCCACTTTTTGATTCTTTTGTTATTTTCTTTCTTTCTTCTTTATTTTCTATCTCAGTAATACTTTTCTTACCTTTTCTTCATTCCCACTATTTTTAAAACTTCTTTTGTTCTTTCTTTTCTTCTCAATAATACTTCAACTTTTCTTTCTTTCTCCCTTTTTTTATTCTTTTTATTCTTCTTTCTTTTCTATCTTAATATTTGTTTGTCTTTTTCCCGTCATTTTCCTTCTTTCTCCTCTTTTTATCTAAATATTTCTTCTTTCTTCTTTTTCTCTATCTTTCATTTTCGCTTCTTTTGTTCTTTTCTCACCCCCTTCCCTTTATATTTTAATATTGTTTACTTCTTTTTTTCTCTTTCTTTTCTTTTTTTCTTTCTTTCCTTCCTTCTTTCTTTCTTTATTTTTTTCATTTTCTCTCTTTCTTTCTTTCTTTCTTTCTTTTCCACTCGGACATTGACCAGAGCATTTCACATCGACCAGAGCGTTTCACCATCTCAACCGTACTTCGAAGTCACATCCGAGCATATATATTTGCGAATTTGAACGCTCGGCTAACGCCATATTGAGTCTGAGTTTAACCACTAGAACGCCAATCTCCGTAATAATTACGCGTCACTCACGACTCTGCGACCATCGAACGTGATTTACATCCATCTTCATCATATCCTCAAAGCTACTTCTAATCCCCCACCCCCAAAAAGAAATGATAATAAAAAAATAAATAAACAAACAATTATTTAAAAAAGAAAAAAAGAAAGAAAAGAAAAGAAAAGAAAAAAAGAACAACAAAAACAATAAGAAAAAAATAAACAAATAACAAAAAACAACAACAATAAAAAAAACAACAATAACAAAAAGAAGGCCATGAATCATTCAGGTTAGTGATGCACTCGAATAAGTGTGACTTAACACGCGCATGCGCATATAATGTAGCATTGCTTGTTAGGAACAAAATGGCGCCTGAGAAACGAATAATATTTTACTAGAGATCATTGTTGAGTGAAAGAGAATATATTTATGTATTTATTTATTCAGACTGTTATGCTCTGTTTTTTATGGGCATATTTCATCTGGGTTATCCATTCAGTTTTATCTTCTTAACAAAGATTGACGACATCTTGTTGACTGAGTTTTGATATCGAATCAATTCAAAAACCTTATTTATTCAGGTGACAATATACAGACTTATATTTGTATTGCATAAAATGGTTTCGAGAAAAACAAATGCTCATTGGGAGCCGTAAAAACTTTTGCCTTGCGTAATCATATTTAGAAAGGGAGAACACCCGTTAGGTACCATGACTCACGGCTTCATTGCTAGCTAATTTAAGTATTTAACTAATTTGTACACGAGATGATAACATTAAAATTATATCTTTTTGTTCATCATATATCTTATTATAATGGAGATTGTGAGTTTTTCTGTCTGTAACCGAAACTATATTACTATACAAGTCACAATTCCTTTCGTTATTTACATCATATTCTCCATGATTTTATTTTTATATAAACCTCAATTATTAATAAAATTGTTTTACATTACTTACACTGTTGACCATATCTACATACTAATAACATGCAATTGTATTTATATATACAACAAAATATAGGTTTACAGTGTGAATGGGAAGGCTAATTTGTATATTGATCTTAAAAAATTGATTTTAATAAATATATACTTAGTATTATTGATTTCTAATTTTTGGTTTTATCTTATTGAATATGAGCAAAAATCTCTTCAATAAATCTTAAAAGAAATCCATTAACAAGAAGAAATAACTGTAATATTATTCTTTACTTCCTATTTTAACTAAACAGTTTAATTAGGAAAATTTACCAATGAAAGACGGGAGTAAGGGAAAATGATGGAAGAGTTAGTTTCAAAGTTGTTCTATTTTTCAATCATACCCCCTCTGTTCAAAATCTTTTTATCTACATTCTTATTCAGTTTCATTAGCATTTCTAATTTAATATGATATTTTATTATAAAATTTAACTAAAATACTTGCAACCGGAGGGTGCATATATTTGCTAGCATATTTAGAAAATGACAGAAAATCCGGTATTGTCCAGGACAATCAACTGGTTGTTTCGTTGGTTGGACGTTACTGTAACAATACGGTTTACTAGAAAAATGAAGCTTCTACGATAATCTCGTAAATTCACAATTTTTGATTTCTTACTTTTAGATCAGGATTCTATTATCCACACCAACACACGAAACCTTCAATACAACCCCACACACGTTTTTTATCATATATCTGCAACTAGGCGGTGGCTGAGGGTCTCGGTGTTCTCGGGATGACATTAAACTGCATCTAGTAACAAGCTTCCAAATTCTGAACCTCTGGAGAATAGGGATTATCTCGTCGTTGCTACTTATCCAGGTCCACTCTGGCCCAGTGTGTGTTAGTATCTTATGAATTAAATAGATAAAAATGAGTTTAAGATGTCTTTTAAATGATGACGGTCCAAATTCTGGACATTTGGGAGAATATGAAGTATCTCTTCATTGCTATTATCTCCAGGTCCACTCTAACCCAGAGTGTTATTATCTGTTAGAGTCTATGAGTTAAATAGATAAAAAATAGTTTTAAAATGATTTTAAAAAAAATTTGAGTACCCAACAAGAATGAATAAAATAAAAACGTCTTTTGTATAAAATGAACGATGACATGCCGTAAAATCCAACCCACAAACTAACCAACTAATCCAAGCATTGATACTGTCGGGTGAAATATGAGGCGCTTATCCCGGCGCAGCGGGGAGGGGCCAGTAGCGAGCTTTAGTGGGGTAGCCACCAGACCAGGTAAATAAAGTGGTTGCGAAATTTAGTGGGCTTTGCAGCTAACCACTTCAGAAACGCGACCCACTGTTACTCGTACTGGGTCAAATAGTTGAGGGGGAAGAAGAATGCGGAATGCACGTTTAACCAACACGCTTTCAGCTTGTACTACTGTCTTATTCTGTCCACCCGCCTCGCAGCCGGACTTTTAAGCCTTGGTATAAACCACTACGAGGGGGTGTCAGCTTTAAAAGAGGGGAATGAGACAACCCAGTCGGCGACTACCTCACCAACTCGCTACCAAGTTATAAAGAGTGAGGGGGAGGAGAAAAATAATTCTCACAATACATAAGAAGGAAAATATTTCCCTTAAAAACTGACCTTGTGTCACATCCTGCCCATGTCAGAGGGGTTGGGTAAATACAAACAAACAAACGTACGGCAGCCTTTAAAAATGTCTTCTCTCAGCGAATATATATCATCATAATTGCCAGGCAGAAACTCGGGTATGTTGGAAATTAATTAACAGGAGAGGAAAAACAAGAAAATTTCCCCAGAGCAAAACGGGTGGCTGCGCTTATCATAGAAATATTTGCCTTCTTAAGACTGCAAGCTTTCTGCACAAAATGATTGAACTAAAGCAATTAGAGCGGCCATTTTTTTGGTTTCTTAACAAAACGACCTGCATTTACAGTTGTCTTGTTCACTGGTGAGATTCCTATCAGATCCCGCAGTTTGAAAAACTTTTTATCTTATTCCTATCAAAAGTTTGTCATTTCTTTTCGAGATAACAGTTCTTTAATTATTTATCTTCCCAATATTAACCGGCGCAGCTATCGTAAAGTACACAGCATCGTTAATCAGCTGAATGCATAGCTATTGATATATACGACGGTGTTGATAATATTTCAAAGTTGTTTTCATGCGATAAATACCTGAAAAAAAATCATGAAAGAAAATTTCTGATTGGCTGAGATTGAATTTTAAAAAAATTGGGTTATTTAATGTATATATCTTATTATAACGGAGATTGTTTGTCTGTCTGTCTGTAACCGAAACTATATTACGACTCAAGTCACAATTTCCCTTAGTTATTTACAACACATTCTGCATTATTTTTTTTTATTAAACGTCATTAATAATAAAATTGTTTTACATTATTAATACTTTTGACCATATCTACATCTTATTATAATGGAGATTGTGGGTTTGTCTGTCTGTAACCGAAACTATATTACTATTCAAGTAACAATTCCCTTAGTTATTTACGTCACATTCTACAGGATTTTATTTTTATTTAAACCTCAATTATTAATAAAATTGTTTTACATTATTAATACTGTTGATCTTATCTAAATACTAATAACATGCACTTGAATTTATATATACAACAAAATAGCAGTTTACAGTGTAAACGGTAAAGCTAATTTGCATATTGATATTAAAAACTTGATTTTAATAAATATGTGCTTAGAATTATTGATTTCTAATTGTTTGGTTTTATCTTAATGAATATGTGCAAAATTTTCGTGGATAAATCTTAAAAGAAATTAATTAAGAAAAAGAAATAACTGTAATGTTATTCTTTACTTTCTATATTAACTCAATAGTTAAATTAGCAAAATTTAGCATTGAAAAACGGAAGTGATGGAAGGGTAATTTTTGGTTGTTCTATTTTCCGATTATACTCCCTCTGTTTCAAATCTTTTTATATGCATTCTTAATTAGTTTCAATAGCATTTGTGATTTAATCTAATATTTTATTACATTTAAACTTAAATACTTGCACCCAGAGGGTGCATATATTTGCTAGTACTAATAATATGTAATAGTATTTATATATACAACAAAACAGCCTATTGCCCTTATGGCAAGCCCCAACCCCTCTTTATCATATAGGTGCTAGAAGGCGGTGGCTGCGGGTCTACATGTCCTGGGAATGACGTTAAACTCTATCTGATGGTGAGGTTCCAGTTTTTGAGGTTTGGGGAATGTGAAGCACCCTTCCATCACCATTGCTCCCTGGTCCACTCTGGCCCGGAGTGGTAGTACCTGTTAGGGTCCCATCTATGGGTTAAATAGAAAAATGCATTTATAAAAATATGTATTATCCATTAAGAATTGATTTATTTCAAAACTTTATCGGCATTAAATAACCCACTGAGGTTGATATACCGTAAAACAAAACAAACCAAACAAAACAGTGGTTTACAGTGTGAATGGGAAGGCTAATTTGCATATTGATATGAAAAATTGATATCAATAAATATGTGCTTAGTATTATTGATTTCTAATTATTTGGTTTTATCTTAATGAATATGAGCGAAAATCAAATAGATTTTAAAAGAAATCCATTAACAAGAAGAAATACCTGTAATTTTATTCTTTACTTCCAATTTAATTAAATAGTTAGATTAGTAAAATTTAGCAATGAAAGACGAGAGTGATGAAAAATGATGGAAGAGTTAGGTAAAAGTTGTTCTATTTTTCGATTACCCCCCCACCTCTATTTCAAATAATTTTATCTGCATTCTTACTTGGTTTCATTAGTCTTTCCAATTTAACATTGTTGTATCGTCGAGGTGAAATGATACACAGAAGAAATTGAGTGCTTCATATATTTATTCAGCACCAGTATCCGGTGCTAACGAATACATAGAAAACACAGAACAATAAGTTGCGAAACAATTAGCAAGACAAGTTTTAAGAAATAGAGGAGGGTCATATGCGGTATAGCCAAACGCAGTAAGATCAGTCCGAATATCAATCAGCTTATTAACCCATCGTTGAAGTCCTTAATCGTAGACTATTTAAGGCTATGAGGCAGTCTATCTTGTAGACCGCACTGTCGGCTGGGGCGTTAGAATGCACTAACTGCACCTCTGCAGAGGGGTAAGACTCCCCCAATGGGGCCACCTGTTGGCCGTCGGTGGCGACCCGTGATGCTTAAGGATAGAGCCCAGGTGGATGAGCAATTCATGACATGCAATACTCCACTTTGGTCCTATCTTGGGCTAGATGGGCGGTCGGAGAGGCCCCCTCCGATCAATCGGCTGGTCACGTCAAGCCCTAGCACCTATATGATTTTCCCAACCCTATTGCCCTTATGGCAAGCCCCGACCCCTTTTTATCATATGGGTGTTAGAAGGCGGTGGCTGCGGGTCTACATGTCCTGGGAATGACGTTAAACTCTATCTGATGGTGAGGTTCCA
>CM042161.1:49449038-49456538 GCA_023376005.1 Doryteuthis pealeii
CTATTGACACAGATCGAAACACTGCAGCGTGGGCAAAATAAACATTACTCGTTTACTTGTGTTTTTTCAAGTTTTCATAATATTACACACACACACACACACACATACACACACACACACACACACACACACACATATATATATATATATATATATATATATATATATATATATATATATATAGTGGGATGGTCACTGTTTCAGCTTCTGCTGGAACGGTATACCAAAGGCAGTATTATTGGTAGAGTGCTCAAGATAAAATAGAGCTGTTATATAATATAATGAAATAAATATATAAAGGTTTTACATATCTATTTATTTGGTAACATCTTCACTTGACGATAACTTCCCATGAAACCAATATGGTCGTGAATGTTCCGTTGTCACCAAATAAAGAGATATGTAAAACCTTTATATATTTATTTTATTATATTATATATATATATCCTACATAATACCGCGTCACCAAACAACTAATTCTTCCGGCCTCAAACAAGTTTTGAGTAATCTGCGCTATTACTTAATAAAAGTAGCATTTGTTATACGAATGTGGTTAGCTAATTTGAATATTCAGCAAAAAAAACCAACTTATTTGTTAGAAAATAGATTGAAAAGGAATATTACAGACTTATTTTCGAATTTTATTCTTAGCTCTTTGCCTACTTTGAGCCGCTCACAGCTGCTCTCCAGATATTACCGTAAGCCGCTGATGGTTAGTTCATATAATTGACTATAATATAATATTAAGATTGCAATAATAATTAGACTTTATTTGAATAGAATGAGTTCTGAGGTGAATAGATTGTGAACTTTGAAATATCCCATCATACAGGTAAAAATGAAATTAAAATTTGTTTTGGTTTGGTTTGGTTTTTTTATTTCATTATTCAGTGGGTCATTTAACGCTAACAAAGTTTTGAAATAAAATTAATTCTTAATAGATACTCATTTTGGTTTATAAACTCATGTTTTTCTATTTAACTCATAGATGGGACCCTAATAGGTACTACCATTCCGGGACAGAGTGGACCAAGGAGAAATGGGGATGATGGGGAGATCCACATTCCCCAAACCTCCAGAACTGGAACCTCACCATCAGATAGAGTTTAACGTCATACCCAGGACATAAACACCTTCAGCTACCGCCTTCTAACACCCATATGATAAAAAGAGTTTGGGGTTGCCATAAGGGCGATAGGGTTGGGGCAATCATATAGGTGCTAGAGCTCGACATGGCCAGCCAATTGATCGGAGGGGGTCTCTCCAACCGCCCGTCTAGCCTAAGTAAGGATCTAAGTGGTGTGTTGCATGTCATGGATAAAATTTGGTACAAACGTGGGGGAAATGTGGTAGTCAAATAGTTAATAATCTTTCTATCTTCTTCTTCTTCTTCTTCTTCTTCTTCTTCTTCTTCTTCTTCTTTTTCTTCTTGTTTCGTTAATAGCTCTTATGATTATCCTTGAGTTCAATAATGTTATCAACGTTGACCTCGTGTAGTGGCAATGTTAGCCTAATCGTAAATCGAACTACAAATCTAAAAAATCATTTTTTCTCTTAAAATGAATAATTCCCCAAAACAGAATATTCAATTTCTCCGATCCATAATTGTCTCTTTGTAAAGTTTCGTCTAATCAATTTTTATCAGATGTTATCAATTAATAAAATTTGAAAATAGAAATTCACCCCGATTTATCTCCGAATGTAATTTATGATATCAATTCATTCAATGAATGTATTCCGAGAAATTTACACGGATATAGAGAGTTATTTTCTCTCTACACTCTCATATATATATATATATATATATATATATATATATAATATGTGTGTGTGTTGTGTGTGTGTGTGTGTGTGTGTGTGTGTGTGTGTGTTATTTTGGAAAAGGTGACTTATCGGTGAGATGGTCACAATGGTTAGTTGAGGCAAATTCAGAAAGGTAAGACAGCAATATAACAAATAAAAAGTGCTCAATACGTTAGTAGAGCATCTTTTTTGTAATACAGTACAAGTGATAACCTACTCGAGTTTTACCATAAGGATCTTCAGGGTTAAATCCACTGGATTAATCAAGATATTGATTAATTGCAGTCGATTACACGTGTGTGTCTTTCGCGATAAACGGTTTATCGCAAAAGACACACACGTGCAATCGGCTGCAATTAATCAATATCTTGATTAATCCAGTGGATTTAACCCTGAAGATCCTTATGGTAAAACTCGAGTAGGTTATCACTTGTACCTGTATTATAATATATATATATATATATATATAGATTAAATGGGAAATGTTAAAGTAATCTCATCCATAAATTGAATGGGAAATATTAATTAGCTGATCCTTGCTTCTTGTGTTTACAAGAAAAGTTAGCAATAATTAGTTTCCCAGATAAGAAAAATCTCCTTAACTATAAAAATGGGAAACTTCAAAATTTCTTAATGTATAATTAAGATTAACCCCTTCCTCGTCACTGGAATAATGTTTACCTCTCAAACCCTCTATCATGCGAACAAAGAGATTATAATGATTATCCCAGTGACGAGGAAGGGAAATCTGTAGCGAAGAAGTGGCTCAAAGAAATCAAAAGAATTTTATGCTGCAGGGGTACATGTTCTCATTCGAAGGTGGGACATTGCTGTTGAGAGATACGGTGATTATATGGAGGAGTAGGGATGGGATCCACAGAGGACCAGCTTCATTTTGATATATGATACATGTTCCTGTGTTGGTAATTATACCTGTCCTAAACGAAATGGCATTAATTCTTTCTCACCCTCGTAGAAATAGTAATTTTCAACTCGGTTTCAAGTTC
Source organism: Doryteuthis pealeii (assembly GCA_023376005.1). NCBI lineage: Eukaryota > Metazoa > Mollusca > Cephalopoda > Myopsida > Loliginidae > Doryteuthis > Doryteuthis pealeii. The sequence continues at coordinate 49,451,849 of CM042161.1, forward strand.
AGTTTTAAATAAAAACTTTTTAAAAAGATTAATAACTAAAATAATTAATAGAGATATTTTATTATTTTAAACGAGTGCCTCCAAGACTATATAAGACTGGCGCATCACAATCATTCAATGCTTTTTCCTTCTCTTTAGTCTTGTGCTAAAGTAAGTTTAGTTAATATAAAGAAAAATGAACACAGAACGAAAAAAGAAAACTTAAAATAGCCTGTCTTGAAAATAGAAACATCTTCGAAATTCGGACAACGTGTCAATATTTGGACGAAATGCCCGAACGCAGGGTGAAGAACGGTGGTTCCTAAGTTTACATATGACCCTCTCCTGTCCCCCCCAACCCATTTACATCTTTGTTTAAATCCACCACACCCGATCGTTTATAACTTTTTCCCCCACTCCCGCTGAGTAGTGCGAACCCTTCTCCAATGGAAGCTTCAAATGTCGTTTCGGAGCGTAACCTCTTTGAGACACCGGATGTAAATAGCTCTTCTTTGTAAGGAGGAGTGAAAAGGTCGTATATTAAAACAGTTTTTTTGCAGGAGAGAAGGCTGCTTTTGTTTAAAATCAATGGATGGTTTCTGTTAGCTTGACGCATCGGGAAAACTCTTATCACGAGCGGGCCGGGAGAATAGTGTCGTTTTTTTTTCTTGTTTTTTTTTTATTTTTTTTTTTTTTTTTTTTATTTTAAAAAGATGTTTACTTCGAATGGATGTAGATGTTAGTAGTGGGACTATTTTATAAGCTCTTATTGATACTAATGTCAAAGTAGGTTTGTGTCAGTATGGGAATGTATTTATAAACTTTTTATCAATGTCTCTTTTCTTAGCGATAAAAGAAATTTGCATATATATATATATATATATATAATATATATATATTATTTCCCATAATTATATATATATATATATATATATATATATATATATATATATATAATTATGGGAAATATTTTTATACATTATTGCCCATACATAGGCACACCTCTACCAATTTTTGGATAGAATATTTTCTTCTAAATCTAAGATTTTATTTTTTCTATTTGAACATGAAATTAAAATGATTATTGTTAAGTATGCATCCTTTAAGCTCTATAATCAAAACTAAAACCATAAAATATATAAAAGACAAGTACTTATTTTTTTTACCATTGTCATGTTTTTTATGACAAAGTTTCAATGCTGTAAATTTTGGTAATAAGTAATACCTAATAGTGTCCAATAGACTGTCTAATTTACCACTGCAGCACAAGACAATGCCATAAGAACAAATTATATAAAGGCAAAAATAGATAAGGCGCAACAGAATAGAAAGTGTAGAATGTGTAGAGACAGAGATGAAAGGGTTAATCATATTATAAGTGAATGCAGCAAACTAGCACAAAAGGAGTACAAGACTAGGCATGATTGGGTGGGAAAGGTGGTTTGGTTTGTTTGTTTTTTTCTTTTACGGCATATCAACCTCAGTGGGTCATTTAATGCCGACAAAGTTGTGAAATAAATTCATTCTTGATGCATAATACACTTTTGTTTATAAACTCATGTTTTTCTATTTAACCCATAGATGGGACTCTTTCTTTCTGATTTCATTTGATTTTAGTTTAATGGCATATCAATCTTTGTGGGTTATTCAATGCTAAAGCTATCATTTCTTTCTTTCTTTCTTTCTTTCTTTCTGGTTTCTGTTGATTTTTGTTTAATGGCATATCAATCTTTGTGGGTTATTCAATGCTAAAGCTATCATTTCTTTCTTTCTTCTTTCTTTCTTTCTTTCTGGTTTCTTTTGATTTTTGTTTAATGGCATATAAATCTTTGTGGGTTATTCAATGCTAAAGCTATCATTTCTTTCTTTCTTTCTTTCTTTTTGGTTTGGTTTGGTTTGTTTTACGACATATCAACCTCAGTGGGTCATTTAATGCCGACAAAGTTGTGAAATAGATTCAATCTTAATGCATAATACAATTTTGTTTATAAACTCATGTTTTTCTATTTAACCCATAGATGGGACGGGAAAGGTGGTCCACTGGGAATTGGGCACGAAATTCAATTTTCACCATGTTACTAAGTGTGCATAAACCGGAATCTATCCTAGAGAATGAGACGCATAAAATTCTTTGGGACTTCAAGATACAGACGGATCACTAAATCTCGGCTAGGAGACCAAACCTAGTATTAATTAACAAAAAGAAGAAAACGTGCCATCTCATGGATTTATAACATCATACATCGAAATGAAGCTGGTCCTCTGTGTATCACATCCCTACTTCTCCACATAGGTGAGTAAAAAAACAATGCTATTTTGTTATAGGGTTAATGATAGTCTGTCACTAACCGTCATAACCACTAAATACACGCTTACAATCGACTGGAATTAATCAATATCTTGATTAATTCAGTGCATTTAACCCTGAAGATCCTTATGGTGAAACTCGAGTAGGTTATTCCTGTGTATACCATAATAATATATATATATATATATATATATATATATATATATATATATAATAATGATAATATATAATTCATATATATCTGATGGGTGAGACTCCAGTTCTGATGAATGTATAGTACCCATTCATTCCCATCACTCCTAGAATGGTAGTACCTATTTGGAACCCATCTCTGGGTCAAATAGATCTCTCAGGAAATTGATAGTATTAGATCAGAATACTTAAAGCCATATAACATTGTGCAAAAATACTTATTAAATATAGTAGTTGCGTTAAATCACATGATTGTGTATAAATTATCAGTATTGGATAGGGATACTTAAAAACATACAACTGTATGCAAATTATTTGTATTATATAGGAATACATGATATCATATAACTGCAAACAACTTTCAGCATCAAATATCCCATAAGAAATTTATATGCCATTAAAGCGCGTGGTGTAATGGTTAAAGTCATGGGAAATCCTGGACGTGGTAATTGCATTTCACTTAGCGCTAATACCCTTGGGAAAGGCATGAATCCTACTCTCCCTCCAGCTATGGGTAAATAGTAGGGAAGACTGGGCTCTTTAACCTTGGTTAGGTAACCGATCTTGGAGAAGGAAAACTCTGAATTCAAACCTGTTGAACTCCACTCAAGAAATTGACCTTGTGTCACATTCTGCTCGTACGGAGGGATTGGTATATATATATATATATATATATATATATATATATATATATATATATGTAGTATATAAAGAAAAATGAAAAAAACACAGGTTTAAATGGGTTAAGTGGTGAGTTTATTGGCCGACGCTGCAGTGTTTCGATCTATTAATTAGATTATCTTCAGTGCATTTGTTGGTATATGGAAGGTGATAAGAAATTTTTTTATCACATAATGACGAGAAAAGCGAGTGGTAGTCTTTGTTATTCAGTCTGTTTAAAAATTTTTGAGGTTTGAAAAAAGGGGAGACGGTTTGAAATATGACATCAAATATTCTATTTTACGGCGTGAGTATAGGACGGTGTAAGTGTGTGTATCGAATGGAAACATTGTGCATTTTTTAAGTGTGTGGTTGCGTGTGTGTAATGTATAAATCTATCTATCTATATACATATATATATATATATATATATATATATATATATATATATATATAATATATATATATTATATATAAACAAACGTTGCCCAGCCTGAAGCAGCACAATCTGTCGTTTAGTCAACTCTGATGCCATAGCTATAATACCACTATTGTTCTTCTACAAGGGTGGCTTTGACATTTAATAACCCACGAAGGTTGATATGCCATTAAACAAAGAAAATAATCAACCAGCCATGAAATATTCTGTGTGTGCGAAAGATTCTGGTGGAAATTCGTTTTTTATCTGTATAATTGAAAAGCTAACCCTTAGAAATTCTGTGCACTCTTTTATTGGCTAATGCTCAATTCTTGTGGCCTTTTGCCAGACTCAGCTCTTGTTTGATGCAATCGTACACGCGCATATATCTGAGTCGTTTATTGATTTTCTCTCTGATTTTCACTGTGAAATCTTTTTTCTTCCCTTTTCACCGGGTTTTGTCATTGTGCCAATATCCGAGGGTCAGCAGACCGGAGTTTTTTTTTCTTTGAATCAAAACCTGGTAGTTATGCATTAAATTCAAAAGATGGAAGAAAACAACTAAATAAATCTGAATTCAAATAGACAAACCTAAAATAAAACAAAACAAAACAAAACTAACGTTAGTTTTACGGTTGTTGAGATCATGTAGATATGTTGGTAAGAGTACTGAATAAGAGAGAAATTGATATATAATATAATATATATATATATATATATATATATAGAGAAAGAGAGAGAGAGAGAGAGAGAGAGAGAGAGAGAGAGAGGGAGAGAGAGAGAGAGAGAGAAAGACAGCCTGTGGGGGTATTAGCAAAGATAGAGAGATAGAAAGGACAGAGAATAAACAGAGATAGAGAAGGAGAAGAGAGAGAGAGAGAGAGAGAGAGAGAGAGAGAGAGAGAGAGAGAGAGAGAGAGAGAAGAGAGAGAAAGAGAGAGAGAGAGAGAGAGAGAGAGAGTACAAAATTAGTTAAAATTGAGAGAGGAAGAAAGAAAGAGAGCAATAATTTTATATTTGTCAAGGGATAAAAAGGACAAAAGAGCACAGGAAAGGGTTAAGTATTGAAATACAGAAAGAAAAGAATTGGCCCAATTAGCGGGTATTACCAAACTTAGGGAGAGAGAAAGTGC
>CM042161.1:49461538-49464038 GCA_023376005.1 Doryteuthis pealeii
GGTAGACATTTTCTGGAAGCCATATTACAGAAAGCTGACACATCAGCAGAGAAACAGCAATATCATTACGTTGGCGCTATTATTGCTGCAATAGACGCGTTCATTCTTATTTGTGTTTATTGAATAAATGTTTCGGTTTGAAATACGAATGCTGACTTCGACAGACACCTAAAAAGGCCGAAAGGCATGACAGCTGAAGTGATGCAGATACCCTACCGAGTACTCCAGTGTGAAATAATGATCATTTCACTGCTCAGATTGCTTGGAAAATCATGAATATACATATATATATTTACCAACTTGGCTAGGTAACCAATCTAGGAGAAGGAAACCACTGATTTCAAACCTGTTAAAATCCGGTTAAGAAATAGACCTTGTGTTGGTAAGTCTTTTTTTGTTTCTTTACTTATATATTTGCTCTGTGACTCTAACATTAAGAGCACACATTGAGCTCTCAAACTGCGACTTGTTTTTTTAAAAATAAAACTCTTGTGTCGTAAGGAAGATTTCTTCTCTGGACTTTTGGATTATATATATATATATATATATATATATATATATATATATAATATATGTGTGTGTGTGTATGTGTATGTGTATGTGTGTGTGTGTGTGTGTGTGTGTGTGTAAAGGGAATGACTTACCGGTAAAAATATTGGGTTTGTCTTAATATTTGGTTGGTACAAGTTTTACTCGGATGAGTCAGCGTTATAACATATATAAAGTGTTCAATACGTGAGTAGACCCGATTTAGTACACCTTTCTGCACACATTATAATACTATATATATATATATATATATATATATATATATATATATATATATATATATACACACACACACATATATATATATATATATATATGTGTGTGTGTGTGTGTGTGTGTGTGTGTGTTGAAAAAAGAAAGAAATGAAAGAAAGTATAGAATGGATAAAATAGGATATTTTAATCAATCACTTACACGTGTTTCGATCAGGAGTTTATCCATGTGTACATTATTCAAACTATTATTATTTTTAAATAACCAAAATGAAATGAAATAATAATAATAGAAGACTTGTAGAAATGTTCCGCACACAAAGAAAATTCGACCTTCATCAGAGTAAATCCTTATATATATATATATATATATATATATCTATCAACCCCTCCGCACGAGCAGGAAGGGACACAAGGCCAATTTCTAAGCGGAGTTTAACAGGTTTTGCCTAACTAAGATTAAAGAGTACAAACTGCCTTACAATGTACCCATAGCTGGATGGGGAATAATTGGATTCAAACATTTCCCAATGATATTAGTGCTATATGAAATGCAACCAGTCCAGTATTTGAACTCATGTTGCCGAGGCCGTTTCCTACGACGACAATCATTACATCACATATCCCCCCCCCTCAACAAAAATAGTATAGATGCGGAACTAGCATACTCCACTTAGTCATAAAACAGCATCATTTGTCTTGAGGCACAGTCACGTAATGGTTATCATCTAGGAAAATGAACTCGCCCAACCAAGTTCAAGTTCCGAATAAAGCTATTTGAGTTTCATTTTGTTGGAATATTTTGATATATATATATATATTTACCAACCCCTCCGCCCGAGCAGGATGTGACACAAGGTCAATTTCTTAAGCGGAGTTTAACAGGTTTGAATTCAGAATTTTCCTTCTCCTAGACTGGTTACCTAGCCATGGTTAAAGAATCCAGTCTGCCCTGCTATTTACCCATAGCTGGAGGGAGAATTGGATTCATACCTTTCCCAAGGGTATTAGCGCCATGTGAAATTCCAACAGCTTCGTCCAGGAATGGAACTTGCGTTGACGAGTCCATTTCCTACGACTCTAAACATTAGACCACGCGTCTCCATATTTTGATATATATAAGGTGTGCTACAATACACCACTTAAATGTTTAGACTAGGCGAGGTCACATGGTTTAAACCTCAGCCCTAATGCGTGGCTGGTTGACTACTTAATCACTAATACCGAGAGACGTCCATTTGTAATCATTGACGAAGGACTTGCAACATTGAGGAGCACCAAGGAATAACCAAAGGATTCTTTACCAAGGATTTCAGCTGAACAAAGGCTCTTGCTTGTAGCCTAAAGGATGGCCCATAAAATCGTAATACAATTTTGCCTTTGCAAAAGGCATCATAACTACATCTCTTCTTTTATCAGGGAGGAGCAGACTGGGATCTCAAGTCTTGGGGGTAGCTCTGTTGTGGACTGGAAAGATCGTTTGCATGGGTAACTGCTTGTGGTCCACAAATATATTTTTCTTTACTGACATCTTTGACTTGAGTTCATATCTTGTTATTATACCTTTTGCAAAAATTAAGCAAGTAGCACACTCTTTATCATACGGGCCCAAGAAGGCAATGATTGAGGGTCAACTATCAGTATCTTAAACGCATGAAGTTAATGGAAATTATTTCTCTCAACCAGGGTTTCTCAAAGTGGTCTACATAATCGCCTGGGGTCTATACAACTCAGGGGAT
>CM042161.1:49469038-49483162 GCA_023376005.1 Doryteuthis pealeii
GCTGTTTGCATTTCACATAAAAGCACGATATTCATTAAATAAAGAAACAAAACTGTTACGATTTTATGGGCCATCCTTTAGGCTTCAAGCAAGAGCGCTTATCCAACGGAAATCCTTGGTAAATAATCCTTTGGTTTTAAGTTCCTTCGTCAATGATTGCAAATGGACGTGTGTTCAGTATCAGTGATTAAGTAGTCAATTCCTAGACGACGCTAGTTTGCATTTTGCTCCACCTACCTGTATTATTTTCTCGGGGATAGTTGATATCTTCAGGCTTTGGATTTCATATATTTCAAATGAGTGAGATCATTGTAATACAGAGTGAAGCAGAAATATCTCACACATTCTAAACTGTCACCTGTGTAGTGCAAATGAAGATAGGCAAGTGATAATGGTAGCTCCATCAATTGTTTCTTCTTCGAGACAGTTGATATCTTCAGGCTTTGGATTTTATCTCTCTTTCTCTTTCAAATGAGGAAGATCATCGTAATACAGAGTGAGGCAGAAATATCTCACACATTCTAAACTGTCACCTGTGTAGTGCAAATGAAGATAGGCAAGTGGTAATGGTAGCTCTGTCAATTGTTTCTTCTTGGGGACAGTTGATATCTTCAGGCATTGAATTTCATATCTCTCTCAAATGAATGTGATCATTGTAATACAGAGTGCGGCAGAAATATCTCCCACGTTCTAAATTATCACCTGTGTGAGGCAAGTCAACTTAGGCAAGTGGTAATGGTATATTCATATAGCTAGTGTCTTATCAAAGTCATACAAGGCAATGAAAATATTTTTTAAATATTTGTTTTTTTTAAGCTTGCTGTGAAATATATCAAGATTAATACAAAGTAAGCCAGAATCCCTTGGGGACAGCTGATATCTTTAGGCTTTGGATTTCATCTCTCTCAAGGAGGAAGATCATTGTAATACAGAGTGAGGCAGAAATACCTGCCACATTCTAAATTGTCACTTGTGTGATAAAGGTAAACTCAGGCAAGTGGTAATGGTAGCTCCATACAGCTAATGCTTTAACAGGGAGAGTTCAAATGTTACATAATTGTTAGTACCCTAACACTTATTTACAGTAGTGTTGAAACCAAAATGGCTGTTATAAGTTGCAGCCGGTGGCCTTGAAGGATTGAGTGACAAGGCTTCACCTCAGTCTGATCCTCCTTCTGGGGGATACCGTGAGAATCGGTGGAGAAGACCTTCTTCCCTCTGTATTACGATGATCTTCCTCATTTGAGAGAGAGAGAGAGAGAGAGAGAGAGAGAGAGAGAGAGAGAGAGAGAGAGAGAGAGAGAGGCCTGAAGATATCAAACTGTGCCCAAGAAGAAAAATTGATGGAGCTACCATTACCACTTGCCTTAGTTCACCTTTATCACACAGGTGACAATTTAGACTGTGGGAGATATTTCTGCCTCACTCTGTATTACGATGATCTTCCTCATCTGAGAGAGAGAGAGAGAGAGAGAGAGAGAGAGAGAGACAGACAGACAGACAGACAGACAGACAGAGAGAGATAAAATCCAAAGCCTGAAGATATCAACTGTGCCCAAGATGAAAAAATTGATGGAGCTACCATTACCACTTGCTTGAGTTCACCTTTATCACACAGGTGAGAATTTAGACTGTGGGAGATATTTCTGCTTCCCTCTGTATTACCAATGATCTTCCTCATTTGAGAGAGAGAGAGAGAGAGAAGAGAGAGAGACAGACAGACAGACAGACAGACAGACAGACAGAAATCCAAAGCCTGAAGATATCAACTGTGCCCAAGAAGAAAAAATTGATGGAACTACCATTACCACTTGCCTGAGTTCACCCTTATCACACAGGTGACAATTTAGACTGCGGGAGATATTTCTGCCTCCCTCTGTATTACAATGATCTTCCTCATTTGAGAGAGAGAAGAGAGAGAGAGAGAGAGAGAGATAAAATCCAAAGCCTGAAGATATCAACTGTCCCCAAGAAGAAACAATTAGAAACACTTTCATTACATCTTCTAATTGGAGTGAAATTCGAAATCTCTAACAACTCCAAAGTGCCAGGTTCTAACAAAATAGCAATCAAGTGAAGAATCGTCTAATTATCGAGCTGACCCTTCGTTTCGTTGATAGTTGATCCTTAGTTAGCTACTTGGCTTAAGGATCTGATTTGCCAGTAATTCAAGTTTGAAGTAGGAGGCCATGGTTGTCGGAGGTCAGGAAAGGTCATTCCGGAAACACTGGATAATGCAACAAGCGCTGGTTTCCAATAGAGACCCGATCGCTGATGTCCGTTTTGTGAAATTAGAACAATACCACGGCTCACGGCCAGAAACTTTCTTAAAGTAGCGGTTTATTATAAATGAAAGTTGTTCGACAACACTGTTGGTCAGTCATGGGGTCTGTTCTGGTTAAATTTTGTAAATTTACAAACAATGAAAGAGAAAGCATTCTACATATAAAGAAGAAAACAATATAGGAATGAGGAAAAATTAGAAATAACGAAAAATGATATACCCCCCCCAAAAAAAAAAAAAAAAAAAACAAACCAAAAAAAAAGAACGAAAAAAAAACATACAAACAAAACAGAAATAAAAACAAAGAAAAAACAACAACAACAAAAAAAAAAAACAAGCCTAAAACAAAGAGACGAAGGAATATGAGTTTGTACAAAAGTCACACAGAAAGAAAGATATTAAAATAAAAGGGATTGTCAGTGGTCAGGAATTAATACAATAAATACTGTGACAGTTTAGAACTGTTATAGACCCAATAGTCTGGTAGATAAGAAAGGGGACCGGAAAAAATAGTTACCATGTTAAATTTGGTCTTTTTTGAAAGCTTAGGGTATCCTCTTTTGAAATTTGAAAACTCCTCATTTTCGTTCTTCCCTATCTATTATCTTAACATTATCCTATAAAGGCAGATGGTTTCCCTTTTCATTCCATATATGGTTGTTGCATACCTCTTTCCTTACTTACTTTCTTACTTCTTCTATTCTTCTAGCGTCTCCTCTAGCGCCTGGACTTCGTCTTCGTGGTCGGTCACACTTAACTCATTTCTTCTTCTAGATCAGTCTTGTTACCAAGACATTCACCAACCACAAAACCGTGTTATTTTCGTAAGCTTTTATTTACTTACCTGCATACGCGCGCTATGTTTAGTTGAGTTCCAGTTAAGGCAATACATCTTCTCTGCCTGACGTCTAAACTGAAACTGAAGACCCAACCAGGTCCCACGTGACTTCACGTATTTCGCGGGCTTTCTGTAATATTCCATGGAAAGTCCCGCCCGTGATATGAAAAGGGCCATCCCTTTAGAAATACAGGGGATTGACAATAATTTTATGCAACCGCATAGATTATGTAACATGGTCAGCCATACCAGACTTTTCTATTTCCCCTCATATCACTGCTACAATGTTCCTCTAGTCTAACTTTCAGCGGACGGCATGTTTCGCCTTTGTATACTTTGCCACACCCACATGGAATGGAATGTTAGATAGTTGGAGGTGCGTGGTGTAATGGTTAGAGTCGTAGGAAATGAACTCGTCGAGCTGAGTTCAAATCCTGGACGAAGCTGTTGGTATTTCACATAGCGCTAATACCATTGGGAACGGTATGCATCCAACTACACTCCCTCCAACATATCAAACTTCCGGTTTCGACCGGGGGTCCAGTGAGCTTCGGCCGCTGAACCTTACAAGTTAATAGCGTCAATCCCAGGAGGCTATCCCCCCAGGCAATACCTGCCCCCTTGACTCAACTACACTCCCTCCAAGTATGGGTAAATAGTTGCACAGACTGGGCTGTTTAACCATGGCTAGGTAACCAGTCTAGGAGAAGGAGAATTCAGAATTCAAACTTGTTAAACTCCGTTTAAGAAATTGACCTTGTGTCACATCCTGCTTGTGCGGAGGGTGGTAAAGGGTAGGTCTACAACTGATGCAACATTTATTATCAGGATATGTAATCGGCAACCCAAGTTCTAATCCTGGACGAGGCTGTTTATGTTTCACTTTTCGGCCTACATTGGTGTGTCCATAGATGTCGTTAAAACATATCTCGTTTCTTTGCAAAAAGGAAAAAAAATGTTCCAATTCATATATCTATACTACTCAGGTTTGTTCATTTGTGTGGACGTGTCTGAGGATCACAACTAAACAGAAAGCCCCACGGAGCTGATCTTTTGTAAGGATATTGACTTGACCTCTGCATCCAATATAGACACTCTGTGGTTCCAGCCCCGAAGACATTTGACATCACCTAAGGTCATCGAAATGCAAACAATATGTTATTTCTAGCGAAACAGAGTGAGATAGATACATTGATATAAAGCACAAAAATGCTTTCCCAGATTGCCAACAATAGATTGTGTATTCAACAGTAAGTACGGAAAATGTTTATATATGTATATATTTGCAAAAGATGGGATAATATGAAATATTGCATAGGGAGAGGTCCTTATTAGGATTTTTCTTTATGTTTAAAAATCATTTTGTTGTATATTTAAGCCATGCTTCTATATCCGCATCTATAGTTTTTTGTTAGATTATGTGTGTATATATATATATATTCTTTCTTTCTTCTTTCTTTCTTCTTCTTCTTCGCTGACCTCATTTCTTTCTTCATCGCGTGACCACTTCTTCTTTCTTTCTTCTTCGCTGACCTTTCTTTCTTTCTTTCTTTCTTTTCCTTCTTCTTTCTTCTTTCTTTGCGTTCTAATTCCTTCTTTCTTCTTTCTTTTGTTTCATGTGACCACTTTCTTCTTTCTTACTTTCTTTTCTTTCTTTCTTTCCTCGCTGACCCTTTCTTTCTTCCTTCATTCTTTCTTCGCGACCCCATTCTTTCATTTTTCTTCGCGTGACCCCATTCTCTTTCTTTTCTTCGAGGGACCTCATTCTTTGTTTCTTTGTTTCTGTTCTTTCTTTCGAAACTCATTCTTTCTTTCTTTCTTCTTCTTTCTTTCTTCTTTTTTTCGAGGGACCTCATTCTTCTTCTTCTTTCTTTTTTCTTCGTGGACCTCATTCTTTCTTTCTTTCTTCTTTTTTCTTCGGGATTCTTTCTTCTTTCTTTTTCTTCGGGGACCTCATCTTTCTTCTTTTTTCTTCTTTCTTTTCTTCGTGGGACCTCATTCTTTCTTTCTTTCTTTCTTTCTTTTTCTCGTGGACCTTCATCTTTCGTTCTTTCTTCTTTCTTTCTTTCTTTCTTCTTTTTCTTCTGGGACCTCATTCTTCTTTCTTCTTTCTTTCTTTCTTCTTTTTTCTCGGGACCTCATTCTTTCTTTCGTTCTTCTTTTTCTTTTCGTGAACCTCACTTCTTCTTTCTTTTCTTTTTTCTTCATTTTTCTTTCTTTCTTTTTTCTTTCTTCTTCGCATGTCTTTCTTTCTTTCTTTCTTTCTTTCTTTCTTTCTTTCTTCTTTCTTTCTTTGTTGTGACCCCTTTAAATTCTTTCTTCGAATGACCTCATTCTTCTTTCCATTTCTTCCCATTTCCTTTGCTCCTTTCCCCATGGTAATATCTTTGCATTTATCATCTTCTCTTTTCTTCTTTCTCTTTCCCATCTTTATCTCTAATCATTGCCTCAACGTTTTATCCTCATCACGTCACACCTTTCTCTCTCTCTCAATATTTCTTACATATTTTCCCTCCAATTTTTCGAGTCGATTTCAATTACTTATTTTCTATGCAAAACCCTTTCTTCTGAGTGATCTCAACAACGACTCTTTGATACAAATGTCATATATAACGCCAACTCGCCCATCTTTTGATCAGGGATGCCAGATGTTGCTTTAAGGATAGCAAATTTGGGCCAATTTCTCTGAATACGAATAATGACAAGTAATTCTGACCCTTATTATTCTGTGAAAACGTCGAAGAAAGGACAAAAATGAAAGAAAAACGAATGATTCCAAAAGAAAAGAAAACATGCAAGTATGAGAGAAAAGAAAAATGGAAAAAAGAATGTCACGACAGAAATATATTATATATATATATAATATTATATATATATAATATATAAACCAAACAACAAAAGAAAAACAAAAACATTAAAAAAAAGTAAAAAATCAAAAACAACAAGAAACAAAAGAGAAAAATAATAAAAAGACCCAACCTTTTTTTTGTCGAAGGCGGTGTCTGAAGGGTCTTCATGTCCTCGGAATGATGTTAAACTCTATCCGATGGTGAGGTTCCAGTTCTGGAGGTCTGGGAAATGTGGAGCACCTCTTCGTCACCATTGCTCCCTGGTTCACCATGACCTGAGTGTAGTAGCTGTTAGGTCCCATCTATGGGTTAAATAGAAAAAATGTGTTTTAAAAAAGGAGGCAGAATAAAATGATAAAATGCTGAATAAAAAGAAAGAAAAAAAAGCAAAAAAAACGCATTGAAAGAAAAAGTTAGGAATGAAAAATATTGTCAAAAAAAAAACAAAAAAAAAACAAGAAAGAAAAAAACAAAAACGAAAAAAACCCCAAAAGAGATGAATAATAATAGAAAAAAATGTAGAATAAAATGAATGGAATGCCGAATAAAAAGGGAGAAAAAATAAAGAAAAAGAAGTAAAGAAAGGAATTTTTCAAGTTATTAAATAGAATGATAATAAAATAATAGGGATCTAATAGATGAGGCAAAGAAAGAAGAAAATATAGAAAAGCGATGAAAGAAAGAGAGAGAAGAAAAAAAAGAAAAAACGAAATAAAGAATTCACCGAAAGAAAGAAAGAAAGAAAGAAAGAAAGGTAGAAGCTACTCGAAGAAAGAAAGATTTAGAAAGAAATGACACCGAGAAAGTAAGAAAGAAAGAATCACCGAAGAAAAGAACAAAAAAAGGATCTCGATGGAGAAGAAAGAATAAGAAAGAAAGAAAGAAGTCACTCGAAGACAAAGAGAAAGAAACAAAAGAAAGAAATGATTATTGATAGAAGAAAGAAATGGTGTTAATCTCAATAAAGGCAAAGAAAAAAAAGAAAAAAAAAAAAATGATAAAAGAAAAAGAAAAGAAAAAGAAAAAGAAAGAAATAAAGAAAATAGATTGTTGAAATCCTTCCCACCTCGAAAAAAACCCCAAAAAAACAAAACAAAAAAATACAAAATGTTTGATTGAAACAGATTAGCGTTATCGCTTCCGCGTGCTTACCCACTCTCTCTATCTGTCCCTTATTCTTTTTCTTTCTTTATTTCTTTCTTTTTATATATTTTTTCTGAGTAGCATGTCTTTTTTATTCCCTTTCGTTCTTTATAATGAAAACAGAATGATCCATTATTTAACTGAGGTGACATAAGAAATAAGAATTCAGTGGATAAGCAGCTCCAGATAATCAGTATTTATATTTTGGTATTATATCTTGGAACTATTGGAAGTCTCATTTTTATTCAGAGGATGTTGCAAGATGATAACGGTTGTACTATTAAAGAACAGGAGTATTAATAATAGATAGTTCAGTTTTCCCCTGTCTGTTTTTTGTCCACTACTGCAGAAAGAAAGAAAAAAACAACAACAAAAATAAACAAAAGACAAAGTCAGCTCTCTATCAATTCTTCAATTTTGGAATTTTTTTCTTTCTTTCTTTCTTTCACTGTGGGAAATCTTCGTTTCCCACCCAGCTGGAAAAAAATCTAGTTTGTTTTTATATTAAAGACAGTGAGAACACCATTTTGGTTGCCAAACTGTATTGGTCTCCCTTTACTGCCAGTCTGCGAATCTTTTTTGGCAGATCGAAAAATTTCCTCAGTAGAAAATAACCACAGATCTATCTATCTATCTATCCATCTATCTCCTTCTCCTCTCTCTCTCTCTCTGCCTAATGCTCTTTCTATCCTCTTCCTCCACTTCACTCATTGTTCTCCTCCCTACCTACGCTCACACAAACTTCACCCTCTATTTTTGTTCTATTCTATCTCTTTTCATTCTTTCTCTCTCACTCTCCCTCCCTCTCTCTCTCTCTCTCTCTCTGCCTAATTCTCTCTCTTCCTCCCCACTTTCACTCATTGTTCTCCTCCCTACCTACGCTCACACTAAACTTCACCCTCTATTTATTTTGCTTTTTCTATCTCTCTCTCGTTCCTCTCTCTCCCTCTCCCCTCTCTCTAACTAGCTAGCTAGCTATCTGTATTTGTCTTTATATAATCTTTGATTCTTACCTAACGGTTTAGAGACGAGAGAGAGAGGAGAGAGGAAGAGAGAGAGAAGAGAGAGAGATGAGAAGAGAAGGAAATGAGAGAGACAGATGAGCGTAATGTGAGCATGGAGAGGGAGAGCAATGGTGAAGGTAGACGAAGTGAGAGAAAAGAGAGAGAGAGAGAGAGAAAGAGAGAGAGAGGGGAGAGGGAGAGAGAAAGAGAAAGAAAGAGAAAGAGTGTGTGTGGCTGAGAGAGAGAAAAGAGAGATAGAGAGAGATGGAGGAGAGGGGGAGAAAGAAAGGAGAGAGAGAAAGATGTGTGTATGTGCGTGAGAGAGAGAGAAGAGAGAGAAAAGAGAGAGATAAATAGTGAGAGTATGAACGAGAAGATAAAAAGAGAGAACAATGCAAAGAGAGAGAGAGAGAGAGAGAGAGAGAGAGAAGAGAGAGAGAGAGAGAGGGTGATGGGTGTGTGAAGGGTGGTTATCTGGCGTCGGCTGTTTGTTCTGGGTATCTATTCATTATTCATCGCTGCAGAATCTGCGAATATTTGACAGCAAAACAAACAAGAAAAGAATCTTTCTTGCTTAGAATAATAAATGATTGTAAGGGAAGAACAACCACTTGGGAAACAGGGGCGGGGAGGGGTAGGGAAAGGAAGGAAAGGAAGAAAGAAAGAAAGAAGGAAAGGGAGATAGAAGAAAAAAAAGAAAGAAAGAACAAAGAAGGCACAAAGAAAATGGAAAGAAAAGAAGAAGGAGTAGAAAAGGGAGAAAAAAGATAAAAAGAAAATGAAGAGTGAAGGAAGGAAAGAAGGAAAGATTGGTGAAATAAATGATTAAGAAGAAGAAGAAGAGAGAAATAATGAGAAGAGTAAAGAAGGGACTAAGAAAATAATGAAAGGAAATAAAGAATTAAAATGAAAACGAGGAAGGAGGGAAGAAAGGGAAAGGAAAGAAGACAAAAAGAAAAGAAAGAAAGAAAGAAGAAAACGAAGAAAAAGGAGACGAAGGGGAAGATAGAAAGAAGGAAGAAAGAAAAGAAATGAGTAAATGAGGATAGAACGAAATGAACGATGGAACGAAGAAAGAATGAAAAAAGAAAGAAAGAACAAAGAAGGCAAAAAAAGAAAAAGAAAGGAGAAAGAAAGAAGAACAGAAGAAAGAAAGAATAAAGAAAGAAACGAAAGGAAAGAAAGGAAAAGAAGAAGAAAAAGGATGAAAAAAAGAAAAAAAGAAAAAAGAAAAAAGGTGGGAAGAGAGGAAAGGAAGAAAGAAAGAAAAAAGAAAAAGAAAGAAGAAAATGATGAGAGATGGAATGAAGGGAAAGATGAAAGGAAAAGAAAGAAAGACAAAATCGAGGAAAATGAGAGAAGAAAAAAAGGGAACGATAGAAAGAAAAAAAGAAAAAAGAAAGAAAGAAAGAAAGAAGAAAATGCGAGAGGGAGAAGGAATGAAAATAAAGGTGGATGAAAGAAAAATAGGAAAAAGAAAAAAAAAAAAGGGGTAAGAAATGATGTAAGGAAAGGATGAAGGAAAAACTCTTTTTTACACTTTTTCATTCTTTTCTTTTAACTCCCACAGCAATACGATTTCCAGGATTTATTTATATCTTTCTTTTTTTCCTTCTTACCGTCATTCTCTTTTTGACTTTCTTTCTTTTTCACCAATCTAATTCTTTCATTGTAAAAACGTGTCACACTGACACATACGCGTATACGTTTACGTACACGTCCATACACACATACATACACACACACAGTACTTATCAGGCTTTATCAACTGTTATGCGTATATTTTTATGAATTTTATGTTTTTTGTCTTTTTCTAGAGATAGTTTTTCTACATATCTTTCTTTCGTTCTTCTTCTTTCTTTCGTTCTTTCTTTCTTTTATTGTTCTTTCTTTCCCTCGTTCTTTCTTTCTTTCTTTCTTTCTTTCTTTCTTTTCAGACATTCTCCCTTCCCCTTAATGTTTTCCTCTTTCTAATCTTTTTTTTTACTTTTTCTTTCTTTCTTTCCTTCTTTTATTAATCAAAACAAGTCTGCCTATTCCTCTTTTCCAGTTTTCTTTCTTTCTTTCTTTCTTTCTTTCTTTCTTTCTTTCTTCAGTCTTTTTCTTTCCTTCTTTCTTTTCTTTCTTTCTTCTTTCTTTCTTTCTTTTTTTCTTCGATCAGCCCCACTCTCTCCTTTATCTTTTCTGTTTCTTATCTTTGTTTTTTATTTGTTTTTCTTTGTTTTTTTCCTTCCTTCTTTCTTCTTTCTTCTTCTTTTTTTCTTTTGATCAGCCCCCACTCTCTCCTATTTCTGTTTCTTATCTTTGTTTTTTATTTGTTTTTTCTTTGTTTGTTTCTGTTTTTTTCCTTCCCTTCTTTCTTTCTTCTTTCTTTCTTTCTTTCTTTCTTTCTTTCTTTCTTTCTTCTTTCTGATCAGCTCCCCTCTCTCCTTTATCTTTTCTGTTTCTTATCTTTGTTTTATTTGTTGTTTCTTTGTTTGTTTTCTTGTTTCTTTTCCTTCCTTCTTCTTTCTTTCTTTCTTTCTTTCTTCTTTCTTTTGATCAGCCCCACTCTCCTTTCTTTCTTTCTGTTCTTTGTTTTTTTTTCTTCTTCTTTCTTTCTTTCTTTCTTTCTTTCTTTCTTCTGTTCAGCATTCTCCCTCCTCCTTAATGTTTTCCTCTTTTCTAATCTTGTTTTTGTTTTTTTAACTTTTTCTTTCTTTCTTACCTTCTTTTATTAATCATCTAAGTACGTCTATTCCTCTTTTCCAGTTTTCTTTCTTCTTCTTTCTTTCTTTTTTTCTTTCTTCTTTCTTCTATCAGGCCTCCCCTCTCTCCTTTATCTTTCTGTTTCTATCTTTGTTTTTTCTTTCTTTCTTTCTTTTCTTGTTTGTTTCCCTTCTTCATTCTTCTTCTTTTTTCTTTCTTTCTTTCTTTCTTTCTTTCTGTTCAGGCATTCTCCCTCCCCCTTAATGTTTCCTCTTTCTAATCTTTTTTTTTTTTTACTTTTTCTTTCTTTCTTACCTTCTTTTATTAATCATCCAAGTCCGTCTATTCCTCTTTTCCAGTTTTCTTTCTTTCTTTCTTTCTTTGCTTTCTTTCTTTCTTTCTTTCTTTTCAGGCATTTGAAAAAAATATGCACACAGTTATATAATATCACTTATTCCTGTCTAATACAAATAATTTGCTCATTTGGGTGGATGACGCGGTCCATACCTTTCCCAAGAGTATTAGTCCGAAAGTGATCGTAATAGAGTGATTGGAGTTCAACTTGCTTATTACAATGGCGTAGTCCAGCACGTTAGCTAAAATGCCCCCAAAGGATACGACATAAAAGAGAAAATAAAAGGAAAAACAAAAGAAACCTTAAAAAAAAAACAAGTAAAGAGAAGAAAGTAGGAAGTAGGAATGAAAGAAGAGAAGAAATCTGGAAGGAGAAAAGGAAGCGAAAAATAAGAGAGGAAATAAATTAAGACAATTATAAATTGGACAAAGAATAATAGAAGAAAATAAATGAATGAAAGATCTTAATGGTGACGAGAGGAAGAATGAAAATTGTTGGAGTATTTTGAGATATAAGGCGTGTGACAAAAGTCCACTTCTACTTATAGGCTCGCCGATAACCACTGGCAGTACTCTGCTGCTGTTATTATTATTTATACTGGCTGATTCTAATCTTAGCTACTCACAACTACTTGGATCTTCATGGACGACGGATCATATCACTGGACCTTTTGACACTACGTTCGATTCCAAAACTTAGGACTTATTCACT
Organism: Doryteuthis pealeii; assembly: GCA_023376005.1. NCBI lineage: Eukaryota > Metazoa > Mollusca > Cephalopoda > Myopsida > Loliginidae > Doryteuthis > Doryteuthis pealeii. The sequence goes on from CM042161.1 coordinate 49,480,911, forward strand.
TGCCAAAGGATTCTATAACTCAGGACTTATTCACTTACCAAAGGATTACTCAGACTTACTTACTTATTTACTTTAAGTTCTTTTCAACTGGCCAAGGATGGCGGCCAGATACTTAACAAAAATACAAATTAATAGAATGAAAACAAAGCTGTGAAATTTTAAACAGTACGGTTTACTAAAAAAATGACGCCTGCAAGATATTCTCGTAAATTCACACCAACACACAAAACCTTCAGAACACACAAGAAGTAAAGACTATAACAGGGTGTCAAGTCCTTCGTCATCACCCATGCAAAGCTTGTAGGAGAACTGCCGCTCCCACGTCCACTCACCTGTGTTTTAAAATGTGTTGCTGCCATCTTATGCAAATGGTCTGCAGCATAAAGATGGCAGTTTGGTGAACAGCTCTCAGAGAGTAGATTGACACGCAAGACAGCGAACGCGTCTAGCTCCCGTAAGTTGCTGTCACTTCGATTAGAGAAAACGAAAATGAAAGAATGAAGAAAAATAGATTATGAAAAGAAGTCTTAATGAGCGAGAAAAATAAGATGCAAGTATGAGACATGGGTTCGCGTCGTCAACATCTCCACATTGTTCTCGTCCAAATCGTCTGGAGAATATTGATCACTATCAATAGCAGTCTTCCAGATCGATACTCTGGATTGTACGTACAGGACTCCGGAGAGATATTGATGACCAATAGCAATCTGTCCGAATCTCTCCTGTCACTTCTGTCACTGGCCGTATTGATCGTCTGACAAAAACCCAACAATCTGTGTCTGAAACGCACCCATGTGTCATAAGGAAACAAAACAACAACAAGAGAATTTGAAGACAAAGACATGTCAGTCAGGTGAACATCAGAAAAAGGCAAAGATGAGGTGTAAATTGTCTGCGCTTACTCTACTTGTCGAATGGGGGGGTTCCCCCCTTTTCTTTGAACCTTTGCAAGGCTAGCGTCTAATGGGCATCTCACATCTTATCTGTTCATGTTCAGGCGCCCATCTGCCCTTCGCTGTCCCAAGACTAACTGTCCTCTCCGGCTGTCCAAAGCTAAACTGGCAGTGCCCCCCTTCTGCTCCTAGACCAACTGTTTAACTTTTCTAATAGTTCCCAGATCCCCAAATCTCATCACTCTCGTATAAAACTCATCCTCTAAATCTATCAAACCCTGTAATTTGAAAGGTTCTTGTCTAAAAACCACCCTCATGATTTTTATCACCAACTGTCAACATTATTAAGTGCCAAAGAACCACATGTCTGCTTCTGCCTTATCACTTTTCATATCTATCCAAACCCCTAATCTCACCTTTTATGCCTGTTGACCGCCATCACATACTACGCCTACTTACACATACACATATATGCATACACACACATTATGTATACAGCACACATATTATCTATCTATCTTACATAATATATATTCCACACCTTATCACACTAGAACACACACACATATTAACCCATATATGTGTTTGACTGCACCTTTTTAATCGATTTAACTAACTATTATTTAACTAATACTAATGCATTATAGCACACACACATTCTGCACCCACATTATAACAACAAAACAAAACAAACAAAAATAAAAATGAAAATCATGAAAAATATTAAGAAAAAATCATGCCTCCGAGTTCAAGAATCTCTCGAGTCCAAAAGAAGGTTCCCAGTCAAAATTTCCCGAGTTCAGAGAAAACGGGAAGGCCGAACTTATACAAATTAACAATAAAATGAGGACGTCTCTTCCAATATTGTTCTACCGAGTTGTTTACATTTCCAATATGTTGATCTACCCTAACTACCCATTATTTTCCCATAAATGGTCTCTTCGAATATTATCTACCGAGTTGTTTACATTCCAATATGTGATCTACCATTAACTACCCATATTTCCCATAAATGGCTCTTCCAATATGGATTCTACCGATTTTTATATTCCATATGTATCTACCCATTAAACTACCCATTATTTTCCCATAAAGTGCTCTTCGAATATTGATCTACCGAGTTTTACATTCCAAGATAGTATCTACCCATTAACTACCCATATTTTCCCATAAATGTTGCCTTCGAATATGTATCTACCAGTTGTTTTAATTCCATATTATCTACCATAAAATACCCATTATCCCATTAATGGTCTCTTCCAATATGTGATCTACCATTTTTACATTCCAATATTATCTACCATTAACTACCCATTATTTTCCCATTAAATGGTTGCTCTTCCAATATTATATCGCTCG
>CM042161.1:49483262-49485762 GCA_023376005.1 Doryteuthis pealeii
TAACTCTTTCCATTCCAGTCTTTTTTCTTATACTTCTTTTTATTTCTTTCTTTCTGTTCTTATTCTTTCCTTTCTTTCTTTCAATTTCTCTTTTTTTGCTTTCTGATCAGAACCACCCACTCGCTCTACTCCTTTATCTTTATCTGTTTCACATTAATACCTTGTTTTTTTATTTGTTTGTAATTATATTGTTTGTTTTCTTTGTTTTTTTACTGATCCTAATCTTTCTTTCTTTCTTTCTTTCTTAAATTTTTCTTTTCAGCTGATCAGACCCCAAACCTCATCCTTGATAAGTCTTTCTGTTTTCTTATCTTTGTTTTTTATTTGTTTTGTTATGCTTTGTTTTGTCTTCTTGATGTTTTTATTCCCTTCCTTCTTTCTTTCTTTCTTTCTTTCTTTCTTTCTTGTGCATTTCTTTCGTTTCTTATATCTTCTTTACACTTTCTGATCAGAACTCCACCACTCTCTCCTTTATCTTTTCTGTTTTTACCTATCTTTGTTTTATTTGTTTGTTTCTTTGTTTGTTTTTCTTGTTTCTTTCCATTCCTTCTTATAATCTTTCTGTACTGCTTAATCTTTCTTTCTTTCTTTATTTTGATAACAGCCCCCACTCTCCTCCCTTCGACTTTATCTTTGTCTGTTTCCTTATCATCTTGTGTTTTTTATTTGTTGATTTCTTTGATATTGTTTTTCTTCTTATTTTCCTTTCTTTTTACTTTCTTTCTTTAAATTATATCTTACTTTTCTTTCACATAATCTGTTAAAACAAGATCATTCTCCTCCTCCTTAAATGTTTCCACTCTTTTCCTAATTCCCATTCGGTTTTTGTTTTTTAACTTTTTTCTTTCTTTCTTACCTTCTTTTTTATTAATATCTAAGTACGCGTCTATTCTCTTTTTTTTTTTTTTTTTTTTGTTTCCTCGAGTTTTTTTCTTTCTTTTTCTTTCTTTCTTTTTTTTTTCTTTTTCTTTGCTTTCTTACAGGCCTCCCCTCTCGTCCTTTATCTTTTTCTGTTTCCTTATCTTGTTTTTTTCTTTCCTTTCTTTCTTTTCTTGTTTTCTTTTGTTTGTTCCTTCGTTCATTTCTTTCTTTCTTCTTTCTTTTTTTTTTTTTTCCTTTCTTTCTTTCTTTCTTTCTGTTCAGGCATTCCTCCCTCCCTTAATGTTTCCTCTTTTCTAATCTTTTTTCTTTTTTTTTTACTTTTTCTTTCTTTCTTACCTTTCTTTTATTAATCATCCAAGTCCGTCTATTCCTCTTTTCCAGTTTTTCTTTTTTCTTTCTTATCTTCTTGCTTCTTTCTTTCTTTCTTTCTTTCAGGCATTTGAAAAAAAGGTATGCGACACAGTTATATAATATCACTTATTCCTGTCTAATACAAAATAATTTGCTCATTTGGGTGGATGACGCGGTCCAATACCTTTCCCAGAGTATTAGTCGCGAAAGTGATCGTAATAGAGTGATTGGAGTTCAAACTTGCTTATTACAATGGCGTAGTCCAACACGTTAGCTAAAATGCCCCAAAGGATACGACTAAAAGAGAAAATAAAAGGAAAAACAAAAGAAACCTTAAAAAAAAAACAAGTAAGAGAAGAAGTAGGAAGTAGGAATGAAAGAAGAGAAGAAATCTGAAGGAGAAAAGGAAGCGAAAAATAAGAGAGGAAATAATTAAGACAATTAAATTGGACAAAGAATAATAGAGAAAATAAATGAATGAAAGATCTTAATGGTGACGAGAGGAAGAATGAAAATTGTTGGAGTATTTTGAGATATAAGGCGTGTGACAAAAGTCCACTTCTACTTATAGGCTCGCCGATAACCACTGGCAGTACTCTGCTGCTGTTATTATTATTTATACTGGCTGATTCTAATCTTAGCTACTCACAACTACTTGGATCTTCATGGACGACGGATCATATCACTGGACCTTTTGACACTACGTTCGATTCCAAAACTTAGGACTTATTCACTTGCCAAAGGATTCTATACTCAGGACTTATTCACTTACCAAAGGATTCAATAACTCAGGACTTACTTACTTATTTACTTTAAGTTCTTTTCAACTGGCCAAGGATGGCGGCCAGATACTTAACAAAAATACAAATTAATAGAATGAAAACAAAGCTGTGAAATTTTAACAGTACGGTTTACTAAAAAAATGACGCTGCTAAGATATTCTCGTAAATTCACACCAACACACAAAACCTTCAGAACACACAAGAAGTAAAGACTATAACAGGGTGTCAAGTCCTTCGTCATCACCCATGCAAAGCTTGTAGGAGAACTGCCGCTCCCACGTCCACTCACCTGTGTTTTAAAATGTGTTGCTGCCATCTTATGCAAATGGGTCTGCAGCATAAAGATGGCAGTTTGGTGAACAGCTCTCAGAGAGTAGATTGACACGCAAGACAGCGAACGCGTCTAGCTCCCGGTAAGTGGCTGTCACTTCGATTAGAGAAAACGAAAATGAAAGAATGAAGAAGAAATAGATTATGAAAAGAAG
>CM042161.1:49493262-49500762 GCA_023376005.1 Doryteuthis pealeii
ATCTATCTATCTATCCTTTTTTGTCTGTTCTTATCTATCTATTTATCTATGTATCTAATCTATATCAATCTGATCATATAAATATATCTTTCAATCTGTTCGTCTATATTTCAATATGAACAGATCTCTTGATCAATCTGAATTTAATCATATCTATCTATCTATCTATCTATCTATCTATCTATCTATCTGAATCTGATGTTATCTATGTATGTGAATAATATATCTATCTATCTTAATATGATCCTTTATATCTATCTATCTATCTATCACTCTGCATATTATAACCATATTGTATTTTGCATGTATTCCAATATATTTGTGCATTGATGAAGGATGAGCGTAAATGAGCGGGTATATTGCATGTATATGGTTGAATGAGTAAATATTTATACATGCGAATGAATTTGTCCTCAGGAATATATCTTCCTTTTGTTTGTATTTTTTCTTTCATTTTTTCTTTCTTTCATTTATCTTTTTCTTTTCCTTTTTCTTTTTCTTTTTCTTTTTTATTTCTTTAATTTCAGATCATTTCCCGCTCCTTCTCCGATTGCCCTTCTTTTTTCATAATCATTTTTTATTCTTCATCCCCCCCTCCCCACACTCTTCACCTTCCATGTGATCACTATCCACGTTTCATTCATCTCCTCAAACTTTTTCTTTTCCGTTTAAAAAAAAAATTCCTTCTACTTCCATCTAGTTTTTCAACCATCACTTTTTCTTCTTCATTTCGATCATTTCATTTTTTTTACTTCTTCTTCTTCTTCTTCTTCTTCTTCTTCTTCTTCTTCTTCTTCTTCTTCTTCTTCTTCTTCTTCTGTACACTATTCTTTTATACATTCTTCTTTATTTCTTTCCATTCTACTTCAACTTCTTCTTCTTCTTCTTTCTTCTTCTTCTTCTTCTTCTTCTTCTTCTTCTTCTTCTTCTTCTTCTTCTTCTTCTTCTTCTTCTTCTTCTCTTGCGACGTTTTCTTTCCTTGTTCCTCTATCTTTTTTTCTTCTTTTTTCTTCTTTTTCTTCTTTTTTCTTCTTTTTTCTTATTAATTTACTTTCTTCATTATATTTGTTACTGCATCTCATCAACTTTCTTTTCCCTATTACATTTCTTCTCGTTGTTGTTGTTGTTGCTTTTCTTCTTCCACATTTGTCCTCATCCCCTTCTCTTCCCCCCCTTTTCCTTCTTTTCCCTTCTCTTTTTCATCCATATTTCTTCTCCCTATCCCCTCCCCCTCCTCCTCCTCCTCTTCTTCTTCTTCTTCTTCTTCTTCTTCTTCTTCTTTCTTCTTTCTTTTTTTTCTTTCTTTCTTTTTTATCTCTGATCTAGTCTCCTTCATCTTCTTCCACTCCTTATCGTCCTCCTCATCTTCATTCATCATTTCTTCCACGTTCATTATTCTTTTTGATTATTTTTTTCTTCCCCCCCCCTTACTCAGTTTTATTCTTTAACTCCTCCCCTTCATTTCCCCCTCCTTCTATATTACCCCCCCCCACACCAACTGAACAAAAGAGCATTTGGGCGAAACGTAATACTTAAAAGAGGCGATTTATTGGACTTTCCACATGACGGGAAGATCTAGTTGTTCACGGTGCTTCGCGCAAACTCCTACGCGCAAACTCCTCCGCGCAAACTATATATTTCGCCATTTCCGCTCGCGAGCGCGCGCGTGCATGTCCCTTACAGATGTACAAACCTATACAATCTTCCTTTCCTCTCAAAACACCCCGGCAGACCAACGTAATCAGGCATACGTATGCCCTTGCACGTACGCTCGCCCTTTGTACTCGTCGGACGACACACAGAGTGACGTTCTCGTGTGCGTGGAAATGAAACCTGCTCGTATACATGGAAAGTACACTTGTTTATTTTGTCACCTGACAGCCCTCGTTCGTTTTTGTGATCATGAACTCAGTCCTCTTTGGGGATTGGTAAAGAGGCGTATACCTCCTTTTTCTCTGTCTTTCGATTTTCCCAAATTCTGTACCCATATCAAGAATATGTCCCATAAAATTAAAAGTTGTAACGATTTTATATAGAATTTCTCTCTTTAAGAATAACACACACACACACCATATATATATATATATATATATATATATATACATTTCGGCCTATTAGGCTCATCAGCAGAGCTATAGATAGAAAGACCGCCTTGATGCGTGATTCGAACACTGACTGTCAAGCTGACAGGCGAGGACCGTAACCCCTACACCAAACGGACTTTTTTTTCGTTTTGTTTAGAAGTAGGTTTTTATTCCTCTTATAGTGACTTTTTTTTTCTACACGACAGTATGAGAAGTAAATACACAAGCGATGTGTTTTGATATGGCTTTTTTTTTAGCCGACAATATATATGTATATATATGATAAGAAAAAATGGATATGAAATCCGACAGTGTAAAGAAAATATATATTAGATATATATAATAGTTAGAAAAAACAACAAAATTAAGTCAAAGATTGATTTATATATAGCCGACGCTAAAGCGTTTCGGTTTTAATAAAAACTATCAACAAGGCTTGCTGATATAAATTCATATGAAAGGAATGATGTAAAAAGTAAGCAAAAAGTTTCTGAGCCTCAATTTGCGATGTTAAATGGCTCAACTCCGCAAACGAAATGTAAGAAAATGTAAAAATGGAACGTCAAGCGGTGTGAGCGTTTCCATTCAAAATATATATATATATATATATATATATATATATATATATATATTATATATATATTATACAAGGTGTGTCAAAAGCGAATCGAGTTTTTTTGTAATTTTTGACACACCTTGTATTCTGAAAAAAAATAACGTTCCATTCATAGTTCATTTTTATCTTGGTAAGTACAGCTTCAAACTCGGCACTTTTATGACACTCCTTGTATTCTGAAAAAAAACCCTGACATTCCATTCATTGTTCCTTTCTATCATGGTAAATACAGCTTCAATCCCGATACTTTTATGACACATCTAATATTATATATATATATATATATATATATATATATATATATACGAAATCAGAATGTGGGTAATTGAAACATGAAGATACCAGAATGTCCCAAAAATATGTTGCTGAAGTAAAATAAAAACATCTTTTAAAAACATAATCCATTTTGCGGACCTTCTTTTTTATAAAATAATTAATTTTCTCCCGTTGGACCCATAAAAACCCTTTATATATATATATATATATATATATATATATATATATATAGCGTACCTTGATCCACTCGTAACTCAGTTTCCTCGTATATCAAATCAATTTTCCCTATTGAAATAAGCTAAAATGCTATTAATCCGCTTCCCAAAAATCACTCTAATCTTTTATTTGATTGTAACATAGAATAATCTATTTCCAACATATCGTAAAATTTTTATTTTCAACAATATTTATGATGACTTCACTTGAATAAAGTTTGTAATGAGCAATTATTTTTTTTTATTTACTAAGTACGTTTATTTGTTCAAATAAAAAATTTGGAAATTCTGAGCACAATCTTGCTATGCGAGCTCAGCATTATTCCGTATGACGTCACCCCAATCTACATATAACCATCTATGAGAAGAAAATATTTTAAAAATATAACAAACACCGGATGTTATGATTAGGGAAAACAATTTTATGTGTCAATACTTAAGCATTTCGGTATATTGTACCATCTTCAGGACACTGTTAAGTAATGTTTATGTGAGGGACAAAATGAAAGATGTTAAGTGTATAGGGATTGTGTGAATATTCACATATATAATATACACTTAACATCTTTCATTTTGTCCCTCACATAAACATTACTTAACAGTGTCCTGAAGATGGTACAATATACCGAAATGCTTAAGTATTGACACAAAAAATTGTTTTCCCTAATCATAACATCCTGTGTTTGTTATATTTTTAAAATATTTTCTTCTCATATTGTCGGATTAATTTCCTCGCCGTATTTCCATAACCATCTATACATATGAAAAGGCAGTTATGTGTATGTTTGACGTCCGGCTGAAACTACGAAAGTAAAACATTTGACGACAAAGTAAGTATATATACACATTCACTATAACTAGATCTTGCTTTTTGGGCAAAGATAATAAAAATTTGATTCTTGAAGATAATTAAAATTAAATAGTAACAGCATGGATTTTTTTGCATTTAATATTTTAAATTGGAGACACTGATTTTTCTTTACAAAGTTTCTGTGCACTTTTTTTCTGACGCCTTAATAGGCCGAATCAACGCAATGTCATTTTTTCATATTAATTGATAATGGATCTGCGAGACTAACATTTTGCCCCATTTCTACCCAGGCGACGCCGGGTAGCCACTTCTAGTAGCCACTTAAAGTACTGACTATCCCATTTTGCAATAATAGATTCTGCATTTTTGTTGAATGTTGGACTCTCAGTTTTTTAGATCTTATCAACCCGATTTAAAGAGACGACGATTCATGTGCAATTATCAAGTCTGTTTTAAACAGTACTCAGTGCTTCAAGATAAGCTTCTTTGCAAAAAAATAGGGTACGCCCTGTTGGCAAGGCTTAAGTACGTGCCCAGATCGATTTTTCACTTTTAAAAATATCAAATTATCCATCTCTGCAAAATTTGTATGTTAGGGCCGGGTTAGCTCAGTCGGTAGAGCGTTCGGCAAGAAACCACAAGGTTCCTAGTTCGATACCGGTCCTCGCCAACTCAGCATATGATAAGCACAGGGATATGTGCGGTAAAGTAAGGAGCTGATGGTAGGTGTGGCGTTCCACCTCAGACGCCAAAACAATCTCCTCGGTCTAGCGCTATCGAAAAAGAGATCCTTTGGTTGTTCCGTCAGTGTTGGGTAAAATCCTTGCGTTCAGCAAAGTCCCTCGTTGCAGGCCCGTTCGTCAATGTTGAATAACGTGCAAATGAACGGCTTTCCATATTGCCGATTAAATAGTTAACTAACCACGTATTCGAACTGTTGATTGGCTGAGTTTAATCCACTGACCCCGCCGAGTCTATAAGTTTAAGTGGTGGATTCCAGCACGCCTTATATAACCGAAGTATTCCAACAAAAAAGAATTGGAATAATTTCTCCAAGAAAGTCTACGAATTTTGGTTGGCAGAGAAAGAGGAATTAGAAAATCAGAGGCCTTGAGGAAAGTAGATAAAATTTAAGAGAGCAAATTCGGTAAATTGAAATACAATACTTAGACGCCAAGTCGAATGTTAGTGTGTGTTTTGTTGCGGCAAAATAGAATCAATTTTTTATCTTGCTTAGTTGTTTTGTTTTACTGCATATCAACTCTTTTCGGGTCATTTAATTCCGAATCAAGTCATTTTAATAAAGAAACGACTCAATTGCTTATAGTACCTGCTGTTGTTAAAGAGTACACTCAATTAAGTATTGAATAGGCTCATTGCTGCTTCGGTGATCATACAGAAACCGATGCTTTCAGCGTGACTTGACCGTAATTATTATTTATTTATTTTATCTTATTTTAAATAACATAGTTATTGCTTAGAATTATCCGGACAAAAACATAACAAAATAATTCAATTGATAAAGAGTTATTCACGAAAATAAAACTCATATCTCTCAACAAAAATTCCTAAGTTTTTTTTTTAGGAACATTATCAACTTAAGATTTAAATATTGCAGTACAATAGATGTTTGTTTGTTTATTGATTTTAACGGCATATCAACCAGTCTGGGGTTGTGTCATACGTAACAGTTAGGAAGTGATACATATTGTGTATTTATATTTATACTTTTTAGTAATTGGTTTTAACAATGTGTTAGCATTATTGGGGATTGTGTTGTATGGTATTGATTTGTTTCATGTCTATGTTCTATGGTATAATTTTGTTTCCCTAAAAAAAGAGAGAATATCCCCCATGTTGACATTTTCAAATAGATCTTTCATATTGTTTGCTTTAAAATAACGGTTTCTGATGTGAGCAAATGCATTCCATGAATAAGTGTTTAACTGTCAAAGGTGTCATTGAGTCCCGATTACGCATTGGTCATACAAGATTAACGCACTCCTATACACTCAAACAAGAACAACAACCGCAGTACAATAGAGTAGAAATTTAAAAAAAATAACGGTAATTCTGAATTCACAGAGCTTTGACTTTTCCCTCACCTTTTGGCCGTCCTCGGATTGGTCAGTTCGATCGTGGAAGCGAGAGTTGAACTTAGATTTTTGTTAGTTCTAGTTCAGGGTTTCAAGAAGACAGGCGTGCCTCCAAGATGGTTATATCTCTGGGCGTTACTGTTCACTTGGGCGGAATAAAAGACGTCTGAAAATGTCAAAATCTTTGTGTTCATTACTAAGAGCAACAATGAACACAGATGAAGAAGTCCTAAGTGGACCGACCAGGAGTACCAAGAACCAACCCAGACTGTCATCATATTGCAAGACCCTCTTGTAAAAAAATGAGACCGTCCAAATCTTACTAGATGAAATGCAGAAATGTAAATCCTGATTATCTGGTGTTGCTTATCTGCCAATTTTTTATTTCTTATGAGTGTTGTCAGCTCAGTTAAATAATGGACCATTCCGTTTTTTATAAAGAAAGAAAGTGGCGAAAAGGGATATGCTACACAGAAAAATATAATAAAGAACGAAAGAGTAGGAGAAATATATAGAGAGGGCATGTGAGCGTTCGGAATCGATTACGCTAATCTGTTTCAATCAAAACAGAGAAGACATGATCCGATCCAGACTAGTAGCAGGTAAGAAGATATGATAAGATGGTGAAAAGAAGTAAGCGGCAATATAACATAGGTTTAGCTCAGTCGGTAGAACACTCGTCTAGGAATCGCAAGGTTCTTGGTTCGATACCGGCCCTCGCCAACTCAGCAAATGAGTAGCACATGGATCTGTGTGGTAAAGTAAGGGGCTGATGGTAGGTGTGGACCTCCACCACAAATTCAAAAAACAATCTTATTGGTCTAGCACTAATGAAAAGGGGATAGACTCCCTCACAGTCTGGCTGATACCGACTTTAAAAGTAATTTCTTTTATCTGGTGTAATAATTGTATAGTGCACCACCTTATGAGTTCAACCTTACTCTTCCAGTACTTGTTTGTTGGTTGGTTGGTTGGTTGGTTGAGCTTTTACGACATGTCTCCCCTTGTATCATTTTATCATTTAAAATTTTTAAGTCTCATTCTTAATCTATTTAACCCATATATGGAACCCTAAGAGGTACTACCACCCTGGGTCACATGAACTTTGGATTAATGACGATGAAGGGGTACACCACACTTTTCGAACCTCACCACTAGATGAAGTTTACGTCATACCCAGTACGCTACGGTCCTCAGTATTGCCTTTCCGTCGGCCCGTCTAGCCTAACTAATGGCCAAAGTTATGCAAGTCATGGACTGCTCAGGCGCTAGCATTCCGTCCTTAAGCATCATGTGTCGTAACCTACGGTCAACAGATGGCCCATTATTTTTTGGAGGGGGAGGGGGGCTTACAAAGGTAGGTGTGGTGCTACACCTTAGCAAAACAATCTGCCGGTGTGGC
>CM042161.1:49508262-49510762 GCA_023376005.1 Doryteuthis pealeii
TCAGAGAAATATCAAAACTACAATTTATTGTATTATGGTGACTTTTTAACATACAGAAAATAAGTTTATTACAAAATTGAAAACCAAAAGTATCCTTGAAAATCCTTCATTAAGTTCGACTACAAATCCTCCCGAAACTAAAATGATTTTCAGTGTCAGACATTGCTTTTAGCAAATCTTATTCGAAACTAGAAATAACATTAATTGCTGATAATATCGAAAATTTCAACGAAAATGATTAGCTGTATATATTTCTTTCTTTCTTTCTTTCTATTTTTCTTTCTTTTTTTCTTTTTTTCTTTCTTTCTTTCTTTTTAGAATATGTCAATCCCAACATAATCTAATAGATGCCAAACAAATTTTAATTAACTTTTCCTAATCTTTATTCAAATTTTCCTCAATATCCAAGGTTTTCTGACAGACGCCAAAATTCTATCGCATGAAAATCAGGAAAATTTGACAGCTCAAAAAAATAAAGAAAAATAAAGAAAAAATAATCGATGCCAATTTATCCAGAAATGGTGAAAATACACCTTCGATTATTTGAAATATTAGAGCAGACAATATTAAAAGTGAGTTCAAAAGGAAGTAGAATGCTTGGTCAGGTAACCAGTCTAGGAGAAGGAAAACTCTGAAATATAAGCTGTTAAACTCCGCTGAAGAAATTGACCGTATGTCACATCCTGGAAATACTATGAAGGGTTCTCAGCAATTAGAACACAATATATATATATATATATATATATATATATATATATATATGTGTGTGTGTGTGTGTGTGTGTGTGTGTGTGTGTGTGTATTTATATATATATGCATTTATATATGTATTTATATACATATGTACATATACATATATTATGGACTCTCTCGTCGATTTTCGACGCATGAGGGTTCACACACACAATGAACATCCACACAGTGATTTGTTTATAGTGGTGAAGGCTTGTGTTGGACCATCCACACTGTCTGGCACAGTCGATAGGAAAGAATTGGTGTATCAAGGGTTGCCACAAACCCAATCAACGACCGACCTCAGGAATTTTGAATTCAAAGTTATCCCTCTCCTAGACTGGTTACCTACCCAAGGCTAAAGGGCCCAGTCTGCCCTACTATTTAACCCATAGCTGGAGGGAATTTTGAATTCAGAGTTATCCCTCTCCTAGACTGGTTACCTACCCAAGGCTGAAGGGTCCAGTCTGCCCTACTATTTAACCCATAGCCGGAGGGAGAATATATGGATTCATACCTTTCCCAAGGGTATTAGCGCTATGTGAAATGCCAACAGCTTCGTCTAGGAATTGAACTCGAATAGATGAGTCCATTTTCCACGACTCTAACCACTAGCCAACGCGCCTCCATATATATGTATATCTATATGTATATATTTATATATATATATATATATATATATGTATCTCTCTCTCTATATATATATAACGCAAAACATCTTATACAAGTTGAAGTGTAACAGTAAACGTTGATTGCTGATAATATCATGTATGCGCGTGGTGTAATGGTTAGAATAGTAGAAAATGGACTCGTCTACTCGAGTTTAATTCCTGGACGAAGCTGTTTGCATGTTATATAGAACTAATACTCTTAGGAAAGGTATGCATCCAAATACTCTTCCTCCAGGTATGGGTAAATAGTAAGGCAGACTTGGATCTTTAAACCTGTTCACGTCACCAGTCTAGGAGAAGAAAAACTCTTAAATCTAACCTGTTAAACTCCGCTCAAGAAATTTGCCTTGTGTCACATCCTGCGTAGAGGTTGGTATATATAATATATATATATATATATATATATATATATATATATATATTATTTGAGATATATTTTTGTATCTGTATCCGTTTTTTGGAAGTACATATATCAGGTTTGGGTATTAGTGTGAAGCAGAAAAGTGCTATATTATGATAATGTTGTTACCATAATATGTTAATATAGGAATAAATATCAGAAAACTCGGTAGTTTTTTTTTTTTTAGTTTCTGTTATTTAGACGTAGTGGTAAATTTTCAGGATAGTGACATCCCTTCTTCAAGACCGTGAATTTTAGTTATCTTCTGGCTGCTTGTTGCTCTGTTTGAATGATATGGAGGTGCTTGATGCTGATTAGTTGGTGATTAATGAGTTTGTACTTCCAAAAAACGGATACAGATACAAAAATATATCTCAAATATATATACTTACTAGAAGCATACGGAGACTCAAAATCAACAACATGCATATATATATATATATATATATATAAGTTGAGGTATCCGTTTACGCCTGGTAAAATGTCAATACATCGATTGAAGCTTATAATGATGTTGAGTGGGTAAGTGTCGTTTCTGGCAGATTGATTGACTTTAATGGCATGCCAACTCGGTTAGGATTATTTTATTTTCTGATGTTAGAGAATTGCGTACATTGTACATTTATACTTACTTTTTTTTATGAAAGTCGACCAGTCTAGGAGAAGGGCATCTCTGAATACAAAGCTTTACTCCGATT
>CM042161.1:49515762-49520762 GCA_023376005.1 Doryteuthis pealeii
ACTGATGATGGTAATTCATTCCATGAATTCATCACCCTTTTACACAAATAATTTTGACTTGCGTTTGTTTTGCAAAAAATCTTTGAGTTTTAAATCATGACCCCTGTTATTGATTTTGGAGCAACATTCGATCCTAGTCCACTCTGACCCGGAGTGGTTGGGCCTGTTAGAGGCCCATCTATGGGTAAAATAGAAAAAATAAGTTTAAAACGAATTGAATACCCAACAAGAATGAATAAAACAAAAAAGTCTTCGGCATGAAATTACCCAATAGGTTAACATACTGTAAAATCCAACCAACCAACCAACCAACCAACCAATCGGCTCTTGAGAAATAACTATACAAAAATGTAAATATAAATATACAATTTCTCTGAAATGTTGAGATGAGGCTTTATAATTTGTATTATTTGTATTATTCGGACTATTGTCCTCATCTTTATTGTTACCTTTACAACGTTTCGGTCGTTGTACCCTCATGCCTTCTTTAGTCCAATTGGGCACATAGCCTTGTGGATAAAGGAGTTAGGTTAAGACAGTTCTAAGTGACAGTTATATCTAGACTGCAGGTTCAATCCTGGTCAGGGGCAGCAGTAACATAGAATAAGGATTAACACAGGTATTTCTTGTTGGACTCGGGAAACTTCTCGAATTCGGGAAACTTCTCTTCAAACTCGGGAAGCTTCTTTTCGAACTCGGGAAGCTTCTCTTCGAACTCTGAAGCTTTCATGTCGCAATAAGGAACTTTCATGGAACTTCGAAGCTAACCCTTTATTCAATCCATGAAAATACAGCACACACGATTCCTGATCATATCTGAAGAAACCAATCATAAGACATGAGCTAGATGGAGCTACCATTGCCAATTGCCTAAGTTCATTTGCAGCACACAAAGGCAACAGTTTAAAATGTGGGAGGTATTTCTGGTAACTCTAGGCATATAATAACCCGAGATAGGTTGAAATTCCGTTAAAGTCAATCAATCGATCAATCTATTTTCATTTCTACACATTTTTGTTTTGTTTAAAGGTTCATTTTTCAGCTTTATGACTAAATGAACAACATTATAGACCTAATGTAACAGTGTACATGCAATTGCAATTAACTCAGTTCGTTGACCCACCCCACCCCATGAAAACAAACTAACAATATTTGTTTATGAAAATGTCTCGATGGAAAATGAGTTCTTTATGTTTGGGACCCAGGAAGCAGCTGTGGAGTGGAGGGCATTTAAGTGAGGAAATGAGTAAATGCTGGTTTATGCCAGAACTGGTTAAACTTAAGTATTTCGTTTTTAGGCATTTATTATAAATCAGGTTAATAGGTTAGTCACGATTTTCAGTATCAATATTGTAAGTTCGATTACCTGTGTGCTTCCCTGCTGTTGAGTCAGAGTAAGCTAATAATATATATATATATATATATATATATATATATATATATATAGAGAGAGAGAGAGAGAGAGAGATAGAGAGAGATAGAGAGATAGAGAGATAGAAATAGAGAGATAGATAGATAGAAATAGAGATAGAGAGAGAGAGCGAGATAGAAAGAGAGAGAGAGAGTGAGAGAGATAGAAATAGAGAGTGAGAAATAGATAGAAATAGAGAGAGAAATAGAGAGAGGGAGATAGAAATATAGAAATAGAGATAGAAATAGAGAGAAATAGAGATATAGATAGATAGATAGATAGAGAGAGAGAGAGAGAGAGAGAGAGAGAGAAATAGAGATATAAATAGAGAGAGAGAGAGAGAGAGAGAGAGAGAGAGAGAAATAGATAGAAATAAAGATAGATAGATAGATAGATAGATAGAGAGAGAGAGAGAGAGAGAGAGAGAGAGAGAAAGAGAGAGATAGATAGATAGAAATATAGAAATAGAGAGAAATAGAGATAGAGGTAGAAAGATAGATAAATAGATAGATAGATAGATAGAGAGAGAGAGAGAGAGAGAGAGAGAGAGAGAGAGAGAGAGAGAGAGGGTGAGAGAGAGAGAGAGAGGAAAAAAAAAGAGAGAGAGATCATAATATTTGTTCCTGATGCAGTACAGGATGATTATAGCTTGTAGCCGTTTTTTGTGTGCAATATCCCCTTCCCAAAGAATAAAACTCACTCACACCAGCTACAATAATTTTATCGTTTAAAAATGTTGTCAGTGTTACAGCTCAATTAATGAGCTAAAATGTAGCATATCAGAGGTGTCGGTGGTAAATATGGCGTACATTTTCAATTTGAATTCTATTTATAATATCTGATTTGTTTAATTTTGATAAAATAACATTTTCTGATTTAAATATTGAAAATGATAAAGTTTCTAACTAATTTTTAGGACAAAAGCAGAAAACATACACACATATCTCTCTCTCTCTATATAATATATATATATATATATATATATCTTATTATAATGGAGATTGTGTGTTTTTCTGTCTGTAACCGAAACTATATTCCTACTCAAGTCACAATTCTCTTAGTTATTGACATCACATTCTCCATGATTTTATCTTTATCTAAACCTCAATTATTAATAAAATTGTCTTACATTATTAATACTGTTAACCATGTCTACATACGGACAACATGCAATTGTATTTATATATACAACAAAATAGCGGTTTACAGTGTGAACGGGAAGGCTAATTTGCATATTAATATTAAAAAATCGAATTTAATAAATATGTGCTTAGTATTATTGATTTCTAACTGTTTGGTTTTATTCTAATGAATATAAGCAAAAATCTCTTCAATGAATCTTAAATGAAATCCATTAACAAGATAAAATAACTGTCATTTTATTCTTTACTTCCTCTTAAAACTAAATACTTAAATTAGAAAAAAACAACAATGAAAGACAAGAGTGATGGAAGAGTAAGTTTCAGTTGTTCCATTTTTTATTATACTCCCTCTGTTTCAAATCTTTTATTATACTCCCTCTGTTTCAAATCTTTTTATCTGTATTCTTATTTAGTTTCATTAGCCTTTCTAATTTAATACAATATTTTATTATATTAAAACTTAAATACTTGCACCCGGAGAGTGCATATATTTGCTAGTAATATATATATATATATATATGTATATATATATATATATATGTGTGTGTGTGTGTGTGTGTGTGTGTGTGCGTGCGCGTATGTGGCTCTTAAAGTCGTATACAAATGACACATTAGAGAATTATTGACATGGGTATACTTTGGTATAAATCCCCTTCTTTATTCTGAATCATGTTCTTGAAGGTCTAGACATAATCTGCAGCTATTATTTTTCCCCTTGGTAAACTTGGTCTTAATTTCTTAACATCTCCTTTTATCATGGGTGATGTGCTTGTTTCATCTTTTATAAGGCATGCATATTTTTACTATGCTATACCATTGGCATATTTTTATCAATATTGGTACCTTCTTCTCTTTTATTAGTGGCACTTACATATAACGTTGCCTAGTAACTTTTTTTTATGGAGGCGCGTGGTTTAATGGTTAGAGTCGTAGGAAATGGACTCGTCAACGCGAGTTCAATTCTTGGACGAAGCTGTTGGCATTTCACATGGCGCTAATACCCTTGGGAAAGGTATGAATCCAATTCTCCCTCCAGTTACGGATAAATAGCAGAGCAGACTATACTCTTTAACCATGGCTAGGTAACCAGTTTTTAACAGACGACTTTTGATGTTATTTCCCCAAACAATTGTGCAAGTAAAAGATCTAATGTTTGGGATCAGTATTTGGTATACTATCACACAATGGCTCTTTCGGATAAATTATTAATGACTTTCAAGATTCTAAGATCAAAAGATTTATTAGGAAGCTTGAAAGAAAAAAAAGAGAAAAAAAACAAACAAAATAATAAGGATTCTGTTTTGTTTAATCAAATTTGTTTGAATGAAAAGATGCTGCCCAAATACAACTTGGAGTTATGCAAAAAAAAGATTAATTAATCAAAATTTGAATGTGAAATTTAAAGGAAGGCATTTATCTAAGTCGACACGGGTAGGATGCGACACAGGGACACTAGTATGGGGCATTCAGCGAGGATCGAACTCGCTATTCAGTTGTAATGTATCTTCGAAACTAGCTCTAACCATTATACCACAACAGGAAGGTAATCCTTAACTTTTTCCTCGTAAATTCCTACCATAAAATAAACTGAACCCTCATTTTATGTCCGTGTTTTTGCAATAAATGTTTTATTTTTCTTGCACCCGTTATTTTACAATACTAAATATATTTTCTTTATTTGTTAAAGAATAAAGAAAATATGTTTAGTATTGTAAAATAACGGGTGCAAAAAACAAAAACAAAAAAACATTTATTGCAAAAACAGGGACATAAAATGAGAGTTCAGTTTATTTTATGGTAGGAATTTACGAGGAAAAAGTTAAGGATTGCCCATAGGAAAATAGGATATTCGCGCTATACGTAATGCAAACAATTTAATTCAGGATTTTGTTGTACATTCGAGGTGAAATACCACACAGAAGAAATTGACTGCTTAATATATCTATTCAGCACCAGTATCCGGTGCTAACGGATACATACAAAAACACAGAACAATAAGTTACAAAGTAATTAACAAGACAACTTACAAGAAATAGAGGAGGGTCAAATGCGGTATAGTCAAACAATGTAAGATTAATCAACTTATTAATTAAGAGTTGGAGTCCTTAATAGTAGATTATCTAAGGCTATGAGCCAGGTCATCTGGTAGAGTGACCCTTGATCTCTAGAGGCGCGAGATCCTACGCGTCATGACAGATACGTGATAGTTAGAGTTTAGATGTGACCTAGCTTTGTAAGGAGAAAGACGTGATAGTCTTCTCCCCGGAGTCCAATCTCAATCCCCGCGGTGGAATGGATGGAAATCATGGGCTCATAAATAATAAAACTTGATCAAGTGAAAACCAAGTCTTGTTAGTTTATTAAATGTAAAAACAAGCAATGCCCAACTCAGAACATAAGAAGAACACCAGCCCTTAAAAGTCAACAAGACAAGACAATGGCGGCCA
>CM042161.1:49523262-49525762 GCA_023376005.1 Doryteuthis pealeii
ATTTTTATCAAGGTCTTCATTAAAAAATTCATACTGACACTAACAAACTTAAATTGTTAGGAATTATTAGCTTCATTTATATATTTTCTTTTTACTCACATTTTGGCTTGTTATTTCATTCTTTTGGCTATCTTTCGGTCTGTATACTCGTCGCCGTAGAAAATAATTGAATGAAATAACAAGGCAAAATGTCAGTAAAAAGAAAGCCATGGGTAGCAGCGTGGTGGATGTGAGAAACGGCAGATGATCCCATACTGGGACAATGGCGAGGCTCATATGATGCTGGGCGGAGGAACCCTAAACGGGTCAACGGCCAGGATCAAACAGTTCAGTTAGGAAACTACTGCTCCTCATATCTAAGACTAGCGCCTATTGATGAGTCAACAGCCACCGATAGATATCCATGACATCGAAACAATCCAAAATCCACGTACGTTGATCAGCTCTGTGCGGATGCAGGATGCTGCATAGAGGACCTCCCGAGAATGATGAGCGATAGGGACGGATGGAGAGAGATTGTCATGGATATCCGCGCTGAAAACGCGACATGATGATGATGATGATATCTTTTCTTAAAACGTTCATTTTTATCTCAGGTATTCTTTCCTCGGTGTGAGATGGCTTTTTTAAAAGATGTTTTTAAGTACTTCTTTCAATCCGTTATCTAAGAGATTATGACTCAACAAGCCTAACCTAGGGTAAACAAAGACTTGCGGAAGACTTTTATAATTATTAGTAATGTTATGATTATCTTGTAAAAATACATCTATAAGATGATTGACGGGGGAAGTCATCAGCGTTGTTATTCCTTGGGATCATTGGAAATTTCTGGTCTTTCAACAACGAATTTCCTCACCCAAGGGACCAATCGGGGTTAATCAAACCTCGACCCTTCCCCCACAGCAAATAACCTGCCTCCTGATGACCATAGATTTTATAGTACTGGTCACCTGACCTCCAGCCAATGGCAATAGCGCTCTCTTAATTTATATTACAACCATTTTATTACTCGAGTTTGATCTTACTACCAGGAAGAACGGTTGTTGTAAGTTTTTCCCCCTCTTAGTTGATTTTTTTTTTTTAATTTTACGATTTTTAAATTTCTATTTATTTATTTATTATTATTATTATATTATATTATCATTATTAGTCTAATTTAGGTTAGGTTAGTTTAAAGGTGTGGGGAATAAGATTACGAGTTTTTTTTTCTGGGCAAAACGGCTGACATGAAAAAGAATGAATTAAGAAATCGTCTTGGAATCACTTCCTTATGGTGAATTTTTTTCTTATTTTCGTGATCCACTGAAGGTTCGGAACCCATAGTTTGAAATCCCATGGTGTAAGTTATGTTACTGAATGATGTAATAGCGGTTGATATGGCATTTCCTGATCTTATCTTGAAAAATGGCAGAAACGTCGAAATTTGACACAAGCTGATATTGACGTAAAGCGTTGTATTTCGTCTTTCAGAAATTGAAAATGTCTTTAAATTATGGTGCTTTTATCTTTATTTTCTTATTCATTTTCGTGGCCTATTTTTATTTTACGACCTAATTTCTTTATTTCGCGACCCACTGAAGATTCTGAACGCAGAGTTTGAAGGCTGGAGAGGGTCAGTGATAGTTTGTGAAGCCATATCTTGGTATACTCTTGTTTCAATCATTGTCCTGCATTGTAGAATCAACAACATTTTTAGACCCATTTTAGTCTCAACTCATATAATATATATATATATATATATATATATATATATATATATATATATACAGGACAGATTCAGGTTTGTGCATATACCATTTAGTTGAATGGTGAAAATTGAATTATTTGCACAGTTCCCAGTGAATTTACCTTTCCCACCCAGTCTTGTACTCTCTTTGTGTTAGTTTACTGCATTTGCTTATTATATGATTGACAGTTTTTTCCACACATTCTACATTTGCTATTCTGTTGCGTCCTATCTATTTTTGCGTTTACATAATTTGTTCTTTTCCCAACACGTTCTATACTTGCATTGTTATTATTTTCACTCCTGTTGAGTTTTTCACATCAGCGTTAGCTGATTGTATTTCCCTGGAGGCTGAGTGGCAACAAGTCTCCTCAGGTCTCCAGGACTCTTCTGAGTATTCTAGCCAATTGCAGCAGTGCAGTAGTCTGGATGGTCTCTATTCTTCTTCTGGTTTCTAGATCCTCCAGTCTTTTTTCCAAGTTTTTTGGTACGGTTCCAAGTGCACCAACTACAATTAGTATCACTTCCCCTCTCATATTCTACAATTCTTTCAATTCTCTGGCAAGGTCCAAGTATTTATCCATCTTTTAATTTCCTTCAGCTTCACCCTGTGATATACTGGGACCGCAAAGTCCACCAGTTGACACGTTCTCTTTTTTTTTGTTAATCAGTACTAGGTCTGGTCTCCTGGCTGGGATAGGGTGATCCGTCTTTTTCTCGAAGTCCCAGAGAATTTTATGTGTTTCATTCTCAAGAACAGATTCTGGTTTATGT
>CM042161.1:49530762-49550762 GCA_023376005.1 Doryteuthis pealeii
TTTCGAAATGGAGAGATGACGTGTCAAAGTTTGTTACGTTCTGATTCTTACTTCGAATAGAGTAATGATGTGTTGATAGTAAAATGATTAGTAATATACTTATCTCTGTACCGGTATACGCCGGAAGGCTCGAATCTTCGTTGCTGTCGATGCTGGATTTGGCTGGCAATTCTTGGATGTTTAGAGTCTAAAATCCAACTTGCGGTGCTGAGGGATATCTTGCCTTGTGCCGTTTGGTTTTTAGTAATTACAGAAGGCCACTTTTTTCCCGTGAGATTCTTATTTTCCCCAAGCCAAAACTGCCGAGAGCAAAAGCTCCATGTCTAGCTCTCTCAGCGCATAATTCCAAACTTACTTCAACGTTTTCAATTCTCACTCCTCCTCTCCCACTTCGTCACGTCCAATAGAAACAAAGCTATGTCGCTTAATGATTCATCCTTAAACTTTTCCATTCTCATTTAACACGTAATCTCTCATAAAAACTTTTCCGTACTAATTTACATATCATGTTACACTCATGGCCCCAAACCCCATTATGTTACATCTATCTATCTATCTATTTATCTATCTATCTCTTTTTTTTCTGGTTCTTTTCGTATCTATTTATCTATCGCAGACTCTTAATATCTATCTACCTATCAAACTTGCCGAGATCTTTCTTTCCTTCTTCTCATTCATTTCTCTATTAATTCATATGTCAATATTTAATAGAAGTTAACAGTAAAGCGTCTATGACATAAATCATCCTTAAACTTTTCCATTTTCATTTAACACGTAAGCTCTCCTAAAAACTTTTCCGTACTAATTTACATATCATGTTACACTCATGGCTCCAAACCTCATTATATTACATATATTTTTCTATAAAAGAGTGAATGGAAGTGAATCCGACAGTATGAAATAAATATTTAGAAAAAACAAACACATGATGTTATAATTCGCTGACAGAAATCAATAAAGGGTCGAAACAGATTTCTGTCAGCGAATTTATAACATCATGTGTTTGTTTTTTCTAAAATATTTATTTCATATCTATCTATCTATTTATCTATCTATCTCTTTTTGTATCTAGCTGTCTGGTTTTTGTATCTATTTATCTATCGCAGACTCTTAATATCTACCTATCAAACTTGTCGAGATCTTTCTTTCTTTCTTCTCATTCATTTCTCTATTAATTCATATGTCAATATTTAATAGAAGTTAACAGTAAAGCGTCTACGACATAAATCATTCAAACGTTGGCTTAAATTATTATTGAATGGCAGAATTATTTGTAATGAAAACTCATTTCCTATTTTGTTGGAACGGACTTACAAATTACGTATTTCATCTGGCTTAAGAACAATTCAGAACCTTGGACTATAAGTTCCACTTATAAGTATGATAAACAGCATCAAACGATCAATACAATTGATTGGTTGGTTGGGTTTTACCACATATCAACCATTGTTGGGTTATTTTATGCTGAAGACGTTTTGTTTATTCATTTTTTATGCTTAATAAATTGTTCCACATATAAGTATGATAAACAGCATTAAACGATCAATACAATTGATTGGTTGGTTAGATTTTACGACATATCAACCTTTCTTGGGTTATTTTATGCTGAAGACGTTTTGTTTATTCATTTTTTATGTGTATTCAGTCTTTTAAACTCAATTTATTCTTAAACTCATTTTTTCTATTTAACCTATAGCAGGGACGCTAACAGGTACTACCATTCCGGGTCAGAGTGGACCTGAGAGTAATGGTGATGAAGGGATACTCCACACTCCACAGGGATCCAAAATTGGAACTTCACGATTAGATGCAGTTTAACGCCATACCCAGGTCATCAATAAAATTTGAAACGTCCTATTGAGTTTAGTGGAGATGTAGGGAGTATAAAATACCCCTTTATTGTCATAAACTCCAGGTTCACTCTGACCCGGAGTGGTAGTCTATGTTAGGCTTCAATCTATAGGTCAAACATCGGTTTAAGAATGATTCGTATTCAATAGAAACACTTGATGCAAAATAACTGTAATTTATCTTTGAACCTATACCCCTTATTCAGTCCACGGGTGTATCCTGTTTCGATTGCTCCCGATTACAACAAGATGGCTCCCTATTACGACAAGGAGGTTCCCGAGTGCGAGAAGGTTCCCGAGTCCGAAAAGAAATACCTGAAGAAGGCCGGAGGTCACATCGGCGAAACGTTGTACAGATAACAATAAAGAAGAGGACAATTGTTCGAATAATACAAATAATACTAATTGTCTTTATTGGTTAAATAAATACTATTTTCTATCGGACAAGACTTTCGCTCCATTCCAAGAAAAGTAGTAGAAGTTATAAAGTTATGTACACAGAAAAATGTTGTTATTCATCGCACCAGTAAGAACTTAAAAAACATGGAGTCTTGGTAAAAGATGGTATGATGAAAATAAAAGATGGCGGCTAGAGAACAGAAAGAGAGGAGACAGACCATCCTCCGAAGTAAGGGACAATATAACACTAGGCCACTATCCCGTGGGAAAATCCATCTTTGAGTACTTAAACGTAAAATAAATTTTTCTGCATCCGTAACTATTTACCTAACCCTCCCCCACACGAGCAGGATGTGACACAAGGTCATTTTTAAGCCGAGTTTAACAGGTTTAAAATCAGAGTTTTCTTTCTCCTAAACCAATTGCCCTATCTAGCTTAAAGACCTTAGTCTGTTCTACTATTTACCCATAGCTGGAGGAGGATTGGATTCATACCTTTCCAACAGTAATAGTGCTATGAGAAATGAGAACAGCCTAATCTAGGATTTGAACTCGGCTCGCCGTCTCCATTTCTTATGAAGATAACCATTAAACCCCGGGCGCCTCCGTTGAGTATTATCTTTTTTAAATTTTTTTTTTACATGGCACGCAGTTCAATCAGTGTTATTACTTGTCTTGGGCCAAGCACTTTTTTTGTTGATATTATCAACTGGACAATAAAAGATTTTTTTCTAAAAATGTGTGTATCAGTTCAACGTAATTTGGACAAAATAAAAATAGAATGGAGATAAAGGGTAAAAATACAAAAACGTAATAAAAAAGGTTAAAAAAAGACAAAAGAAAGAAGCGTCAGAAATATAAAAAAAGATTCACTTTGAATTTTAATACAATAAAAAACAAAAGCAAGATGTATTAAAACGAAGTACTATTTGTGATAAAATAAATACTAAGGTTTAAAGAAAGTACTAAAATCAAGACAATATCTTTCCTTAACTGAAAAAAAAAAAAAAAAAGACACGAACGTTGACTTTTATTTAATTCTGTGAAATTTAGAAAACAAAAGAACCCCCCCCAAAAAAAAACAAAAAAAAAAAAAAACAATTAAAAAAAAACAAAAACAAAAAACAAAATCAAAGTAACAAAATACAAATATAAAAACAAAAAAAAAACTAATTAAGATTAATACAATGAACATTTTTAGAAAAAAAAAACAAGTAAATCAGCTAAAAAAAATACTCATGGTTATCTGTTCTTTTACATGGTGATATACGTTTCTTGTTTTATTTACAAGGAAACAAAACAAAACAAAAACTTAAATAAGCATAGATAAAAAAAAAAATTGGACAAAAACTCGTTTGCAAAGAATAAATAAGAAGAAAAAAAATCAGATAATTAATTTCGACTCTATCGTTGGCTTCTATTTAATAAACGATTTAATTATTGAAATTACGTTGGTATTGTCTGATTACAAGCCAAGTTGAGGTATGAAGGTCGGGTCGTGTAGGGCGAACGGTGAAGCTATGGGTAGGGGATGTGAACCTTCCTTTATTGGACAATCTATCAAATAGATTGTCATTTGGAATCCCGAAACCTCATTTCCACAATTCCTCCTCTCCCCACCCCCTTGACTTTTAACACTTCATGCTTTGATTTTCTTGTTCAAATCGCTTGTCATCGAGCCAATGTCAGATTATTATTATTATTATTATTATTATTATTATTATTATTATTATTATTTACTCCTTTTGAGTTTTCACATCAGCATTAGCTGATGGTCTTTCACTGGAGTCTGAGTGAAAGCAAGTCTCCTCAGTCTACTCTTCTGAGTATTCCAATTGCAGCAGTATGATTATATTATTATTATTATTATATTATTATTATTATTATTATTATTATTATTAGTTTTTTGATGGTCTTTCACCCCAGCAGCATTAGCTGATGGTCTTTCACTGGAGTCTGAGTGAAAGCAAGTCTCCTCAGGTCTCCAGGACTCTTCTGAGTATTCTGTCAAATGCAGCAGTGCAGTGTTCTGAATGGTTTCAAATTATTATTATTATTATTATTATTATTATTATTATTATTATTATTATTATTTAGTTTTTCACACCTGCCGTAGCTGGTGGTCCACTGGAGGCTGAGTGACACAAGTCTCCTTAGGTCTCCCGGACTCTTCTGAGTATTCTAGCCGATCCCAACAGTGCTGTAGTTTGGATGGTCTCGATTCTTCTTATTATTATTATTATTATTGTTGTTGTTGTTACTACTAGTACTACTAGAACAAACGAAACGCCCTCTGGGTGGTGTAAAACATTAATTTTTGAAACATATTGCCTGAGAGCGGTGGCAGTTAAAAAAATAGTGTTTGAGGTATTGTATCATAAGTAAGTAAAATTATCAAATTTATCAACGGAGTAAAAAGATAAAGAATAAAACAATTTGAAATGAAACTTAGTTCTGTCCTACTCGAACAAAATGTTGCGTGCATCTGTTAATTATTAATTAGATGATTATTTTGAATATTTTATACATAAATTTTACTCTAAATCGTAGGTATTTATTTATTCATTTGTATAATGTTTAGTTAACTTCTTGTTACTGAAAAGAAGGCGAGAGTAAAAATTTATTTTAAAAACCGATTACAGTGTTGTTCTTTATTCTATGTATTGATGATTTCGATATTGTGACGTAAGCAGTGACGTAATTTTGGGCTGGGAACTACTACAGCAACTACCAATGTGTCTGTCTTTGTTCCAGACCTCCTAAAAATAGTAAGTGGTTTCCACCCCTTTGTTGTTTAAACCTTTCTTTATGTTTCTCAAACACGTTGTGACTCTTTTGACAGTAACAATTACAAAATGTGCCTCATGAATAAGTATTTAAAGATATTAAGAAATTGAAACATGAAAATGTTTATCATTCATTTTTATGATTCGGCATTAAATGACATGAAAAAGGTTGAAATGCTGTAAAACAAAACAACCAACTAAACTCCAGCCCCTGATTCTTACTTTATGGTCACCGATTGTTGAAAAAGTATTGATCATTGCGATGAAAAGCAAGATTGATTGATGAATTGATTAAAGTTAACGGCATGTCAATCCATCCAGGTTATTTTATGACAAACGGTAGGTTGTGAGGATGGTTAAATTCATCGTTATGTCTTTTTTAAAGATTTTGACAGTAGGTTGTTTGCAGTTGTTTGTTGCTAAGTGGATTGGGAATCACTTTAAGCGATTGGTTTATAGTTCAAGATTTTTATATTTTTGGTATAATTTTATTTCTTTCAGGAAGGTTTGGTAATTGCATTTTACGGCACGTCAACCCCTGTTGGGTCATATTATGCCGAGGACATCTTGTTTTTATTCATTCTTGATGGGTACTCAATTTGTTTTAAAGACATTTTTCTATTTAATTCATAGATGAGCCTCTAACAGGTACTACCACTCCGAATCAGAGTGGACCTGGTAGTAATGGTGATGAAGTGATGCTCCAATTTACCTAGACCCACAGAACTGGAGCCTCGCCATCAGATAGAGTAACACTATACCCAGGACATGTAGACCCTCAGCCACCGCCTTCAAGCAAATTTTTGATAAAAACGGCTGGGGCTTAACATAATAGCAATAGAGTTAGGATAATCATATAGGTGCGAGGGCTTGGAGTGACCAGTTGACTGATCGGAGGGGCCTCTCCGACCACTCGACTAACCTAAGTATGGACCAAAGTGTAATATTGCAATGAGTAGCACAGGGATCTGTGCGGCAAAGTAAGGAGCTGATGGTAGGTGTGGCGCTTCACCTCTGACGCCAAGACAATCTCCATGGTCCAGTGCTAGTGAAAAGGGGATAGACTCCCTCGCTGATTGGCTGATACCGACTTTAGGCCATCCTGAAAACTTTACTTACTTACTTATCCGTCTGCAGAGGTGCAGTCGGTGTATTCTAAAGTCCCAGCCGACAAGGCTGTTTCTTAAGGGGATTTTGCACACATTTAAATGATATCAATTATTATCATGTAATACAAATAATTTTCCGCCCTGTCGGTTGGGGCGTTAGAATGCACCGACTGCACCTCTGCAGAGGGGTAAGACTCCCCCAATGGGCCACCTGTTGGCTGTGGGTGGCGACCCGTGATGCTTAAGGATAGATCCCAGGTGGATGAGCAATTTATGACATGCAATACTCCACTTTGGCCCTATCTTGAGCTAGACGGGCGGTCGTAAAGGCCCCCTCCGATCAATCGGCTGGTCACGTCAAGCCCTAGCACCTATATGATTTTCCCAACCCTATTGCCCTTATGGCAAGCCCCAACCCCTTTTTATCATATGGGTGCTAGAAGGCGGTGGCTGCGGGTTTACATGTCCTGGGAATGACGTTAAACTCTATCTGATGGTGAGGTTCCAGTTTTGGAGGTTTGGGGAATGTGGAGCACCCCATTCATCACCATTGCTCCCTGGTCCACTCTGACCTGGAGTGGTAGTACCTGTTAGGGTCCCATCTATGGGTTAAATAGAAAAATGTATTTATAAAAAAATTGTATTTTCCATTAAGAATTGATTTATTTCAAAACTTTATCGGCATTAAATGACCCACTGAGGTTGATATGCCGTAAAACAAAACAAAACAAACAAACAAACGAACAAAAATTTTCACACGGTTGTTCAGTCTTTAGTATTCTAATACTAATAATTATATAGTTGGTTGGTTAGTTGGATATAACGGCATGTCAACCCTTCTTGAGTTATTTTATGTCTTATCCATCTGTAGAGTTGTAGTCGGTGTATTCTAATGCCCCCGCCGACAGGGTTAACAAGCAAGAGAAATAAGCTGAAAGACCACTACTAGATAAAATTCATAATCTTTCTAAGTATTCTTGAAGAGTCTTCATCACATAAAATCAGACAGGCCGGAAATTAGACAGTGGCGAAAAGCGGAAGTTAAGAAAAATATTATTGTAATCATTAGTGTGATAAACGACTGATACTAATCGGCTCGTCTGTATTTGTAAAAGACATTCCGGAGACTATTTGGCCATGAAGGATGACAGCGCCATCTACAGGTATTTCGTGTCGACTTTACGTGCGTGGGAAGAGGAAGGGGAGGAGAAGAGCGGTGTTATGGTATGAAGGAAGTAGAGTGAAGATAAGAGGAAAGAATGAAGAAAAGATCGTTTCCGAGACGATTTGTGTGAATACTATTGAAGCAAGAGAGTTGACTCTTAATTAAAGAGAATTGTTATGGTTAGCGGAATGAGGACAGGTATCCGCCGTGGAATTGAATAAAGGTTTGGGTTCAAAGTTCCGTGATGGCTCCCGATTACGACAAGACGTTCCGAGTTCGAAAATAAGATCACCGATTTCGAGAAGGTTCCCGAGTCCGAAAAGAAGGTTCCCGATTTCGAGAAGGTTCCGAGTCCGAAAAGAAGGTTCCCGAGTCCAAAAAAAAAGGTCCCTGAGTTCGAGTTCGACAAGAAATACATGAAGAAGGTCGGAGGGCACATCGGCCGAAACGTTGTGCTATAACTATAAAGATGAGACAATAGTCCGAATAATCCCAATAATAAAGAGAAGACGCATAATTAACAGATAATAACAGATAGGTGATACTAATTGAAATTGAATCCCTTGGAAGGGTCCTCTAACAATTAGAAAAGAGACAGAAAGAATCGCAGATCCGAGAAAGAATATAGACCATCCAGACCAGCACTCTTAGAACCAGGAAGAATACTTTGAAGAATGCTGGGGGCATGAAGATATGTGTTGCCACTTAGATTTCAGTAAAAAATCACCACTTAAAACTGGTACGAAAAACTCGCAATATGGACATAATACCTGGATTGGTGCTTCTAAAAATGGTGATATTAATAGAAATGTTTAAAGGCTAAAACAGTAGAAACGTTGTTTTTTTTCCCGCCCTGAAGCTATCTAAATAAAGAACATGGCGGATAATATGGAATAAAAGAATTGACAGTAAATGACAAATCATATTTTTTTTGGCTGTCAGTTTGAATTTCATTGCAGTTATTTGCTGGCTTCCTTAACAGGAAAATTTCTTTATAAAACAAATTTTTATTTCCATTTTTGTCTTCCTTTAATAATTTCATCAATATTTTTTTTTATCTTAATATTTGTCTTATAATTTTGACGCAGGACATATTCACAACAATTTAACATAGACGATTTTATGAGTGCATTTTCCACCTTTCTGTCTTTCAATTTTAACTTTTCTGTCTTTTACTCTTCTTTATCTTTAAAAAAAAAAAAACTTATTTTTTTTCGTTTCGTCTTTTCCATCTTTGTTTTCCGTTGCCTCGTTTTGACATTTTGCTTAGTTTTTCAATGTTTATTCTTTTCTTTTCTTCCATATTTTACTCTCCTCCTCCTCCCTCACTTCGATCATCATCCTCTTCCCTCTTTTTCCCCTCTCTCTTCTTCTTTTGGTCCCAGCTTTTCCTTCCTTGTTTTACTGCTTTTCATCATACCCCCACCCGTCTCATCATTACCTGATGTAGGCGGGGATCAGAGTGCAGTATCTGTTCCAGTTACTATGATTTGAGACCTACCTAATCCCCTCGGGGGGGGGGGTCCAGTGTGCTTCGGCCACTAGACCGGGTTAAAGTACAATTATTAGCGTCGATCCCAGGGGGTCGTCCCCCCAGGCAATACCTGCCCCTTTGTGGACAGGGCTGGGTTTATTGCCCAGTGCCTGAGGCGCCCCCTTGAGGGGGAATGCCGACGGGATTTTTGTTCTTTCCCACCCATGAGCTTCGGCTTGTGGGTGGACACACATTAAAACGAGGCCTTGTGCCCAGTCTATACAAGTGGGGTATGAGACAATTATCCCCCCTCCCGTCTCATTATTCTTCTGTTTCTTGCCACTCCTTTATCGTTGTTGTTTTTAGTGATAGTTTGGTTGTTTTTGTTGTTGTACTTTTTTTATATCCTCCTCGTTTTCTTCTTCTTCTTCTTCTTCTTCTTCTTCTGAGTTTTTCACATCAGCGTTAGCTGATGGTATTTAACTAGAATCTGATGACAACAAGTCTTCTCGGGTCTCCAGGACTCTTCTGAGTATTCTGGCAGATTGCAGCAGTGCAGTAGTCTGGATGGTCTCAATTCTTCCTCTGATTTCCAGATTTTCCAGTTTTTTTCCAAACTTTATGGGACCGTTCCAAGTGCACCAACTACAATTGGTGTCACTTTGACTTTCATATTCCATAGCTTTTTCAGTTCTCTGGCAAGGTCCAGGTAATTGTCCATCTTTCCATTTTCCTTCAAATTCACCCTGCATTATTATTATTATTATTATTATTATTATTATTATTATTATCGCTCCTCCTACTATTCTCCTTATTCTCGTCTGGCTTTTTGTCTCCTCCTCCTCCCAATTTCCCTCTTCCTCTTCTTCTTCTTTGTATTATTATTTATTATTATTATTATTATTATTGTTCTTTCCTTCCTCTTCATCCTTAATCTCCCCCACTTTTTCGCCCTCTCTATCCTCCTATTCCTTTTTATGAAACCTCTTGTTCTTCTTTCTCTCTCTCTTTATCACTTCTTCTTCTTCTTCTTCTTCTTCTTCTTCTTCTTCTTCTTCTTCTTCTTCTTCTCACTATAATTTTTCTTTTTACTCTCCTCCTTCTCCTTTTGTCTTTTTATCCGTCTCCCTCTTTTTCATACAACTCTTGGTATTGTTCTTTTTCACGCCTTTGTTTTTGTTAGTCTTGTATTGAATATTCTTATTATCGTTTGATTGGCCTAAATCTGCTTGTCTTTGCATTGAAAAGTCTTCTTACTCTTATTTTTAATAAAGGAATCATTTTCTTTTCCTTTCTTTAATAAATATACGACTGTAATGTTCCTTAAACTATTTTTTACATGGCGCAAATCTCCCCTTCTTTATCATCATTTCTTCTCTAAACCAAAAGTGCCTCGCACTTCTTTTCTTTCAATTTAAACGTGTCGTCTTCCCCATCATATTTCATTCATTTATCAACTTCTTTTCCTGTCATGCCAGTCGCGCTTTGACCACGGCCATTATTTAAAAACCTGATCGTAGCAGACACAAGAGACAGGAACTACTTTGTCTTACATTCAGTTTCAACGATGAAGATGGTGCACTGTTTATTTTACTATGACTAAATTTGGAAAGGGAAAACTAATTTTCGACTACTCATCATCATCTCATATCATCATCATCATCATCATCTTCTTCTTCTTCTTCTTCTTCTTCTTTGTTTTAGCCTTCTACTTTTTCATTTTATCTTTCTTCATTTTAATCTTCTCCTTCTTCTTCTTGTTTTAGCCTTCTACTTTTTCATTTTAATCTTCTTCTTCTTCTTCTTCTTTCTTCTTCTCTTCTTCTTCTTCTTTCTTCTTCTTCTTCTTCTTCTTCTTCTTCTTTTCTTCTTCTTTCACATGTCTCCTCCTCCTCTCCCTTCTTCTTCTTCTTCTTCATTTTAGCCTTCTTCTTCTTCCACATTTCTCCTCCTCCTCTCCCTTCTTCTTCTTCTTCTTCTTCTTCTTCTTCTTCTTCTTCTTCTTCCAAATCTCTGGTCGGAAGGAGTATCAGGAGCTTAAATTAATCGGGGGCTTTTAGCACAATACGGTGACTGTGTACTACCAGTAAAAGTGTGTATGAGGGGGGGGGGGTACAGAAGTTTAAAAGTGGCTGGACAAGCGTGATCACGAAGAGGGAGCAGGACACCGGTCAATCTTCATCACTGATGAGAAGATTCAGCAAGCTCTAGAGATGGTAATGGTAAACTGGTAAGTTATCATTTATCAGGTAGCTTGTTCTTTGCAGATTAGTCCTATTTCTGCCTATAAAATAATCCACGGTGAGCTCGGCTTCCATAAAACAAGAGTGGGGGTAATTTTTGAATCTCCCGCGTACTTTCATGTCATTACTTTCTTCTCCACTTTCCTTCCTTGTGTCTTTTTTGTTTGACTGCCATATCTTTTAAAATATCTGCCACCCAGATCTATAAATATATAAAGGGCAGTTGTGTGTATGTATGTATGTATGTATGTATGTATGTATGTTCTGAGTAAACTACGAAAATAAACAATTAACAACAAA
Organism: Doryteuthis pealeii; assembly: GCA_023376005.1. Classification (NCBI taxonomy): domain Eukaryota; kingdom Metazoa; phylum Mollusca; class Cephalopoda; order Myopsida; family Loliginidae; genus Doryteuthis; species Doryteuthis pealeii. The sequence goes on from CM042161.1 coordinate 49,542,089, forward strand.
GTAAATATATATACACATTCAATATCACCAGATCTTGCTTTTTGGGCAAAAATAATGAAGATCGTATTCATATCTAGAAAGATATTTAAAAAAATTAGAATTTCAATGAAAAGGGAAAGTCATTCATTGTGTTCATTATCTCTCCTCTCTCTCTCTCTCTCTCTCTATATATATATATATATATATATATATATTATATAAAGGCCAGTTGTGTGTATATGTATGTCCGAAGGAAACTTCGAAAATAAAACATTTAACGACAAAGTAAATACACATTTAATATCACCAGGGATTGGTTTTTGAGTAAAATTAATAGAGAATTGATATATTCGTGAAGATGAATAAAAAATAAAATTTAAATGATAGCAGCATAGAATTTCTTTTTCATTTAATATTTTAGATAGTAGACATTAACACTTCTTTTCAGAGTAGCTGGATCAATGCAAGGTCTATTTTTTTTACATGGGGATTTAAATGGGGCATCACACAAGGATTTAGCTCACAATTCAGTAATAATGGATATGCGGGCTAACTTAAAAAAATCACCCTTACCCAGGCGAGCCGGGTAGCCGCTGCTAGTTAAAATGTAAATCAATTATGTAAGACCGAAACAATCAATGAGACTACCTTTTTATTATAGCTTCTACCCAGGCAACGCCGGGTAGCCGCTTCTAGTTCCTTATAATTCTTTATTCATCACTCTTAAATAAACCCTATCATTATTACTCTCGTTATCATTTTATCCTTTCAATTCTTATCGCCCCCTATATCCCCCAAAAAGTTGTCTCATCGTTCATCTCTTTCTTAAACAAATTAATTACAGAAATGTAATATTCTTTTCCACTCATCCATACATGAATGTCCAGCTTCATACATTGCAGACTTCCGTCCCTTCTGGTGTACAATATAAATATTACATTGCACATTGTGTTTTAACTAACATTCGGTATGCAGAATCCACGAGCCGTTAAGTCACATAGCCTCTATGTATTTGTATATCCTCTAGAACCAACCTAATCGCCATTTTGTAAAATGGCGTTGTTTGAAGACGCTGATGTCAAAAAGTGTGCCTGTCAACCCTCGGGGTCATTCTAGATTAAACACGCTGGAAGACAAAACCTGTTTAAGTTGTGTACACGTTACTCAATGAGTTAATAACGACACTATCCATGTCTATGTGTGGGTAAGAAGACTTTCAGAAGTAATAAAAGAATTTCTTTTTGGACTTAAGGAGAATGGTTGACAAGTTTTTTTTTATGGTAGAGCAATGGCGTTAAAAAAGAATGATTAAAAAAATAAATAAAATGAGATGCATACGTAAAAGATTCTCCCCAAACATAAAAAGCAAATTCTTTTTTTTTTCAGGAAATAATTTTTTTCCTTGGCGGGAAAAGTTTCGCTGTAAATGAGTCACTGTAAAAAACGAAGAAGTCATGTTTGTTTTTTCAACACGCTTTATTTCAAGTTTGGAAATATAGAGTTTAATCTCCTACGGTTGGCTTTCTTTCCAGTCTACTCGAGGCTAGACAAGAATCAAAAACAAAAAAACAAAAAAACCAAAAAAACAAAAAAAACAACAAAAAACAAAACACCCCTCACCAAAAAAATCAAACCAAACAAATTAAAAAAAAAAAAACAAAAAAACTTGTTATATCGTGACGGTTCAACGTAGGAAATTTAGGACAAGAATATATGAAGTCAGTTTTTATCTGTACAATATATCAATATATTACTTATCTTTATATGTAAATATATATATGTGATTTACCTCATATATATATATATATTATATATATATATATATATATATGTTATTGTATTGTATTGGCATTTCAGTATCGGAAGACTATAATAAAGTTTTTGTGCCCGGAAGTTATAGCGCCTCCTGTGACTGTAATATCGTGACGGTTCAACGTAGGAAATTTAGGAAAAGAATATATGAAATCGCATTTATTTGTACAATATATTAATTACCTTTAAATGTTAATATGCATATGTATATATAATTTACCTCATATATATATATATATATATATATATATATATATATAAGTCATCCACAGACACCGTGTTTCGACGTTTTACGTCTCTTCGGTGTGGCTAGACACAGTAACTACCTCGGACCAGGAGCGAAACCCAACTGACTTTTCCACAGCCCGATTCGTTAACCACTCGGCCATTTGATAGCTGCCGTTTAAGGGGTAGAGTTTAAACTATTTAATACATACGTTTGTTCATATATACTATGTTCACCAGAGAGGTCCACTCTGTAAACAACAGACGATCATTGCTTTATGCTGGTAGTGAAAGTTAATTTAAGACGCCCCTAGAAGCTCTACCGGGTTTTGGGATCTTATAATGTGTGTGTATGTATATATTTATATTCATAAATAAAGAGAGCTAAATATCGGCGATAGAGCATACAAACACACATCTACACACGCACACATACCCCATATATATATATATATATTATAGTATATATATATATATATATAATATATGAGAGGTATCCAAAAACTTGGTAGTAAGGGATGATTCTATATGTGATTCCTAAGATACACTGTATTATTATTGTATGATCCAGTATGTATAAATACAATGAATCTTTAAATTCACTAAAGAGAGCTCAATGTATAATAAACTTTTTAGCTTATATACAGAGCAATATTTATCTTAGAAAGGAAGGAAAAAGTCAATGCCGTAATTATATAATAAATAAATAAATATATTATATATATATATATACTCTGTCCACGCTATGCTAACTTAGATAAACACACGCACACACATCTGTATATGCCCTATCACCAATTTTAAGCACGCTTTATTTATGAACATAGTAAATTACATTAGAACGTGTCAACCCATATCGGGTTATTTTATGCATAGAGAATCGAGATCATGTTAATATTTACAATATTTTTTCTAGGGTTTGGTTGTCTTTTAACTTTTTTTTTTTAACACGGCTCTATCGAAAATATATAAAATTTAATTTGACCCATAGATTGGACCCTATAAGTTATTACCACTCTGGGTCGGAGGGGACCTGGGAATAATGTCCATGAAGGGCTACCCCAGGTAGCTAGATCTGGAGCCCTACCATTAGATGTAGTTTAGATTTTGGGGGGTAGCTTTCCCTCTACAGGAATACAATCAGCTTATTCCAAGTGCCACCAAAAAGGGTGGAAGGGTTGTTCATTTCTCACGCCTTCTTCTCTCTTTACTCTTTCCCCTCTTTTTATCTCTTGCTATATATATATTATATTATTATAATATATATATATATATAATATATTATATATTATATATATACTTATTAATAAAATAATAAATCGCACTACTTCACGTATTGAGCACTTTATATTTGTTATAACGCTGACTTATCCGAGTAACACTTATACCAATCAAAATATTGAGAACAAACCAATATTTTTACTGGTAAGTCATTCATTTTACACACACACACACACACCACACACACACATTATATATATATATATTATATATATATATATATATATATATTATAATGAAGATTCGGCGTTTGTCTGTCCGTAACTGAAAGTACGTCATCGGCTCACGTCATAATACACTCAGTAATTGTGAAAGTTTATTAATGATTATTTAATTTATACTCAAAATCATTAATACATTGAATAAATCTTATTTATTAACGATGTTTCTTTGAAAATCTGAGTTAGATTAGCCTCAAAACAGCCCATGTTATTTGTGCATTTAAAATCCTGCAATGTGTCTTATATATCACTTACAAATAAAATACAATTAAAATAAGTGAAATATTTTTGTATGCGTTCTCATCTAATTACGTTAGTCTTTGTAATTTAATGTATTTTTCTACATCAAAACGTAAATACTTACGCCCGGGGGGGGGGGCATATTCTTGCTAATGTATATCATTCATCATCATCATCATCATTATGTCGCGCCGGCAGCATGGATATCCATGACAATCTCTCGCCAACCTTCCCTGTTATTCATTGCTCCTGGGAGGTCCTCTGCACTGCATCCAGTATCCGCGCAGACCTGGTAAGGAAAGAAATGTGACTTGAAAACAAACATTTTGTGGAGTGATATTTATTAAATATAACGTTTTACTCAGTTTGAAGCTTCATAAAAATTATTAGCAAACATTAGATATTAATTTCTCTGAATGTTTGAGATGAGGCTTGAAGATTAGTATTATCTGAGTTATTCGGACTATTGTCCCCATCTTCATTGTTATTTGTACAACGTTTCGGCCGATATGCCTCCGGCCTTTCTTCAGGCATTTCTTGTCGGGACTCGGGAACCTTCTCGGACTCGGGAACCTTCTTTTCGAACTCTGGAACTTCTTGTCGTATTCGGGAGCCATCACGGAACTTTGAAACCTAACCCTTTATTTATTCCACGGGGGTATCCTGTTCTCATTCCGCTAACCATAGCTGGGGTAGGAGTTGTGTTAATGAATTATTTTCTAACTGCTTTTCACTCAGGATTGAACTCGGGTACCAGAGATAACTGTCACTTAGAACTGTTTTAAACCTAACTGCCTAATCCACTCGGGCATGTGTTCGAAAAGAAGGTCCCCGTCCGAGTCCGACAAGCAATACCTGATGAAGGCCGGAGGATATCAGCCGAAACGTTGTACAAATAACAATAAGAATGGGGACAATAGTCCGAATAACGCAGATAATATTAAATATTAAATTGAATATTGGTAAAGTTATACTGTCTACGTGGTTGTCATAGTAACCTACCAAGGTAGGCCACTGGTTTTAATGACCGTTATGTAGAACGTTTTCAGAAATAGGTGACCACTTCATAACAGCAGGTACTTAAAGTGCCCCTAGGCCTTCGTACCAGACTAAGAAAATTTGAGTAAATAACATTAATATAGATGCTAATTATTTTTTAATATACGGTTAAGACTATTATTCATTCTTTTTGCGTCAGTTCCTGTTTTTTTTTTTCTTTCATTTCTTTCTCAATTTATTTTTCATATAACTTATTCCCATATTTTCTTCGCAGTCATTCTTTCTTTTCATTAATTCCTTTTTTCTTTGTTTATTGTCTGTATGTTCTTTCTTTTTTCTTTCTTTCTTTCTTTCTTAATATCATATTCTTTCTTTCTTCTTTCTTCTTTCTTTCTTTCTTTCTTTATATCATATTCTTTCTTTCTTTCTTCCTTTCTTTCTTTTAATATTATTCTTTTTTCATTCTTCTCTAATATCATTTCTTTCTTTCTTTCTTTCTTCTTTCTTTCTTTCTTTAATATCATATTCTCTTTCTCTTCTTTCATCCTTCTTTCATTTTTCTCTTAATATCATATCTTCTTTCTTTCTTTCTTCTTTCTTTCTTTAATATCATATTCTTTCTTTCTTTCTTTCTTTCTTTCTTTCTTTCTTTAATTATCGTTCTTTCTTTCTTTCTTTCTTTCTCCCCTCTACGTAATATGCTCTTTCTATCTTTCTTTTATTCTATCAATCTTTTTTGTTCGTTTATTCGTCTTTGTATCGCCCCTCTCTAATATCCTCTCCCCATTCTTTCTTTCTTTCTTTTTTCTTTCTTCTTTTTTGTTTGTTGATTGGCTCGGTCTCTCTCCCAAATACCCTCTTGTAATCTATCTTTCTTTCTTTCTTTCTCTCCCGCTCTCTCCCTCATATTCTCTTACTATCTTTCTTTATTTGTATCGTTCTTTCTTTCTTTTCGTTCGCTCGTTCTTTTTTCTCGCTCCCACTCTAATATCCTTTTTTTCTTTCTTCTTTCTTTCTTTCTTCCTTTCTTTCTTTAGTTCATATTCTTTCTTTCTTTTTTCTTTCTTTAATATCATATTCTTTCTTTTTTCTTTCTTTCTTTAATATCATTATTTTTTTCCTTTTCTTTCTTTCTTTCTTTCTTTCTTTCTTAATATCATATTCTTTCTTTCTTTTCTTTAATATCATATTCTTTCCTTTTCTTTCTTTTCTTTCTTTCTTTAATATCCTATTCTTTTTCTTTCTCTTCTTTCTTTCTTTCTTTCTTTCTTTAAAATCATATTCTTTCTTCTTTCTTTTTTTCTTTCTTCTTTCTTTCTTTCTTTAATATCATATTCTTTCTTCTTTTTTCATATTCTTTCTTTTCTTCTTTTTTCTTTAATATCATATTCTTTCTTTCTTTTTTTCTTTTTTCTTTTCTTTCTTTCTTTTTTCTTTCTTTCTTTCTTCTTTAATATTATTCTTTCTTTCTTTTCTTTTCTTTAATATCATATTCTTTCTTTCTTTCTTTTTCTTTAATATCATTTCTTTTCTTTCTTCTTTCTTCTTTTCTTCTTTTCTTTAATACATTCTCTTTCTTTCTTTCTTTCTTTCTTTCTTTCGCCCCTCCCGTAATATGCTCCTTCTATCTCTTTTTCCTATCAGTCTTTATTTGTTCGTTTGTTCGTTCTTTGTGTCGCCCCCTCGCTAATATACTCTCACCACTCTTTCTTTCTTTCTTTCTTTTCTTTCTTTCTTTCTTTCTTTCTTTCACTCAGTTTATTCGAATTCTTTCATTCACCTTCTCAACTCAGCATATTCACTGTTACCGCCATCTTGAATCCATAGACAAGTTGCACTTCCGATCCACACAGTAATAATCCGACCATAAATAACTGGACTTGTACCAGTTATGTTTTGGAAATTTTTAGTACTAGTCAAAGAGGACAAACAACATTTCACGATAATAACATTTGATGTCTGCATTGAAGAAAAAAAAAGACTGAAGGATTTAGGTCAATTCGTCAGACAATTTAAAGCTTAATGAGCCTCTAGCTCATCCTATAAAGAATAAATTAGGTTTTATGTCTTATTGATTCAAATAAGTCTTCTTGTTTAAGAAAAGTAAGGGTCAGTGCACTAGCCATGTATGAGCTTTTGTTTGCGCGTACATAACGGGTTATTTAGAATTTATAGCATTTCTAGACCATTTTGTGCTTTTAGAGCAGTATCCCTCAAAATGTGTTCTTTTTTCACTTTAATGATATAAATCATAATGGTTTCATTTTCTTTGTTTAATGGCATATCAATCATTCATGGGTTATTTAATGCCAAAGCCATCTTTGAAGAAGGACAGCAGTGGTACTATTTAACCACTAGTTGGAGGGATTTCATACCTTTCCTAAGGTATTAGTCTGAAAGTTAAAGTAATAGCATGACTAGTTTGAACCACTAACTAGGATGTCACACTCCAGTTAGTTAGCCACTGTGTCACTTGGACCTTTACCAGGATTTGACACCAGTTTGGTTTGGCTTCTTTGTTTAATCATATCAATCTTTCATGGGTTATTTAATGACAAAGCCATCTTTGAAGAAGGACAGCATGTGGTACTATTTAACCACTAGTTGGAGGGATTTCATACCTTTCCTAAGAGGTATTAATCTAAAGTAAAAGTAATAGCATGAATAGTTTGAACTCACTACTTAGGATGTCACACTCCAGTAAGTTAGGCACTGTGTCACTTGGACTCTTTTACCAGGATTTGACACCAGTTTGGTTTGGCTTCTTTGTTTAATGGTACATGATCAATCATTCATGGGTTATTTAATGCCAAAGTCATCATTGAAAAAGAATAGCAGTGGTACTGTTTAACTTATAACTAGGGAGAGGAATGAGGGGTTTCATACCTTTCCCAAGAGTATTAGTCTGAAAGTGAAAGTAATAGTGTAACTAGAGTTTGAACTCGCTTCCTAGGATGCCATATTCCAGCAAGTTAGCCATTACGCCATTGCGACTCCCCCATGGAGATTGTAGGGCAATTGAAACATTAGGATTATTGTGAAGAGTTTTTCTTTTAAATTTAGTAAAATATTTATTTTTATATCCGAGATATTTAGAATTTATAACATTTTTTTTATTAGTTGCGGCATATGTCAGGCCGTAGACTTATTGAGTGGTGTGTTAAAAAAGTAAGTCTCTAGGTTATATCATCCCTATTCTGATGTTATTCTTTTTCTTATCTCTCTGATGCGATTACGCTAAGACCCTTCACCTAGTGAAAGATGTTCTACATTTGACACTAAAACTGCATCTGGTAGTAAAGTTTCAGTTTTGGACATCTGGAGAAGTGTTAAATACCCCTTTATTATCATTACTCTCTGTTCTATTATGGGTGGTATTAATCTGGGTAATTCCAAGTCAAATCTTCATGTCAAGTCATGTCAGCCACCCCTTCAATTTTGCTGAAATGTTGTTCAGGTGTAGACTAGGATAAATTCAGGCAATCCCCAAAATAATGAGCTTCCAATTCCAAAAAAATGACGGAGTTATGTCGATTTTTAGCTCTCCAAATTTGAGAGGGGTCGCGAAATATGGCGACTATTTTTGTCTGTAAAATGAGTTCTAGAGCTTCCCTACTCCTGAAAATTGGTTAATAAAAGAATTTTCGCTCAAGAAATCCAAAATTGCTATCAAGAAAGTCTTACAGTCAACCAATTTCATTATTGATGACTTCTGATTTTTTCTGAGCAAAAAATGGGGACAAAGTATGTTCTTTATATGTGAAATAATAATAGAAACAACATTCTTGTCATAGATACAGTGCCACATTGATATATTGATATTACTATGAAAAAAATCAGAAATCATCAATAACTTCAAATTTGTTGGATTCCTTGGGCAAAAATTATTTTATAAACCAATTTTTAGTTTAGGGAAA
>CM042161.1:49555762-49573262 GCA_023376005.1 Doryteuthis pealeii
GACCTTGTGTCACACCCTGCATTTGAGGAGGGGTTGGTATATATATATATATTATATATATATAATATATATATATATATATATATATAATAAATAAGTAATCCACAGACACGTGTTTCGAAGTAGCACTTCTCATCAGTGTGGTTATACCGTTTAACAGCTACCCCTGGCCGGGTTTAAGACCCGAATGAACTTTCGTTCGCCAATTTCTATTATCCGTACGGCCAGAGGCAGCTGTCAAATATAGGAGAATATTTAATCGCTACATTTCTAAGCGGAAATGAATTCACTAGAGGCCTCAAACATATGTAAACAAAGCGAGGGTTAGCTGCGCGCCAGATACGGTGAATTTGCAATTAAATCCCTATTTAAAGTGCTCGACCAAAGTGGGAGCATATATAATAAATAAGTAATCCACAGACAGGTGTTTCGAAGTATCACTTCTCATCAGTGTGGTTATACTGTTTAACAGCTACCCCTGGCCGGGTTTGAGACCCGAATGAACTTTCGTTAATATGTTAGACTTTAGCCCCTAGAATCGACTTTAGTACTTCCTAACAATCTGTTTGTCGTAATACTTTTTTTAGAAATGCAATTACAGCAATAATTAATGATAATAATAAAACAAGGTAAAATGATAAAAAATCCCCCCCCCCCCAGTGTATAAACCAAAACTCCGAACATTTCGATAATGTCTGCATCTCGTCTGGTAGAAAGTTGGCTGTGACTCAACGTTGTTGGCTAATTTGCCGTCGGAATACTGAGATTCATTGCAAAACGATCAACAAAATAAGCCAAAAGAAGAGAGACATGAAGAAAAGAAAGAGAAAGTAAGACAAAGTAAGAGAGGGAAAGGTGGAGAGAGAGAGAGAGAGAGAGAGAGAGAGAGAGAGAGAGAGAGAGTGAAAAATATAATTAATGAGAGGAGAGAGAGAGAAAGAAGAGGAGACTGAAAACGTAATTAATTCGAGAAAGAGGGAGGAGAGAAGAGGGAGAGAGAGAGAAAGAGAGACTGAAACACAATTAATGAGAGAGAGAGAGAGAGAGAGAGAGAGAGAGAGAGAGAGATTGAAAAACATAATTTAATGAGAGAGAGAGAGAGGAGAGAGAGAGAGAGAGAGATGGGGTGGGGAGAGAGACAAAAAGGAAACGGCAGAGTGAGAGATAATGTGTTAAGCTTTAACATATCCAAAAATACAATAGAGAAATAAAGAAGAAGAAAAAAATATGGCTGGAATGTTAGGAGGTGTGGTGAGAAGAGAAAAATATGGACCAATCAAAACAGTTCTTTTCTTCCGTAGAAAAAAGAAGCCTCTCTTTGCGGTTATTAAAAGAATCGTTTCCTATTCTTCCTTCACAATCGCAATAATATAAAACACTACTACTAATACTACCAATACTACTACTAATAATAATAGTAAAGAACACAGTACTACTAAAATAAGCTCGGATACTAAGAAGAGTCCTGGAAATCTGAGATTTGCTGTCACCCAGATTCCAGTGAAAATTCATCAGTGTATAAACCAAAACTCCGAACATTTCGAGTTCATATGAAAACTCACAAGTAGTAAAATGATAATAACATCGACTACTACTACTACTACTACTACTACTACTAAATCTAATAATAATAATAGTAACAATAACAATAATAATAATAATGATAATAATAATACACACACATATATATATTTACCGTACGGCTCATTGTACGTGAAACTCGGAGTCATGGGCAGTATTTGACATTGTGACCATTGTAATATTTTGGGTTTTAAATCGGTTCTGTTTAATAAGAGTATTGAACACTTAAAGATGTTCTGATATATTTTGAGTAATCACTTATTAATAATAATAATAATAATAATAATAATAATAATAATAATTTCAAAACAACCCTGAACTGTTAAAATCCCCTTCAATGTTTACAAGATTCCTGTAGAACCGAGAAGACTTCGGAAAATAAACAGTTAAAATATGTATAAAAAATCAAATAAAAAAATCACATATTAAATGAATGCAGCAAACTGGAATTTAAGACGAGGCATGACTGGGCGGGAAAGGTGATTCAATGACAATTGTGCAAAAGATTGAAATTTTACCTTTACTGACAAGTGGTATACGAGGTATGTCAGAAAAGTTCCAGGACTGGTGTCACAAAAATATCTCAAATCCAAACTACAAGCTACAAATTATCTCCTTCAAAGTAATCCCCCTGGAGTCTAATGCACTTTCCCGTCCTTCTCTGCCACGCTTGCATGCACTCCTGGGAGGATCCTTCCGGGATTCTCTGTAGCTCTGTCGTCACGGCCTTTTTGTTGTCGTGCACATCCTCAAAACGGGTTCACTTAATGGCTCCCTTTGACACCCATAACATTCTCTTGGATATTGAGATACAAACGAATCACCCTATGCCGGCTAGTAGACCAGATACTGTGTTAATTAACAGGAAATAAAGTGCTTGACATATAGTGGATTTTGCCATTTCAGCAGAGCATACAGTGAAAATAAAAGAAAGCGAAGATAGAAAAATACTTGGATCTTACCAGAGAGCTTCTAACATGAAGATGACGTTGATATCCATTGTAGTTGGAGCATTTTGAACACTGTTATTTTTGGTACCAACCTCAACAGTGTATTCGTGCTTGTGAAGCTCTTACTCTAAAATCCTGCCGATTTATTGCATCCTGCCTATAGGAGAACGACTGGATAAATACTTCTTGGGAAGTAATATATTCAGGGCCCTTCCTAAACTAGACAAGAGTATAATTAAAAAAAAAACACTGAATTGTCCAATTGGACACATATCATAGTGGATAAAGGCGTTGGTTTAAGACAGTTCTAAGTGACAGTTATTTCTAGGCTGCGGGTTCAGTCCTGGTCAGAGGCAGCAGTAATATAGAATAATAATTACCACGGCTCAAAACCTGTACTCCAGCTATGGTTAGCGGAATGAGAACAGAATATCCCCGTGGACTGAATAAAGGGTTAGATTCAAAGTTCCGTAATGGCTCCCGATTAAGACAAGAAGGTTCATGATTAGAAGAATGTTCCCGAGTTCGAAAAGAAGGTTCCCGAGTTCGAGAAGGTTCCCGAGTTCGAGAAGGTTCCGAGTCCGACAAGAAATACCTGAAGAAGGCCGGAGGTCCCATCGGCTGAAATGTTGTAATGATAACAATGAAGATGAGGACAATAGTCCGAATAATTCAAATAATACTAAAAAAAAGAACTTGGATTACAAATCGTGGACGTTGGTGACAATTCATAAATCTTTACACTCACGAGATGTCATTGATGATTTGCAAAGAAAAGAAAAGGGGTGGGGTGGGGATAATATGTTGGCGTTGAGGGTTGTGTCAATTTTTACGAACAATGGACTTGGCTACACGAGGGAGAAGAAAGAAAGATTAATTATATCAACAAAAAGTTACAATACAACTGACAGGAGAACAATAGAATATTAGAAAACGATAATGCAATAATAAAATCACTATATAAAAAAAAACAGAAAGCAAAAATAACAATAAGAACAATAACAAAACACAAACAAACAAAACCCCCCTCCCCCAAAATAAATACAATTCAAAATAAATAAAACCAAAAACGACTGCACGATCATTTCAAGAGACGAACAAAAAAAAAAAGAAATGCGGAGGAGTCTGCGAAGAGGAAATTTAAAGAGACCAGCCGTACTTGTATTTACGATGGCTAAAAAACGATTCTTTGCAACGAACTTTAATACAATCAAGATGAAGAGGATACAGCATCAATAGTTGATAGAGGAATTGGAAACCACAGGAAAAACTGAGACTATCAAGACAACGGTATTGTTGAAATCAGTTAGAATACTCAGGAGAATCCTGGAGACCTGAGGAGACTTGTCTAAATAATACAAATTAAATCTTAATTTTGGTTTTGAGTCTTTGGTTAACTCCTAGATGATCTTTTTCAAGCCACCTGCCATTTGTGTTCGATGGTTCGATGATAAGGTATGTATAAAGTATCAGCCCTCAACCCTCCCTCAAGCAGATGTTAAGGGATGGGTTTATGAATGGTTTATAAAAGTTTACTTACTCTGATCCGATGTGGGGATATTCCTTGAAAGATATCATTCATTGCATCCCAAACAATCTTGGCTATTTTTGTCAAGTCTGTCATGGAGAGCAGATGTCTTTTTTCTGATTTCCCAAAACCGCCAAAACAACTTTATAGTAATGTTGGATCAGTAAAATGGTTATTCCTGTATATAGCGAGAGTGAGGGAGAGGCTCTGTGATTGGATATACCAATCACGTGATAGCCCAGAGTTTTGGCGCAATATCCAAAAAGTGGTCAGACAGATTCCACCCGCGGTACCACGAGGCAACGAATTCAGGGGCTCAAGGAAACCACCCTAAGATATCTTCTCCAACGCGCTGGTAAGTCGCTTAAACTCAACTTTATATACAGGAAGGACTTTATATTGTTGTTTGTTGTTTTATGTCTAGCCAATAAATTGTTTGAATTAAAGGAAATATTAATTCCTTTCTTGTTGTTGTTAGTCTTAGAACTGAATGTTATACTAACACAATAGTAAGAAAGAGCAAGTCTATAATTTTGAAGTGCAAAGAATTCATCTCCCTTTGATTCTAATGAAGCACTCTCAAGTTCCAGATCTGAAGGAAATAATACACACACACACACACACACACACACACAATATATATAATATATATATATTATATATATATATATATAGAGAGAGAGAGAGAGATAAAAGGTGGCTTACCGGTGAATATGGCACGATCTTTGGAGGTGCACAAAATCCAGGGGTAAAGTCCGTAATGAAACAAATACAAAGTGCTCAATACAAAGTAGAGCAACATTATTAAAGAAATGGATACAATAGAAACCTACTCGAGTTTCACCATAAGGATCTTCAGGGTTAAATCCACTGAATTAATCGAGGTACCGATTAATTGCAGCTGATTACACGTGTGTTCATTGAATAAGATATTGGGTTATAAGGTTATAAGGTTCCCTTATAAGGAAATATCTTATTCAATGAACACACGTGTAATCGGCTGCAATTAATCGGTACCTCGATTAATTCAGTGGATTTAAACCTGAAGATCCTTATGGTGAAACACGAGTAGGTTTCTATTGTATCCATTTCTTTAATATCTTTATATATATATATATGTTGGACTCCTTTAGTGTGATAGTAGCCCAGCCTTGTTGCGAGCTATGAAGCCACACTGACAGATGGAACTTCCTAAAGCGGGAGTCAGATGTTTTTGTTTTAAAATTAGAAGGAACTGATCTCGATGTCTCAGTCTATTTTCTTCAAAGTTCTTTAATTTAGCGAAACATGTCTTGCGACATTCTTTCCGATTTGATGCTAGATTTTCCCATGCACCCAGGTTAATATTCAGACGTTTCAAATTGTCATTCAATTTGTCTTTATAGCGTAAGAGTGGACATCCAATAGAACGCTTAGCATTTCGTAATTTTCCATATGATATCTTCTTTGGGATTCTGACAACGTGACCAGCCCTCCTAAGCTGAACTTTGCTAGTAAGGTTTCAATATATATATAATATATATATATATATATATAATATATATATATTATATATATATATATATACTGCACAAAGAAATCTCAAAAGTAAGTATTCCAAAGCACTGGGGGCACATGGAAACTGTTCGTGTGTATATAGGCAAAACTGTTTGCTATTTCCCAGATCTCGAGTATATAATTGCGAGGAGAGAGAGAGAGAAGGGAGAGAGAGAGAGAGAGAGAGGAGAGAGAGAGAGAGAGAGAGAGAGAGAGAGACGGAGTATAAGGAGAGGATGAGGTGTCTTACTTCTTTTCTCTGTCTACTTGTTCCTGGCTTCTTCTCTAGTTAGGCTGTTTTCTCGGGCTGATTCTACTTCGGGCTGGGTGTCTGAACATTCTTGTTGGTTAATTAATAACAAAGGCTTGTTGTTTTTCTATATAGCTTTTATTAAACAACCCCAACCCCCAAACTGCACGGATTGAGTGGCGACATCTCGGTGAGATGGACTTTCGCGTCTGCTCACTCTGAATTTCTGGCCGCAACTAATCTAAAAACTAAAACTTCTGTCTCACGCTTCTACCAGCGCGTTTCTCGGGGGGTCAAGTAGATGTCACTACAAATCAATCATAGCCATAACGGTTAAGGATTTATCCACTTAACATGTATATATATAAATATATATATATATATATATATATATAGAGAGAGAGAGAGAGAGAGAGAGAGAGAGAGAGAGAGAGAGAAAGATATTAAAATATCTAGCCTCAGTACTTACATTACTCATAAGCTGACAATGAATTATGCAACATGTTGTGTTTGTTGCGCATGCCCCTGCCCCTGCGCCATACTGTCTGGGCTTTGCAGCGGTTTCTGATGGAGCTCCCGATTGATTCTACCGCCAAGTGTGAATTTCACGCAGTAATTCGGTTTTTGAAAGCAAAAGGGATAAAATCAATTAAAATTCATTGCCAATTAATGGAAGTGTACGGTGATTCGTGCATGGATGTCAAAAACTTCCGCCAGTGGTGTAGGTAATTTGCAACGACGATAAGATTCAACGCTTCCTTTAGTACATGTTGGTGAGCTGGTATGACATGGGCATACAAAAACCGACACATCACCTATAAAAATGCATAGACCGAAATGGCGAATATGTAGAAAATAGACACAGCACCTATAAAAATGCATAGACCGAAATGGCGAATATGTATATACATGTTCAAACTTTGAAATGACGTAAACGTTATTGACAGTAAACAATAAACGTTTCTGTGATTTCTAAATATTTTGGAGATAAGGGCCGGGTTAGCTCAATCGGCTAGAAACCACAAGGTTCCTTGTTCGATACCAGCCCTCGTCAACTCAGCGTATGAGTAGTACAGGGCTCTGTGCGGTAATGTCAGGAGCTGATGGTAGGTGTGGCGCTCCATCTCAGACGCATAGACAATCTCTTTGGTCTAGCGCTAGTGAAAAGGGGATAGACTCCCTCGCTGATTGGCTGATACTGACTTTAGCCCCCCCCCCGATGACTTGACTTACTTTTGAGTTACCTTCGTATTAACGATGGTTGAAAAATGATTCTGTCATTACGAACTTTATTAAAATCAAGATGAACAAAATGGAGACAAAGTAGATTTACCCATAGCTGGTGGGAGATAGGTGACCCATGAATCCATTGTTTTGCCATTGTTCATGATGATACTGATGCTTCTATTTCGGATGAGAAAAATTAAACATTCAAATTAGAATTTCATTGGCATCTGTGTTATTTGAGCCCACCGATTATTAAAAAAAACTAGCAAAAATATGCACCCTCTGGGCGCAAGTATCTAAATTTTAATGTAATAAAATATATTAAATTAGAAAGACTCATGAAACTGAATAAGAATGCAGATAAAACGATTTGAAACGGAGGGGGTATAATCGAAACATAGAACAGCTTTAAAACTAACTCTTCCATCATTTTCCACACTCCCCTCTTTCATTGCTAAATTTTCCTAATTTAACTATTTAGTTACAGTAGGAAGTAAAGAATAAAATGGCAGTTATTTCTTCTTGTTAATGGATTTCTTTTAATATCTATCTCTGAGATTTTTAATCATATTGATTAAAATAAAACCAAACAATTAGAAATCAGTAATACCAAGCATGTATTTATTAAAATTATTTTTTTAAAGATCAATATGAAAATTAGCCTTCCCTTTAACACTTTAAATCGCTATTTCGTTGTACATATAAATACAGTTGCATCTTATTTGTATGTAGATAAGGCCAACAGTATTACAAAATTTAAAACAATTTTATCAATAATTGAGATTTAAATACAAATAAAATCATGGAAAATGTGACGTATATAACCAAGAGAATTGTAACTTGGTTACTGATATAGTTTCTGTTACAGACAGACTGACACACAATCTCCATTATAATAAGAAGATAACGGTCAGTATAAATATAAACAAGACATAATTACCCTCCAGTTGAAAAATGGACTGGAAGTTGCTTTATTCTTTAAATGTATTTTAAATCTAAGTGAACTACTTTAATAAAGTAGTACTCCAGGTATGGACAGAGGTCTTTCATCAAATCTTTGGTGGCCGAGAAATGCAAACCATATGAAATTTACAGGATGTGTAATTTGTATAGAAAAGCATGTTTACAAATGGGCTAAACATTGGTTTGACACTATGAGTCTGAGTCGAAAAGACAGTCCATAGAGTGGAAATACTGTTGGAATATGTTGGTGTTATAAGGCGTGCAGGAATCCACCACTTAAACTTATAGACTCGGCGTCGACACGTGGATTAAACCCAGCCATTCAACAGCTGGAATATGTGGTTAGTTAACTATTTAATCGCCGATCTGGAAAGCCGTTCAATTGCACATATTCGGCTTTGCCAAACGATCTGCAGCCAAGGACTTTGCTCAACTGAAGGATTCTAAACAACATTAAGGGACGCGGAAACAACCAAAGGATTCTACCCAACACTAAGGAACACCGAGAAACAACCAAAGATTCTACCCAACACTAAGGGACAGCGAGAAACAACCAAAGGATTCTACCCAACACTAAAGGGACAGCGAGAAACAACAAAGGATTCTACCCAACACTAAAGGACAGCGAAGAAACAACCAAAGGATTCTACCCAACACTAAGGGACAGCGAGAAACAACCAAAGAGGCCAACACTAAGGGACACCGAGAAAACATCCAAGGTTTCTTCACTAAAGATCAGCCTTTGCTTAACACAAGGGATATCCACTGTAAAGGGCTCTCACTTGAAGCCCGAAAATGGCCACAAAATCGTAACAAATACACTAATTCTACAGTAAAGGAAATGTCTTGGGTGCCACAGTGAGTAAAGAAGGTCACGCTGACGGTTTCTGGGACATGAAAAGATATATCCCTATTGATTACTAGTCGTAATGAAGATACTCTTGCTAACCATTACCCCACCGTGGGACGCTCTGATGGATTATTTTGTATGTGAAAAGTTGTTTACAGTGTTATGATTTGCATTAAGTTAAATCTGTTGGTGAATTACATTTTGAAAAATCAGCCATTCATTTAATTTCAATAAAATTTTCAGAACTTATTCATTTATGAACGGATTTATTCATCAATAAGATATTTTGTAAGAAATAGAAAACATCCTCTCACTTATTTATTCATGGAATCCCTATGATCTGAAATAATATTTTCTTTTTCTCGATTTCATTTGGACCCTACAACTATTTACATTTTTATAAAGATGAATATCCACAGAAAAATGAAATCAATCGAAACTTTACAAAAAAAAAAAAGAATAAATAAAATAAATAAATAAATAAAAAAGCAAAAAACAAAACCAAAACCAAACAAACAAAAAAACAAAACAAAAACAAAGAACAAACATTAACTATGAATAGGAATATCAAATAAAAATCGATAACAAATAAATTAATGTTTAGCTTTAAGTTTTTAAAAAGGTTTTAGCTGATGTTTATATATGTTTTGCTATATGAAAAAAATCTTGAGAAAAATTGTTTTTAAAATATCTATTTCAATTTATTTACTTAAGTTTGTTACGAGGGTAGTGTGAATTTCTATGCAAATTATGCGTAACGAGTACGCAAGACAATGTAACTAATTATTGTAACTAAATATTATAACAAGCCTTGTCAGCTGGGGCTTTAGAATACACCGACTGCACCTCTGCAGTAAGATCCCCCAGGGGTCTACCTGTTGGCCCTGGGTTATTTTATGCCGAAGACAGTTTGTTTTATTCATTCTTGATGGGTATTGAAAATTCTTTTTTTTAATTGAATTTTCAACTTTTAAAAACACATTTTTAAAAACTGTCTGATATATAATATATATATATATATATATATATATATAGAGGAGAGAGAGAGAGACAGACAGACAGACAGACAGACAGACAGACAGAGACAGAGACAGAGAGACAGAGAGACAGAGAGAGAGAGAGATTTTGCCGTTCCAGACACTTGGTGTCATTCAGCTGCAAAAAAAAAATAATATATAAATAAAAAAATAACAAAAAAAAAAAAATAACAAACAAAAAATCCTAAAAAGAACAAAAAGTCAAACACCAGTTAAAAATGAAGAAAGAGTAAATTAATAATTCACAAATAAAAAAGTATTTAAGTTTTAACGTAATGAAACATTAAATTAGAAAGATTAATTAAACTAGATAAGAATACAGATAAATTATATGAATCAGAGGAGGAGTATAATCGAAAAATAGAACAACTAGGAAACTAACACTTCCATCATTTTCCATCACTCCCAGCTTTCATTGCTAAATTTTCCTAATTTAACTAAACAGCTAAAATAGAAAGTAAATAATGAAATTACAGTTATTTCTTTCTGTTAATGGATTTCTTTTAAAATTTATTCGTGAAACCTTTGCTCATATTTATCAAAATAAAACCAAACAATTAGAAATCAATAATACCAAGCACATATTTATTAAAATCACATCTTTAAGATCAATATGCATATTAGCCTTCCCGTTAACACTGTAAATCCTGTGGAGTGAAATCTTAGGAGGGGGTCTTATAGGTGATATACCCTATAGACTAATGGAATGCGCCGACGGTTACTATAAGTAACAGGGACAATTATGACTTGAAGAGTAAGCCAATGCGAGTCAGCTCATAACTCTATTGTCGGACGTATTTCCCACTTCTCTGTACTGTAATTGTCTACTCTTTTGTTAATACATTTTCCTACATTTGTTACCCATCGTTTTGTTCTTATTTGACCCCTTAAAACTCCACAACACTTCATACAAGGTGACCCCCCCCCCCAAGCCACCCACAAATCTTTTGTTAAAACTGTTAATTTTCTTTTTCTTTCAGAATATACAGTTAACTATTTTTAACTGCTTGAAATATTGTAAAAATAATTTCCCCCAATATGTCATAGTCAACAAAGAAAAAACATTTTGCGTGGAAGTCTATTTCACCAAAAAAATCATACACTGTAATGCAAGCCAGTTTTCGGAGAAAGTTTCGATGTCGCCGTGCTCCATCAAAAAGCAGGATTTTTGACTGGGTCCAAAAATTCAGAGAGTTTGGAAATGTGCAAAATCTTATTTCTAAAGGTCTAAGAGACACTTATTCTGATCGGAGGGTGAGTGCTAGGACAGAAAGAAACGTGTACAAATTTGCCTCCAACGCCACGGTGCCCATTTGAAGCTTTTCTTAGACAGAAAATACCTTTAAAGCAACTTTTGAAAATTTGAGGACTGAGTGAAGATAAACTGAGGTTTAAGTAAAACAAGTTTCTTGAAATTTTATAGACGTTGATAAATGTTATGTTTTTTACATATAGATGAAATTATATGGAGGATAGAAATGATAATATGATATAATACCAGGCTGTTATAAAATTAACAAGGGTTTATTAAAACACAGAGTAGAAAATGTTTCTAACTCTCAAGCGAACTTAACCAGGAACTCTCTGAACACTGGCATTTCAAATATACAAATGTAAACAAAACGATTTGACAAAGCAAAAGGAAGCAACTCTATTTTTGTTTTAAGTCTATTTACGTTAGGTGTTCCTAACATAAGTTTAAATAAAATTTATTTGGGTTCTGTTTTTTTTTGTTTTTTTTTTTTTACTGTTGAGGCCTGAAGAACAGATCTACTTATGATAATTATTGGAATATTTTATCAGTTGCAGATTTGGCTGTTCCAGCAGACCGCACAATAAGATAGAAAGGAAGAAAAAAAAATTTAAAAGTAAGAAAAAGAAAAAGAAATGAATAACTATTTCGTAAAAGAATTGAAAAAAAAAGTGGAATTTCTTCTTTTAGAAGTCAGCCGCAGACGACTATGACGTCACTACATGACGTTCAACAGTTGTGAACTCTCTGGTGGCTAGTTAGTTCAATTCTGGACTTGCAGATGCAGTCACACACATTGCAGGGGAAATTTCCATCTGCATTTGGTGGTTCATGACGACGAACACGTCGCTGCTTTGTAGCCCTGTTAATCTCAATACTGAGCTGCTCAGCTCCTGTGCGGCACGTTTCTAGCCAGCCCTATCTGTTGGAGGCCAGATTTTCCAAGCTTGAAGATGTAATCGGACATTTCTTCAGCCTTGTCTTCATTCTTCATGAATATAAATATGATGAGGATGATGATGATGATGATGATGTTGATCCTCCTCCTCCTCCTCCTCCTCCTCCTCATCATCATCATCATCATCATCATCAACATCATCATCATCATCATCATCATCATCATGTGGTGCTGACAGCATGACTCTCCATGACATTCTAAGACGCTCTACTGCCACTTGTCACTATCAGTCATCCCTTGTTTTAGGTCCTCCTCACGGCATCTAGTATTTGCATAGAGCTGATCAATGTAAATCTTTTTTCATGGTACGTCAACCATGGTGTGTCCATGTGCTGGTGTCCATAGGTGAACGTCAACTATAAGTTCCTCCTTACTGCTCCAGCATGAATTGTTCGTCTTACTCGGATGGTTCATGCGATAGGGGGCAAGTGGCCGTGCAGTTTCAGCTGAGAACAATCAGACTACTGCAGCATTACAGAATACAAACGTGGAGACCTGTTGTCACTTAATTTCCTATCAGTACCATCGGTCACTGCCGGTGTAAAAACTCAATGAGTTTAAATAATAAGTTACGATATATATATTTACCAACCCCTCTGCTCGAGCAGGATGTGACACATGGTCAATATCTTAAGCGGAGTTTAACGGGTTTAAATTCAGAGTTTTCCATCTCCCAGACTGATTACCTAGCCTAAACTGTCCTACTATTTACCCATAGCTGGAGGGAGAGTAATTGGATGCATGCCTTTCTAGAAGGTATTAGCGAATATAATACCTATGTGAAATGCAAACAGTCTCGTCTGGGAATTGAACTCGGGTCGACGAGTCCATTTCCCACGACTCTAACCATTACATTACACGTCTCACTAATACATACGATATAAGGAAACACTGTTTTTCATTTTAATAAAGGCAACAGTGGGGGGGGGGCGCATGTGCGTGTGTGTTTCTTGTGTGTTGCTCCAAATAAGTTCTGTCATCTGTAAAGGCAGATTTTCACAAGAATTGACGCGACAGAAGCGCCATTTTCTCACCACCCCACATCCCCACTCTTCTGGTCGTATGTTCTTATTTGTTTGTTCATTTATTTATTTTTAGTATTTTTTTTTTGTTCGTTTTTTTTCGTTCTGACACTTTTACTCTTTGACGAAGTTTTGGCAGACACTATTTTTTTGAGGGTTGCAGAAAAATCAATGAGTCTCTGGGAAAAATATCCCTGGGTGACATATGAGTCATTCGTCTAAGTGAATGATATTTCAGTGGTTATTATTTTCCAATATTGTGGGGAAGGCATGTCAGTGATAATAATGATAATAATAATAATAATAATAATTAAAATGATGATGATGATGAGGAGGATGACGATGATGATAATAATAATGATAATAAAAGAAGAGAATAGAAAGACGAAGAAGAAGAAGAATGCAAAGAAGAAAGAAAGAATGCAAAGAAGAAGAATGCAAAGAAGAAGAATGAAGAAGAAGAAGAAGAAGAAGAAGAGAAGAATGCAAGAAGAAGAAGAAGAAAGAAGAAAAGAAGAAGAAGAAGAAGAAGAATGCAAGAAAGAAGAATGCAGAAGAAGAAGAAGAAGAATGAAGAAGAAGAAGAAGAATGCAAAGAAGAAGAATGCAAGAAGAAGAAGAAGAATGCAAAGAAGAAGAAGAAGAATGCAAAGAAGAATGCAAGAAGAAGAAGAAGAAGAAGAATGTAAGAAGTAGAAGAAGAAGAAGAAGAATTCAAAGAAGAAGAAGAAGAAGAATGCAAAGAAGAAGAATGCAAAGAAGAAGAAGAAGAAGAAGAAGAATGCAAAGAAGAAGAAGAATGCAAAGAAGAATGCAAAGAAGAATGCAAAGAAGAAGAAGAAGAAGAAGAAGAAGAAGAAGAAGAAGAAGAAGAAGAAATAAATATTTTTCGACAGATTTGTGGCAGCATAACTTAAAACAACAGTAATGTGGACAGTGTAAAAAATTAAAAACTACCACAACAGCATCAGCAGGCTCTTCACCTCCACGACCTAGACCCCCCCACCTCCAACAACAACAACAACAACAACAGTATTGCAGGTAGCATAAAAATTAAAACTACAACAACAACATCAGCAGTAGCAGGCTCTCCACCTCCACGACCTAGACCCCCCACCTCCAACAACAACAACAACAACAACAGTATTGCAGGTAGCGTAAAAATTAAAGCTACAACAACAACAAAAGCAGTAACCGAAGCAGCAGCAGCAGCAGCCCCACCACCACCACCAACAACAAACCAACAAGTTCTTATTAATAAACAGAATGATGACAATAATGATGAAGAAAGTGATATGTTGATTATCAGTAGTACAAGTAAATATGCTAATAAAACAAGACATTACAAGAAATACTACCAACAGGTTTATTACATTTTACTAGCAAATATATACACCCTCTGGGTGCAAGTATTTAAGTTTTAATATAATAAAATATCATGTTAAATTTGAAAGGCTAATGAAACTGAATAAGAATGCAGATTAAAAGATTTGGAACAGAGGGGGTATGATTGAAAAATAGAACAACTTTGAAACTAACTCTTCCATCATTTTCCCTTACTCCCGTCTTTCACTGGTAAATTTTCCTAATTTAACTATTTAGTTAAAATAGGAAGTAAAGTATAATATTACAGTTATTTCTTTTTGTTAATGGATTTCTTTTAAGATTTATCCCCGAGATTTTTGCTCATATTCAATAAGATAAAACCAAACAATTAGAAATCAATAATACTAAGCATATATTTATTAAAATTAATTTTTTAAGATCAATATGCAAATTAGCCTTCCCATTCATACTGTAAACCTCTATTTTGTTGTATATATAAATACAATTGCATGTTATTAGTATGTAGATATGGTCAACAGTATTAATGATGTAAAACAATTTTATTAATAATTGAGGTTTAAATAAAAATAAAATCATGGAGAAAGTGATGTAAATAACAAAGGGAATTGTAACTTGTATACAAATATAGTTTCGGTTACAGACAGACAAATCCACAATCTCCATTATAATAATATTATTAAAATACTACTATTACTACTACTACTACTACTAGGGTCTGGGAAAGAGTCCGGGGGAATTTAAAATTAGAGGAAGAATCGAGACCATCCAGACTACAGCATTGTTAAGATCGGCTAGAATACTCAGAAGAATTCTGGAGACCTGATGAGACTTGCTATCACTCAGCCTCGAGTGAACCACCGGCTACGGCAGGTGTGAAAAACTCGAATGGAGTGATATAATAATATCAGACTTGGTATTGATTAACAAGAAAAAGAGAACTTGTCAGCTGGTCGATTTTTCTGTCCAAGCAAATCACCGGGTGAATGTGAAAGAAAAGGAAAAGATAGACTGATACCTGCACCTGCCAGAGAATTGAAAAAAAAACAAGAAGTGTGGAATATGAGGGTGAAAATGATGACAATATGTCAAGTTGGTGAACTTGGAATGGTTTCTAAATGTTTTGAAAATAAACTGGAGAAATTGGAAATCAGAGGAAGAATCGAGACCAACCAGCGTTGTTTAGATCGACTAAAATACCCAGAAGAGTCACGGAGACACGAGGAGACTTGCTGTCACTCAGACTCCTATAAAATGTCACCAGGTGTGAAAAACTCGCAAGGATGGAAATAATAATAATAATAATAATAATAATAATAATAATAATAATAATAATAATAATAATAAAAGTGAAAGTGATACCAATTGTGGTTGGTGCACTTGGAACAGTCCTCAAAAGGATTAGAAAAGGGTTTGGAAAGTTTGGATATCAGAGGAAGGATTGAAACCATTCAGAACACTGCACTGCTGCAATCTGCCAGAATACTCAGAAGAGTCCTGGAGACCTGAGGAGACTTGCTGTCACTCAGACTCCAGTGAGAGACCATCAGTTAATGCTGATGTGAAAACTCAAAAGGAGTGAATAATAATAATAATAATAATAATAATAATAATATCCCAAATAGAAGACCAGACCTAGTATTGATTAACAAAAAAAAAAGAAAAAAAAAGAATTTGTCAACTGGTAGATTCTGCAGTAACAGCAGATCACAGGGTGAGGATGAGAGAAAACGAAAAGATTATCAAATACATTCACCTTGTTAGAGAAGTGAAAAAACTGGAATATTAGGCTGAAAGTGATACCAATAGTAATTGGTGCACTTGGAACGGCCCCCAAAAGCTTAGAAAAAAAAAAGACTAGGGAAACTGGAAATCAGAAGAAGATTCTGAACTGGAAAAGGAGACGCTATTCATTGAGACTTTGAGATATAAGCGGATCACCCAATCCCAGCCAGAAGACCAAATCTAGTTTTAATTAACAAGAAAAGAACTTAACATAGAATGGATTTTGCCGTTCCAAACGGAACGGACCATTATTTATTTGAGGTGACGATAGGGCTTAGCACACGGAGGTACATGCGTATTAATATATAGATGCAGACAGTCTTTGATTTTTTATTTGAGGAAAATCAAAACACAAAGAATAGACATATAAGAGTCGCCTATGGGCGCCTCATGTGGTGTAGTGGTTAGCAAATTAGATTTGCAGACCATTGTTAGTGAATTCGGTTCTCATTATACGCCCGATTTTTCTGGCCTTGGGCCACATTTAAGCTTAGCTATAAGGCTCGCCTATCCATTGAAAGTTTTACATTCATTTTCATTTTATGTCTCTCAATTTTTTTTTTAGATGAGGCTTGATAATTTGTATTATTTGCATTATATTTATGAGGTTCCAAGTTCTGTGAAGGCTCCTGAGATCGACAAGAAGGTTCCCGAGTTCGAAGAGAAGGTCCCTAAGTTTGAGGGGGGCGGGGGGCAGAGTTCGAGAATATTTTCGAGTCCGACAAAAAATACCTGGAGAGGGTCGGAGGGCACATCGACCGAAACGTTGTGCAGATAACAATCAAAATGAGGACAATAGTCCGAATAATCCAAATAATATACATTTTTATTTTGTACGGTTGATTGGTCGGTTGATTTATTTTACGGCATATTAACCCTTTTCGGGCCATTTAATGCCGAATCAAGTCATTTTTAATAAACAAAGAACTCAGGTTACTTACAATACCTGTTGTTTAAATGGTCACCCAATTAAGAAGAGAAAAAGGCTCATCACTGCTTAACTTCGATCTAGCGGGAACCGGTACTTTTAGAGTGACTTGCCCGTAATCCGTCTCAACGGGAATTAGAAACTGGTTCGCCAAACCCGTTTCTTCTACACCAACTAGAAACTATTATGAAAAGAGGTAGGTTGGGGAATAAGTGCATAAACCATAGAATTAAATTTAAAAAACAACGAAAAAAAAATTAAAAAGAAGGATTAAATATTTCAGAGTTTA
>CM042161.1:49575762-49579713 GCA_023376005.1 Doryteuthis pealeii
TCTTTCTCTCACTGTCTCTCTCTCTTTCTCTCTCTTTCTCTATCTTACTCTTTCTCTCTCTCTCTCTCTTTCTCTCACTGTCTCTCTCTCTCACTGTCTCCCTCTCTCTCTCTTTCTCTCTCTCTTTCTCTTTCTCTCTCTCTTTCTCCCACTCTCTATCTTACTCTTTCTCTCTCTTATCAAGTAAAAAAAATGCTTAATATTGTTGGTATTTAGATGTCCATTTTCATCATCTTCAAAACACTTTTATTTGTCATATTAACAAATGGGAATACTCTCTCCTTCTCTCTCTCTCTCTCTCTCTCTCTCTCTCTCTCTCTCTCTATGTCTGTCTGTCTGTCTCTCTGTCTCTCTCTCACACACACATATCTTCAGGTGTTTTCTTTTAACCTTTTCTAAAAGTGCGTTTGTACTATTCGGCTAATGTCACCTAAAGTGTTGATCTGAATTTATTATTGCCACCTTTAAAGAATTTTCATCTTCGAGACCCGAAAAATATTCTGGTGAGAATTACCAAGAAACTCTTATACAGAAAATATTAATATAAAATTACAATGAACGTGATTTACTAACCTCTAGACATAAGATAACTCGAGATGGTTTGACATGCCATTAAAATCAATCAATTAATCAATTTCTTCTTTAATTCTAAATTCTTTCTCTGCATTCTTATTTTCGTCTTTTGTTTGTTTTTTTTTCTCTCAAGTTTACTTGATTGATCTGAAAAGTATTATTTGGATTATTCGGACTATTGTCCTTATCTTTATTGTTATCTGTACAACGTTTAGGCCGATGTGCCTTCCGGCCTTCTTCAAGTATTTCTTTTAGGACTCGGGAACCTTCTTGGACTCGGGAACCTTCTTGGACACGGGAATCTTCTTGTCGTAATAGGGGAACCTTTATGTCGTAATCAGGAGCCATCACGGAATTTTGAACGTTGTACAGATAACAATGAAGATGAGGACAATAGTCCGAATAATATAAAATAATACTTTATCCAAGCCTCATCTAAAAAAAAAAAAATTCTAAATTTTAATTAAAAATTAATTTTTATTGTCTATCTGAAAGTTAAATTTATGAACTTTGATGTTATAAAAGTCAGATTTTTTGTTCTATTTTATTTTATGGAGGAATGATAAAAACAGATCAATCATAATACTAATATTCTTACTATAAAGTTAAACTTAGGAACTTTCTTTTCGTAATCGAGAACCTTCTTTTCGGACTCGGGAACCTTCTTTTCGTAATCGGAAACCTCTTTCGGATTCGGATACCTTCTTTTCGGACTCGGGTTAACCTTCTTTTCGGACTCGGGGGGAACCTTCTTTTCGCACTCGGTAACCTTCTTTTCGTAACGGAACCTTCTTTCGAGTTCGGAAACCTTCTTTCGTAACCGGGAACCTTCTATTTCGCACTCGGTAACATTCTTTCGTAATCGGAAAGCCTTCTTTTCGATTCGGAAACTTCTTTTCGTAATCAGGAACTTCTTTTCGCACTCTCGTAACATTCTTTTCGTAATCGGGAACCTTTTCGCACTCGGTAACTTCTTTTCGTAATCAGGAACCTTCTTTCGGATCGATAACCTTCTTTCGTACTCGGTAACCTTCTTTTATAATCGGAAACCTTCTTTTCGGATTCGGAAACCTTCTTTTTCGTAACCGGAACCTTCCTTTTCGCACTCGGTAACATTCTTTTCGTAATCTGAAACCTTCCTTTTCGGATTCGGAAACCTTCTTTTCGTTAACCGGGAACCTTCTTTTCGCACTCGTAACATTCTTTTTCGTAATCGGGAACCTTTTTCGCACTCGGTAACCTTCTTTTCGTAATCAGGAACCTTCTTTTCGGACTCGATAACCTTCTTTCGACTCGGTAACCTTCTTTTAGTAATCGGAAACCTTCTTTTTCGGATTCGGAAAACCCTCTTTTCGTAACCGGGAACCTTCATTTCGTAACCAGGAACCTTCTTTCGTAATCAGGAACTTCTTTTCGCACTCGGTAACCTTCTTTTTCGTAATCGGTAACTTTCTTTTCGGCACTCGTAACCTCTTTTCGTAATCGGGAACCTTCTTTTCGGCTCGATAACCTTCTTTTCCGCACTCGGTAACCTTCTTTTAGTAAATCGGAAACCTTCTTTTCGAATCGGAAACCTCTTTTTCGTAACCGGGACCTTCTTTTTCGTAATCAGGAATTCTTTCGCACTGTAACCTCTTTCGTATCGGTTACCTTCTTTTCAGACTCGGAACCTTCTTTTCGTAACCGGGAACCTTCTTCGTAATTCGGTTAACCTTCTTTTCGGACCGGTAATCCTTCTTTCGGCACTCGGGTAACCTTCTTTTAAGTAATCGGAAACTTTCTTTCGGATCGGAAAACCTTCGTTTTCGTAACCGGGCACCTCTTTTTCGTAACCGGGAACCTTCTTTTCGCACCGCGATCAACCGGCTTGCGGAATCAGGAACCGGTTGTCGCACGCGCGGAACAGGCGGTGGCGGAATCGGAACCGCGTTGCGCACGCCTATAACCCGGCTGCGGAACCGGGAACCGGCGGGGCCGGAACCGTGGAACCTGCTTGCGTACGCGGAACCGGCGTCGGAATCGGAACCCTGCGTGGGCGGAAGCGAGAGCCAGCAGCAGAACTGGAACCCAACCCGTGAGTAAGGCCACGGGGGAGAGCCGGGGGCAGTCCGCGAACCAGAGCGGGGACAGGGTGCAGCAGGGGGTAATGAGGAGGGGAGATGACCGGAGCGGGGATCAGGAGGGAAGCGGACAGCCGAAAGAGAACGGCCACGGGAACTAACGGAACCCTAAGCCGTGATGCCACGACGCGAGGGCCAACGGGGAAAAAGGAGGTCAGGCGACAAGGCTCCGAGTCAGCAACGAGAAGCCAGAGGGACGGGGCCGCGGTGTCAAGCAGAGGACGAAAACAAGAAGAAAGCAGAAAGGGGGGGACGGGAGGCGAGGCGAGGAAAGAAAAAGAAGTAAACCCCGAAAGAAGGAGCGCGCGGAAAGACCAAGGGGCGGGGGTGCACGGCGAAACGCACGAAGATGGTTTGTAGAGAGGATATAGCACCGAAGACGCGAGGACACACCACGAAGAAGCGGGGCGGGCAAAGGCCAGTCCGAAAAGCGGACGTAAGCAAAGGAAAGACAAAGCGGGGGGGGATACAATCAAAAGAAGCAAAGATAAGAACGGGGGGACAACGGAGGGGAAGCCATGAATGATGCAAAGGAAGCCAACGGAAGAAGCGAAGAGGGGGGAGGAAGCAAGAAAAATAGCGGCGGGGGGAGCCCGAGGAAGAGAAGTGAGAGAGAGGAGAGAGGAGAGAGAGGAGGGAGAGAGAGAAGAGGAGAGAAAGAGGAGAAGAGAGATAGAGAGGAGAGAGAGCGGGAAAGAAAGAGTGGAGAAAGAGGAGAAAGAGAGGAGAGGATAGGGGGTGGGTGGGGGGGGGGGAGAGTAGAGTGGGGGGAGGGGAGAGAGAAGAGAGAGAAGAAAAGAGGAAGGAAACAGGAAGAGAGAGAGGAGTGGAGGGGAAGCAAGAGGGGAGCGGAACGCATTCGGGGTTTTATTTTGTTTTTTTTTAAAGTTGGTTGTGTGCTTTTTTTGTGGGTGTGTTGTAGAGATGATTATGGTGTTGGTGTGTGGTGTGTGCGGAGAGAGAGAGGTGTGTGAGGAGAGAGTGGTGTGTGTGTGTGTGAGATATAGAGAGAGTGGTGGTGTGAGTAAGAGAGAGAGATGATAGTTAGAGTATGTTGGATAGAAGTAAAGAGGAAAAAAAGAGATTGTCTTAGCGGGGGAGTGAGATGAGAGAGAGAGTCTGTGTGTGAGAGAAACGAGATGAAGAAAGTAGAGAATGAGAAGTAGAGGAGATGTTGTGGGGTTGGTGTAGTGAGAAGAAGAGAGTGTGTGCTGTGAGTAGAAGAGATGAGAGTGTGTGTGTGTGTGATCATCTCTCT
>CM042161.1:49579813-49607313 GCA_023376005.1 Doryteuthis pealeii
CATTTTTCATACCCTCTAATTACCCTTTGGAAAGATCAATGAATTCCAACCCTATTCTCCACCCAGCTATGGTAAATAGTACAAGGGACTAGACTAGACTCTTTTGCGCAACCTATCGTTAGGAGAACGGAGTCTAAAGAGGAGGTACCAAAACTAAGGAATTCAAACCTGTTTAAAACCCACTCTCGAAATTGAACCCTTTGATCATCTAACCCTACAGTAATAGTATGTGGCAGGGATTGGTAAACTCATGCTATTATATTATTTTGAAGAAAATCAATCGATGTTTTATAAGGGTCTTGTAAATTAGAGCTTCAGTTTTCAGTGCTTCTTGAACACAGCTGGTATTTTTGAAGAAATTAAATGTTTCATTATTGTTGATTCTGTCTTCGGTAATGATCATAAAACAGTTTCAGTCATTGATAACAGTCTTAACCACATTCGTTATTTTGAACAAAATAAACATTTCATTTCTCCGTTCATTATACAGTCTTCGGTAAAAATTAACGATTACCTGAAAAGGTTAAAATATAAATTACTGAAATAGACACTAATTTTGAACTGAGTTATTCTAGAAAGTGAACCAGACCAAGCAGTTTTAACGGTTTGAATCTGAATCTCCCTTAGACTGCCTTCGTTGACTAATCAAGGTGAAAGAGCCCAGTCTATCTACATTACCATAGCTGGAAGGGAGAGTAGTTGGATATTTAACCTTTCTCAAGAGTATTTAGAGTTGCTTATTGTCTCACGCAACTGTGATGTTTCGTCCAGGAATTGACTCCCTGTCGATAAAAGTCTCATTTTCCCTACGACTCTAACCATTACATTCACGCATCTCCCTCAAATTACAGCTTCAGTCTTGAACTTTTTGAACAACACCTTGTATATAAAAAGTACACGTTGTTCAAAATGCAGACTTGTATATAATGGGATATTATGAGGTGCACGTGTACGGTCTATATGGTTAGAGTTGTAGGGAAATGGACTCGTCAACACCTCGAGTTTCAATTCCTA
Organism: Doryteuthis pealeii; assembly: GCA_023376005.1. NCBI lineage: Eukaryota > Metazoa > Mollusca > Cephalopoda > Myopsida > Loliginidae > Doryteuthis > Doryteuthis pealeii. The sequence continues at coordinate 49,580,828 of CM042161.1, forward strand.
GACGAAGCTGTTTGCATTATCTGCGTTATTTCGGACTACTTTCCTCATCTTCATTGCTTATTCTGCTACGGAGGCATATCGGTCGCAAACGTTAGTACACGATAACACATGGAAGATCGAGGCAATAGTCCAAATAACGCAGATAATATATAATCATCAACCTCATCTCAAATATTTCATGAGAAAGCTGTTTGCATTTTCACCATGGCGCTAATACCATTGGGAAAGGTCAATGAAATCCAATTCTCTCTCCAGCTATTGAGCATACAGGCAGAGTGGGCTCTTTATCATGTATGGTAACCGACCTAGGAGAAAGGAAAACTCTGAATCAAAGTTGTAAACTCCGCTTAGGAATTGACCTTGTGTCTCACCCTGCATTTGAGGAGGTTTGTGGTATATATATATATATATAAATATATATATATTATATATATATATAATTAAATAAGTAATCCACAGGACAGCGTGTTCCGACAGTATCACTTCTCATCAGTGTGGTATATTTAACCCGTTTGAACAAACTACCCCCTGCCGGGCTGAAAGACCCGAATGGAACTTTTCGTTCGCCAATTTCTATCCGGTTACGGCCCAGGAATGGCAGCTTTCAAAATATAGAGAATATTTTATCGCTACATTTTCTAAGCGGAAATTGAATTTCACTAGAGGCCTCAAACATTGTTAAACCAAAGCGAGGGGTTAGCTGGCGCCGCCAGGATACGGTGTGAATTTCAATTAATCTCCCTATCTTTAACAGTTGCTCACCCAAAGCTGGGTGCCGGAGAGCATATATAATAAATAAGTAATCCACAGACAGTGTTTCGAAAGTATCACTTCTCATCAGTGTGGTTATACTGTAACAGCTACCCCTGGCCGGGTTTTGAGACCCGAGAATGAACTTCGTTAATAATTGTTAGACTTTGGCCCTAGAATCGGACTTTAGTACTCCTAACCACAATCTGTTGTCCCGTTAATATTTAATTTTAGCCTAGAAAAGTGTCAATTCAGCAAATAATATAATGATTAATAATTAAACAGTAATAATGAAAAAATAAAAGCCCCCCACTCCCTCTCCCCTTCTCCCCGCAGTGTATAATATTTAATAATAAACCAAAACCCTCTGAACCATTCGATAATGTCTGTCATTTTCTCGCTCTGGTTTAGATAGAAAGTTGGTCTGTGTGACTCAATGTTCTCATTCCCTACGTGTTGGGCTAATTCTGCCTCGTCGGATACTGAGCGAATTCATGCAAAACGATCAACAATATAAAGCCAAAAAAGAACGAGAGACATTGAAGAAAGAAGAACATAGGCGAGAAAGGAAAGACAAAGTAATGACGAGGACGACAAAGGCTGGACGACGATTCTCCGAGCGTTGAGATAGAGAGGAGAGAGATGAGAAGAGAGAGAAGAGAGATAGAGATTGAGCGACGATCTGAGAGACGACTTGAGACGATGACTGACACGATCGTTATCTACTCCGCCGCCTGAGCGAACGAGAGACGCTAACACGAGAGTTGAAAAACTATAATTAATGACGGAGAGAGGGTCCTCGAGAACGAGAGAGAGAGAGACAAAAGAGAGGAGGATGGGACGCGAAACATAATTAATTCGAAGGGAAACGAGAGGAGGAGAGAGAAAGCAGGAGAGACTGAAAAAACACACATTATATGAGATCCAAGAGAGGTAGGAGTTGAGGATAGAGAGAGAGAGAGAGAGATCGATGAAGCGAGAGGAGACGAGAAGAGGACCGAGAGTCAGAGGAGAGAGACTGAACAAATATAATTAATGAGGCGATCGAGACGAGGAGGGAGAAAGAGAAAAGAGGGAGGGTGAGACTGGAAAACATAATAATTCGAGAAATAGGCGAGAGAGCAGAAAGATGAGACTGAAAAAACCACAATTAATGAAGAGAGAGAAGGAGAGAGAGAAAGAGAGAGAGAGAGAGTAGAGAGAGAGGAAGAGAGGAGAGAGGAGGAAGAAGAGATGGAGATAAGAGACTGAAAAATCATGATTAACTATAGATATATCATATACTAATATAATATATATATTATATATATATATAGTGAGAGAGAGAGAAGAGGAGTGAGGAGACCCGAGAATAATGAGGAGAAAAAGAGAGAGACTTGAAAAAACATAATTAATGATCGTGAGAGAGAGAGAGGCGGGGAGATGGGGTGGTGGAGAGAGACAACAAGGAAACGGCAAGAGTGAGAGATAATCTGTGGTTAAGCTTAAACACATACAAAAATTTAACATTAGAGAAATAAAGGCAGAGGCAGAAAAAAAACTAATGGCTGGAATGTTAGGAGGTGTGGTAAGAAGAGATAAAAAGAATATGGTACCAATCAAACAGTTCTTTTCTTTCCCTCAGTTTGAAAGAAAAATGAAGCCTCTCTTATGCTGATTATTAAAATAATCGTTTCTATTCTTCCTTCACCAATCTCGCATACTTATAAAACACTACTACTACTACTGCACCACAGTACCTAACTACTACTCAATCAATAGTATCGAAGAACACAAGTACTACTAAAATAAGCTCGGATACTAAGGAAGGAGTCCTGGAAAATCTGAGATTTTGCTGTCACCCAGATTCCAGTGAAAATTTCATCAGGTGTATAAACCAAAACTCCGAACATTTTCGAGTTCATATGAAAACTCGCAAGTAGTAAAATGATAATAACATGACTACTACTACTACTACTACTACTCTACACTACTAATAATAATAATAATAATAGTAACAATAACAATAATAATAATTAATGATAATAATAATACACACAACATATATATATTACCGTACGGCTATTGTACTGAAACTCGGTAGTCATGGCAGTATTTGACATTGTGCCGACCCATTGTAATACTTTTTTGGGTTTTAAATTGGTTCTGTTTAATAAGAGATACTGAACACTTAAAGATTTGTTCTGATGTATTTTGATAGTAATTCACCTTGCCAACAACGTTATATTATTATTATTATTATTATTATTATTATTAATATTAATCATAATAATAATATCCATAATAATAATAATAATATAATTCAAAACAACCCTTGAACTGTTAAAATCCCCTTCAATGTTTACAACGATTCCTGTTAGAACCGAGAGACTTCGGCGGAAAATAAACACGTTTAAAATATGTATTAAAAAATCAAATAAAAAATCACATATTAAATGACAAAGGCAAAAGTTAAACTGGAATTAAAGACGAAGGCAATGACTGGGCGGAAAGTGATTCAATGACAATGTTGCCAAAAAGGATTTGATAATTTAGCCTTACTGACAAGTGGCTATACGAGGCTATGTCAGAAAAAGTTCCAGGACTGAGCATGATTATATCACAAATAATATCTCAATCCAAAACTTACCAAAGCTACAATAATTATTCTCCTTCAAAGTAATCCCCTGGAGTCTAATGCCACTTTCCCGTTCCTCTCTGCCAACGCTGCATGCACTCCTGGGGTTCTTCCGGGATTCTCTGTAGCTCTGTCGTCCGGCTCTTTTTGTTGTCGTGCACATCCTCCAAAACGGGGTTCACTAATTGGCTCCCTTTGACACGCCATAACATTCTCTTGGATATTGAGATACAAACGAATCACCCTATGCCGGCTAGTAGACCAGATTACTGTTGTTAATATTAACAAGAAAAAAAGTGCATGACATATAGTGGATTTTTGCCATTTCAGTAGAGCATACAGTGAAAATTAAAAGAAACAGTCGAAGATATAAAAATACTTGGATCTTGACCAGAGAGCTTCTAACATGAAGATGACGTTGACACCATTGTAGTTGGAGCCTTTTAACACTGTTATTTTGGTTACCAACCTCAACAGTGTATTCGTGCTTGTGAAGCTCTACTCTAAAAATCAACTGCCGATTATATTGCATCCTGCCTATAGGTGAACGACTGGATAAATACTTCTGGGAAGTAATATATTCAGGGCCCTTTCCTAAACTAGACAGGAGTATAATTTAAAAAAAACCCACTGAATTGTCCAATTGGACCACATAGCATAGTGCGGATAAAGGCGTTGGATTTAAGACAGTTCTAAGTGACATTTATTTCTAGGCTGCGGGTTCCAGTCCTGGTCAGAGGCAGCAGTCTAATATAGAATAATAAATTACCACGGTCAAACCGTACCCAACTATGGTTAAGCGGAATGAGAACAGAATATCCCCGTGGACTGAATAAAGGGTTTAGATTCAAGTTCCGGCTAATGGCTCCCGATTAAAGACAAGAAGGGTCTATGATTAGAGAGAATGTCCCTGAGACGTCGAACAAAAGAAGTTCCGAGTTCGAGAAGGTTCCCGAGTCCGACAAGAAATACCTGAAGAAGAGGCCGGAGGTTTCCATCGGCTTCAAATGTTGTAATCCGATAACAATGAAAGATGAGGACAATTAGTCCGAATAATTCTAAAATAATCACTAAAAAAAAGAACTTGGATTACAAATCGTGGACGTTGGTGACAATTCATAAATCTTTACACTCACGAATGATGTCATTGAATTGATTTAGTCCAAAGAAAAAAAGGTGCGTGGGGTGGCGGATAATATGTTGGCGTTGAGGGTTGTGTCAATTTTTAACGAACAATGGACTTGAGCCTACACGAGGCGGCAAGACAGAATAGAGAAAGATTTAATATAATCAACAAAAATGTTACAATACAACTGACAGAACACGTATGGAGAACAAAGAAACACGATAATGCAATAATAAAATTCACTATAATTAAAAAAAACCAAAACAAAAAGAAAGCAAAAATAACAATAAGAACAATAACAAAACACAAACAAACAAAAGCCCCCCCCCCCCAAAAAAAAAAAATACAATTTCAAAATAAATAAAAACCAAAAAACGACTTGCACGATCATTTCAAGAGACGAACAAAAAAGAAATGCGGAGAGTCTGCGAAGAGGATATTTAAAGAGACCAGCCCGTACTTTTGTATTTACGATGGCTAAAAAACGATTCTTTGCTCCAACGAACTTTATACAATCAAGATGAGAGGATACAGCATCAATAGTTAATAAGAAGGAATTGGAAACCAGAGGAAAAACCGAGACCATCAAGACAACGGTATTGTTGAAATCAGAATACTCAGGAGAATCCTGGAGACCCGAGGAGACTTGTCTAAATAATACAAATTAAATCTTAATTTTGGTTTTGAGTCTTTGGTTAACTCCTAGATGATCTTTTCAAGCCACCTGACATTTGTGTTCGATCGTTCGGTAATAAGGCATGTATAAAGTATCAGCCCTCAACCCTCCCTCCAGCAGATGTTAAGGGATGGGTTTATGAATGGTTTATAAAAGTTTACTTACTCTGATCCGATGTGGGGATATTCCTTGAAAGACATCATTCATTGCATGAATATATCCCAAACAATCTTGGCTATTTTTGTCAAGTCTGTCATGGAGAGTAGATGTCTTTTTTCTGATTTCCCAAAACAACCAAAGCAACTTTATAGTAATGTTGGGTCAGTAAAATGGTTATTCCTGTATATAGAGTGAGTGAGGGAGAGGCTCTGTGATTGAATACCCCATTACGTGATAGCCCAGAGTTTTGGCGCAATATCCAAAAAGTGGACAGACAGATTCCACCCGCGCTAACCACGAGGCAACGAATTCAGGGACTCAAGGAAACCACCTTAAGATATCTTCTCCAACGCGCTGGTAAGTCCCTTAAACTCAAATTTATATACAGGAAGGACTTATATTTTTATTTGTTTTGTGTTTTATGTCTAGCCAATAGATAGTTTGAATTAAAGAAATATAATTCCTTTCTTGTTGTTGTAGTCTTAGAACTGAATGTTATACTAACACAATAGTAAGAAAAGCAAGTCTATAATTTTGAAGTGCAAAGAAATTCATCTCCCTTTGATTCTAATGAAGCACTCTCAATTTCCAGATTTGAAGGAAAATAATACACACACACACACACACACACACACACATATATATATATATATATATAATATATATTATATATATAGATAAAAGGTGGCTTACCGGTGAATATGGGCACGATCGTTGGAGGTGCACAAAATCCAGGGGTTAAGTCTGCGATGAAACAAATACAAAGTGCTCAATACAAAGTAGAGCAAATTTATTAAAGAAATGGATACAATAGAAACCTACTCGACTTTCACCATAAGGATCTTCAGGGTTAAATCCACTGAATTAATCACAGGTGATTAATTGCAGCTGATTACACGTGTGTCCATTGAATAAGATATTTGGTTATAAGGTTATAAGGTTCCCTTATAACGAAATATCTTATTCAATGAACACACGTGTAATCGGCTGCAATTAATCGGTACCTCGATTAATTCAGTGGATTTGACCTTGAAGATCCTTATGGTGAAACCCGAGTAGGTTCCTATTGTATCCATTTCTTAAATATCTTTATATATATATATGTATATATATATATATATATATATGTTGGACTCCTTGAGTGTGATAGCAGCCCAGCCTTGTTGCGAGCTATGAAGCCACACTGACAGATGGAACTTCCTAAAGCGGGAGTCAGATGTTTTTGTTTTAAAGTTAGAAGGAACTGATCTCGATGTCTCAGTCTATTTTCTTCAAAGTTCTTTAATTTAGCGAAACATGTCTTGCGCCATTCTTTCTGATTTGACGCTAGATTTTCCCAAGCGTTCAGGTTAATATTAAGACTTTGTCTTTATAGCGAGGAGTGGAAATCCAAAGGAACGCTTAGCATTTGGTTTAATTTCCGTATAATATCTTCTTTGGAAGCCTGTTTCTCGTTGATTTTGACAACGTGACAGCCCCTAAGCTGAACCTTTGCTAGTAAGGTTTCAATATATTATATATATATATATATATATATATATAATATTATTATATATATATATATATATATATACTGCACAAAAGAAATCTTCAAAATTAAGTATTCCAACAGTACTGGTGGCACATGGAAACTGTTCGTGTGTATATAGGCAGAACTGTTTGTTATATACCCAGATCTCGAGTATATAATTAATTCGAGAGAGAGACGGGGTTATGAGGAGAGGATGAGGTCTACTTACTTCTTTTCTCTGTCTACTTGTTCCTGGCTTCTTCTCTATTAGGCTGTTTCTCGGGCTGATTCTACTTTCGGGCTGGGTGTCTGTGAACATTCTTGTTGGTTAATAATAATAACAAAGGCTTGTTGTTTTTCTATATAGCTTTTATTTAACACCCCCAACCCCGAAACCGCACGGATTGAGAAGCGACATCTCGGGAGATGGGACTTTCGCATCCGCTCACTCTGAATTTGGCCCCGCAACTTAATCTAAAAAACTAAAACTTCTGTCTCACGCTTCTACCAGCGCGTTTCTCGGGGGTCAAGTAGATGTCACTACAAATCAATCATAACATAACGGTTAAGGGAGTTATCCACTTAACATATATAATATATATATATATATATATATATATATACATATATATAATATATAGGAGAGAAGAGAGGATTAAAAATATCTAGCCTCAAGTACTACATAACTCATAAGCTGCCTATGAATTATGTAACATGTGTTGTTTGCGCCTGTACTTGCCCCCTGCCCCTGTGCCACACTCAGTTTGGGCTTTGCTGCAGTTTCTGATGGAGCTCCCGATTGATTCTACCGCCAAGTGTGAATTTCACGTAGTTATTCGGTTTTTGAAAAGAAAAGGCATGAAATCAATTTGTAAATCCATGTCAATTAACGGAAGTGTACGGTGATTCGTGCCATGGATGTCAAAAACTTCACAATGTGGGTAGGTAATTGCAACGACGATAATTTCAAAGCTTTCTTACTACATGTGGTGAGCTGGTATGACATGGGCATACAAAACCGACCACAGCACTATTAAAAATGCAAAAACCGAAATGCGAATATGTAAAAAATAGACACAGCACCTATAAAAATGCATAGACCGAAATGTAGGCGAAGATATGTTAGAAATAGCACACAGCACCCTATAAAATGCATACATAGACCGAAATGCGGCGATAAATATGTTAGAGAAAGGAGAAAATAGACACAGCACCTTAAAATGCAAGACCGAAATGCGAATATGTTAGAAAATAGACCACCGCACCTATAAATGCCATTAGACCGAAAATGGCGAATATGTAGAAAATAGATCACAGCACCTAATAAAAATGCATAGACCGAAAATGGCGAATATGTTAGAAAAAGCTAGACACAGCACCTATAAATGCATTAGACCGAAATGGCGAATATGAAGAAAATAGACACAGCACCTATAAAGATGCATAGACCGAAATGGCGAATATTGTAGAAAATAGACCACAGCACCTAATAAAAAATGCATAGACCGAAATGGGAATATGTAGCAAAATAGACACAGACCTATAAAAATGCATAGACCAAATTGCGAATATGTAGAAAATAAGAAACAGCACCTATAAAAAATGCATAGACCGAAATGGGCTAATATGTAGAAAATAGACACAGCACCTATAAAATGCATAGACCGAAATGGCGAATATGTAGAAAATAGACACAGCACCTATAAGATGCATAACCGAATGGCGAATATGTAGAAAATAGACACAGCACCCTATAAAATGCATAGACCGAAATGGCGAATATGTAGAAAAGACCACAGCCTATAAAAATGCATAGACCGAAATGCGAATATGTAGAAAATAGACACAGCACTATAAAATGCATAGGCCGAAATGGCGAATATGTAGAAAATAGACACAGCACTTAATAATAATGCATAGACCGAAATGGCAATATAGAAATAGCACCTATAAAAATGCCATAACCGAAATGGCCGAATATGTAGAAAATAGACACAGCACCTATTAAAAATGCATAGAGAAATGCGCGAAATGTAGAAATAGACACAGCACTATAAAAATGCATAGACCGAAATGGCGAATGTAGAAAATAGACACAGCACCATAAAAATGCATAGACCGAAATGGCGAATAGAGAAATAGACACAGCACCTATAAAAATGCATGAAATGGCGAATATGTAGAATAGACACAGCACCTATAAAAATGCATAGGCCGAAATGTGCGAATATTGTAGAAATAGGCAATAAAATGCATTAGACGAAATGGCGAATATTAGAAAAATAGACACAGCACCTATAAAAATGCATAGACGGAATGGCGAATATGTAGAAAAATAGACACAGCACCTATAAAAATGCTGATAGTAATGTAATGTAATGTCAGGTGTGGCACATAGACAATCTCCTTGGTCTAGCGCTAGTGAAAAGGGGATAGACTCCCTCGCTGATTGGCTGATACTGACTTTAGGCCACCCCGATGACATTACTTACTTTTGAGTTACCTTCGTATTAACGATGGTTGAAAATGATTCTGTTATTACGAACTTTATTAGAATCAAGATGAACAAAATAGACAATGGAGACAAAGTAGATTTACCCATAGCTGGTGGGAGATAGGTGACCCATGAATCCATTGTTTTGCCATTGTTCATGATGATACCAATGCTTCTATTTCGGATGAGAAAAATTAAACATTCAAATTAGAATTTCATTGGCATCTGTGTTATTTGAGCCCACCGATTATTTTTTTAAAAATAGCAAAAATATGCACCCTCTGGGCGCAAGTTTCTAAGTGTTAATGTAATAAAATATATTAAATTAGAAAGACTCATGAAACTGAATAAGAATGCAGATAAAACGATTTGAAACGGAGGGGTATAATCGAAATATAGAACAGCTTTAAAACTAACTCTTCCATCATTTTCCACACTCCCCTCTTTCATTGCTAAATTTTCCTAATTTAACTATTTAGTTTACATTAGGAAGTAAAGAATAAAATTACAGTTATTTCTTCTTGTTAATGGATTTCTTTTAATATCTATCTCTGAGATTTTTTAATCATATTGATTAAAATAAAACCAAACAATTAGAAATCAGTAATACCAAGCATGTATTTATTAAAATTATTTTTTTAAAGATCAATATGCAAATTAGCCTTCCCTTTAACACTTTAAATCGCTATTTCGTTGTACATATAAATACACTTGCATGTTATTTGTATGTAGATAAGGCCAACAGTATTAAAAAATTTGAAACAATTTTATCAATAATTGAGATTTAAATACAAATAAAATCATGGAGTATGTGACGTATATAACCAAGGGAATTGTGACTTGGGTACTGATATAGTTTCTGTGACAGACAGACTGACACACAATCTCCATTATAATAATAAGATAACGGTCAGTATAAATATAAACAAGACATAATTACCCTCCAGTTGAAAAATGGACTGGAAGTTGCTTTATTCTTTAAATGTATTTTAAATTTAAGTGAACTACTTTAATAAAGTAGTACTCCAGGTATGGACAGAGGTCTCACATCAAATCTTTGGTGGCCGAGAAATGCAAACCATACGAAATTTACAGGATGTGTAATTTGTAAAGAAAAGCATGTTTTTAAAAAGATGTTTACAAATGGGCTAAACATTGGTTTGCCACTATGAGCCTGAGTTGAAAAGACAGTCTATAGAGTGGAAATACTGTTGGAATATTTTGGTGTTATAAAGCGTGCAGGAATCCACCACTTAAACTTATAGAATCGGCGTCGACATGTGGATTAAACAGCTGGAATATGTGGTTAGTTAACTATTTAATCGCCGATCTGGAAAGCCGTTCATTTGCACGTATTCGGCTTTGCCAAACGGATCTGCAGCCAAGGACTTTGCTCAACTCAAGGATTCTAATAAGGACTTTGCTGAACCGAAGGATTCTACCCAACACTAAGGAACACCGAGAAACATCCAAAGGTTTCTTCACTAAAGATCAGCCTTTGCTTAACACAAGGGATATCCACTGTAGAGTGCTCTCACTTGAAGCCCGAAAATGGCAACAAAAACCGTAATAAATACACTAATTCTACAGTAAAGGAAATGTCTTGGGTGCCACAGTGAGTAAAGAAGATCACGATGACGGTTTCTGGGACATGAAAAGATATATCCCTATTGATTACTAGTCGTAATGAAGATACTCTTGCTAACCATTTCCCCACCGTGGGACGCTCTGATGGATTATTTTGTATGTGAAAAGTTGTTTACAGTGTTATGATTTGCATTAAGTTAAATCTGTTGGTGAATTACATTTTGAAAAATCAGCCATTCATTTAATTTCAATAAAATTTTCAGAACTTATTCATTTATGAACGGATTTATTCATCAATAAGATATTTTGTAAGAAATAGAAACCTCCTCTCACTTATTTTTATTTCATGGAATCCCTATGATCTGAAATAATATTTTCTTTTTCTCGATTTCATTTGGACCCTACAACTATTTACATTTTTATAAAGATGAATATCTAAAAAAAAATGAAATCAATCGAAACTTTACAAAAAATAAACAAATAAATAAAAATAAATGAATAAATAAAAAAAGCAAAAAACAAAACCAAAACCAAACAAACAAAAAACAAAACAAAAACAAAGAACAAAACATTAACTATGAATAGGAATATCAAATAAAAATCGATAACAAATAAATTAATGTTTAGTTTTAAGTTTTTAAAAAGGTTTTAGCTGATGTTTATATATGTTTTGCTATATGAAAAAAATCTTGAGAAAAATTGTTTTTAAAATATCTATTTCAATTTATTTACTTAAGTTTGTTATGAGGGTAGTGTGAATTTCTTTGCAAATTATGCGTAACGAGTACGCAAGACAGTGTAACTAATTATTGTTACTAAATATTGTAACAAGCCTTTTCAGCTGGGGCTTTAGAATACACCGACTGCGCCTCTTCAGTAAGATCCCCCAGGAGTCTACCTGTTGGCCCCTGGGTTATTTTATGCCGAAGACAGTTTGTTTTATTCATTCTTGATGGGTATTGAACATTCTTTTTTAATGAATTTTCAACTTTTTTAAAACACATTTTTAAAAACTGTCTGATATAATATATATATATATACATATACATATATATATAATATATATATATTATATATATATATATATATATATATATATACTATATATATAGAGAGAGAGAGAGAGAGATTTGCCGTTCCAGACACATGGTGTCATTCAGCTGCAAAAAAAAATATAAATAAAAAAATAACAAAAAAAAAAACACAAAACAAACAAACCAAAAAATCCTAAAAAGAACAAAAAGTCAAACACCAGTTAAAAATGAAGAAAGAGTAAATTAATAATTCACAAATAAAAAAGTATTTAAGTTTTAATGTAATGAAACATTAAATTAGAAAGATTAATTAAACTAGATAAGAATACAGATAAATTATATGAATCAGAGGAGGAGTACAATCGAAAAATAGAACAACTATGAAACTAACACTTCCATCATTTTACATCACTCCCGGCTTTCATTGCTAAATTTTCCTAATTTATCTAAACAGCTAAAATAGAAAGTAAATAATGAAATTACAGTTATTTCTTTCTGTTAATGGATTTCTTTAAAAATTTATTCCCGAGACTTTTGCTCATATTCACCAAAATAAAAACAAACAATTACAAATCAATAATACCAAGCACATATTTATTAAAATCACATTTTTAAGATCAATATGCACATTAGCCCTCCCGTTAACACTGTGAACCGTTATTTTGTTGTATATATAAATACACTTGCATGCTATTGGTATATAGCTAAGACCAACAGTATTAATAGTGTCAAACAATTCTATTAATAATTGAAGTTTAAATAAAATTGAAATCATAGCGAATGTAATGTAAATAACTAAGGGAATTGTGACTTGGGTGCTGATATAGTTTCGGTTACAGACAGATCGACAAACAATCTCGATTATAATAAGATAGTATTTGTCTTAAAAGAAAAAGGAAAAGACTCTCTTGTACTGGAGTACCAGAAAATTTTAGTTTTTCTTTAAGAGGAGGTAATGGATGTCATATACGACACATTTAGCTTACCTACTCCACAAGCAGCCCCTCAACAACGCCATTCTTCAAGAAAACGAAGAGCGACGGAATTTATCAATATAAATCCCAAGAGAAAAAAATATTAAGAATCCTGTGGAGTGAAATCTTAGGAGGGGGGTGTTATACGTGATATACCCTATAGACTAATGGAATGCGCCGACGGTTACTATAAGTAACAGGGACAATTATGGCTTGTAGAGTAAGCCAAAGCGAGTCAGCTCATAACTATTTGTCGGACGTAATTCCCACTTCTCTGTACTGTAATCGTCTACTCTTTTGTTAATACATTTTCCTACATTTGTTACCCGTCATTTGTTCTTATTTGACCGCTTAAAACTCCACAACACTTCATACAAGGTGACCCCCCCCAAGCCACCCACAAATCTTTTGATAAAACTGTTAATTTTCTTTTTCTTTCAGAATATACAGTTAACTATTTTTAACTGCTTGAAATATTGTAAAAATAATTTCCCCCAATATGTCATAGTCAACAAAGAAAAAACATTTTGCGTGGAAGTCTATTTCACCAAAAAAATCATACACTGTAATGCAAGCCAGTTTTCGGAGAAAGTTTCGATGTCGCCGTGCTCCATCAAAAAGCAGGATTTTTGACTGGGTCCAAAAATTCAGAGAGTTTGGAAGTGTGCAAAATCTTAATTCTAAAGGTCTAAGAGACACTTATTCTGATCGGAAGGTGAGTGCTAGGACAGAAAGAAACGTGTACAAGTGTGCCTCCAACGCCACGGTGCCCATTTGAAGCTTTTCTTAGACAGAAAATACCTTTAAAGCAACTTTTGAAAATTTGAGGACTAAGTGTACATAAACTGATGTTTAAGTCCAACAAGTTTCTTGAAATTTTATAGACGTTGATAACTGTTATGTTTTTTTACATACAGATGAAATTATATGGAGGATAGGAATGATAATATAAGACCAGGCTGTTATAAAATTAACAAGGATTTATTAAAACAGAGTAGAAAAGGCTTCTAACTCTCAAGCGAACTTAACCAGGAATTCTCTGAACGCTGGCGTTTGAAATATACAAATGTAAACAAAACGCTTTGACAAAGCAAAGGAAAGCAACTCTATTTTTGTTTTAAGTCTATTTTGTTAGGTGTTCCTAACAATAAAATTAAATAAGATTTATTTGGGTTATGTTTTTTTTTTTTGCTGTTTCTTTGTTTTTTTGTTACTGTTGAGGCCTGAAGACAGATCTACTTATGATAAATATTCGGATATTTTTATCAGTTGCAGATTTGGTTGTTCCAGCAGACCGCACAATAAGATAGAAAGGAAGTAAAAAAAAAAAAAAAAAAAAAAAAAGAAAGAAAAAGAAATGGATAAACTATTTTTAAAAGAATTTCTTCTTTTAGAAGTTAGTCGCAGACGACTATGACGTCACTACATGACGTTCAACAGTTGTGGACTCTCTGGTGGCTAGTTAGTTCAATTCTGGACTTTCAGATGCAGTCACACACATTGCAGGGGAAATTTCCATCTGCATTTGGTGGTTCATGACGACGAAGACGTCGCTGCTTTGTAGCCCTGTTAATCTCAATACTGAGCTGCTCAGCTCCTGTGCGGCATGTGTCTAGCCAGCCCTATCTGTTGGAGGACAGATTTTCCAAGCCGTAAAGAAGGTGTAATGGGACATTTCTTCAGTCTTGTCTTCATTCTTTATGAATATAAATATGAGGATGATGAGGATGATGATGATGATGATGTTGTTGATCATCATCATCATCATCATCATCATCATCATCATCATCATCATGTGGTGCTGACAGCATGACTCTCCATGACATTCTAAGACGCTCTACTGCCACTTGTCACTGGCAGTGATCCCTTCTTTTAGGTCCTCCTCACGGCATCTAGTATTTGCATAGAGCTGATCAATGTAAATCTTTTTTCATGGTGGGTCAACTCTGGTGTGTCCATGTGCTGGTGTCCACAGGTGAGCGTCAACTATAAGTTTCTCCTTACTGCCCCAGCAATGTCCATCATGAATTGTTCGTCTTACTCGGATGGTTCATGCGATAGGGGGCAAGTGGCCGGGCAGCTGCAGCTGAGAACAATCAGACTACTGCAGCATTACAGAATACAAACGAGGAGACCTGTTGTCACTTAATTTTCTGTCGATACCATCGGTCACTGCCGGTGTAAAAACTCAATGAGTTTAAATAGTAATAAGGTACGATATATATATTTACCAACACCTCTGCTCGAGCAGGATGTGACACATGGTCAATATCTTAAGCGGAGTTTAACGGGTTTAAATTCAGAGTTTTTCTTCTCCCTGACTGATTACCTAGCATAAACTGCCCTACTATTTACCCATAGCTGGAGGGAGAGTAATTGAATGCATGCCTTTCTCGAAGGTATTAGCGAATATAATACCTATGTGAAATGCAAACAGTCTCGTCTGGGAATTGAACTCGGGTCGACGAGTCCATTTCCCACGACTCTAACCATTACATTACACGTCTCACTAATACATACGATATAAGGAAACACTGTTTTTCATTTTAATAAAGGCAACAGTGGGGGGGGGGCGCATATGCGTGTGTGTTTCTTGTGTGTTGCTCCAAATAAGTTCTGTCATCTGTAAAGGCAGATTTTTCACAAGAATTGACGCGACAGAAGCGCCATTTTCTCACCACCCCACACCCCGCTCCTCTGGTCGTATGTTCTTATTTGTTTGTTCATTTATTTATTTTTAGTATTTTTTTTGTTGGTTTTTTTTTTTCGTTCTGACACTTTTACTCTTTGACGAAGTTTTGGCAGACACTATTTTTTTGAGGGTTGCAGAAAAATCAATGAGTCTCTGGGAAAAATATCCCTGGGTGACATATGAGTCATTCGTCTAAGTGAATGATATTTCAGTGGTTATTATTTTCCAATATTGTGGGGAAGGCATGTCAGTGATAATAATGATAATAATAATAATAATAATTAAGATGATGATGATGATGATGATGATGACGATGATGATAATAATAATGATAATAATAAGAAGAGGAATAGAAAGACGAAGAAGAAGAAGAATGCAAAGAAGAAGAAGAATGCAAAGAAGAAGCAAAGAAGAAGAAGAAGAAGAAGAAGAAGTAAGAAAGAAGAAGAAGAAGAAGAAGAAGAATGCAAAGAAGAAGAATGCAAAGAAGAAGAAGAAGAAGAATGCAAAGAAGAAGAATGCAAAGAAGAAGAAGAAGAAGAAGAAATAAATATTTTTCGACAGATTTGTGGCAGCATAACTTAAAACAACAGTAATGTGGACAGTGTAAAAAATTAAAAACTACCACAACAGCATCAGCAGGCTCTTCACCTCCACGACCTAGACCCCCACCTCCAACAACAACAACAACAACAGTATTACAGGTAGCATAAAAATTAAAACTACAACAACAACATCAGCAGTAGCAGGCTCTCCACCTCCACGACCTAGACCCCCCACCTCCAACAACAACAACAACAACAACAACAACAACAGAATTGCAGGTAGCGTAAAAATTAAAGCTACAACAACAACAAAAGAAGTAACCGAAGCAGCAGCAGCAGCAGCAGCCCCCCCCACCACCAACAACAAACCAACAAGTTCTTATTAATAAACAGAATGATGACAATGATGATGAAGAAAGTGATATGTTGATTATCAGTAGTACAAGTAAATATGCAAATAGACCAAGACATTACAAGAAATACTGCCAACAGGTTTATTACATTTTATTATGAAAATACTACTACTACTACTACTACTACTAAAACTACTACTAGGGTCTGGGAAAGAGTCCGGGGAAATTTAAAATCAGAGGAAGAATCGAGACCATCCAGACTACAGCATTGTTAAGATCGGCTAGAATACCCAGAAGAATTCTGGAGACCTGATGAGACTTGCTATCACTCAGCCTCGAGTGAACCACCGGCTACGGCAGGTGTGAAAAACTCGAATGGAGTGATATAATAATATCAGACTTGGTATTGATTAACAAGAAAAAGAGAACTTGTCAGCTGGTCGATTTTTCTGTCCAAACAAATCACCGGGTGAATGTGAAAGAAAAGGAAAAGATAGACTGATACCTGCACCTGCCAGAGAATTGAAAAAAAAACAAGAAGTGTGGAATATGAGGGTGAAAATGATGACAATATGTCAAGTTGGTGAACTTAGAATGGTTTCTAAATGTTTTGAAAATAAACTGGAGAAATTGGAAATCAGAGGAAGAATCGAGTCCAACCAGCGTTGTTTAGATCGACTAAAATACCCAGAAGAGTCACGGAGACACGAGGAGACTTGCTGTCACTCAGACTCCTATAAAAGGTCACCAGGTGTGAAAAACTCGCAAGGATGGAAATAATAGTAATAATAATAATAATAATAATAATAATAATAATAATAATAAAAGTGAAAGTGATACCAATTGTGGTTGGTGCACTTGGAACAGTCCTTAAAAGGATTAGAAAAGGGTTTGGAAAGTTTGGATATCAGAGGAAGGATTGAAACCATTCAGAACACTGCACTGCTGCAATCTGCCAGAATACTCAGAAGAGTCCTGGAGACCTGAGGAGACTTGCTGTCACTCAGACTCCAGTGAGAGCCCATCAGTTAATGCTGATGTGAAAACTCAAAAGGAGGAGTGAATAATAATAATAATAATAATAATAATAATAATAATAATAATAATAATATCCCAAATAGAAGACCAGACCTAGTATTGATTAACAAAAAAAAAAAAGAAAAAAAAAAAGAAAAAAAAAGAATTTGTCAACTGGTAGATTCTGCAGTAACAGCAGATCACAGGATGAGGATGAGAGAAAACGAAAAGATTATCAAATACATTCACCTTGTTAGAGAAGTGAAAAAACTGGAATATTAGGCTGAAAGTGATACCAATAGTAATTGGTGTACTTGGAACGGCCCCCAAAAGCTTAGAAAAAAAAAGACTAGGGAAACTGGAAATCAGAGGAAGAATCTGTATTGGAAAAGGAGACGCAATTCTTTGAGACTTTGAGATATAAGCGGATCACCCGATCCCAGCCAGAAGACCAAATCTAGTTTTAATTAACAAGAAGAAAAGAACTTAAGATCGAATGGATTTTGCCGTTCCAAACGGAACGGACCATTATTTATTTGAGGTGATGATAGGGCTTAGCACACGGAGGTACAAGCGTATTAATTTGATTTTTTATTTGAAGAAAATAAAAACGAAAAGAATAGACATATAAGAGTCGCTTATGGGCGCCTCATGTGGTGTAATGGTTAGCAAATTAGATTTGCTAGACCATTGTTAGTGAGTTCGGTTCTCATTGTGTGCCCCATTGTTCTGGCCTTGTGCTACAGCTAAGCTATAAGGCTCGCCTATCCAAAATCCATTGAAAGTTTTACATTCATTTTCATTTTATTTCTCTGAAATTTTTCTTAGATGAGGCTTGATAATTTTATTATTTGCATTATAATTATGAGGTTCCAAGTTCGGTGAAGGCTCCTGAGATCGACAAGAAGATTCCCGAGTTCGAAGAGAAGGTCCCTAAGTTTGAGGGAGGCGGGGGTCAAAGTTCGAGAATATTTTCGAGTCCGACAAAAAATACCTGGAGAGGGTCGGAGGGCACATCGACCGAAACGTTGTGCAGATAACAATTAAAATGAGGACAATAGTCCGAATAATCCAAATAATATACATTTTTATTTTGTACGGTTGATTGGTCGGTTGATTTATTTTACGGCATATTAACCCTTTTCGGGCCATTTAATGCCGAATCAAGTCATTTTTAATAAACAAAGAACTCAGGTTACTTACAATACCTGTTGTTTAAATGGTCACCCAATTAAGAAGAGAAAAGGCTCATCGCTGCTTAACTTCGATCTAGCGGGAACCGGTACTTTTAGAGTGACTTGCCCGTAATCCCGTCTCAACGGGAATTAGAAACTGGTTCGCCAAACCCGTTTCTTCTACACCAACTAGAAACTATTATGAAAAGAGGTAGGTTGGGGAATAAGTGCATAAACCATAGAATTAAATTTAAAAACAACGAAAAAAAATTAAAAAGAAGGATTAAATATTTCAGAGTTTATGTGAAAACCCTGAAAAATATCCCGGGAAATATTTTCTGTTTTAGATTTTATTCTTTTTTTTTTTTTTTACGTAAGGACACAAATATTAAAACCCTTTTCTGAAGAATATTTTCAAGTTTTGAAAATGAAATAAATTCGTAAGCCGCTTAGAACACAATAAAATATGACAAAGCTAAGGAAAATGCAGGTTGTGTTGAGGCCAAGATGGCGACGTGGATGGCGATTATTTGGTGAAGTGGGGGGGGGTTTGTCGTGTTGGGGTTTTGAGGGCATGATTAGTGGTGGGATTTATATAATTCGGGGTTGAGTTGGGATTCGAAGAAAAATTCGACAGCGTTTAAGTTAAATTGATCGGGAACAAGGGAATTACGCAAAGAATGTTAACGAATATATATATATATATAATATATATATATATATATATGTGTGTGTGTGTGTGTGTGTGTGTGTGTATGTGAGAGAGAGTGTATATATATATATATATATATATATATATACGCACACACATATATCTCTATATCTCTCTATATATCTATATATATATATACGCATACATACATTTCTATCATTCATTATTCCTCTCTCTCTCTCTCTCTCTCTCTCTCTCTCTAATATATATATATATATATATATATATATATATATATTAGCACAGTCGGTAGAGCGTTCGGCTAGAAAGCACAAGGTTTCTAGTTCGATACCGGTCCTCGCCAACTCAGCGTATGAGTAGCACAGAGATATGTGCGGTAAAGTAAGGAGCTGATGGTAGGTGTGGCGCTTCACCTCAGATGCTAAAACAATCTCATTGGTCTAGCGCTATTGAAAAGGGGATAGACTCCCTCGCTGACTGGCTGATACCGACTTTAGGCCGCCCCGACGACATTATATATATATATATATATATATATATTTACGTATACAACGAAAGATATAAAGAGTGATAGAGGTACACATAGAGGCCAAATAGATATAAAGAAGACACACACATTCACACAAAATCGTATATACCTACAGGCCTGAATATACACAGGCTGAAATTTTTAGAATAATGGTGTGATCCTGTGTCTTAAGTTATCTAATCAGTGAACAAAGTACAAAATAATGCTTCTGAGCGGGATTGAACGGGCAACAGAAACGTCTCAGTCTGCGAGACGATCTTTCTATATCATTCGTCCAATCACAATAGAAAATCCAATGTTATCCATTACAAAAACATTTACGCAAAAATAACCACATAAAAATACACACATAAACCAACACACACACACACACACACACACACACACACACACACACACACTGGGATCTAGGCAATTAGGGACATGATATTTCTTACGAAGTCTAGCTCAGCAAAATTTAGCTTGGAAAGAGAATAGTGTTACATAATGAATTGGCATAGCCTATCATTTTGGTAATGAAGTATATTTGGTATTAAAGAGGATGTCCTGAGCATGACACTCAATTTGCTTCCTACGGTGAGGCTACATTTCTGGAGATCTGGGAGTGGGATGTACACCTTCATTGCCATTACTTCTAGGGCCGGGGTAGTATCTGGAGTGATAATACCAGCTGGGTTCCATCTATGGGTCAAATATATATGTTTAAATTTCAAATTCTATAGGACCGTGTGCACCCGTCCCCCAAAAAACTCTCAAGAAAATTATACATATAATATACGTCATACACAGGACACTAAGACCCACAGACACCGCCTTCTTGTACATACATGATAAAAAGGGTTAGGGGTTTTTTCATGAGGGCAAAAGAGTTCGGACAATCATGTGGATGCTAGGGCTTGACATAACCAGCGGATTGATAGGAAAAGGTCTTCTCTGATTGCCTGTTTAGCCCAAGTAAGCGCCAAAATGGAGTGTTTAATGTTATGAACTGCTCAGCCACTAATAATTCGTCTTTAATAATCAAGAGTCGCCACCCACGACCAATAACTGGTCGTGTTGGGGGTATTTTTACGCCTCTGCAGAGGCCCAGCCATTACAAAAATGTTTGCATCTTCATGATTAACTATACAAAAACCTAATTGGAATTCTTATTCTTTCTCTCTCTCTCTCTCTAGCTATATATCTATCTCTTTCTCTCTCTCTATCTATCTATCTTTCTTCTCTCTCTATCTTACTCTCTCTCTCTCTCTCTCTATATATATATATATATTAATATATATATATATATATATATATATCTTTCTCTTTCTCTCACTGTCTCTCTCTCTCTTTTTTCTCTCTCTATCTTTATATATATATATATCTTACTCTTTCACTCACTCTCTCTCCCTCACTTTCTCTCACTGTCTCTCTCTTTCTCTCTCTCTCTCACTTTCTCTCACTGTCTCTCTCTCTCTTTCTCTCTCTATCTTTATCTCTCTCTCTCTATCTCTTACTCTCTATCTCTATCTCTATCCCTTTCTCTGTCTCTCTTTCTCTCACTGTCTCTCTCTCTTTCTCTCTCTCTCTATCTTACTCTTTTTCTCTCTCTCTTTCTCTCTCTCTTTCTCTCTCTCTCTTTCTCTCACTGTCTCTCTATCTCTTTCTCTCTCTCTCACTGTCTCCCTCTCTCTCTCTCTTTCTCTCTCTCTCTTTCTCTCACTCTCTATCTTACTCTTTCTCTCTCTTATCGAGTAAAAAAAAATGCTTAATATTGTTGGTATTTAGATGTCCATTTTCATCATCTTCAAAACACTTTTATTTGTCATATTAACAAATGGGAATACTCTCTCCCCCTCTCTCTCTCTCTCTCTCTCTCTCTCTCTCTCTCTCTCTCTGTCTCTCTCTCTATGTCTGTCTGTCTGTCTCTCTCTCTCTCACACACACATATCTTCAGGTGTTTTCTTTTAACCTTTTCTAAAAGTGCGTTTGCACTATTCGGCTAATGTCACCTAAAGTGTTGATCTGAATTTATTATTGCCACCTTTAAAGAATTTTTATCTTCGAGACCCGAAAAATATTCTAGTGAGAATTACCAAAAAACTCTTATACAGAAAATATTAATATAAAATTACAATGAACGTGATTTACTAACCTCTAGACATAAGATAACTCGATATGGTTTGACATGCCATTAAAATCAATCAATTAATCAATTTCTTCTTTCATTCTAAATTCTTCTTTCTCTGCATTCTTATTTTCGTCTTTTGTTTGTTTTTTTTTTCTCTCAAGTTTACTTGATTGATCTGAAAAGTATTATTTGGATTATTCGGACTATTGTCCTTATCTTTATTGTTATCTGTATAACGTTTAGGCCGATGTGCCCTCCGGCCTTCTTCAGGTATTTCTTTTAGGACTCGGGAACCTTCTTGGACTCGGGAACCTTCTTGGACACGGGAATCTTCTTGTCGTAATAGGGGAACCTTTATGTCGTAATTAGGAGCCATCACGGAACATTGAACGATGAAGATGAGAACAATAGTCCGAATAATACGAATAATACTAATTATCAAGCCTCATCTAAAAAATTCAGAGAAATAGTAAAAAAAACACAAAATTCTAGATTTTAATTAAAAATTAATTTTTATTGTCTATCTGAAAGTTAAATTTATGAACTTTGATGTTATAAAAGTCAGATTTTTTGTTCTATTTTATTTTATGGAGGAATGAGAAAAACAGATCAATCATGATATTTCTTACTATAAAGTTGAACTTAGGAACCTTCTTTTCGTAATCGGGAACTTCTTTTCGGACTCAGTAACCTTTCGGATTCGGTAATTTTCGGACTCGGTAACCTTCTTTTCGGATTCGGGTAACCTTCTTTTCGGACTCGGTAACCTTCTTTTCGGATTCGGTAACCTTCTTTTCGGACTCGGGAACCTTCTTTTCGGACTCAGTAACCTTCTTTTCGGATTCGGTAACCTTCTTTTCGGATTCGGTAACCTTTCTTTTCGGACTCGGAACCTTCTTTTTCAGTAACCTTCTTTTCTTCGGATTCGGTAACTTCTTTTCGTAATCGGGTAACCTTCTTTTTCGGACTCGGTAACTTCTTTCGGATCGGTAACCTTCTTTTCGTAATCGGGAACCTTCTTTTCGGACTCGGGACCTTCTTTTCGGATTCGGTAACCTTCTTTCGGACTCGGAACCTTCTTTTCGGATTCGGTAACCTTCTTTTCGGACTCGGTAACCATCTTTTCGGACTCGGGAACCTTCTTTTCGGACTCGGGAACCTTCTTTTCGGACTCGGTAACCTTCTTTTTCGGACTCGGTAACCTTCTTTTCGGACTCGTAACCTTCTTTTCGGACTCGGGAATCTTCTTTCGCACTCGGTAACCTTTCTTTTCGGACTCGGTAACCTTCTTTTTCGGACCTTCTTTTCGGACTCGGAACCTTCTTTCGACTCGGTCGGACCTTCTTTTCGGGAACGGAACCTTCTTTTTCGGACTCGGGAACCTTCTTTTCGGACTCGGTAACCTTCTTTTCGACTCGGTAATCGGATCGGTAACCTTCTTTTCTTAATCGGAACCTTCTTTTCGGACTCAGTAACCTTCTTTTCGGATCGGTAACCTTCTTTTCGGGGTAAACCTTCTTTTCGGATTCGGTAACCTTCTTTTTCGGACTCGGTCGACTCACCTTCTTTCGGACTCGGGAACCTTCTTTTCGGACTCGGTTAACCTTCTTTTCGGACTCCGGAACCTTCTTTTCGGACTCGGGAATCTTCTTTTCGCACTCGTAACTTCTTTTCGGACTCGGTAACCTTCTTTTCATAATCGGTAACCTTTATTTCGGACTCGGTAACCTTCTTTTCGGACTCGGGAATCTTTCTTTCGCACTCGGTAACCTTCTTTTCGGACTCGGTAACCTTCTTTTCGTAATCAGGAACCTTCTTTTCGGACTCGGAATCTTCTTTTCGCACTCGGTAACCTTCTTTTCGGACTCGGGAACCTTCTTTTCATAATCGGTAACCTTTATTTCGGACTCGGTAACCTTCTTGTCGTTATCGAGAGACATCACGGAACTTTGAACCCAACCCTTTATTCAGTCCACGGGTATATCCTGTTTTCATTCCGCTAACCATAGCTGGGGTACATGCGTTAAGCTGTGTTAATTATTATTCTATATTACCCTAGCTCTTGATCAGGATTGAATCTACAGCCTATAGATAACTGCCACTTAGAACTAACTTAACCCTAAGCCTTCATCCACTACGCTATGTGTCCAATTGGAAAAAGGATTTCAGTCGACAGATGCTCCTGAGTCATCAACTAGTCCATATGACTGGGGCCTGGTGTCAAGAAGGAGTACTAAACAATAATATAATCATAAAGTTTTTGACTGGATCTATGCTAGTAAATAATAAATAATTTAAAACCCGAAAGAATTATCACGTAAATACCAATGTGTCTTTGTGCACGTCTAAACTCACTAAGATGTGTATATAGGAAAGCACCCTAATACGCGATTACACACCACTAAGACATCGGGTGCTGTCAAATTCCAGTCCTAAAATCTGACGTAATTCAATATTAAATACAAATCTTTTTTTTAACAAACAAAATAATCAAATAAATAACGTGTGACAACGGAGTGGGAATCCATAAGGATTCAAATTAAGCCACACTGTAAGAAGGCGGAGATGGAGGAGGAAGGCAATAAAAATATCGTCGTTTGATCCCTAGGAGAGAAGGAGAGAGAGAAAGAGAGAGAGAAAGATAGAGAGAAAGAGAGAAAGAGAGAGGGGAAGAAAGAGGGAGAAAAATAGAGAGAGAGAGTGTGTGTGTGTGTGTGTGTGAGAGAGAGAGTGTGTGTGTGTGAGAGAGAGAGAGAGAGGAAGAAAGAGGAGAAAGAAAGAGAGAGAGAGTTTGTGTGTGTGAGAGAGAGTGTGTGTGTGTGTGTGAGAGAGAGAGTGTGAGAGAGAGAGAGAGGAAGAAAGAGGAGAAAGAAAGAGAGAGAGTGTGTGTGTGTTTGTGTGAGAGAGAGAGTGTGTGTGTGTGTGTGAGAGAGAGAGTGTGTGTGTGTGAGAGAGAGAGGGAGAGGAAGAAAGAGGAGAAAGAAAGAGAGAGAGAGAGAGTGTGTGTGTGTGTGTGTGAGAGAGAGAGAGAGAGAGAGCTTGTGTGTGTGTGAGAGAGAGAGTATGTGTGTGTGTGTGTGTGTGTGAGAGAGAGAGAGAGAGAGAGAGAAGAGAGAGAGAGAGAGAGAGAGAGAGAGAGAGAGAGAGAAATGGGGAGGGATTATAATTGAGAAAAAAAAAAAAGCGGTAAGAAGGGCATTAAAATATTCTGTGAATTTTGTTGCAATCTTGAGAATTTTTCTGAAAAATTCGAGATGGTTTTTTTTTCTTCTATTTATTTGTTTATTTACTTGTTTTTTTTAATTATGCAAAAACAGACGTCGTTTCGCAAGACATTTGCAAATGACACCTCACGCAAATGCAAGTGAAAAATTCAGGCATAAATAAATAGGAAGGACATGAACGCTTACACATGAGAGAGAAAAAAAAAGAAGGTAATAAAAGAAATATAAAAATAAAAAAAGAATAAACAAAAAAAAAGAACCCTAAAAAACAAGGTCTTTTTAGAAAAAGACGCACACACACACACAAACACCGATGCACATAGGCACATGCAGATGTGCATTCTCACAAATCTACGATGCATGTCTACAATGCATTGGCATATTAAATAATATGCACAAACGGCGATTTACATGACAATCATATATATGCTTCAAGACCACACACACACACACACACACAACACACACACACAGACCGAGAGGGAGAGAGAGAGAGAGAGAGAGAGAGAGAGAGAGAGAGAGAGAGAGAGAGAGAGAGAGTAATTGATATCCATGCTGCTATCATGCTGATGACGATTTGTAATAAAGAAATCATAGCGTTATGCTTATATACGATTATCTAAAAAATAGCAATAGTTTTTAACAGTTTATTTTGAACTTTAATTCAACAATATTTTTTTCAACAACTATTATGTTATACCCACCACCACTAATTCAAATCTGTCAGAGAGACACACACACACACATACACTCAGGCACACACACAGAGAGAGAGAGAGAGAAGAGAGAGAGAGAGAGAGAGAGAGAGAGAGAGAGAGAGAGAGACCACATGCACACAGGACACTCACACACACGCATACACACACATACTCTCTCTTTCTCTCTCTCTCTCTCTCTCTCTCACACCCCACACTTACAAACACAGATATACGTAGCAGATGCATGCATCTCACATCTATAAGAATATATAAATAAAAGACACCTACATGTAAAAAGTAACATATATATATATATATATATATATATATATTATATATATGGAGAATATGTGCTTAATTGAAGTCAAACCTAATTTTTTTTTAAATGTAAGGCTAAACAAATCGAGAAAAATCAATCTCTGTATGTGCATTTTGGCCTACATTTAAGTAGTTAAATCCCGCCTAATTAATCATTAATGAATTAACTTTCAAAAAATTAGGTTTGACTTCAATTAAGCACATATTCTCCCAAATATTGTCGGC